>QLNU02014176.1:47245993-47283058 GCA_006491805.2 Dysdera silvatica | reverse complement strand
TGCAGTATGGGATATGTTGGACAAATAAGTAATAGTCTTACTGGTGCAGTATGGGATATGTTGGAGAAACAAGTAATAGTCTAAACATACGTATCAATCAGCATCGCTCGGAAGAAGGACGATTGGAGTTACAACATTTCCAGAAACATGATTTCGGGAAAATAGAAATTAAAATACTGGACACCGAAAATGATCTTCAAAAAAGGCTTACACTTCAAAACATTATAATGCTCCAATATAAAACAATCCATCCTTATGGCCTGAATGACTCTTTCAACGGACAGATTATTTCAAGCAATTACAACAGCACTTGCATATATAACCTTTTTCACTACCGAAATAGCAAGACTACAAGAGGCAAACGAGGTTCCGGTGCGTTCAGAAAGCACACATACAAGGACTTCAACGTTTTAGATTTTGTCAATAATATTTTTAACATTTACAATAATACTTTCAATATATTTCTTATAAAAAAAAACCACATTTTTGCCTTAAACAATGGAAAGAAGAAAAGAAATTCTTTCATGTGTAAACTCAGTATATTCCATCAACACTTCATGTAAAAAATTGATTATTGATCTTATTAACTCTAAAATCAACCAGAGTAAATGCATGACGGTAGATAGAAAAACTAAAGAATTTTACATGATTGGCTTTAAGCATAAAGTGCTTGATAAACTTAATATTAAAAAAGTCTTCATGGACAGCATGAACTTGTTTCCCCTCAAAGGTATAGTTCAGGTCAATATGGCCTACAAATACGGTAAACCCATTGGTAGAAAAAAATTTTAACTACAAAGATTTCTGCGCAAATTTTAAAGACGACGTTCTACAAAACCCCTGCCTCTGCCATAAACCGGAAATTAAACAGTTTGTTGACGAGCACCATAGGCATATCTGCACCGGCGATTTATCAATAATTCTTTTCCAAGATTTACGCAATATCAATGCTACAAGGTACTAACTTCGGTCCTGTTCCCTTCTTAAATCTAAACAGGATACTACAGCATCTCAAGAAAGACCTTCTTCAATTTTGCCTAAAACTGAGCCAGAAATACTCCATCCCTGTTGAATTTTTCTTAGAATGGCTTGGCAATATTTCTTTACAAGTCAAAGAATCCCCAAAAGATATTATAGAATGTAACTATAGTCATATCAATATGACTAAGATCCACAAGCAAATTGATGAACTAAAGGAACTTTTCATCATTACTAGTGTTGACAAAGCGAACGGAAACTTCGCCATAGTTCGCAAAAAACTTTATCATCAAATTATCTATCAAGAACTTAGAAGTTCTACCACCTATAAGCTCTACAATTACAATTTGTCCACTACTACCAAGAAGATTATTGCCTTTAACAAACTTTTCAAAACCAAACATCATACTACCCAATACCCTTTTATCTTCGCAAGTGTTTTCACAAAAATCCTGTTAAATTTCGCATTATTACCAACGGGATCAATTGTTACAATAATTCTGCTCGTTACATTCTTTTCGATATATTAGACATCTTCACCCATAACATCACAGAATCCAAAAAGAATTGCATCTTCATCAATAATAACGTATCTATAATTCAATATCTAAACAACCATGCTTACATTAATGATCTCAGTACATACGACTTCGAGAACTTATTCCCAAGCATACCATTTGAAAAGTTGGAAAACGTTCTAAACACCTACTTCGTTAAATGTCAACACCTTCTTAAAGGCATTGAGGGAGAATACTGTCAAAACTTGCCAAAACTTGCCATCTGCAATAATTTTATCTATAATGGCAAGCACGTATATAAACAAATTTGTGGCATTCTACAAGGAACGTGCTACTCATCACTGGTTGCAAATTTATTCTTACACCATTACGAAAAAATCGACCTGTGTACCTATGCAATGTATATAGATACATTGATGACATTATTGCCTTTAACAACCAAATGTTTGAAGAAAATTTCCAATATATCTACCCCAGTGAATTAAAATTAGCAGAAACGTCCGTTCAAAACAATTCTATTCACTTCCTGGACATCGACATAAAAATCACTGTACAGAGACGCTTCAGCTGGAGCATTCAATACGAAACTAAACAAGTCGCCATCTTAGCCTGGATTGCTTATATCCTTTAATGTTATAATGTGTGGACAAGCAGAGCCTAGAGAAAAGTTTTCTTATTGCGTAAGTACCATTCACTATACATGCCATTACTGCATTAACACTAAAAATTAATGGTGTAAAGGCAATGGGATGCAGACTTAGCTTTTCGAAAAGATTTCTTTAAAGACCTTTTTTTAATATTCGGCTTTGTTTCCACTATTTGAGCATAAACCATTTTCGAAAAGCGTTTGTATATTTATATTCTTTTTTACACCTCTACATATTTCTATTTTGCATGTATCAAATGTATCTACGTATGATTTTCTATTATATTGATTTTACGTTTAATGTCCCTATATTGTACATATTAGTGTTTATACTGTAATATTATTTGGATTTGTACGTTCTGTTTTTTGGCGCCTTTGGGCCTTGGGATCTCGCTGAATACATCTGGCTTATCTGATTTACTTGCATTTTGTTACATACCTCCAGAAAAGGCGCCAAGCATGTAATCTAGGAAAAGCCCCTGACTATGGTTCTGGGGCGGCATGCTTATATTACGTCGTATTTATATGTATATATATATATATATATATTGTATGTATGTATATATATATACATACATACAAATATAAACATATATATATGTACATGTTCATCTAACTTGCCCTATTTTTTTTACATGCACTATTCATCTTATATATGCATTTGCTATATATACAGGGTGGTCCTAAACTATATGTCAAAAATGTAAAGGCAGGTAGAGGGGACCTAAATAAGCAGATTTCGTATAGGAATGTGTGTGCGGTAATGACACATTAAAGCGCTAGCTTGTAAAGCAGTATGAATCACAGGAAACTGAAAAGACAAGTAAAGACAAAAGAAAACAAAAATTTATTAATAGTTTACAAGAGGTGCCCGAAAGAGCGGCCACCAACAGCGATACAAGATTCACAGCGACGGCGCATGGATCGGCGTACATTAGAAAAGACGTCAGGCATGTCGATCACATGTCCAGCAGCAACAGACAAGCGGGCAACAAGATCTTCTTCAGATGTGACGGGACTCTCGTACACCAGGCTTTTAATATGACCCCCAAAACAAAAAATCCAAGCAGGTTAAATCAGGAGGACGCGGTGGCCAGGGACCTGGACCGCCCCGTCCTATAAAATGCTGGCCGTAGACAGCGTCCAGGTGATTCCTGACGTTTCGACTGAAGTGAGCTGGGGCTCCATCGTGCTGGAACCACATTCGTCTGCGAACAGCTGGAGGAACATCGACGATCCGGCTGATTCCTATCCGGGAATCGCTCCCTGTACATCCTTTGAGCAGCTAATCCATTTCCTTGTGCAGCCCCATACATGAAATGCATGTCGGCCAGCTCCGCATTGGTGAAACGATGCATGCTGCTCGAGATCCGTGCGGGAAATGATGAATCCAGCTAGCGAAGCGCTTTTATACGCCGCAGTCATCAGCGCTCTCTACCGGCTCAAGGCGGCATTACCACACACACAATCCTATACGAAATCTGCTTATTTAGGTCCCCTCTACCTGCCTTTACATTTTTGACATATAGTTTAGGACCACCCTGTATATATGTGTGTGTGTGTGTGTGTGTGTGTGTGTAGTATAAAACAGGTTAAACTTTGGCTATAACAATATCTTCTGTTCTCTAAAATATCGGTATAGACAAATTTCACTATGTTATAATTTTCTAATTATTATTATTTGTGAACAGCTTTTATATAGTTGAGCAGAAAAAGATATTACCGAATGATCGATGCCTATTTCAATGGCAGTATTTAAATTCATTCACTTGTGAAACTATTTATAATATCAATATAATTATAAATGGTGCACTAGCATAAAGCACGTAGAAGCCGAGGAAGGCCCACGCCACAGGAACGCAGGCCAGGGGCGGCTTAAAAAAATTGACTGAAATAACTCACATAGGGAAATATATCAGTGGCTTGGGGGCGCAAAATGATCTAGCTACGGTCCTGGCTGCATGGGGTCGACTACCCATCCACCTTCTTTCTGCTCATCTGCCTATGATGTGATTAGCTACGCAGACTTTGAGCCCTATTTGGGATTGCAGCGCCGCCTGAGACGGCCGCCTTTCTCAATTCCCCGCCTTGCCTAAATATCTCTTTCTCTTCTAAAGTCGAGTTGGTTTCACTTCTAGTGGCGTGCGGACGTCTTTTCGCTGCGGTCCGGGTCTGGTGAGCCTTGGCGACTATGGCGCTTGTGGTGGGGCTTGACTTTGTCGGAGTGTATGGGACATCGGCTCCGCTTTTCCTCGCGAACCGGCTTTTGTCTCTGGGGTAGTGCGGGCGTCCTTTGTTCCGTTGCAGACTATTTGACCGCAGTCTCCGCCTGTGCGCGGCGTATGTAGCCTTATTATAAAGTAGATAAAGATTCAAAACTCTGTAAAGAACTTTATATACGCAGAATCTAATTCAGAAAGCTATTTCGAATACATTTTTAACGTCAAAGAACAATTCCCATTGTTATGTACAATTTCGTACAAAATAAAAAATTTAAAATAAAATTCTACAATAATTTATTTGGGAAAATATAATTTTTCAGAGGGGGTTCAGCCCCTCTAGCCTCAGCCTGGCTACGGCTTTGCATATTTTGAAAAAGATGAAAGTTATTAAAAATTCTTTGATTTTAAATGATGAAAGGTATGTTCACCTCAGTTAAAAACATCCTGCATCACTTCCAAAAATCAAAAAAATAAAAATAAATAAATAAATAATAAATAAGCGATAATATAAAATATTTTAATAATTATTTATCAAGTCGCAAACAAGTATATGCTTGACATAAGCAAGCAAATACAAAATAAAAATATATGAAATATGAAATAGGCATCAATGAAAATTCAGAGCTAAAAATACTAACCAATAACTGAGAGACAAAAAACAACGTTTTAAAAGCGTATTTATGGCAAGATTGAATTCAATCTTGACATAAATAAAGCGTTCTTTTATTTTCTCATATTGTATTGTTTCGTCAAATATTTCCACGTAACCGGCAGGCCCTGCGGTGGCGCAGTGTGGTAACGCGTTCGCCTAGTACGCCGTTAATCCGGGTTCGACTCCCAACAGTGCAAAGAACGCTTACTCAGAGATCTCATAAAGATCGCACTGCTCACTGTAGTCCGGGGTTTGGTTCCCTAGGCCATAAGAGGTTCGGATTCCTCGGAAAACAGTAGGTCCCGGCGCAGCATGACCATTGTAGTCTTTGAGCCGTAAAACCACAAAATAAACAAAGGCGTAACCAATAACTATTGTTTATATTATTACACAAGTTATTAAATTTATATTAAAACTTACACCTTCCCACGGATTTTGGCGCTGTTCTGCAGGCTGTCTTTTCTCTCCTGTGTTGTGCACTACATTCTGGCTGGACTCCTCTTTTATTAACACCACACTTTATCGCATGGGGTGTGGGATCGGTGCTACATCACTCTGGCTTCCCCTTACCTCTTCTGAAAATACAGTTCCGCTCTATCGGACAACCTTTCGAAAATATCTCTGCATATAAAACAGCAAACAAATTTATATTAAAAATATTATTCCTTATTATTTCTTCAGCAAAATGATGAATTAATTCTTCGTAATTAATGTTATCTACATCTTTTTTCCATGCATAATACAGATAAATAACAATTTTAACTGGCTTAGGGAGTTCAGTACATAATTTTTTATTCATCGTGATATCGTGAGAAACCACGGTGGCAATTAAAATTCCATTGCGAGAAAAAAAGCGCAACCAAATCACAAATACTTTGATCTACAGGAGTTTTTGTGCTAGCATAAGTTAAAGATTTCATGATGATCATCAATAAATTATTAAATACGTTTGAATAACCTGGAGTTTAACATTGGTTCTCTGTACATTTAAACACGTTCATCTATTTTCATGTAGTTTTCATCTTTCTGATTTTCTAATTGCAGTTTTATATTTAAGTTTTGATGAATATACTTTTCACTTTCACTATAATTTAATTAAATACAAGTAATTGAGGAAGGAGTATTGTTAAAGCTTATCAAATATTAATTTGATTTATTGAAACATATTAAATAATGAGTGATTAAATAATCAAATTGGATGTGGACTAGTTTGTACGTTGAGGTTATTTGGCCATTTGGCCCCCTGTACAACGGAACCGCTTGCACCTCCCAAAACCCATCTCTGAAGTAGGGCCCAAACAACTAAATCGTAACCTCTACAAATTGGAAGACCTTCAGGTGGTATAATAGATGATAATCCAACTATGGATATGCAAATAGAGTGGAAAGTCGATAATTTTAAACTCAAGAGAAAATGAATTTTACTTCAAGTCATTGGAGTTCAAAAGGAATGAGTGTCATTTCGATTTACTGATAAATTCCTGTTGATATTCGAGTTATCGCGAATGTTTATAGCGAACATTAAGGGATCAACGATTTTGATAGTTATATTTGAATTCTCGTTAAAACCGAGTTACCATGAAAATTAGACAATTAAAAAAAAAACAAAAAAAACTAGCAGAACAGCGAAAGCAAATATCATCATTCATGTATGTTATATATATCATATATTTAAATACGAGATTTTTACATATTATCTCATCACATATTAAAAAAATTCTTACTATTCTAAGCTCACAAAAATGAAATCTTTGTACAAAAGAAGAAAATATATTTTTTAGACGACTTAAATCAAATTAAAGGGAAAATTCACTGCACTGTTGCTCGTTATAACAGGCTTCTCTCGCAGTAAGGGAATTTTGTCCTGTATATTGTGGATGTAACCAAACAAATATTGTATTTCCGGATTCTCGTTATAATCAGGTTTAACTGTATGCCACAATTTCGAGATGAATATTAGGATTAAAATAACGCTTAAACAAAAAATGTTAGGTCAAGGCGGGGCCAAGTAGCCTATATGTAAATCCGGAACTGGACAGATGATGTCGGTTTTCAAAAGATAAAGTAGTGTTAAGGTTGTAGGGTTACCAATTGCGGTTTCTACATTTATAGATTTGGTTATCGTTCTATGACGGATTGCAGAACGATGGAGCGGTGATAGACTCCATAATATCACCGATAGCTTATAAGTTATATCAGAAGGGTTTTAGCTCGTACGTCAACTCACGTGGATTGTTACCCTGGAACCTTATCGAAATTGAGTCAGAAATACCAAGATACAGATGAACCATGTAGACAGCATGTCTCTACGTTACACAAATTATTTACAATCACATAGCAAAATAACTTAAATTGTTACGATTAAGAATTGACATTATTATTGTAAGACATTATGAATGTCCATCATGGGCAGCGTGACCATCTCGCTAAGAGTCCTACCGAAAGAATGTCTTTTATTGGTGTTCGCCTCATCGTCTCTACACTCGCAATCACTCTTATTGGCTGTTCACCCTTTTCATACGCAAATGTTCATTGGTTACCCCTTTAACACTAATCGACGATTTGTTATTCTATACTCTCGGCAAACTCAACCTGGCTACATTGTAGAAGCTAACTTGACCGTTGACGCAGTATAGCCCAGATGCTCTTGCGCCATAAAAAAGCCAAACAAACAAACAAACTAACTAACTTGACCGTGTTACCATGAACAAAAGTTGAATTTCCAGTATCATAAAGCGTCTAGACTGATCTACATGCAAGAGTTCGTTAGAATTGACGACTTATCGCTGTTACTTCCAAATATCCCTTTTCCATCTCTGCCGAAAATTCTCTTTCAAAAGCCTTGAGGGCGGACGGCGGGAGGTATTGTTATACATTTTTTGAATATGCACCCGACATCTTTTTCACACCGACCGTTCTATAAAGTTTCAATTCAGTAACCTTTTGTCCTGACACCAAGTGTTAATAAGTGTTATTTATTATATGATTGATGTCTCCAACTAACAAACGGTTCAAAGCATAGTACCTACATTTATTTTTTAATTTGTTTATTTTTCCAGAGGGAGGGCGGTGGTAGAGGGCAGGTAAGCCGTACTCAAATCAATGCTTTTCGTTAAATATTAATAGCACTTTTCACGTTAAAAAATCCGGCCGGGGGGCGGGCAGCTTTAACTTCGAAAGCCCTATTCCACGTGCACGCATTCATGCCATAAAATAATAATAATAATAATGTCAACTTTCATGTAAGTCCTGCCTTGAAAGTCCAGTGGTTGGGACATAAAAACTGTTTGAATTATTTCAAATAGGGGTTAGACCCAAACGTGTGCGGGGTGGCCACGGCTGTTGACAGGCAGCTGTGGCCAGCTCGTATTAAGTTTTTTTTAATTTGCAGAGGGGATAGGGATATATCCATGTAATGCACTCCCCTGGGTTCGCGACTGGTGACCGTGTGGAGAAAAAATAGACGAGTATGTTTTAAAGTTGCTGTTATCATTAAATACCAAATATCAAATTATGTACTATTTATTTTAGTTGGATTGAGGGGAGGGGGGTGCAAACGGTATACATTCCCCCCCACCCAAAACTCATCATTAGGGGCCATCCATAAATGATGTCATGTTTTTTGGAGCCATTTCTGAGACACACCCACCTTTGTCATGCGATTTCACAAAATTCATATTCATTTTTCATGGTGCGTCAGGATCACAGCACCACCGACCTATCCGTTCGACTGTGACATCATTTATGGACGGCCCCTTACTGAATATACAGTTATGCCACAAAATCACAATATATATCTGTTTTCCTAGATTTAATTTATCCCCCTCCGCCAAAAAAATTTCAGGCTACACCCGTTGTCTGATCTACGTTGATATCAATCATAATTGAATCACGATATCAATAACAAATAGTAATAAAAACAAATAAAAAATGGTAATAATAATAAGCTCAAATCTCGAATTTGTTGTTTGTTATACGTAAGTGAACATTTTATATCCAAGTTTTGCTACAAGTTTATAGACACGGTATTGTTCGTAAGTTTTACGAGTGGCTCTACTAAAGATAAAGCGCGGCTTTAACATATCTTTTCCCCAAGATATATCTTTTTTTTGTCACAATTTCTGAATATCAGCCTTCCGCGTTGAATTTGAAGGTATGTCTTCAACATATATTCTATGGTATGATGCGTTCGTTATCCATGACAATTACGCGTTTGGGTTTTATGTTCGGCGGTAACTTATTGGAGTCTTCGAAATGTTCCTTTCTTTTCTTTATGGTAATCACCACCTTTTTTCGCTTTAAAACTTCACCGGCATCCGAAATAAAGCCATCTTCACTTCCTCCTCCATGAATTACACCAACGGGAACTCCTTGACGGGGCTTTCAAGCCTGTGAAATGTATAGTTCATTTGCTCCTTCTAGGCAGAAGGATTTAATTGTTGTCCGGTAACTGGTATGCTGTACCTTTGGACATGTTGTCATGACTCCGTTGTCATGGGAATGTCGATGTCCTTTCTCTTTTCGTCTGTGGTTTCAGTTTTTGTGCCTTGTTCGTCTGCTATGTCCTCTGTTGACATATAACACGGCTTAAGGCGGTCGATTGAAACGTTTTCCTTCTTGCCTTTCACTAACAGTCTGAAATATTTAGGCGTTCTGGCGATTACTTCGAAAGGTCCATCGCACCTTTGCGCTAAAGGTTTTTGTACCGCATCTTTCCTAATGAAGACGTGTGTGTATGTACTTAAGTTTTTATGCACGAAAATTTTGTGTTTTCCGTTGTGCGCGGGGGAAACTGGTCTAATTTTTCGAAATGTCGTTGCAGCGTTTTTACGTATTGGCCTGCATTAACATCCTCCCTGCCGCTAGTAAAGGATTCCCCTGGTGGCATTAGATTTCTACCATACCTAAGTTGATCTGGCGATGCCCAAAAATCTGGCTTAATTACAGTTCTTAAACTAAGCATTATTGCGGGAAGGGTTGCAGTTCAATTTTCGTTTTTATAAGCGCGCAATGCTGATTTGAGAGAGCGGTGCGATCGCTCAATGGAACCTTGGCATTGTGGTCGGTAGCTACACGTTCTCTTTTTGTGTATGCCTAAAAGATTTGCTAATGCTTTAAATAGTGCTGATTAAAAGTTTCTTCCTCTATCGGAAGTAATGTATTTGGGTAGGCCGTACCTAGCGGCCTTCTTGATCAATTAGTGGGATCGCTTCATGCCATTTAGTAAACCTATCTTATATTATAATGCTTAGACAATAGCGATAACCATTGCTAGCACCTAGTGGACCTATTATATCCACAGAATATCACTAAAGCGGTCATCAGGAAGCTCTTATCTTCCTAGTGGGCTGTGTGTGTGTGTTTAGATATTTTACTACGAACATCAGCCGGACGGCAATGAGGGCATCCGGGAAAAAGATTTGATTTTTAATGATTTTGAAATAGAGTTCAGTTTTCAACACGCCGCCATGCCCCCCACCCCTAAATAAATTAAAAAAGCAAATGCTAGGCATTTATCTTGTTTGTCTATGTAACAATCAGATCCAGTTAGCCCCTCACATTATTTGTTTGTTTGGATTTTTATGGCGCAAGAGCATCTGGGCTATACTGCGCCAAACATGGTAAAATCAAATACCGCAGTAAACAAGTTCTCTGTAAAAAGTTAAAGACGTGTGTGTAGTCAGTATGGTGGTTTAGAATATCAGAAAGCGGTGGAGAGTTAAAAATAAGAGTACGAGCAAGGTTGAAATAAGGGCGTTGAGTTAAAGTGTGTAAAATACTGATGGATTTATTGTACACTTTAGAAATTGGTTCTGATTTTCCTTTCAACAGATGTTTATGGATGAGACGGAAGCCCCCACATTAAGAACGGCCCTGCAAAGAGGAGATACGCTGAGACAAAAAGGTCAGAACTCTTCCAACCCTCTAGTTATGTCTGATCTTTCCAATGTTTTTTAAATTAAAAAAAATGTATTCAACATTATAGGTACCTAGAAGCTACCAGCTAAGTTAAAAAAAAAAAAATTAGCATCATGGGCCCTTTAAAGCTCCTGCAGTACTCGTATCCCTTTTAACGGCGGCCCTGAACGTAATTACTGACGTCATGCAAGTAATTAGTGACGTATGGCCATGGGCACCCATATGAGTGCTTCTGGGGGGAGGGGGCTGAGAAACATTAAGAGTATTTCTAGGAGGGGGCTGAGAAAAATTATTACCTCCTTCTCAAAGCTGTCGATTTTAATGAATATACAAGATACCAAAAGGCTACAAAAATAATTGATACTGCTTGACAATTAGTAGTAAGTTAAAAAGTACCTTTTTTTTAAAATGTGACGGTGAATTTTTTTAAAGTAAATGCACAGCAGAATCAGGGAAATCAAATTTTTGAACGGCTAAGGGGGGACCCGAGCCCCTCCCTGCCCCCCATATGGGCGTCCATGCGTATGGTAAAATGACGCGTGTGATTATTTAAAATATGATAACAGTTTTATTTAAAATATGCTATCAGTTGTATTTACAGGATGCCCGGCTTCAGCGGGTTTTTTTGTTTTTTTTTATAAAATGAAATACCACAATATTATGGTATTTGTAATAAACAAAATAAAATTGCAAAAAATTATTATTTCAATAAAATGAACATTTCATCACATAATTTTTATTATAATCAAATGTGACTTATTATAATTAATTCGAACTTTTCACCCTAGAATTTTATTCATTTAATTTCCATATATGAATAATTAAATTATTAGCTTTAAACTAATTATTACTTATTAAATGAATAAATATAAGATTGAACAATTATACAAGGATCTGTTAAAGGACCACAGTATATTATTATTAATTATTCAGCGTCTAAAATCTCAAACCCAAAAGTGATTAAAATTGTTTATCTCAATTTATAATAATTTGTTATTATAGGGTTTGCCTTGCTGATGGAATTATTGGGCTGCAATTTTTCACATCGTTTCCTTCGATTTTCACTTTTTGGCGTCATCTTATTTGTCTGTATTTTCTTGTATACATCGTATCTCCCAAGCAGCAGGTCTTTCATTGGAGGTTTAAACACAATCACGGAACACTTTCAATCATTTCAAGAAAACCACACATCTGTCAACTTACCCATCATTCTGTTGTGGACATCTCATTATCGTTTGAGAGGAGACTGGATGCCTAGACCAGGCAGTCTAGGATGCCTTGTAGACTGTTATGTAACATCCGACAGGTCAGTATACATTTTACTGCGTTAACTTAAACTTTGGATACATTTTTTATGATAAATTTTAAAATAAATGATTATAATAATAAATAAATAAATGAATTATGAATAATTTTAAAATAAATGTTCGGAAATTTAGTTCAAATTTTTGTATCACATGTTCATGTCATAAAATATTATTACTGCTGGTGGATGTTTTGTAGTTATCCCCATTATTAAATGTATTTTGAACTACAGTGGACTCTCGATTTTAGAAACTCGTATGGATCTCCCTCCTCTTAAAAAAAAAATAGTAAATGAAATACGAAAAATCGAAAGTTTCATAAATGAGAATTAAAACACTCGTTAATTTCGAACACTTTTTGGAATCGCGCCGTCGTTCGCACCTGGAGTCGACACTAGGATTGTTTTGTATGGTATTTAACGCTGGTTTAGAATATGTCTTTAGATTTTCTGCAGAACTCATTTTTCGAGGAATTATGACTTTAAAGATGACAAGTTGGCGAGCTTTTGGCGAGAAAATTTAACTGAATTTTATTAAATACAACATTATAACCTTTTAATGGTAGTGAAACCGTACGTAAAAATGGAAAAACACAAAAATTATGAGAATGCTACAGTTTAAAAATGAATAGTTGACATAATGCAAAATGTCACAATTCTCGCGATCCAATTTAAAAAAGTTTATGGTCGGCAAACTTTTAAGACTGTGAAATGTACTACGCTTTTTGAGTGAGCACCTGGTTTAAACTACGTTAACTACGAAACAACTTCGAGCCAAATCTTAAGCATGCCACAATATAAATTTCTCGCCAAAAGGTCGCCAACTCGTCATTTTTAAGTGGACATACTTGTTCGAAAATTGAGTTTTGCATAAAACTAAAGAGATATTCTGAATCAGCGTTCAAAACTATACAAGATAATCCTAGTGTCGACTCCAGGTGCCACAAACATAATAAAAGGTTCCCTTGTTAGCAATGTGTGAAATGGTTCGTAAAATCTGAGAAGCGACAAAATAAAAGTTTTGTCTTATTCATGGTATTTGCACTGGTGTACGGATGTGGAGGTCATAAATCCCATATTGCAATGCAATTTTGTATATATACCTATTAATATATGAAGTTGTTCCCATTGGCGTACGCAGGTGGTGTTGATGGGGTTGTAACCCCCCATTGCAATGAAATTTTGTATATTTAACATAGGAATATGTGAGTTGTAGCTCTGTAACCCCACCTCATTGAGCCTATAACCTCCCCCCTTATGAACTTCCTGTGTACGCCTATGGTTGTTCCCCCCACAGCCGTCCACTACCAAGAATATTGGCTCTGTAGAGTACCGCTTCAAAGCAGCCCTCCTCTACAGAGCTGCTACGTAGAGCACTGCTTCAAAGCAGCTCTCTTCTACAGAGCTGTTACGTAGATTACCGCTTCAAAGCAGCTCTCCCTGTAGCGGTCACTCGGTACTGGGTGACACAACGAGTCCCACCTCAGCGTACGACTCCAGTTGTGGTGACCGAAGTTCGGAACTTTCGTTAAATTGTAGATCCAGCTTGCCAACCCTTCTGGAAAATGGGGTGAGCTTAAGGCTGATTCCTCCGCATTTCTTTCACCTTACTACGCGCATGTGTGATAACAGAGAGATCCCCCATCCTGAAGTGGATTGAAAATGATTGATGATGATATGGAGTTGTAGTTCCGCAACCCCCTAATATGAACGTTCTGCGTACGCTAATGGGTGTTATACGGTATAGGTATAGCAAAGGATATACAAATTGGTCCCTTATAGAATTCTTGAAGGCAACTCAGAATTCCGATGTCAAGTAATTAAGTATTTACTAAATGTTAAAATTTAATCAGCATGATTAATTTCCCCTCCATATTTCTAAATAATTAGGATGACATCCACTGGCGCTATTAGTATTGTAATTTTTTTCTTCCACATTTGTAGTATGTGGGTGGAGGGAAAACCATATTGACATGTGCAGCATCGAAATCTATGGGCAAAGGGGGCACTAGAACGCTTCTTGCATAGAATTCATTTGTACTTTTTTTCTTAGGGTGGATTAAGCTCCCCTAGAATTTTTAATGAACAAACCCTCTACTGTCTAACGTTGACGAATTGATCCCTAGAAGTTGCTTCACGAGCAGAGGCGTAGAGATGCCAATGCAATCAATGCAGTAGCATTGGTGCTATTGCCCTTGCGAAGGGGGAGGGGCTTTGGAAGTCGAGGCTCCTTAGATAGCATAATTGTGGGATCCTGGAAATCCAGATCAACATCTCATTCTCGCATTGAAGCCTAACTCCCTCATAACAAACAAAATCTGATTAAAAGCCAAGGTTATCAGATTCCATTAAAAATAAAATTGCGGAAATGTGCCCACATCGTCTACTAAAGTTACTTCAATTGGCAATGCCAGCGAATCAGTAGATGACGTCGATGTCGCAGTTGAAATCGGGCCGACATGGTATTTTCCCCACGTGCTACCGTATTAAAACAAATACTCCCTTTGTACTGTATGTAAAAACACGTGTGTTTTTGGCGTAGTTTGGTGTTGTATAGAAAAACTTCTTAATTTATTAAGCTAGAAGAACGTAAATTAAAGCATTATTACACAACAGTAAATAAAGAAGGTCTGAAAATAGAGAGGAAATGGTTATGCTACTCGCCCCAACTTGATGCTGTCCATTGTGAACCTTGTTGGTTATTTTCGCGTAATGCTGAGCTGTCAAGATGGATGAGTAAGGGAATAAATGATTGCCAGAATATGCCGACCAAAATCAAGCAACATGAGGTAAGCTCCTCTCACGTAGAAGCATGTTACAACAGAGAAATTTAGAAGGCAAAGAAATGCCTAGATAGAATTTAGAAGACAAACTTGCATGAGAAAGAAATTTTCAGCGACAGATACTCGAGAGACTGATAAAAATCGTTCTAAAATTATCCAGAAATGCATCATCCCTCAGAGGACACTGCGAAAATAGCAACGAAACCTGCAATGGGAATTTTCTGTCAGACGTCAAACTATTGGCGGAGTATGATGAGCCTATGAAAAGAGTGTCAAATTTACCTTCAAGGTGAGTACATACCTAAGCTTTCCAAATACAGAACGAAATAATTCAGTGTTTGGGTGAACCTCTAAAGCGGGAACTATTAAGTGAAATTAAAGAAGCCCCTTTTTCTCTCTTACTGCCATCACTATGAAAGACATCTCAAAAAAAGACCAGCTTACCATTATATGTAGATATAACAAGGTCTCCGATGACTCAAAAGACCTAGAAATCACATATTAACTGCCGAAATTTGAAATCAATCATACTTTTTCTGGATTTATAGCTCTTAACTATCAATAGGCTTCAGACATTACTTCTACTTTGTTAGCCACCCTGAAAACAAATAATCTTGAAATTACAAAAATGCCGCGGTCAAGGGTACGACAGTATCAGCATTATGAGCGGTATTTATTCTGGTGTACATGCTCGTATTAGAGAAGTAGAACCAATTGCACTCTAAGTTTCTGTAACCAATTTCACTGTGACCAATGTCGCTCTAACCAATTGAACTGTGCCTCTCATAAGAAGCAAAGGCAGAGAGAAGCTTTTCGCAGTTGAAAATAATTAAAAATTATCTTCGAAGTTCCATGAGCCGAAAACAGCTTTTTAATTTAGCTCTTTTACGTATTGAAGCACGACGGGCGGAACAAATGGATGTTTCCAAACTGATAGCTGTATTTGCTTTAGCGAAATCAAGAAAGAAATCTTTTAATTTCATACTTTTCTAATTACACATATAATATGTACTACTTTTTGATGTTTTAAATTTAAAAAATAAAATTCAAAGTAAAGTAACACAACTATAATACAAATTACTACTTCTACTATGACTATAATAACAAATATGATAACACGTAAGGTTAATAAGAAATACAAAGGGTGTTTACACATTTTTAGAACGATTTCGGAGCCATTTTTTTAATGTTTAAAATGTAAAGATTATTTTTTTAAATATTCCATCTGATAACCTTGTTTTTGAACTATAAGTCTGCATCATGCTTTCCATGATAGAAGGGCTTTTCGCAAAAAATTTCCAGAGGTATTGCTTGCCATTGTTGTTCCACAACTTTCCAAAGTCCATCAATGGTAGTAGGTTTGCGCTTAGAGAGAGCTCTTTTCAGCGGACCAAAGGCACAATAGTTCATAGGAGAAACAACAGGGGACTTCTCAGGAATATGATGAAACGGAATACATGCAATAGCTGTATTAATTTTCATTTTTTCAAGGAATGCAGTGGTAGTTTTCGAGGTATGACTGCTGGCTTTGTCTTGATGCAGTTTTATACTCTGAAAATTGTTGGAATAAAAAAAATGGAATTTCTTATGTAAATATTGGATGCAAAAAATTCTCCTGATAATATCATGAGTTGATTTTAACGTTGTTTTCCACTTTTTTATTTTTAATTTCCCATTGTAAGAGAAACCTGCGACAATCATAAAGCCTTTACTGAAGCTTTCTTTGCATTCTCGGCACCAAGTTTGGAAATTTTTTTCTCCGCGCTTGTGATAGTAAATGGACCTTTTTTTTTGTTACAATCATTTAGATAAACCCCTGCTTCACAAAGGGTAACAACGTATTTCCATTTATCTTCTGATAAGTAATTTTCATACAGGATTCTGCAACATGTCTTGCGTTGAGCCACATGTCTCGACAAAAGACGGTGAAGATTATGTTTTTTAGCTTTTTTAAGTTATAAATCTTGGTTTATTATTTTATTTGCTGTTGCTACAGAAGTTCTTAAAGAGTTTGCAATTGATTTCTGCGTCGGTGGATTTTCTCTTGTTACCAGTGATCTCACTTTAGAAATATTTGCAACAGTAAGTACATTGTTTAAGTATTCATTTGGAGTCCTCTTTTTATGTAGAAGTTCTGATTGACGGTCTTTCCCTTTTCGATTAATAATGTTGCTTATTTTGCACTTAGAAATCTTTATACCATGCGTTTCACAACGTTTTTAATAGTGGAATAAGAATATTTCTCCTCTGAAAGCGCGAAAACGTATCCTTCGATCCACAGCTTGTTTACAGGCGCCATTTTGAATGAAAAATGAATTTGAAAGTAGCAGACGATAATCTTAATTTGAAATAATAACATGTTGCCAGATCCATTTTCCCACAAAATATTTTCATTTTTTAATCCTCTATTCGAACTTTCTAACAATGTGTAAACACCCCCAGTATTTTATGTAAATCGAACACTACGCAGATTTTGGTAGATGCACTACGCAGATATTGGCGTAGTGATACCAACGCCGATGGTATGGCGTGATTAGATGGTGAAACGTTCGAAAGAAAATAAATATTTCTGCCTTCGGTGGGACCTGAACCCACGACCTTCCACTTGCCGGGCGGAGGCTCTACCCACTGAGCTACGAAGGACAATATATAATCTCTTTACGAACGTATATATACTGAATCGTGATTTAGGAAGTTTAATGGGTACAGGACGCCCCTGCGTGACAGCTTTCCCTTCGTACAGTTATACATAGAGGGGAAATTTATAGGATTGATGTTTAATTGCACACACAATCTCGTCACAAAGCGCATGATATGCAAATGTGTACGTTACAATAATAAAACCGTATTATATCGTATTTTGCGTAATAATTTTGGAATTTTGAACAACAATGGTGTTACTGGACGGATACCTTTAAAACCTCTTAAATTACGATTTTTGCCCTATTAAGGTGGTGAAAAAAAGTCGTTTCGTACTAACTAGCTGGTGCTTAACAACTTTGTAATTGACTTTTTTACCATATCTTGAATAGTTTTCGAGATAGCAGCTCTAAGTTCTGAATTTTTCCGCCAGGGGCGCTGCACGTAGTTCCACCAGGCAGCTCGGTCAATTTACTCACACCTATACATCACGTTCGTACATATAGCTCCTCTCTCCGTTCTCCAACTTCGGCAAATCTCATGAGTCGATCGCCACGTTCATTCCTTTCCCCATATCCGTATTACTTAACCGATGGCCGTCTTTTTCCTGTTATCCACCTGTACTTAAAGGCAATTAGCTATCATTTCACCACGTGTTGGTATATATATATAACAGAAAATGTGAAAATTACAAATTGGTGAAAAGTGAAAGTAAATAAATGAAAATTATTAATAAGTAAGTGAAGATATATGGAATTCCAATACCCACACAATCGTATATTATATAAAATAATATAGGCCTATACACTAGAATATGTATATACAGGATTTTAAGAACTAATACCATTATATATAAGCGCATATACAATATAGGTGTAAATGTATGCACATCATATTATATTATAAAATATACATGCATATGTAATAAAAATATATACATGCATAAACAAGTTTATGACAAGTAGCTTTATTGTACAGCACACTGTATTTTTACGATTTAAAATAATGCGCTAGTGACGAAAGTGAAAAATTGAAATTATATGACAATATATTGAATCTAGGCATGCATGTACAATCTTTTTCAAGGGAACAGTTATACATGTATGCCAGACACAATATATAAGATCTGCAAGACAGTGTTTCTGAAATGATAAGGAACCGTTCGACGAAACCCCTAAAAACCAATGTCAAACGGCTCAAAGGCATTCTGTTCCCGACATCACCCTACAGATCATTACTGTTATCATTATTGTGTCAATGTTCACATTGTGTCACTGCACATCCTCAACATCTGTTGATCTTAAAGAGTTGATGACTGCTGATGTTTTAATAGAGTCAAAGGCCTTCTCATAGTCAATAAATGCAACACACAATGGAAGTTCATATTCATGTGTTCTTTCAATTAATTCTCTTAATACTTGAATATGGTCCACTGTACTGAATCCACTTCGAAATCCAGCTTGTTCTCTTGGTTGAGCTGCATCTAATTTTTTCTGCAGGCGATGTGTTAGCACTTTTGTGAAGATTTTATAAATAGCAGGTAACAAGCTAATTGGTCGGTAATTTTTTAAATCCTCTTTATCACCTTTTTTATGCAAAAGAATTACTGTTGCAGAATCCCATTGGTTTGGTATGTTACCGCTGTTAAGACATTTGGTAAAGAATTTTGCAAGTATGTCTTCTACATATTCTCCAGCTTCTTTTAGGATATCTAATGTAATACCATCATCACCAGGGGCTCTTCCTTTCTTCATATTTTTTATTGCAAATGAAACTTCTTCTTTTAAGATTTTAGGAGCTGTTCCTTCGACTATTTCAATGTCTTCGTTTAATTCACTGTTACTTTCGTATAGATTTTTGTAGAATTCTTCAACTCTTCTAAGTATTTCTTCCCTATTTCTTGTTACGGTGCCATCCTCTCCTTTTAATGCAATGATGTGTTTCTTCCCAACAGATAAACTTCCTTTAACAACCCTAAGGCTCTTGTTATTTTCAATGGCTTTCCTTACTAGCTCACAGTTGAATTTTCTTATGTCTTCTTTCATGCTTTTGCGCAGAGTTTTACAAAGTTCTATGTACTCAATCCTGGAACTGGTATTTCGATTGTCCACCTTCATATCTCTTCGCCTTTTCATGAGCTGTTTCGTCTTCTCAGATAATTTGCTATTGTGCTTTTTACAGGTTACACCACCAATTTCCCCAGCAGTTTCAACTATTGTCTTAACAATGTTTTCATTTGCTTCTGAGATATCACTTTCATCAATAAGTCCTTCCAGTGCAGAAAAGCGATTTTTTAATTCCAACTTGAATGCCTCGGTATTTACTTTCAGTTTCATTAGATCCACCCTCTTACTTACTTGTTTCCTAATGAGCTTCTGTCGTTCTAATTTAGTATTTAAGTGCACTTTACATCTCACCATTCGATGATCACTTCCAGTATTAAATCTGTTCAGTACACTGCAATCTTCAATAATTGATTTCTTGTTTGCCAGGATATAGTCAATTTCACTAGTTCCCCCATTTGGGTGTTTCCATGTCCATTTTCTTTGCGGTTTCTTCTTAAAAAATGAATTCATGATGCTAAGGTTTTCAGCTTCTGCAAATTCGATGAGTTGATCGCCACGTTCATTCCTTTCCCCATATCCGTATTTACCAACCGATGTCTCTCCTTGTTCCTGTTGTCCAATTCTTGCATTGAAATCCCCCATGATGAGCTTGATATGTTGTTTCCCTTTGGTGTGTAACTCTTTGATTTCTTCATAAAATTCTTCAACCTCTTCGTCGGTATGGCTTGATGTTGGTGCATATACCTGTACTATTTGAAGTTGGTATCGCTGGGTTAGTTGAACAACAAGCCTCGCTGCTCGATCTGATGTACTTTCAACTTCCAGAAGACAGTCTTTAATTCTTTTGTTGATTAAGAAGCCAACACCACTTGTTCTTCCAGTTTCCGTTCCTCTATAGTAAAACAAATGTCCGCTTTTCAGTTCCACCAACTCTTCACCTTTTCTTCTAATTTCACTGAGTCCTACAATGTCCCATTTGATCTTGTCTAGTTCCTCTTCCAATTCCTGAAGTTTTGCTTCAGAAGCAAGGGATCGTCCATTAAACGTAGCCAAGGTCAATAACAAACGGCAGCCTGGGCCATTCCAGTGATTCTTAGCACCCCCTGCTTTCATGCCACACTGACCGCTGCCTTGATCAGGAGCACTCCAGCACCTGGAGACTAGGGGCCATGGTTTCTGGTGTGTCAACATAATGGAGGAATTAGCCATAATTTCACCACGCTGGCTAAACGGGTTGGTGAATTAGCCCTCCCCTTCCGCCTTTCTATCCGTGTAGCAAATATTAATTTGCCACATAAATAGAAAGCTCAGCCTGCACCACTTGAAGGCGGGGTAGGACACTAGGTTACTGGCCTGGCCGGTTCCACACATCGTCACATACGTTCAGCGTGTGGGTCTCCTTCCAGCAGGACAATTAGCAAACCTTTTTTCAGTACATATATAAGCGTGTGTGTGTGTATATATGTTTAAGACATAGTCCTTGTTTAATGATAATCTTTGAGGAAAAACGCTAGACATCTGATTTTAGAGGTGTTCTCTGATGATGGTACTACCACGGGCGCCGTTTGCAGGGGGGACAGGGGGACCCATCCCCGTCAATGTTGGTATTAGGGTTCCATGAGCTCCTCCCAATTTCAAACAAAAATTTTATAATAGGTAACGTCTTTCAAAGTTTAAAATATTTTCCTTTTTTTTTAGTCTAAGGAGTACGGTTATATTTTTAGTGCGAAATAAAAAAATGTACTTTGTCATTTATTTGATGTAATTATACCTTTTGTTGGATTGTATTATATAGCTCTCTTTTCTGCACGGCAGCGTTTTTATTGACGTGTTATTATTTCAACTTTCAAACGGAACATTTTTAATAACGTTACAACTATAGTTTCCCTATTTTAATTTCGCAAGCTCAAGGACCTTTTTGGCCCATTAAGCTTATTACGAAAGACATAAAGGGACTGTCTACACCGTTACGTTGAACATCAGCGTAATAAATACGAAATTTATTAAGGAGCATTGCATGTGAAAATGAAACTGGAAATGTAACTACAATATTGATTTTATGGTAAAGTGAACGTCATCAAGCAGAAGCACATTTAAATTTAATAATCGCTAATGAATAAGTATTGGTAGCAAAAACATTACGGAAGGGGGGACGGGCCTTTGGGACCACCCTCTGTCTCTGGCCCTGTTTGACAACAAGCTGCCTTCTACTGATATACTGTCCCCTGTCCCCTCCATTATTTTCTGCCGTCGGAGCACATGGGTACTACAATGACATGAACATGTGTCAAATTTAATTTAATTATATCAATATTATTATGTTTTTTTGTTGTTGTTTTTTCGCCCTGCGGTGGCGCAGTGTGGTAACGCGTTCTCCTATTGCGCGGCTAATCCGGGTTCGACTCCCAGCAGTGCAAAAAGAACGCTTACTCAGAGATCTCATAAAGATCGCACTGCTCACTGTAGTCCGGGGTTTGGTTCCCCAGGCCTTAAGAGGTTCGGATTCCTCGGAAAACAGTAGGTCCCGGCGCAGCATGACCACTGTAGTCTTTGAGCCGTAAAACCAAAAAGCAACCAACCAACCTATTATGTGTTTTATTTATTTTTTTGAATGAAACTTCTTAAAACATTGATATATGGCTTGTGAAATAAGTTATATTCGAACTCATTTCCAATATTTAAATTATTACATTATGTGGGTAATAACCGATAATGCTTTCATTATTATATATATATATATATGTTTATATAGTGAACTAACCTTAACGGTTTTGGATTACCCAAATTTTTACTAAGTTTAAACTGCTGCCTTTTTCACACATGAAATGCAATGTTACATATTTCGTGTTTGATTATATTTTAAAGAAAATATCTGGAAGACAGCTCAGCAGTCATATTTCATCTCAGGAGTACGGATATTCACGATCTGCCGTATTCGACAAAAAACAGCGACCAAAAATGGGTCCTGTACAATGGAGAAGCGCCACCATATACTCCTGTAAAAACAATTCGAGCTCTCGAAGGAAAAATTCATTGGACGGCGACCTATAGACGTGATTCTGATTTCTATGATCCTTACCACAAGGTGGTTGCTACCAATGAAACGCAAAATTCAACAGGTTATTATTTAATACTTTCTTATGAAAACGTTCTTAATTTTATGCAAAGTTAAATTTAATTACATTTCTCTTTTTAAATTAGAAAATTATAATTGGTAAATTTAGAGGGAAATGTAAGTAGTGACTTGTGATTTTTCCTTTTATTTACATCAATATTTTTAGTAGCTTGTGTATTGTACATCTTACATGTACATAAGAAATGTTTAAAAATTTCTAAAAATGCATACAATATTTATTCAATTAACTTCTTTATCTTAAAGATTTTGTTTATTTAAAAAATCGTATATATAATATAAAATGTTACCTCCTATGGAACAGGACATTTTAAATGGAGGTGTCCCTTCTTCGGAGGTAAATATACATTAAAGCCCCTATTCAAAGTGATTGGGGACTTCATGAGTCAATCGTCCTTTAAATGGAGATGTCCTTTATTTTGAAGTATCCCTTACAGGAGGTGACATTGTGTTTTAATTCACCTTAATTAAAATCCTTAGAAATATTTTTAAATATTTAGAGCAGTGTTTCCCAACGTGGGGCCCACGCCCCACGGGGGGAGGGCAATTCTAAAATGGACTCCACCGTACGTAATGTAATAAAAATGGGACCACTGTACATAACTAATGCAATATATATAACTAATATAATGTACATAATTAATGTAATATATATAATATATATAATATAAATTTGTATTTAATGTGTTTTGGAGTCATAAATAATCGTGGATGAGCGCGGATCTTTTGGTTACTATAAAAGTGGGTCGCGGCTTGAAAATGGTTGGGAACGACCGATTTAGAGGGAGAGGATTTAAAATCAAGTTGCGATTTTGGAGTCCCCAAAAACTAATTTACTATTGGTATTGCTAGTGGAAGTTGATCTACAAGGTACTTTCACAATATCAGATAACAATAATATCTGTATATCAACAACACGGGAAAGGTTGCCGTCTTTGGACCGCATAATACACTTTTACTGTTTCTAGAGATACTTTTCAATTAAATTTAACATTGCACAAGGAGATATTTACTTTATTGCTTTCTAAAGAGCTATGCAATGTTAGGATATATTGTTTGATTATTACAGTAAAAATAAAAGTTAAATTTTTAACAAGTGGTCCATTAATGTCAATTTTTTCCATAAATTAATCACGTAGTTTTCATTATGGACCATTTATTAAATAGTAGTAACATTGAATCATATTTTGTTGCACATCGTCTTCATATAATCAGCTCGGTGCAGATTTGCTTTTCAATTTCTTCATTGCTTCCATGGAGGTAAATTTTTTAATTGCTTCATTGCTTTCAGTCAACGGCAAACGTTGGACTGTATTTCCCTTAAATATTGTTGTCTGTAGAGCTTGTAGTTTCTTTAATGCTTGATTGGTGAATCTGCTTACCTTCTGGTGAATTTGCTTACCTTATACGGCATAATTATAACATTTTTAACGTCTAAACGCCTCTTGTTTTTGATACTCTATATACTCGACAGATTTCGTTCAAACCTACGGGGGTTGGACAAAAATAAAAACAAACACTTTGCAAATAGCATATAACAGTGACTAATATGGCGTATGACTACCTTTGGCATTCAGAAGTGTTTGAGGTCTTAGAATGGATAATAGAGGTTCTGTATATCTTTCAGGGGAATATTGTATAATTCTTCCTGTAAAATATTGATGTTCTCTTAATGATGATGAAGGCATTCGAACGTTTGCTTCCAACACTGACAACAAGGGATCACTAATATTGAGCGATTGTGGAGGCCATGGAAGATGTGAAACTTCATCCACCCAGAAAACCAGTTCTGGACGATGTAAGCTGTTGGAACAAGGATATCTTGATAAACAGCATAACCATCAAAAAATGAACTTTTCACTATGGGATGGACCTGGTTACTCAAAATGGTCACATAGTCATTGGCAGTGCGCGTTACTTTGCAAGTTAATAATGGGTCCGGCAGAATATCATGGTACGGGTGCCCATATCATGACGAAACCTCCGCACATGCTTCACTCTTGCTAGCAAAAAAGAAAGTTGTGTTTTAAGCTTGGGATGCTTCAGACGTAAATTCGGACAGTAGTGGGGAAAGGATCTAAAGCTGGGCTCATCGAACCACATGACCTATGTCCATTGCTCTATATTCCAGGTTATATTACTGTGGCACCACTGTCTTCTTTTAGTAGCAATTTGATCAATGATAAGTTGTTTTGGAGTGACAGTTCTTCCATAAAAATCTTGCTTGTGCAGTTCCTTTCGCACTGTTTTGATGCTGATAGGGTTTATAAACACGGTATTCAACTTGAGGTTATTGATTACCGGTAAAGATGGCGATGACCATTGGTAACGATAACCTATTAACAATTCTGTTACACTAGTGTCCACAAGTAACTGGCGTAATCTTAGAATTCATCCGACGTAATCATAATTGTAGAAGATATGCTTCAAAATTCTAGTCTATAGATTATGATGAGACGAAGTACAATATTCAACATCTTTATTGGAACAGGATAACTTCGTAATATAGCAGCGATTACATGTAAATTAGAACTTGCGACGCTAAACCGCGGACAGGAACACGTCTGAGTCGTTTGAAGTCTAGTAGCCGAACTATCTCGAAAACTTGAGAACAGATATATTTTTGGGGGGGCCGTATCAGGTTGCTAGCGGAATAAGAGTGGTTAAAAATCGCTGAGTAACCGTGACGTGCGGTGTTCTTGCCCCGAGGAAGTACAAGTTCAATAAAACTTAATTGGGAAGGCGCCGACGAGGCGTGGGAAACAAAGTAGTTTTAACGTGAGATATTTCAAACAAAGAAACTGCTTTAAAAAAGAATAATTTATATGGAAATAGTATTTTAAATTTATTATAAATTTATATTCAGCCAAGTTGATTTTGTCGCTAATTAATATAAATTAGCCGTAAACTCAGTAGTCATTTTTCAACCCTAGACTTCTGATTTTTCGTCACAATCTTAAGCAACGTTCGTCTGTCCCTGTCATTCAGCACACCTTTACGCTGGTATTTGTCAGATGCGGTTTTTCCAGTCTTACTGTAATCAGTCATCATCTTGGATACTGTGCCTCGTCATGGACCTAAAATTTCCTCTACCTTGGTTACAGAAGCATCCATCATACAAATCCCAACAATTTGGCTGCGTTGGAATACCGTTATCTTTGATATAATTCACTCACAACTGCACAGAATGCTGTCTTGACGACAGATGATGCTTGAAACATGTAGACGTCTTTACATCGGTAGTTGCATTATGACAGACAGAAAGACAGACAGACGGACGGACAGCACCACCTGCAAACTCTGCTATAGCACAAATGTAAAATGAAGGCATGAATTTTGCAAGGTGTTTCCGTATTTTGTGCAACCCCTGTATGTCTCTATTGCGGTAGCTATAATAGTACTTTCCATGGTCTCGGTAGTCTACTACTCATATTTCACGCATTTTGACATTTTTTCTTTTTTTTTTTTAACAAAAACGCTAAGTTTAGAAATTTAATTAATGGCGTTTATTTTTACACTTGCCACAAAAATACTGCCGGATGAACTGGTTCATTCATGGAAACGCAAGATGGTCCAATGATGGCAACCTCGCTATATTGGATTCTTTAGAAGGCACAGACGAAGTGACCATTCCGATTAAAACATGAAACATTAGATTTAGTGCTTCAAAATGTGCATTTTACTTTCATTAAAGTGTAGAATTGTTGAATAACATATTACGCCTAACACACTCTCATAAACTTAACTAAAAGTTACAAAACTAAGACAAAAATGCTACCTGAAGTTTTAGTTCCGAAGAAAATTATTGTAACTTGTTGATAACTCTACACATAAATAGCGAGAAGGAAAGGAAAAGACTATAACTACTTCTGCACACATGCAAGTTTTGGTAGTAAAATACAAAAATGGTCCATCCAAGGAACCGCTGATTAGATCCATAATTCTGAACAAAAAAAATATTTTCACGGCAAGTTATTACATTATTTATTACTTTGAAAACTTCCGTCAAAAACTAATTCTTCAAAAATTATATGATTTGGTCTAAATATGTATATGTATGGAATCATCTGTCATCATATCCACCTGCTGTCAGAAAAACAATTGATAATACAATAATCTTAGACAACGTATTTAAGGAAAGAATCACATGTGTGCGTATGCAGTGAACATCATTGGAGTAACTAAGATGGGCTAGGGGGCTTAGTCCTCGTAGAAAACCGATTAAAATTTAATGCTATATATTGAGCATTGGGCTGAAGGGTAGAGTCTTCTTCAAGAACTCTATAACTCCCTCAATTTGGGGCTATACTCCTGTTCAACTTAACCTGACAGTGGAGGAAAGGCTATGCCTTGTAACCTTCCGCCCTTACAAAATAGTTCGTCAGTTAAGTACTGCATTTTTGTGTTAAATTCATCGTCAAATGCAAACAACATATTTATATAATTAATCTAGAATTTTATATATAATGTGTACCCAGTAATATTACATTTCGTCTTTATTTAGGGAAAGATGTGTTTATTACGTCATCGCTTTGATATCCAATAGGGTCAAAGCATGTTTTGGCACAATTTGCAAAAAGTGAAAATTGCAGCAACCCTTTCCCTCCACCCCAGAACTGGAGGACTATTCATTATCTGTTCTTTCTTACGGACTTCGCATTTTCGCATGAACGTAATAATGGCTACTGCTCCTGTATCGAATAATGATTCTTTTACATTTAACCGCATAAGGCTGGAAAACCACTTGGAAGTTCCGATAAGGTTGTTATGAATGTTTTTTGCAAAATATATGAAGATTACCCAAAAAAATCTGACAATGATGTCATAGCGATCGTTTCCAGCTTAACTGGTTTCTCCTTCCAGCATACACAGAATGAAAGCTGAATTAAAAGATAAAGGGAAGTCTCCAACTCCGAAGAAAAAACGCCCACTAAAAGTAGCACTGCATACGAGGATAAAAATTTACGATGAATTTATATTATCGGCAGTACGGAGAAAAGTTCACGCTTTCTTTTTCAGGAACGAAATTCCTACAAACCTAAAAGTTATGGCTGCCATTAATGAAGGTGATGACTTTCCAAACGTCAGTATTAGTACAGCATGACGTGTACTGATAGATTTGGGTTTCAGTTTTACTAAACGAAAAAGGGAGTCTGCGCTGATTGAACGCGATGACATTCACTGTTGGCGTCATCGCCATTTGCGAGACATGAAACGTTTTCATTCTGAAGGTCGACCCATCGTTTATACCGATGAAACTTGGGTAAATTTTGGCCATACCAAAACGAAAGTATGGGTCGATTCCACTGTCAAGTCGGCGAAACAGGCGTTTTTGGACGGCCTCTCACCGGGCTTAAAAGCTCCATCCGGAAAAGGGTTCAGAAATATCTTGGTTCATGCTGGAAACGAGGAAGGTTTTATAGATGGTGCTTGTGATACGTTTTTAGCTTGCAAGAAAAAAGGCAATTACCATGGGAAGATGAATGGGGAATATTATGTGGATTGGTTTAGGAAGAAATTTCTCGCCAACGTGAAGTCGAATAGCGTCATTGTATTCGATAACGCCTCATATCATAGCGTATTGGTTGAAACTATTCCATCGACATCTACACGGAAAGCCGATATTCAAGCTTAGTTGACAACCAAAAACATTGCATGGAGTTGCGATATGTTGAAAGCCGAACTTTTACATTTAGTAAACATCATCCGTAAGAATTACACAAGTTATCGCATTGACGAAATACCTATTGAAAGTGGGCACACTGTCCTCCGCATACTCCCCTATCACTGTAAGCTTAATCCTATTGAATTGGTTTGTAGTCAAGTGAAGGGCTACGTTGCTGGTCAAAACCAAACGTTTAAAAAGAATCAAGTTTCGAAACTGACACTCGAAGGCATCGATGGAGTCACACAGCATGTTTGGAGGAATTTCGTCGATCACGTGACGAAAACTAAAACTCAAATGTGGGAATTGGATGCCCTTACGGAAAATATTGTCGGATCTGTAATTTTTGCAATTGGCGGCTCCGACACTTCAGATTATTCAGACGATAACCTTAGCGGGATAGAATAATTTTGATTACAAAAGGCGCCCTTTTCAGGACCATAAAATAGTAGGAATAACAATAAACATTACCCCCCCCTCTACTCCACATACGCAACGCACGCCTAGGGCGTAGCTTATAGAGGGAGAGACAACTTCCACTTAGGATTCGTCCACAAAATACGTCCGTAAAATTTTACACATTTTTACCCCCCAATCTACAATTGTCTGCTTTTAATGACCCCCACTCCAATTGCAGGCATCTTACAGAAGACTACTCCCATCAGCAATTCTCATAATTCAATGTCCGCCCCTCCCTCCAGTTTAAATTTATCTATGGAAGGAAAACACCCCCCCACACACACACACTTCTCTCCAAATCCATTTTTTCAAAAAAATCCGCTATTACGCTTTTTAAATTTTTGAATTTAACCCAAAAAATTTTGAATAATGTTCCAATTTTTAGTTGAAAACGGCCTAACCCTTCGGGAAAGTTCACTTGTGAGAATTATCCACAAAAAAAATAATAAAACTGAGAAACGGCAAGAAATTGCCAAATCGGGTTATTGGTCGAAGACTGTAAGGGGGAAAAATAAGAAAGTGCACATGAATACTTGACAAACAGGGTTTCCTTGTTGCAATGCGGTCAGCTCTAGCCGTCCCTCCACTGTCAAGTTAAGTTGGGCAGGAGTATAGTTACGTCAATGGTAAACGTAGGCCAAGGGATTTATGAGTGAAGAGAATTTGGAGTGAAAAGTGATATTTGATGTGTTTCAAATAAACAAAAGCTGTTCTTTGTCAGGAAACACTTAGAGTGAATTCATAATAAACATAGGGGCGCATGTTCCCATTTCTTGTATTGATGCAGAATGAACTTTGCTGTCCTTGCGCTATAAAATTCAACCATTTCTCACAATCGTTTTTCACACGTTAGCTGCGGCCCCTATTGACAGAGAATATTGATGAAATGGAAAGATTAAGGGTGGTGGCTTTTTAGAAAAAGTCCATGTTGAGCGATTTTTACTATTGCTGATTAAAATATGGGTTTGAAATTTTCTGGTCGCTCACTATATTATTTGAGTTTATTTTAGTGTGGAAAAACTGTCAGAAAGTACAGACTCAAGTTTACTTTTACGTCAAAAACAACCCCTTCTAAATGTTGATTTTAATTTTTTAATATCCTGCATAGTGTTATACCGAAAACTGTATGCTCACTGAAAAGGTATTCTATGGTTATCAGCGAAACGAGAAGGCTTTACAAGGGTACCATAATTGACGATTAATTATTACCAAAAGGAACAATATGAGACTGGTTATTTATTTTCGTATTCTAATTTTGAAATTGAAAAAAGAAAAACAAATTGCATTAATGAATTTACTGAGAAAATAAATAGAATAATAGCTACTTCTAAACCATTTGTCATCTTTTGATTTTGGTCATTGTAGGTGATATTGAATTCTATGACGTAGATTTTTAACACATAGAAGTATTCATTGCTTTCTCTAAGTGCTTTCTTTGATTCGGAGGTGAGGGGCCAATCTGGACTATTAGCTCCCTATCTCTGATACCATGGATAATTCTTTCCATGTTTAGTACTGTCTAAGTTTTAAGTATAATCCATCCTCTTTTTCTGCCTATCAGCCTGTTCCTCATGATATTTCCTTTCTAGTACTAATCGGGGTATTTTGCATTTTACAGCTTTTTATTGTGTGTCCTACAACATGCCAATTTCTCTTATTTTAGTTAGTCCTTGCAAGTGTTATATTTTCTTAGTATTGTATTGAAATTTCACTAATTTCTTCTTACCTTTTTCAGACTTGAGAGACGTAAAGAAAAAACGATATCTAGTATGTTGGATTGTCAGCAATTGTCATACCTCAAGTCACCGCGAATATTATGTCCGTGCTTTAGAAAAACATCTGACAGTCAACATATACGGCAAATGTGGGACCAAAGCTTGCCCGAGCGCGAGCACCAGACAGTGTTACCAAGACATTTCAAAAGAATGTACTTTTTATCTAGCGTTTGAGAATTCCATTTGTAAAGACTACGTTACCGAAAAGTTGTTCTACGCTTGGGAAACAGACATGGTTCCAATCGTCTTAGGTGGCGATAATTATTCCCTCACTTTGCCGGCGGGTTCCTACATCAATGCAATGGATTATTTGCACGCCAAAGATTTAGCAGATTATCTCTTAGAGCTGGAGAGCAATTCCGAAAAATTGAAAGCTTACCAAGGGCGGAAGACAAATTATAAAGTTGTAAGGGGTGGTTATCTATGGATATGTGATCTTTGCACAAGACTGCACAATACTACTTCTGTGAATGTCTACAGGAATCTTGAGATATGGTGGTTTAACCCTCATTGTTCTACGTGGGATGAAAATAAAGGGGATGGTTTAAGGCAGAGTATTTTATTTTTCTCAGTTCCCAGTTTAATAATTTTGTATTCGTCCTAACATTTTGTACAAATAAAAAGATCTATTGTTACATTATTTTCATGTGCGAAATTTTCACTCATTACTCTAATCCATAAACCTGTGCCAATCCGGATTCATTTTTTTGCTGAGCTATCATCTCACAAGCTCCATTGGCATAACTGGAAGGGTGGGAGTTGACTTGGCCCTTCGAAGAAAAAATTTATCCTGCTCTAGAAAATCGAAAATTACAAAGGAATGATATGTTCTAAATATTACTGGGGTGAGAGTTGGGCCCTAGAAATCGAAGCTGGCTACGCCAATGACAACATTACTTCAAATATTTCAAAACATAAGGGAATGACCATCCCATAATTTTATTAAGGGAAAAACAAAATAATTTTAGAGTATCAACTCTGTGTCTGGGCAAATATTTCATATTACAACCTTATATACTTGTGCAGCGCAGACTTCTTATGTTGAAATAGCTACTTGTGATTCTTCTGATACTCTAGGTGGTCCGGATGTTGGCTATCATCGTGACCAGTTTTGTCTTATCAAGATCTCAGAATAATTCATCAAATGGTGCACCGACTCTATCTTTCAGATTTTTCAACCATGATATCCTGCCTTCTCATAGATCTTTCCTTGCATCAACAGGCGTAAAATGCTATACTCCCATTCCCCATAATGTGCCTAAAGTGATCCTGCTTTTTTTCGTTTGACTGATTTAAGCAACTTTTTTCCTCCTGTTATGAGTGCATGAATTCTGCGTTTCTCACATGATCAGTCCATGATATCCTTAATAAACAAAGGAGCGTAGCAATTCCAAATTTATGGGGACTCAAGTACCGTTTCTGGAGGACCTTGTGACATGGCGTTGAGCAGAACGATGTGTCTTGTTATCCAATGGGAAGAGCTTGATCTCCCCCGAGACCCCTTTTTATGCAGGTTTCACGCAAGGTTTCACGAGTGAGGCTTTCTTTGTCAATAGTAATAGAGTGAAGTACATATCTCATCGCTAGAGACCCTGAAAATTCGCGACTCACGAAATGCGCGAAAAATGAAAAAATTCAAATAATGATGGGAAACATGCTTTTAAGTCAAATGAAATATATTTACGTAGGTTTTGACTCGCGAACTACTCACGAATTTTTGCAAATCTGTCCACATGAATGAATTTTTACTTCTACTCGAGAAATTTAAGAGTATCTGCCGAAGAAAATCGTAAATTTACCCTATTTTATACGTTTTTTGCTTTTCGCGAAATTCTTTTTAAAATGTTGTCAATAGATGACGCCACGGTCGTGAAATAGAAAATAACCGCCAAGCAGTAGTTAGCACAGTTCCAGGAAGTTGGAATCGGAACTTGTTAATAAAATATCGTCCATTAACATCGCATCATGCCACTGAAAATGAGTTTAGACGAAAGAATAAAACAATTCCCTCACGATGGAATGAAGCAATCGAGAAACTTAACGTTGTGCAGTTTCTGCAATAAACGAATTGGATGGGAAACCGCCCATGGTGTAAAAAAAACACATTGCAAGCAGAAGCCACGTGGAATCGGCGTAGACGCGTAAGCGCCAAAGGACGATGTTTGAAACTATTGAAGATGCGAAAAATGCTAAGGTGCATTACTTTTAAATTTTTGCTTTATTTTATCTCTTTTTTTTTTTAGCGTCTATTTATGTTATCCAGTGTCATGTTCATGATAATTTTATTTGCAGTATTCCGTTGCCTTCTAAGCTAGTAACAAAACCTTTTAAATGTTGAAGGTGCATTGTTTTGTGTAAATGAAAACAATTTAATGAGGAAGCGTTCAACTATTACGTAAGCACTTTTGTGGTGGGGGGTACCGTTGTGCTTATTTTCCTATATTGGTCAGTATTATATTTTTGTTACCGGGTCGGGGTGAAATTGCCAAACAAACAAAATATTGCCTACGTAATACTTGAACCCTCCCTAAGCATCGATGAGGATTTTTAAAAACAATCAAAATGTTTAACAATTCCCGGATGTAAAATATGTGCATTGTTGTGGGCCAGGTTTTTTTCCGCTATACCGCGGAAAACTTGCTTCTAGTCAATATAAACAAAATAAAAATTTAAAATCGGTTGATATCTTCTGCTCGCGAATCGCCTTTGAAATTTACAAATTTTCAATGTTTTGGGAATATCTTTTTTTATTCGATATAGCGTGGAAAATTAATAAATAGTGAAATATGCACGATTTAATTATTTGATGAAAATTAAAGGAGTCTGGTTGGCAAAAAAAATTTTTCTCAAAATATTGAAAATTTGTAAATTTCAAAAGCTATGAACGAGCAGAAGATTTCAACCAACTTTAAATATTTTTCTTTATGTTATTTCTGTCGACTAGGAATAAATTTTCCGCGGTATAGCGAATAAAAAAAAAAAGTTTTTTATTTCATCCCACTCTAATGTGCATATTTTATTTATATAACGTAAGATAGGATTTTTATTTAATTATTTTATTCCGGTCCCACCGAAAATGAATAAATTACAAATCAAGGATTCACTATATAATATTTTAGTGTGTCTTTTTGCGTATACAACTAAAGTGCAGAATTTATATGAGTGCTTTGTTTTTAGCTTTATTAGGCTGCCAAAGTGGATTTTTTCACTTCAACCGTAGAAATGATGATTTCCACGAATATTCAGTTAGAGAAGGTCGATTACCCAGCTTTTAAGAACTGGGTGAAGAAGAATGTTGTTAGTGGTGGAGATTTGCCTGGGAGTAACATTCTCACGAGAGAGTATTTGCCTCGGCTGGAAAAATCCAGGAAAGTAGCGACTATTGCAGCTTTAAAAAATTGAAAAGTTGCATTGATGTCTGATAAGACAACAGACAGGATGGGCAGGGCAATATACGTTATTCTACTTTCTACAGTAGAGCCCTCCAGGTCCCAGGAATAGTATGTGGCTGCAGCCATTTCACTCGAGGTGGTAAATGGTCGAAACTGTGCACGAGCCGTCACAGAGGCATTAAGGGAAATGGAAGTCGATTTCGACCAAGTTGTGGCATTTGTTAGCTATTCTGCTTCATATATAACTTCTTGTTTCTTAGGGCAGTCACTCCTCCTTCCTAAATATATTGTCCACATTCAGTACTGAGCACACAAAGCTAACCTTGTTGACGTAGTGCTGAAGGATGGTTTGTCTAAACTAAACCAACTTGTGGTTTCTGTGAAGCAGACTTTTCTACATGCTAGAAAGAAATGATATGCCTTCCATCTTTTCCTACAAGAAAAAAAGTCCAAGGTTTAGTTGTTCCCCATTCCTGTCAGTGGCGGCTTGTCGGGTGACGCGAGTGAAGCGGCACTTCACCTAAAGAAATTGGGCGGTTGAACAGTTTTTTTAATTTAAATTCCAAATCCTTTTTATTTTTTATCAAATTTAAAATTTGATTAGAAAAATAAAATTCAAAATTTTATTTTGAGCCCACTATTTTTTTTTGAATTTAATTCCTTTAATATAATTGGAATTACATTCAGGAACAGAAGGCTACGTTTTTAAGTCAGCGCTTTAAACGCGTTAAACGCACCAACGAAATATTGCTCGCCGAGAAAAAGGGCCGAATGAAGCGACGATAGAAATTCAGAGCTTCGCTTCAAAACGGAAATGTTTTGCGAACATGGTTACCATGGCGATGGAATATTTACGGCGAAAGCAAGAATTATCAGAAGAGAAATTTTTATCGCATCATCATGTCAGCTAGTATTGCCAGATCAGAGGTTTTACCTCTGAATCTAGAGGTTTTGCATGGGGAAAAAGGTAAAAATTACCAAAACAGAGGTATGGCTTGATCAGAAATAAAAATTGAGATTTTTGATTACCACAGAGGTTTCTAGAGGTAAAAAATTTTCTGCGGGGATGTGTTACTGGTCAAAGAAAAAAAATTAAATCAAAGAATTGAATAAAACTTTGATTCAAACTACAAACAGTTTAGTGTTATATCTGTTAGAATTATTTAATTACCCTGAAGTATTTCGAGGCACGTTGAGTGGTAACAGTAGAAGCGTGTAATTTCGTTGTGTTTTTGTTTCTTAAGGGGACACAGGACCTTTAAATCTTTAAAAAATCGATTTTTTATTTATTAATTTAAAAAAATAATATGGATTTTTGGCAGTGTTTTAAAACAAACCGCATCAAAATTCTTCAATTACTTCTTGCACTATTGTATAAAATAAAAATAACTATTATATGTTACCTTGTTACCAAGTTCCAACTTGAACGCTCTTTTTATCAATATCACTATTTACTTTTTATAAGTTTTTATTATTTTTTTAGGATTAACTCTAAAATGTTGAGTGTTATAAATAAAGAATGGGATTCTTTAAAAGAAGTATTTACTGAGATTATGAACGATCCAACCTCCGATCAAGCTCCGCTTAGGCAGAGCGTTGGCTATTTAAATACATTTAGCGACTTTGAATTTTCACTTTTGGTTGTTGATTTTAACCATGTTTTTGGACTTACGGATGTTCTCTTCAATGTACTACAAAATAAGTCATTTGACATTAATTTTTGCATCTCACAAATTAAAAATACGCAAATGGTCTTAAACAGCAAACTAAATGAGGATACGTTCATAGAAATTTTCGAATTAGTGATTTCGAAAACAACAGTTCCAATTGAACACCGTGAGGGACGAAAAAAAGTGACGCTCACACAAAATAAAGTTCTTGCAAAATATAAAATTCATATTTTATGAAATATTAGATACATTTCATTACAGATTACTACACGTTTTCAAGATATGGAAAAGCTTCATTTTATTACATTAATGGATACTTCAAAATTTGTAGAGTATTCCAATAAATTTCCTACAAAAACAATAAATAATTTAAATGTGTACTACCCCAATATATTTACTGACTTCCAAAGATTGAAAAATGAATTAAAACACATATATCTGGATAAGCAGTATAGAGATATGAAATTACAAACATTCATGGAAATTTTAACAGAAAACAGATACATTTTTAAAGAAGCTTATAAACTTTTTTGCTTAATAGTGACTATTCCGTCCACTAGTGTTTCCGTAGAACGGAGTTTTTCTTGCTTAAACAGAATCAAAATCAGTCTACGTAATACGATGTTTGAAGACAGACATAGAAACTTGTTAAAAATTTCAATTGAAAAGGAACTACTAAACGAGTTAATAGAATCCCAACCATTTTTTGACAACATCGTCGACAAGTTCGCAAGTCTAAAAGATAGAAGAATCGAACTTATATTCAAAAAATAAAGACCGGGTAAGCATATATATGGCATATTTTTATTTTGCTTGTTGTTTCCACATGTTATCTCTGTCCGTACAACATGTAGTACCATATCAGGTCCGATATGCATATATATGTATATACTTTTTTTGTGAATATTTGGAATATTATGCATGGCAAATTATGGAAATTTTAAATTAAAACGTTTTTATTGTTGACATATTTTAACAATTTTATGTATATAATGAATAATTTTATATGTTTTGATAATATTTAAATTTCATACAATTACTAGTGCATGCGCAGTGTTTGTCTTGAAAGGTCTATTATTTGAAAATAATTGAATTATTTAAATACATCCATATTTTTAAATTATATATATATATATCATGATAAATACAATTATTTTGCCAGAAAATGGAAATTTATTGGCCACTTTTCCGGTTTCTTTGGGGAGTGGAGAACGGGCCGCCGATTCACCCGTTCTTAAAGTCAC
>QLNU02014176.1:47223693-47242427 GCA_006491805.2 Dysdera silvatica | reverse complement strand
CACAGAGGTTTCTAGAGGTAAAAATTTTCTGTGGGGGCTGTTACTGGTCCAAGAAAAGAAAATTAAATCAAAGAATTGAATCAAACTTTGATTCAAACTATAAACAGTTTAGTGTTATATTTGTTAGCCTGAATTACCCTGAAGTATTTCGAGGCACGTTGAGTGGTAACAGTAGAAGCGTATAATTTCGTTGTGTTTTTGTTTCTTAAGGAGACACAGGACCTTTAAATCTTTACTTAATTTTTTATTTATTAGTTTAAAAAATAATATCGATTTTTGGTAGTGTTTTAAAACAAACCGCATCAAAATTCTTCAATTGCTTCTTGCACTATTGTATAAAATAAAAATAACTATTACATATTACCTAGTTACCAAGTTCCAAGTTGAGCGCTCTTCTCAAAATCACTTTTTAATCTTTATAATTTTTTATTATTTTTTAGGATTAACTTTCTAATGTTGAAGTTATAAATAAAGAATGGAATTCTTTAAAAGAAGTATTTACTGAGATTATGAACGATCCAACCTCCGATCAAACTTCGCTTAGGCAGAGTGTCGGTTGTTTAAATATATTTAACGACTTTGAATTTTCATTTTGGTTGTTGTTTTTAACTATATTTTTGCATTTACGAATGTTCTCTTCAGTGTACTACAAAATACGTCATTTGACATTAATTTTTGCATCACACAAATTAAAAATATGCAGATGCTCTTAAACAGAAAACGAAATGAAGATAGGTTCATGGAAATTTATCGAATTAGTGACTTTAAAAACAACAGTTACAACTGAACACCGAGAGGGACAAAAAAAAAGTGACGCTCGCACGAGATCAAATTTTTGAAAAATATAAAATTTTATATTTTATGAAATATTAGATACTATTTTATTACAAAACTACCACACATTTTCAAGATATGTTAAAAGCTTCGTTTTATTACATTAGTGGATACTTCGAAATTTGTAGAGTATTCCAAGAAATTTCCTTTAGAAGCAATAAATAATTTGAACATATACTACCGCAATATATTTACTTACTTCTAAAGATTGAAAAATGAATTAAAACACATACATCTGAATAAGCAGCATAGAGATATGAAATTACAAACATACATGGAAATTTTAACAGAAAACAGATACATCGTTAAAGAAGATTATAAACTTTTTTTGCTTAATAGTGACTCTTCCGTCCACTAGTGTTTCCTTAGAACGGAGTTTTCCTTGCTTAAACGAAATCAAAACAAATCTGCGTAATACAATATTAGAAGACAGACTTAGAAACTTGTCAAAAATTGCAATTGAAAAGGAACTATTAAAAGAGTTAATAGAAACTCAACCATTTTTTCACATCATCGACAAGTTTGCAAGTCTAAAAGAATCGAACTTATATTCAAAAAATAAAGACTGGGTAAGCATATATTGCATATTTTTATTTTGCTTGTTGTCTCCACATATTATCTCTGTCTGTACAACATGTAGTACCATATCAGGTCCGGTATATACATATTGTGAATATTTGGAATATTATACATGGCAGATTATTGAAATTTTAAATTAAAACGTTTTTATTGTTGACATATTTTAACAATTTTATGTATATAATGAATAATTTTATATGTTTTGATAATATTTAAATTTCATACAATTACTAGTGCATGTGCAGCTTTTGTATTTGAAAGATCTATGTGTAAATAATTAAATTATTTAATACATTCATATTTTTTAATGAGAGAGAGATATGATGGTATATATATATATATATATATATATATATATATATATATATATCATAATAAATATAATTATTTTGCTAGGAAACGGAAATTTATTAACCACTTTTCGTGTTTCTTTGGGGGGTGGAGGAGGGGCTCGCCGCTTCACCCGTTCTTGAAGTCACGAACCGCCACTGATTCCTATCCATACACGGTGGAATTCCTGGTTGGAAGCAGTTGAGTGGCTGGCAGACAACTGGGACATCCTTTTTGAGTTTCTTGGTTCCAGTGTTGGTAAGGAGTCCTTCAGCAATGCATCCTTGCACATCCACAATCTTGGAGATCATGAGATGCAGATGATGCATGTTCAGGCTCTATTCGTGAAGTCAATAGCACCACTACTAAAGCTACTGTTAAAGAAGTTTGAAACCAATTACTGCAGAAGTTTATTCAAAGCTGATTAATTTGACAAAGCGCCTACAAGTGCTTGCGAGGGCTCCTTTAACCACAGTGTGGAGGAGAAGTTGAATATCCTGGAAGACAATCTGAGAGGCAGGCAAAGGAGGAAATAAAGAAAACAGCGAGTCGTATGCACAAGAAGCTAAAATTGCTTACGAAGGGGATCCTACTCGCATGTTTCTGGAGTCTGTGGCTATCTATTCTATAGACAGAACGTGATCTTACAGGCAGCAACAGGAGAAAAGCTGAAGATTCTGTTCACTAAAATACTGACGTTGAAGGACATTGCTGGTGACGAACGAGAACATGCCTACAGAGAACCGAAAGAAATTCTGACGAAAAATCCAGGCATCTTGGTGAAAGACGCTCTTGAGACAATGCGTGGAGACCATCAATATTTCGTTGATGATGCACTAAGAGCACTATGGGTTCCAGTTTCAAATCTAAACTGTGAAAGGTTTTTCTCCAAATTCTTCTGCGTCTTAACTGACCGCAAGACAAATCTCAGCTTCACAAACGTGGAACTTATTGCAATATATAATTATGAAAATCAAAAATGGAATTTTATATAGCTTAGGGAGCTAAATTTAATTGCATTCGGATATTAATTATAATTAATAAATCCATAGTATTGTACTTATAGAAGTTATATATGATTTTCTTGTATATTTGTTCTGTTTAAAGTGTGGATATGTAAAAAATGTGATTAAGATTTTAACTCGAATAGCCTTCAGAACCCAAGAATATTTCCTTTTACTCAAGAATTTTTACCTTTATTACCCAAGAAATTAATGGTATTTTATTCAAGAATTTTGAGGGTCTCTACTCATCACATATATGATGCTCTCATATTTAATGAGATGGCAATTTGAAAGCACATCGATTTGGATGGCAATCAATTATTTTTCTATCTTGACCTAGGGTATTGGGATTTGTCATCATGAGCCTAATGAAGCAAGAGAAACCCTACATGGTTGTTGGAATAAATGTTCCTTGGTCAATTCTAATTGCATATTTTTTAGGTGATGAATGCGCAGAATATGGAAATAGAAATCTTGTAAAGCAGAGTATTTTACTTTTAGAAGATGCAGGTATGTCAGTGATATCACTTATATTCGATGGGACGGCAACTAATATTGCCATGGTTGAACATTTGAGTCAAAGATGCCAACTTGTATGGATTTTCCGTAGTTTGTGCGGATTTTAACTCCACTTTACAGTTTTGTGGTCGATATCGAGAAAACTACGGAAAACTTGATTCGAGATCTTCAAGCGCAATTTTCTGCCGGCCCCTCAAATTTTTTTTTTATATATATCGATTTTTGGTACAAAAAACGCACTTTGCAGATGGCCCGCTACCGTCTTATAATATATGTTGCCTGATACGGAAGTTGAAATTATGTACATATGGAAAACATAATGTAAAAAGAAACCATTTGGCATTTTGCCAATTTTAGAAATTGAACTTAAGTTTCCTTTCCTTGCATTTCTAAGTGGCAACAGTTAAGAAAGCCTGCGAAGTGAACATGGTGTTTCTATTGTGGGAGCCCATTCAAGAATGAACCTGTATGAGGAAAATCTTACAGAGTGAAAATGACGTTTAACGACACGTGTTGTTAATAGAGCTAAACATCTGAGATGGTAATAAGTTTCATGATTCGTATTTCATGGCTCAACACAGCTTAGCATTTCTACCGAGACGAGACTAATAAATTAACGGGATATTCCCATAATACTGTGTTTACAAACTTCTAACACAGTGTTTCTTGAAGTGTGGTCCCCTAGCGGTGTGTCACGTCGTTCTATGACCGACTCACTGAACGAGTCATTTCCTTCATGAAAGATGGGCAAAATCGTTCATCAATTCATTCAATGAAAGAGTTGATATATCTGTATGGTTCACCACAGTCTATTAAGTGGTCCGCAAGATTTCTGGAAATTTTAGAAGAAAAAATGATGTGAAGAAATAAGTATTGAGGAAATGAAGTAATTCCATCCACTTGAAAACAACTTATTGACACTTTAAATATTTAATATAATTAGTTCACTAATTCGCTAAAAGGTGATTAAATAATGATGCAATGTTAAAAGAATTTTGTACGCCTTCTGGCACACTTTTTTTTTTGTGCGCACTTTGATGGTAAGCGGAAGGCTGATTTAATTTTCGAATTCGGAAAACAATTACACATACTGTTGCCAAATACAAAAAATGAAATCATAATTATACAATACATGTTGCCAGTTACAAAAAGTGAACTTATACACATTTGGAAAACATGAAATAAAAGGAAACAACAGTCTAACACATTTATTAGGATCTAAAGCTTAGTTTTTGCGGAAGAACTCTGCAATGATTTAAGGGTGGACTAGGACTCAAATGTTGGAGAAAAATGACTAAAACATCCGTTTTCAGATTTTTATTTAAAAAAAACTTTGAATCTTTCCGCACATTTTGATACCAAATTTATCTCTATAGGAATTTTCTTTCACTTTCAAGTGTGAATTGTAAATATGGTCGATCAAGTTTTTAAAGGACAAAAGTGTATAAACAAACTAAATAGAGTATTTTTGTGGCGTATTCCGGTAAATTCCCTATAAACGCACTACATAATTTCAATGCTTGCTATTCTAATATATTTACCGATCTTCAAAGGTTAAAAAATAAATTTAACCTTTAAATAAGTTTCTATATATAAGTTTAAAGTTCTTTTAAATAAGTTTCTTTATTTACTTTCTTACTGAGCAGTACGGATATATGAAATCACAAATATTCATCGACATTTTAACTGAGAACAGAAGTGGAGCCGCACCCTTTTGAAGATCGGACCCTGGGTGCGAATTAACGGGGGTTGGAGGGGATTTCCCCGGCTCGTGAAAATATATCCCTGGCAAAAGATTTTAATTAACTTCTGCCAGGGATGATTATTTCTTTTCTATGATATTAGAAAAAAAAGGGTATTCACATTCTTATTTTTTTTCACGATACTTTTTTGATTCTTAAAGTCGTTTGTTACTTTGAGCGATATCACTGGTTTTGGGGAAGGCAGGATGGTGGGAGGAGAGGTGAAGGAAGTTAGGAAAGACCTAAAGTGGACCCATCTTGGGAATAGGAGGGAGGGCTCAAAAAATAACGCAACTATTTCTTAAGGGAATAGAGGTGTACTTCTCAGGGAACATCGGATATCCCTTTGATATTCGAAGTAGCCGCTAATTGTTGGCAGGCTGATTGTACGGCGGTTGCAAACATCTTGTCTGATAAAAACACTCATGAATCCTTTCTTGGGATATAACCTAATTATTTCCGAAAGCAATAAACCAATTGAATCCGAATTTGTAAAAAGGGTTCTATGTGCCACTTATTTAACAGATAATATATCCCCCTTTTACAAATTCGGATTCAATTTCGGAAGAGCGGTTTACAGACGGTTGGCGATTGACGCAGGCGGTGAACTGCAGCATCTAAATTTGGAAGTCATACATTGGAAAACGAACAGGTCAAAACAAAAAGGAGCGGGGAAAAGTGAGGCAGGTGTAGGGGAATTAGCTTTTCATTAATTCGTTATAATTTAATAATTGGAGTAATAATAAATTACAATGATTCGTATTTTATTTAATTAATTTTTATCTCCTATTTTTAATTTAACTTCATTATCTTCTCTTTATTTTTATCTACAGCGTTTAGACCAGATTGAAGAACTTTATTTTGTAATGCTAAACCCTGGTAAATCTTTTTGCCTTGTTTATGTTAAATCATTTTTAAAAGCCGCTAAAATCTGCTTTACCCAGGGCCGCTAACACCGTAGGCACAGCCCTACAGCAATGGTATATCATAGCCTTTACCAACTACGCCACTAGAAGGTACGTGCCAGCAGGGGGCAGGATTTTTTCGCCCCCCAGTCTCAGAGGAGGGGGAGGGGCGAAAGGAATATTTCGCCCCCCACTACTGACCAATACTATTGAAATTTTAACCTCAAAAATATGTTTAAACATTGTAACGTAGCAAACCTGAAAGAACTTTGGATTCTAATTTAATTTTTTGTCCATAGATGACGGCACCATGCGTCAATAATGCTGCTTTGACAGTGCCCCTGGTGTATCTATTGTTAAAAAAAATTAATGTTTCTTTACATGTACATTTTCTTTCTAAATTCTAAACTACCTTCTAATATCCTTTCTAAACTATCGACATCAAAGCGTGGGGCTCTGCGAAATCAGTAAAATTGTAAATCGTTCAAGTGGTTGTTGTTTTGTAATTCAGTTTATTTTAACTATTTAATTAACTAATTAACATCTAATTAACAATTAATTTATCTAATTAATATTTTAAAACTGTAAATAACTGTTAGGAATTTGTGACAATAGATGGCGCCACCAGTTTGCCTCCGTAAAAGATCTGTCGCCCCACCCCATTCTCCAAAACGTTGATACGTCCCTAGTTACTAACCTAGTGGAAGTAATTAGAATTTTTATATCCCCCCCTTGTATAAAAGTTTGATTCGCTCCCTTATCGGACCCCTTTTTTAAAATCTGGAGCTGTGGGTGTTAGACGGGGGATGCCGCTCTAGAATCTACCTCACCTATAGCTAGAGTCACGAGCCGCCACTGAAACTCCTTCCTGCGGAACGCCTTTGGTGGGTGTGTACGAAGTGAAAAGGATTTTTCCTAGACGAACTCTTCTTTGATAGAAATAAAAAGATACCAAGTTTATGTTGCCCGTGATCCCGAAAACGGCGAGCTTTTGCAAAATGGCACTATGGAAAGCAGCGTCAAATGCTGACTCGAGATTAACGAAAAGCACTGCAGAGTGGAAGCCAAGGTTTTCACAGCTCTGGAGAGAAGAAAAAAGATCCAGAAGGTTCCAAACGGTTGTGCGGTGACGGCAAAAACGAGTATTGTATTCTGAGAAGATAGCATTGATTCCCAGAAAGCAGATCGGCCGATTATAAACCATTCTCTCAAAAAGTTTAAGCATACAGAATGTGAGAGAAATCGGGAGGTATGAGGATGGTTCATTAGATGGTTTCCCAGGTTTATAGATAGGACGGAAGAAGGAGGTTTCCAACTTTCTGAAAAGAGATTGTTGGCCCAGGTATGATAGAAGAAGTTTAGGAGGCTTAAAAGAGAATACTGAGAAAGCCAGGTGAAGATGCTGTTCGGAATGTCATCAGGACCCGGCACACATTTCCTTCGGCAGCGTTTAGTAGAGTGTGTAAATTCATCAATTGTGCAAAGTGAGTTGATAAGCATGGAGTTCGCAGAGACTAGAGGTCTTGCGATATTAGGTGCACAAGGAATGCTAATGGAGGATGATCCTCAGTTGGCTTGAATACACGGTAGAGGAAGGCGTCTGCAGCCCTTTCTTGTATTTAGAAGGCACAATCGAGGACATGCCAGGGTCAAGCTGGGGTGGTAGGGACAGAAATGTTTTTAATTTTCCTCTAGATGTTGCCGTCCAGAGAACGAGCGATGAGGTTTTCACAATAGGTCTGCCAGCTCTTTTTCTTTAATTTCTGGCAGATCTTATGAGCCTTGCCACCGGTGTTTGAAGTTCGATGGCAATGACCTGCTTTCCAGAATAGATTAGGTGATTTTTTAGCCGTTACTGAATGCCTAGAAGCATGTTTATATTAGTCTGGTTAAAAGAGAATCCCTGAACGGTAAGCTTAGTTGAAGTGGCAGAAGAGAACGAACTTTTGAAGAGAGATTCAAGATTTGAAAAAGATAAACGGAGGGGGGTTCAGCGTGGAGAGAGTCCCTAAAAAATTGCTCTCAAAGTTTCTCCAATTGGTAAATAGTCTCCGCCTTGGAGAGGATATTTCTAAAAGTCCGCACAGGCCAATAAGCAAATGATCGCTGCCAAGATTTTCTGCGAGAACAGTCCAAACACCATAGGCAGTGGCGGTTTTAGCAGGTGGGCTGGGTGGGCCTTGGCTCACTCAAATATTTTGGTTATTTATTTATTTATTTTTTGTGAAAAGTAAAAAATTTGAACTTTTATCAACATGCGAATAGGTGGGTTTTTTTTTAATATAATTGCAATAGAGCTGTTTTTAGATACAATTTTTATATGAAGGGTAAGTGTGTATTTATATATTGTATATGAGGGTTAGAATATGTAATTTGTAAAACGTTTATTCCTTCACGAGGATATTTCAAAAGTGTGGGAATAATTAAAAGGGTATATATAGATTGAAACGCTATCAGATTTCATCTTAACGCAAATACAAGCTGGACTAAGTTGAAAAAAATAACTCTGGATTTAAGTGAAAATTGTGATAAAGTGCCAACACAGCCAGAACTTGACTTTTCCCACCGACAAATGGGTGATAAGTGTAGGTCATTTCACAGTACCTGGCATGAAAAGCATGAATGGATTGAGTACTCGGTTAAGAACGAAGAAATATTTTGTTCTGTTGGCCGCCATTTCTCATTACCAAAAAAAAAAAGCAATGTAATATTAGAAATAAGGGCCGATCACAGAAAAAGGGGGCGTTCACAAATTTCATAATTTTAATTGCAATTGAAATAACTGCAATGTTCACAGCTGCAACCCTCTTAAAACGATTATCATCAGGGACATATCGAGGGGTGCCTTTATCTCGGATGCTACTAAAGTCACATCTACCAAATTTTATAGACAGATAGTACACATGAGTGTCTTTATACATGACAACATATCAGAGGCGTATCGAAATGTGCCGCAGGCCCCCATTATTTATCTCGGCTGCTATTGAAGCCATATTTACCAAATTTCATAGACAGAGAAATCATGAGTGCCTTTAACATGCAACCTATCAGGGGCATATCGAGTGGTATCGCATCCCCCTATTATTTATCTCGGCTGCTATTGAAACCATATCTATCAAAATTTCAGGTTCATTTCTGTATCAAATCTTACTGATTTGTGTAGTTATATTTTCATGATAGCAATATGCAAATCGAGAGGGTTTGATAAGGATGATTTCCTTTGATGTACCAACTAATTTCTATAGCTATTAAGTAATTTCATTTAATAATCATGCATTTCCTTGTAATGATCAAGCATGTTAGAAAAGAATATGAAATAGTAACTTGTAGGAGTTCTTGGTGAAATAGGGTCTAAAGGAAGCAGTCCGGATATTTGAGGGTGAAATAGCTATAACTTTCTGCTATAGTATCAAGATTGACATCATAAAATATTTATATGAAACACGTATTGGACGGGAAGAAGAGTCACACTGTTCAATCAATAGTGACCGCGTGAGAAATCTCGACAAATCAGACCATTGTAGAGAAAGAATTCGAGATGTCCAGACAAGGAGACATGGGGAGAGACAAGGAAATGGAATGGGATAGAAATGTAGGACGAACGGACGTGGTGCGATTCCGTACCTCATACTATACGTTAGGACCTATGCGTTGCGCCTAGAGTGGGTGATTTATCTGTCACTGTATGTACCAATAATTTTGACGTCACCAATAAAATAGTATTAGCTTCTGTACTACAATCGTTGTCACTAACTCTTCAGCGTCGTCATTCTACATACGCAAGTGAAAGAACCTGCACGTCTTGCAAAAGAGTCTATTTCGCTCAGCTTGTAAACCGAGCTGGTGGCAGCATTTATTAACTACGACTACCCAGGTGGTCAGTCTAATACAAATATTGCGGCTATCATCAGATCAAATATAGACGGGAACACCACAATAGTAGCAGCAGTCTTAGCCATTACATTCTTCAATTAGGAAATTAAAGGCCATTCTCATACTTCTTTTTCCATAACTATTTTGCCATTGTCTATTTTATCCAACCCATTTTTTCCGCTTACCATGATTATCCAAATTGTATGATATACAATTTAACTGTTAAATGTTCTATTTTTATTGCCGTAAATCCATTTTTTTAAACCTATTTCTTTCTATAATGAAGAAATGAGCTACAAAGATACAGACATGAACATAAATATTCACATAGACCGTGCGAATGCTTGGGTTAATATATGCAGAATACAATTAAACATCTACCTCTGTAAACCAATGGAAGAGTTATATGTAATATTGTTTTATTTCAACCCCAGCTGAACGGAGTTTTTCCACCACGAAGCGTATAAAATATGACTACGAGAAAACATGGCTGGAAAATGCTTTCACAACTTAGCTGTTATATCCATAGAGCGTAAACTCAGCAATGCCCTCACGATTAAACCGGACACAGTAATTGACAAATTTGCACCTCGAAAGGGATAACGACGTCAGTTTTCGTTGTAAATATTCATTAAATGAAAGAATATGTTGAAAGAAATAGCGAAAATGGAGATAAAGAGGATAATAAATAGTAGGGAATAGAAAGATAATAGGATAGTGGAGAGCAGAGATATAAGAGGATAGTAGAGATTGAAGAAAAAACAGAAATAGAGATAAAATTGCGAAGAAATATGAGAAAGTATTAATTGTAAGTATTCCTTTTTTTCATCATTTTAGAGCCCAAACTAGTTTTGCTGAAATATTAAAATACAAGTTAATTCTGAAGCGTGTTGTTTTGCTTTTTTTTTAAATAATTAGGTATTGTATAGTAGACTTCGGAGTATAACCATGAGATATATGGTGTAATTCAAATATGTATTTAAGTATTTGTTTATGTAAAATAAATACCGAAAACTATTATGCATGTTAAAATAACATACGTTTTTTATGGGAGTCATTCCACATTGTCCTATAGATAGGTTTCTTATTCGGAGGTTTTCGTTTTTCATTAACGGTGTCCGTTAATGGAGCTTTTACTTTATATTTGTTAAAGTTAATGTACGAAAATGCCGCCCCCCACCTCTTCCGTGGCACCCACTGCAGACAGCACCCCCCCTTTTGGCACGCCACTGGAGCGAACCCCCTTTCCCAGTTACCCCAATGAAGGCGCACCCATAAAAAATTTCTTGAAACCACGCCTGAACGTAGGTCGCAAGTTGTTTCGAGACAAGGATAAGATCAAGAGCAGAAGAATAGCCTCTCTTGAAGAAGGTGTGGAATTGTAAACGTCGTTGTTAAGGATTTGTAACTTCGAATTTTTACAGAAAGAAAAGATTTTGTTGCCTGAGGAATCAGAGTGAGCACCAGCCCAGCTGATATGATGGGAACATCAAAGGGAAAACCTTAACAAAGGTTTTTCAGGGTGGAAACCGATAAGCACACTTTCGAAGTACGATAAATACAGAAAATGCAGAAAGGAGTCTTGGACCTCGATGCGAACTCCCACAACCAAGAAACCATTTCGAAGATTTGGGGAAGAAATGGCACAATGTTTTAGGTCTTTATGCACAAAAAGTGAAGTTCTATAGAGTATAGTAATATACATATATAGGCTGAGCGATAAATATATAAAGCAGAATTCGTTTCTCCAGTTTCCCATATGTGTAAACTCGTAGTGATACAGATTCAGATTGTAAGAAAGAAACTTCAGTACAGCCAAATTCTCTACCTGAAAGATAAAGGACATAATTCCAAGGGCGGATTTGTCTTCTCAAAGGCCGCATACACTAGATTATCTGAAGGCTCGCGTCTTTGCTCATTCGGAGGCAAAATAATGCTATCGCCTACAAGGGCCCAATGGCCTAGGGGCCGGCAGATCAGTGCGCCCCTGCACAATCCGACTAACTACATTTTATTTGGATTAAAAAAAAAAAGGTGGGGGGCGAGGCAAAACCCTGCTCAACAGATTTCTTTTAAAAGTTGACGAAACTGGTCACTGATTATCAAAGCTGTGCACAAAAGGATGGGGTAGGGTGAAGTTGAGGGTCAAAAGCTTCATTTGAACAATATTATTGTTATTTTTTTTTATATTGTGCTTTCGATCGCGGTTAGAAATGGTGGATCACCTACGGCGGCTCTGTTTTCCCAGAGAAAAATGTTATTAGTGTATCATATTAGTGGTAAAATAAATTTTTAAATGAGAAAAAATTTTGTATCTCCATCAAAACCCTTCTTTTTCTCTCTCTCTCTCAAGGATATACCCCTTTTTGAAATCCCGTACGTCAACCTGCCGATTATAAAAGTCCTCACAACCAGAGGACGCTTTTTCAGAAAAAGAAGGGATGAACCTGCAAAGATCATCTTTTTGAAAGTGGTTTCTTAAGTTTTTGACAATGGATCTTACAGAATTTGTTGGGAAGTTGGCTTTTGTGTGCACGATTGCTGCAAATTTTGCAGGGCTGTAAGTACTTTATAATTTTCCGTTAAACATTTTTTTTTATTAAAAAAATATACATATTCCATTTCATATGTCGTCTGCTACGAACATTAGATGTTAATCGTTTGTGTTAGTGTAATGTGAGTGGTTTTGCTTTCTTTATTCTGTTGCCGTGGTTGTATCTTATTGCAATGATTTCCAGTGAATATTTGATATTTAAAATAATTTGCATGTTAAACTAATGAATGTTCTGAATGTTGAAATTAGTAACTTGCCGCGTTTTTGAAAATTTTTTACGTGCATGAAGCCATTGAACTTGCTAGGAATTAATGCTTCAAAGTTTCTGATTTTTTAGATGTATTTTAGATTTATTTTGTGGAATAACTAGGACGGATAAAGGAAAATTAAATTTTTACAAATGGTAAATGTAATTTTTACATGGAATTGTAGTTACTGATTTAGTCGTCAAGAGCAGCTAAAAGATCGGGGGGTGGGGAGGAATTGCGACACATCTAAATTATGAACTGCTATCCAAGAATGTGGGGGAAATGCATTTTTTATAATTTAAAATATGACAAATGTAAAAAGAAAAATGTTTCCTTTCTAGATAATTATATAAATGTAGCCTTATCCTAGTTTAGAGAGGGGAGGCTTCTTAGCTAATAAAGGGTGATGAATCCGCAGTTCTTGATCCTGGCTTGTTTTATTCGTTTCGTTTGTGTCAGCCTTCTTCGTTTGTTTGGATAAACAAACCAAAAGAAGTGTTTTTTAATAATTTGAGAATACTGCTTCACAATTTAGTGATTGGACTGGGTGCTGTGCATAGGCATGGCCAGGGGGTGGTTTTGGGGGTTGTAACCCTCACCATTGCAATGAAATTTTGTATATTTAACATAAGAATATATGAGTTGTAGCTCTGTAACGCTTGTAACCCCCCCCTTATGAACTTTCTGCCTACGCTTATAGTGCCATGTCAAAGTTCAATTCCAGCAATACATTTGGGGGTGGGGGTTCTGTTGGCTATGTAATCACTGTTATTATTACAGCCGTAACTGATTTACAAGAAGGTACTGGTGGGCAAAAAAATCATTGGTCAAAATGAAATCATCTTGGATGGGTGCTCTGGATTGGCTTCAGTCATTAAGTGCCAAATTATGAAGTCCCTAAACTTGCATGATATTGGAGAAGAGGAGGCAGAAAGGATAAAAAAATATTAAAAAGTGATAGTAATTATGGAAGTAAATAAGGAGGATCTCTTGCACACACATAAATGGGAGGGGGCAAGGTTATGGGCACTCATACAAGTGGTTCTAGGGGGTGGCTGAGAAAAATTACCTCTTCCTCAAAGGTGTTGAGAATTCTAGTGAATGTACAAAATACTAAAATGCTACAAAAATAATAGATACTGTTTGACAATTAGTAATGAGCTACTAAGTAAAGGGCTAAGTAAAGCAAGGTACTGAGTAAAGTACCTTGTGCCCACACTGCATATTACATCCTTACTTCTGTCCCCAATCGCGCAAACTTCTTTCTGAAGTTTGAAACCACATCATCACGACGTCATTATCGGTAATATGTGAGTCTGGTTTGAACTTTTAAATATAATTTTTTTTAAGGTACTTACCTACATACCGGCATCAGTGATATGGGGAGAGGAATATACTTTTTACAGCCGTTAGAAATGCCGGGAGCATGTTTTTTGGCTTCTCTGCGTGTCGTTCCACATGAATTCCACAAATTACGAGTCTAAATGGTGTTGCTGCAGCACATGGTAGACGCCCGAAACTTATCCCACCCAACAACAAAATGACTCCGGGAACGCTATATCCAGAAGCTTCTAAATGAACGCACACACAAAAAAGGCAGAACGACGTTCCAAAAAACCCTTCACTAAGTTTTGAGACATTATCAGTAAAAACCACTGATTTAACATTTCTATTATTCAGGAGTACTTGAAGACTATCCAAATGGGCTTTGAGGCCATAAGGTCAAAGCGGGGAGAGGGTCTCCCCTCACTACCCCTTCTCTGATACAGGTAAGAGGATTTTGTACAAAACTTGATTACAGTGATCTTTCTGGCAACGTTCTAAAAAACCAGCGATGCTCTACTGACACTGTGATAAGCTTGTGTGCATATTCGGTGCACAGAAATCTTGGACCTATTTTAAGAGTATAACATGAGTTTTGGCGATGTTCGAATCACCTTGGCGACAAGGAAGTAATGTGCAGTGTCCCCAGTACCTTATTTTAAAATGTGACTGTAAAACTTTTGAAAGTAAATGCATAGCAGGTTCGGGCAAATCAAATTTTTAAACGGCTAGGGGGGGGGGGGGGCTCGAGTCCCTCTCATGAGCACCCATGAACAAGGCAAAAAAACTATAAAGAACTCAACACTGGATGGTAATTGTTAACAATTAAAGAACTATAGAAGAAAAGTGCCGATTTCATTATGCAATATTTATCAATAATACTACCAAAAACAAACCCCAAAAAAACAATAACATACTTTGCTTAAAAGCAGAATGATGTTGCAATTAAAATTCTAGTTCTGTTTTAAGGCAGATTATAATCATAAGATCCCTTTTCATCAATTCTAAACTGTTACAAATAACTGCCAATATATTATAAACTACATATAGAAATAAGATGGATTATAAAAATCAAGACAATTAGAAATTTTCTTTTGAAGTTGTAAATCTCAAGAGAAAGGTAGGTATATTTTTTCTTGAAACATAGTGAGTAAGTGGGGAATATTATATATGTAATCAAACCTCATTAAGACGAATTACTTTTAATACGAACCGTTTTCTGAAGTCCCGTCAGATTGTATAACATATTATCCTTTCCGGACGAAACGAATTACTGTTAATACGAACTGATTTTCTGTTCCCCTTGGTGTTCGTCTTAACGAGGTTCGACTGTATTGTAAGTAATTACATATTACTGTCACATGTATATATCCATTACAACATGGAACTAACAATGCCAGCTGTCTGCTGTAATTCCAGATACAAATTTGGGCTATAAATAATGTGTTTTTTTGAATAAACATGAGCAGTGCCGAATTATGGTTTTTATGGGCCCTAGGTATGATGGATAGATAGAATGTATCCCTGAAGAATGTGACCCTTCGTGATATTTAGTCAATAAAACACGAGATTTTGTTGAAGTTCATTATCTAAAATACATTCGATTCTGCTTAACACGTTGACTGCCGTGCATGTTTGCAAAGAAAATCTCCGTCAGGCCATGCACGCCGCTGTACAAAGCGTAAGTTGCTGGCTCATATCTGTTCATTTGTTTCTATCGATACATTCCTAACGTCCTCGCTTGTCACCTTGCTATTCTACATGAACAGTTCGAATCTTTGCCGAGTACCAAGTGGTATAACTTAAAATCTCTGCCTTAATTTGTTTCAATATTGAAAAGAAAAATGGAAAAGTTAGTTCTTAGTGAGTCATATAGCAGTGAAGAAGAAAAACCTGTCACGATACTCACATAAATTCAGATAGCAGTGATGAGCAAGAGATCAGATTGCCCAGAAAGAGAAATATGAATAGAATTACAACCAAGCTTTCTGTTTAACGAAGTCAGCATAATATCGCCGTTCGCAAAAATGATTCTGCAAAAAGCATTAGACGTGCATGCAAATGATGTTATTCAAATAAAAGATGTAAAATGGACCCATCAAAGGCATGAGGGAATCTGAAGAAAACAACTTTTTGTCCAAAATGTCCTGACCAACCTCAGCTTTGCATAGAATGCTTTAATGTTTTACACTCCAAATAAGTTTTTTAATAAAACATTTTTATAATAATTCGATAGTTTTATTACATCCTGTGGAATATCTGTCCAAATATTTTCGAAGATCCTTTGTAAGTAGTCAAATAAGCGTCAGCCGAATACGGGAGACGCAGCCCGATGAGAACTTTTGCTGTCATCTGAATACGGGTAACGTGGCAGTCAATGTGTTAATCGGGGCAGCCGCTTAATTGGGCCAAATCTCAAAGAATTTGACCCAAACCAAGAAACTAATAGTAATTTACATCACTTAAAGAGGACAACGTTCTGCTTAATTGGGACAAAAATTTAAGATTACAATTAATTTATACATACATACAAAAAAATGTACAAACAATTTAATATAATCAAACAACAATATCAATCAACGTTTATTGGCGTTGTGATACCAGCACCGATGTTATGGCTTGATTAGATGGCTAAATATTTCTGCGTTCAGTGGGACCTGAATGCAGAAATATTTATTTTCTTTCGAACGTTTCACCATCTAATCACGCCATAACATCGGTGCTGGTATCACTACGCCAATAAACGTTGATTTATATTGTTGTTTAATTTAATCTGCGTAGTGTTCGATTTATATAAAAATTAATATGTCATTTTATATACAGTACAATAAGACTTCAGATACATATCACTTAATGTGTACTGTCAGTGTGGTGACAGTGCTGGCACGCACATGATGCACATTGGCATCGTAGGTCTCGACTTGCAAGCAGGGTAAAACTGAAGGCATGATCAGTTTCAGCTAAACCGCCTCATATGTATGACAGTTCATATAAATTTATATTTTTATTTTCTTATATATATATATTGTATATTATGATGTATATAGTATTGAAAAAATGTTCATTGTTTAATTTTATATGAAATTCAACTATTTGGGGCAGCTGCTTAATTGGGCCAAAATGTCCTAGTCCCAATGTATCCTGATTAAGCGAAATTGATTGTATCCAGATTTATCGATGAAAATTTCTCGGATATTTGTAAATAAACAAGATTAAATTTACACTTGTCTGTATTATTGTTTTTAGTTATGTGGTTTATATGTTATTATGATTTTACAAATGAAGAATAAATAAAGCAGTTAGTATTGCTTAACACCAGAATACTTCAGGACCTCAAAATTACAGGGCCTTAGACATGGGCCCACATGGCCTTATGTCGATCTAACACTAAATGTGAGAGGGGAAAAAAAAGAGTTCTGTAAATTACTGGGATCTGAAACTGGGACTTTTCTTTTGGATGTCTAATGCTCCACCTATTAAGTTTTGGTCTATTTTTGGTCTATATTTTAAACCTCATATCGACACATATACACAAGGGGGAGCACACACATGCATATATACAGGGTGATTCAGAACTAATGGAAAAAATTAAAAGGGGGTAGTAAAGGATGTCACACAGGTATATGCAGAAAGTTCATAAGCTGAGGTTATAGGCTAAAACTCACATATTCCTATATTAAATATACAAAATTTCATTGCAATGGGGGGTTACAACCCTCATCAACACCCCCCTGCATACGCCAGTGGGTATCAAATAAGCCATATTTGGCGAAATCCCCATGTCCGCAAAGGATCCGATTTGGCTGTACAGTGAAAGTATTATTTACATCCACATCGTTGCTACATGGACGATTACATGAACCAAAAAAATTTTGACACATAATTTAAGCGATTGACCTAATGTAGCAGAGACAACAACAAAAAATCAGAAATTCCCTTCCCCCGAGTAGTGTTGCCATTTAGTCATCAAAGGTATGGAAAACAATTGGTCTACCATACTGGAGGCAATTGGGAATTGTTAAGCATGTGTAATAGGTGAAGGAGATCAAAAGAAACAACTTTGGTCCAGTGAACCAATGTCCGAAAATGAGCCGTTCTGGAACTATAGGGCTGCTATTATTTGCATCCACATTAGTCGATCATGTAACAAAATTTGAAAAATTTGCCGTTTCAGCCTAAAACCATATTGGAAAAGGTTTCACTACTTACTATGGTCCAAAACAACTTCCCATGGCCAAATTTATGCAGTTGGGGAATTTATAGCCCAAACGTGAGATGTGTTTATTGAGGATGAACAGTCTGATGATACTGAAGAAGACAGTATGGCTGAAGGAGATGAAAAATTAGCTACTCTGCAATAAAGAACGCATTTGAGATGGCACTCAAATACATCGAATAACCAACTGCAACATCAGTGGGCATATATACATTGTATTATGGACAAAGAAGTGGTGCTATGCAGCAGCAAAATTAAGAATAACAAAATTCAAACAAACGACCATTATGGAGTTCTTTAAGTAATTTGTAATGTCTAATATACATACTGTGTTTGTGCATACATGTATGTACATACTTTGTCGTCCAATGAAAGGGTTTTCCAATATGTGTTATGTATATGCAATGAAGATTTTTCAGCACTGTAACACTCATTTCTTTGTCTTCAGATTATCCAACCTTTTTAGTGTTCTAGCCATAGCCTGGTCCATGGATGATGGATATGTGGGTTCTACTGCACTAATCCTATAATCTTTAAGCTCCATCCCTACTATAAAAATGCAGAACTGGATGGATTTTAAATTCCTCAAAGCCATACGTATGCCACA
>QLNU02014176.1:47202788-47223593 GCA_006491805.2 Dysdera silvatica | reverse complement strand
CCGTTGGAAAAGAAAAATAATCGGCCATCGGCCTTTTGAATTTTTGAACAATCGGCATCGGCCAAAAAGTGTCATCGCCCTAGCCCTATTAAGGATATTGATTAGCCCTTCGACGTGTCTGACAATGTCCGGTCCTGAACAGAGCTGGCGTTTATTGGGGATACGAGCACCGGGGCCCGTAACGCTGATTCTTTTACCCGAGCTCGGAGCTTGTAGGGGCCCACAATGCTGAATACGTGTTTATAAGAGGGCCCGTTGAGGAAATCGATACCTGGGCCCGTTATTGTTGGCGGCATCCCTTGTCGATTGCGAAGTACTGTTACGACGCTTTCCTTGTATTTTTTAACAGCAATGCAATTATCATTGATTTTAGAATTTTTCAAACATTTAAATAGTTTGTGAACCATTGGCAAATCCATTCTTTTCATAGAAATCTAACGCAAAGAAACAACTTGGGAGAATTGACGAAATATATTCAGTGCTTAAAGGCAAATTTCCCCCCCGAACGAAATTGACCTGGTAGTGTCATCTAATATCAAAACACATTCTGAAATAGCGCGACGTGTCTTGAAGGTGTAGATGAAATTCTCTCACGTGATTTTAGCGTGCCCATCGTTCAGGACCAAATCTGACCGCGGAAATCACGAGAGCAGACGTTGGTGGGTTAAAAACAATAGGTGGACTGAGTTGATTTTGGGATCAAAGTGGATCTCTATTTTATTTTTGTTTTGTTTTGTAAGAATCGGGAAAAACTACCTTAATTTTTACTTTTAAAATCAAAAACATTTTAACATTTAAAACGTCAAATGCCGGATGTACTAAAATTCCTTCAGTATTATCTTTCTTTTTTTTTTTCACACAGGGAATTGATGTTTGATAATTTTATCGTATTTGTTCTATTATTTCAAATTTAGAAGTAAACAGTATTACTGTTCGTTCACGAAAAGAAGTCCGATAGAACAGTTAGAAATAACAGGAGGTGACGTCACAAACAGGCAAGTTCATTACAACAGAGGAGGACTACAATTTCAGAACTGGCTTTTTGGTGAACGTTTGTCAGCGCCAAAATCGAGTTCTGAAATTGGAGTCCTCCTCCTCTGCTGTAATGGGATAGGCCGTTTGTAACGTCACCTCCCGTTATTTCTGTTCCGTCAGAACTTCTTCTTTTCGTGAATGAAAGCATACGAGGGGCATATTTAAACCTAACTAAACAAGCACCGTTCAGGGCAATGGTTTCTAACCGGTGTTTCCCAAATTTTTCGTAAATATTCCGCAAAATAACGAGGGTTCCAAAAAGACAGGAAGAACGATTGTCTGTGATAAATTATAAAGTAATTTCAGGTCTTGAGGTGTGCAGCAACACGTGTGCCATAATTCACACATGCCGTTAAGCCAGGTACGACGGAAAAAAAACCCTCACTGTAGTCCGGGAGTCGGTTCTTAGACCTTGGAAGTCCGGATTCCTCGCAAAAAATAAGTTCATCGCCCTGTGGTGGCGTGAGCAGTGGTCAGCTTTCTTGAGAGTTGAACTCAAACACAGTGAGGCAGAAGGTGGTGATTAAACGCACTGACCACTGTAACACTTTTCATTAATACGTAAGATTTAACAAAAAACAATAACATAAATGCGAAGACCGAGGAGATAGAAATGAAACGGTCCTCCTCTCACTTATCTTTTAGCAAGAATATGTTGAGACTAAAATCACTGTTTTATTTTTATCAAAGAACAGATTGAGAATATGAAGATTTATTTCTTTATCAAGGAAGTGACGTAGCATGACCTTGCTGTCCTTGCACCATAAAAATTAACAAAGCAACCTTTATCAAAGAAACTGCAGGTGCTTCTGTGGGTCAGTGAGCAAGAACTTACCATCTGGAGGTCCCCTTGTCGAAACTACATAGTATGAAAAGCACGTTCTAACTCTTGTGGTTAAATATAGCTTCAATTTAAAGAAGGAAAGGAAAAGTAGATGTGAAATTGTCTCAATTCTTGCTGCTTAGCTTCTGACGTCCTTGTAAAAATGTCGTACCGCAGGTCTGTCCCTTTTAAGCAAGCTTTTAATTCGGTTACACTTTTTTTTTACGGTACAAAGATATCTAAGGACATGCTGCACCTGGACCTATAATTTTCCGAGGAATCCGTCTAGTGGATGAATCAAACTCCAGACCTGAATCGATAGAAAAAACTAATAGCCATAGATACCATTGGAAGTTAATTTCGGATTTTTCTTACGGTAGACAAACGTACAGTGGAACCTGGTAAAGTAACCACCTGAATGAAGTGGTCACTTTTTATAAGAGAGAACTGGTAGGGACTTAGTCTTGCGTATACCAAAGTCTGTCATGTATAACAACCACCTGTCTGTGCTGACCATCGCAACCCAGTCCCAAAGCTAGTCACGTTTAGACAGGTTCTGTATTTTCATTATGCTATCTCAAGACCATAATGATTTCAGATTTGGAGTCTTTACTTATTTTGCGGACCATGCAGTGACAAATTTTCAGAGGCACGCTTCTTTCGCTTGAGCGGTGAGTGGCAGCTCGGACTGGAGATGATAGATTAGAAAATTGAATTGTAATTATGTACTTCTGGTTCCTTTTCATGAGCAAATATAGAATATTTATACTAATTTGTATGAAGGCTAGTATAAAAAATTGTAGTATGCTCGCTTTATATATAGGATGTGTGCCATATTTGCGTATAGAGCTCCCCGCGACTTTGCCCCAAGAACCTTGATGCGGTTAGACGTTAAGTTAAGGAGTTAATTTAGTCTCATTTATTTACAAATGTCCGGGTTTCATTATTAATGCACCTATATAATATAATGACTTCAAAGAATAATAACTTTTTTTCAAAGAATAATAACAAAGAAACTGATTACATTTGACTTCATGATTTATTGACTAAATATCGCCAAGGCCACATTCTTTAGGTCCCATTCTCTGCTTCCAGCCTAGGACACATAAGGTCCTTAATCTGACTCTTTATAGTGTGTTTAAAATTTACTTACTCTCTTCAACCGGTGCAAGAAAATATTAATAAGGATGTTAACACGTAAAAGCACGGTCATTCAAAGTTGTACATTATAAATTCGTTTACAATTGTTTCGAGAGATATATCAACGGATTTTTAATGTACAACTGTGATTGATTGTATTTATACTTACTATACTTTGCTCGGTGTTGTTCGCCAATCTTCTTTTTCTCTCCAAGAAAAATAAAATATTAACAGCTCTGTATACGGATGCTGATGTGAGAAAGGTAAAAAAAAATCTGTGAGTAAGGCTACTAATAAGACAATGTTTGTGCGCATATTATTATAAAATTTGGTGCTGTCATGTGGCATGTATAAGCCCTAATCCACTCCCAGTAAAACTCTTAAAAGCGCAGAATGACCATTGCTGTCCTTGCGTCAAAAAATACAACCAATTAATACTCTTCACCTGGCATATTTGAAAACATAGCTTTGTCACGCTACGTCACATCACTATACATGTTTCTTTTAGCCTTTACGTCCAACCTTCAGCTTAACAGCTGACAAATATTCATGCTTTTACGTCATTAGACAAGCTGCCATTCGGGGACACTAGCACACCTACATATCTGCCCTATACACATTCCACTTATATACACCTACATATATCTTAACAATATAACATCTAAAATGTGTTATTTTCCATCGACCAATAGGCTTTTAGTGAAACTGACTTTTAAAACACAACAGAATTCGGCTGCCTTTATGTTTACACCGCATTTTTTATCTGATAATGAAATTATTAAGTGGTAAACAAATATTAAAAACTGAAACATTTAGATTAAATATGTGGTTTGGTCGTGATGATCTAGTGGTCTGGTATTTGCTCGGATAGGACAATTAAACTTGGGTTTTACGCGTTGTGTTGTTTTATGTTTTGCAAAACCTCAAATATCTACATCAAGAAATAAGTATGTATGATTGCATAAAATCAATATGCGGAACTATTGACACGTAAAATAATTGCATAAGACATCGTTCAACATGAAAACTATATTTACAATTTAACTGATATTATAATCAGTATTGTATAATTCACGAAGTACATGACTATAACTAAACCCAATACCTTGGTTTCGGGATAGCATGAGCATATAAATTCGTATATTTTTGAATACATGTTAATGGAGTCCTGTTCTTCAAAAATTACCAATTGATCTATCGGATCTATATTAGTTAAATCTTATCGAAATAATCTATCATATGAGAATGATTATCTATTAGTTTATCCTCATTGATCGAACTCAAAAGATTCAAATAATTCAATCGAACAAATAAAATTCACTGATACATTCACTAAACACGTTGGTAAGTACACGACTTTCTGAATTACGCTTAACCCGAGTCGATTTCTATTACAAAATTCGCTAATCCGTATCATCGTTTTCTGTTTACACTTATATATGGTTCATCTAACATGCAATAATTTTAATCTATGATAATGCTATTTAATACAAAATACAATAATAATAACAACAATAGTTATTTAAAATTCCTGACATTGCACCGTGATATTATTGTTCTTAAGAACTATTTCATTATCGTTAGCGATTTTCTTAATCCATGTTAATAAAATAAGGAGGCTGCTAATGGAAAAACATACTCACCCAATAGCCCTCCATATTTGTTGTCCATGTCTGTGGTTTTGGGAACGTCTTAGAGATTGGATATATATATATATATATATCATCTTTTTCGTATTTCATAGTGTCATTCTCACTGGCTCAGATACCATTTTCCCAGGTTTTCTAATCTTTTGAGTTAGTTCAACTCAACTTTATCCGCCATAATCCGTCTCTTTCTCCTTTTGCTTGGCCTTTTCAATCAAGGGGGAGTGTCACTTCTCTCGGCTCCCTCTCTAACCTCGAAATCTCATTGGTTTGATTTTATATAGAAAACAATAATTCTGGGCTGGTTCGAGTGACGTCATTTGAGAGACGTTTTGCTATTGGCTTGGGAGAAAGGTATTATTTTGAAACATATTGCTTTTGCTCCCTGATAAAGTGTCATGTTGATCTGAAATTACGAGTTTGTTGTTGTTCAACTTGGTTCGCAACTTAGAATGGTAAAAAATTGAATCTTTAGAAATAACTTTTTACTTCACAGCTGCAAAAGTTCGTTCGTGACTTTCTTTATAATTTTTCCATTTTTCAGATCACGTTAGCTTCTGCTTTTCTTTAGTCCTGAGTTTTTATGTTGAAGTTTTGGGTATTTTATTATGATTTTATGGATTTGAGTTGCCTCCTTCTTCTTTGTGAAGTCCCGCTCTTTTCTCACATAAGAATTTTAGATTCTGTTTGCAGGGTCAAATCGCTCGTGGAAATGTGAAAAAAATCGCCTTTACCCTCCTTTGCAATTAGTAAACAAGAATAATGTCGTGTGGATTAAAAGTCACCTGTATCAATTTTACCTTATTTTTCAATTCACTGTTTTACAAATAACGTAAACATGTTAAACCCACAAATATTATATATATATGCGTGTGTGACGTGTACATTTATATTGACCGTTAAATTGTAAAAAATATATCAATTGCGTTATCAAAGCTATTTCCACAGCGAAGAAAACCATTTTTTAGTTAGTCTCTTTCCCGTTATCTCCCCCTCCCCGTGTCCCAATATCTACAATCTCGACCGTCTCTGCCCTTGATTTCACTTTTGTAAATAATGATTTCATTCTCTTCAAGCGTCATCCGCGCTGTAATATCCGGCCTTGCTGCCAAGTAAAAACAAGGCTGTGGACAGGATTTACGCCCGCTGTAGCTAGTTCCTACCCCACTCTCCCAATTATTTTTCAAAACTAACAGCAGGCGGATTGCCAAGCTCCTATTTTTTTTTTTTATAATTCTTATAAAATAAGAAGGAAAAAAAAAGTTAGCGCCGGATCCCTGAGCATTTGTTGCCACCGCCTCCTTGTCCCCGGCTCCGGGTATAAATATTTTCAACCCCCTTGTCTTTGAGTTCCTTATACAAGTATAGTTCATAAGTCACGTTTAGTGGGTTGATCCCACCTCACACTGCTTATTGTATACAGTCGCGGACCGTGGAACTTGAACGTATAGTTGAATTGCCTTGCAAAGGCGTAGTAGTAACGCGCTCGGCTGCCATGCGAATAAACCTCAAGTTCGATTTCCATAGGTGACCAGCGCTTTCGTTTTTTTCCTCTTTCTACAAATTCGTATTCTGGAGTTTGATTCCTTGGATGACATGTGATCAGATTCCTTGGAAAACCACAGATCCTTGTACAATATGATTTAACTGTCCTTGCGCCGTAAGACACAAATAAAAAATTCTCAGAGCTGATTGATACCGATACAGAAATAATCTCTGGAATCATAAACAACTGTGTCGCATTAGTTGATAACGCTACTTTTGTTGAAAGTCGTTTTTTTCGTACCCTGTAATAGCCTGCAGCTCCTTAAAAGTTATATCTTCGTCGGCCTTGAACTTCGAACTCCTGTGTGTGGCAGTTTGCTACCCAAAGTGGGTCAAATGGTCAAACTGAGAATTCAGAAACAATGGCGCATTGCTGGGATGCGGAAAAAAATGTTTGACCTTTGTCGCGCGTGCCTGAACGATGTCAGTAAATCGGCTGCTTCGGTAAAAGCTCTATATATTTTCTGTAGTTTTTCAACTTCTTCATCCTACTTTTCATCCCCTGTTTTAACCATATGTTCCATGGAAGCCCTGTATAAACACAGTGTCACCTCTCAATAAGGGACACCCACGGTATTCCTTTTATCCTTTAAATCTGCGGTTCTTCAACTGCGGTCCGCGGAACCCTGGGGGTCCGCGAAATTCTCCCAATTCCAGTGTTCCACAAAGATTCAAAAAATACTAATAGTATTTACTCTTTAATGCTAAGAATAAATTATGAGGGAACGAAAAATTCTTTCCTTAAATAGTGAAAATTAGTGATGAAACACTAGAAATAAATATGTATGATGCAAATTTGGGGCTTTAAACTTTGAGTTAATTCTTGGGGGTCCGCGAGGGCGAGTGATCTCTTAAGGGGTTCCACGGTGTAGGAAAGTTAAAAAAACCTCTGCTTTAAATAGAGGTGTCCTGTCTTTGAAGGTAAACGTGTTCATACGTATACTAAAGAATTGTCCCTTAAATAGAGGTGGCCCTTATCCGGAGGTGTTCTTTACGGAAGGTAACATTGCACTACTTAAGGAAAATCTAAAGGGCTATTATATATTTTTTACCGCTTGGATACAAACATAAAAATATAAAAAAAAAAGTAAATGATACAATAGATGATGTAGAAATAATAATTTTTTAATGCAATGATACAAATATTTATTGATGACGATACAATTATTTATAATGTAACTAAAGAAAGAGTAAAGCAGAAGAACGAAAATAAAAATAAAGTTAAGGAAGGAAATAAATTGGGAAAAAAGTTGAAAAGGAGTAAGGAAGTGAAGATATGAAAAGAATGTAGAAAATAAAAGAAAAAAAGAATAGCGTAAAAATGATAAGTAAAACTTATCAACAGCAGAAGAGAAATTTTCTAGAATTATCATTTTCTTTATCAAGCGCAGTGGTTTGTAGTACTAAGGAGAAATGCTATTCGGTGATATCCTTTGCTGCAAGTCGCTCTTGTGAACGGGTTTTCTTGTCTGGTTCTTAGGGGCAGTGGCGTAGCAATTTAAAAATTGTGGGGGATAAGGAAGATCACATGATGCATTGTTAGAGAAAATAATGTGCTTTGATATGTAATGGAAGGTACGGGTATAGTAGAACCTCCTTAACATGCACTCTTTCAATTCCGAGTCCCAGTGTTTGTTAGCCCTAACACTCTCAAACAGCGAACACCTCTAAATGGCGGACAATCACTCAAGTCTCGATGTGTCTACTATTCAGAGGTTTTACTATATATGATTGGCATCAGAACCATGGACAAGATTTCAAAATGGAGGATGTGATAAGACTAAAATTTTCTCTCGTAGTGTGAATTTTATTTCCCATCTGCTATTATTTTTTAAATGGGAGGTGGACTGCTAACTCCTTCCCTGCGCCCAATCCTAATAACCCCAAGACACTTTCATACAAAAAGCATCACTATCGAGTCCACTGGACTAGGTTCAGGAGTCACGTGCTAGATGGATTCATAATTTGGTTTTAAGACATAAAGCATTCAAATGTTTCGTTTAAGTATGGGTGACACTTTGAGAGATCATGTTGTTGAGTTGAAAATCAGAATTATCTTTTATAAAATTATGTAAAAAAAACTAGAAATATATATATAAAACATTAAATCACTTATTCATGTTTTAAAATACATGTAACTAGGTCAACCCATTCTCTCTCCACATTGTAAATACTTTTAATTTTTAATGTTAATTTCTTGTTCTTAGGGGGTGCCCGTCCCCTGCCTTGATCCGACCTCTGGGGGGCAAGGATTGTTTCACGTAGTTTTTCAAAATTCCAAATTTAGAAAAAAAAACTAAAAATGGTGGAGGGCGCCTTCTCGGGGAGAGCTGATCGACGGAATTTTATTGTAAATAAATTGCAATTAAAAAAAAAAAAATCCGCTGCCTCTTGCGTCCCTTGAAATTTCGCGCCCTGCGCAAGTGCCCTTTTATAAATCCGGCACTGGATAAATCCAGAATACGTCGAGATACGGTTTTCCAAGTTCATAGCATGTATCTGAAGTGTAATGTCCCAATGTATGTTTTTATTTAGAAAGCTTTGTGGATTTTATAAATTGATGTTATTGAGATAATTTTTAGTTAATAAATTGTTCTAAACTTTGGGAAAACTCTGAAGTATGTTTGAATAACACAGTTCTGTTTTTTCTCCTACTGTTTAATCTCCTTGGATCGATCAGAGGTAAGGTATTTGTTGTTTTCCCGTTGTTCAACTTCTATATTCTTGCACGTTATTATACTCATGCATATTGTTTGAATATTTACTTTTTTCATGTTCTATTCGATTACCCGTGATACTTTCTTTTCATATTTTATAAATACAACCGAATTCTGTTATAAATTTACATTAAAGGGACCGCCGAAATTTTGACACTATAACAGAGGGTCGCTATTACCCATTCATATATATAAGTAATCTGAGGGGTAACTTCAAAATTTTGACGTAATGGACAGGTTCTCGCTATAACAGAGGTCATTATAACAGGGTTTAACGGTACTAGTAGATTTCGTTAATAACATTGTCCACAGAATTCAAAGAATCGTATTGTTATTCGAACACCGTACATTGGCCAACTTCAGCAACTTTGTCACCTTCACTCGCTATGAACCCCTGGATCCCCCCGCCTTCGCGCTGCCTCCGTGGCTGTGCTAAACACCTTCCTCTCCGGGCTTGGCCGGTTCCTGTAGGTTACTCGGCTGGCCCATGGGGGTGTCTCCGGTCCTGCTGCCTGGGCCGTGGCCGTTCCCCGTGACGGTTCCAACGGCTGCTGGTTTCGGTGTGCGTTGAATGACGACTTTACGTGAACGTGCATCTATGAATGCCGTGTTGATCGGCAATCCATCTCCCCCTCAGCCGCCTCGGCGGCTGATTACGCTGTTCAAGCGTCCTGTCTGGGATTACAGCGCCGCCCCCGGCGGCCACCCTTCCCAATGAAACCCTTGCACAATCCCCCCCTCCCCTCGCTATAAATTGCCTGACGAATGTCGAAAGCGTGTATATAAACACCAGGACCGTGCTTTCGGCGTTAGTGGCCCTTGGCGAAACAGATTTTAACGTCCCTCATAATTGTTTAATGTAGCACGATGATAAAAAGTCCGACCAGGGTTTATTATTAATAATAAATTAATTATAAAATAAAGTGCTTTACTGGTTCAAAAACGAAAGGTAAAGAGCAGATGATAAAGTTAAATCAACAATGGGCATTTCAAAACGAAGTTAACTAGGAATATATCACTTGACTCTTCATTTATCACTTCGATGTTGTTGATAAATGAAAGGGTTAAATTTAGGTTTTTTGCCGCATTATAAACACAAAGAAAAACCAGCCCAATGTAATTATAAATTTCTGCTTCTCAGAACTTCGCGGTAAGTTTTTTTGGGGGGCGGAAACCGGAAGTCTGTAGTAACTATATGGCCACTACAATAAACATGAAAACGTACATATTCTACTGATGCTAACGCATTTGACTAATAACACATGTATTTATTTTGACCACTATTTAGAAGTTGCATGAGCATTATGGGAAGCATGATGTTACACCGAAAGGGCTAATTGACCAAACACTCCGTTGAAAGTATATAAGGGCCGCTAAAAATTGATTTCTTGGTACTTGCACTAGTCTTTTAGCGGCCCTGGGCGGCCGCCCAGCTCGCACCCTTAAACACGACCTTGGCAAAGCCATCCAATGAAGCCATTGCATAGTCATTTCTTCATTTCTCAGCGATGCCCCACAAAAAAAAAAACCTTTACAGCTAATTGTTCATTGTAATATATTGGTACCTTAGGCCTTAAGAAATTTGAATATCTTGGAAAACTATGTCACGGCGCAGCATGACCCCCGTTACTCTTATGCCATAAAACACAAAATATTAGTAATAACATTATACAACGCATCGACGCATTTCGGATAGATGGTGCTGTCTTTTGTCAGGAATATGATGGAGTGCATTTTTTATTATAAACAGCTAACTTGTTATAGCTTATTAACATTGTATAGACTATTAATATAACTTATATATATATACACTTACATATAAACCTACCTATATACTTATTTATAAACCTCGAGTTAGAGAATTCAGAAAATAATTGTGATGGAATTTATGTTGGCATATAAAAAAAATTCAGTTATACGAAACGTCGTCGTCGACCGGCAAGATTTCTCAGAAGCCTCGAGTTTTATCTGCAAGCTATAATTTTTCTTTCTTTATACACACAACAAAACACATTTTTTTCTATAACATCTAGTCACATGATCTCCTTTAAAGCTGCTTGAGCCCCTCCCCCATAATTTTTGATTTGATACGCTACTGTGATCAACTGAAATGTGATTGATTGATTTGCTCCTGCTTATGTCAAATGGGAATTTTTAAGTATACAACATGTGATTTTATTATTATTATTATAATTTTTTTCTTTTAACCTAATCATTCTTTTCCAAGACCTTAATGTTGGGGGTGGGTGAGAGCAAATTCGGTGCAGAAGCAGTTTTTTTTTTTAACTTTTCCGACAATGACGTAATCGCTTGTAAAGGTGCCATTTTTTTTTTTGCTTAGTCGCCATATTTTGAATTCAAGAAATGGAATAAAGTGCATTTCGTTTAAAAAAAACCCTGTTGAATGTCATTTTATATAAGAAATGGCATGTCTTTAGAAATTTTTGGTGTTAGAATCACACACAATTTACAGCATATATTTGATTTATCAGATCAAGGGAAGCCATAGGTAGTGCTATTAAAACGTTGATCAAAGGTCGAGTTAGGTGCTTGGGAGCGACACCCTTGGTATAGAATATATGTGTGTGTGTGTGGGTAAAATTTTTTATTGAGGGGGTGAACAGTTGAAGATTATCCTCTGTTTGAACATACACTTCACCATTGCCAAGTACCTATGGATAATAAGCCACCAATGAGTACGCCTAATTATATAATTATATTTCACCCAAAGAGATGATTGTTAATTTTTTTCAATAAAGGCTTGGTATTTTTTTATTGATTGGAGTAATTGATTTTATGTAATGTTTAGATTACCTTATTAAAATGCAGTGAGTGACATTTTGTCATAAAATTTTATCGTTAAGGCTTACCGTGTTTCTTTTTTTTATAAAGATTTAACCTTTACCTACCTTTCATATCCATTGTTAGATATTATATTCCGAAGCGTAACTAGGCATTAGCAAAAAAGCTGCCATGGACCTCGCCTCGAGACTGAGTCTCAAATGTCCACCAAATTTGCGAATACCTGCAAAGAGACAGATTTGAAACAACTGCTAAGGGCATCAAATTAAGAATTTTAATCATTGAAGAAGATGCCAAAATCTCCGTTATGTCTCTGATTAAGTTTAGTAAGCTTAGGTAGCGAAATACGTTAGTTCACAGGTGACAAAATCGCAAATCTGTCTCTATTCGCAGTATGATTGTAATGATTCATGTATACCAGTCTAGTTATTCGAGTTTGATCTCAATGATACTGTAGAAAATATTTCGTTTTTCCTGCTCACTGTAGTCTAGAGTTTAGTTCTCTAAGCTTCAGAGTTCTCAGAAAATTGTAACTCTCGATGCAGCATGATTAATGATAGCTTAACTGCTACTGTGGCATAAATATTTTCTTTTAATTCGTACAAATGGCAAAGAATTTAATCTTTTAATTCATACTTTATTAGAAGTTTTATAACTTTCGAACTAATTGTATCTCTTTTCAGAAATGGTTATTTTGTCAACTATTTCCAGTCCTGAGTTTTATATCCGTGTTGTTTTACTATGTATCATATTCGGGAACTGAAAGAGAGCTCTTGATGAATACTGTTGGAATTCTTGCCTGTTTCGGAAGTATAACTGCATGCAGTGCTCCTATGGCTTCAGCTGTAAGTATTCAATGTATTTTCTTTTACACGTTAATGCGTGTGTTGTCTCATTCTTTCCTGAATATTTTTCACTCTTTAAACCTTTTGTTTTGACGTCTTTGTATTTTTTTAATAATTGCAGAATGATGATAATAAACTGGGCAGGTAAGCTTAAGTTTCAGACTGATTTATTCACATTTATTGACCAAGAAATGATATTTGAAAATCTTACTAACAAGAACCACTTGAAGGCTGTGTGATGGGCCAGAGACTAAAACTCTGATGGGGAAGTGCATTACGCATAGTATAACCTTAATTATATTGGGCGAGTTTACACACTCCTTGCTGGCAAATTTACTTGCTGCTGCCGCTAAACTTGCTTAGTGTAATAAAGTTGTCTAGATAACTTGCTGCTCGTGCGGCTAGTACTAGTGAAGTTGAGGAGTGGGCTACTTTTCATTCTACTTGCCTGTGTTTTCAAATTTGATTGGCTGAAACAAACTCTCGAAAGAGGTAGGCAGAGTTGAAAGCTAGTTTAGAAAAATCACTGTTAGTAGTCGTCTACTGAATATTTTTACTGAGTGAGTTTTACAAGCTGTGTGTAATTGAGACTCGCTCACAAGGCAGCGAGGAGCGTGAAAACTCACGCAATGTAATTGAGGCTTATTATATCTGTAATTAGATCCAAAAATCTCAGTTAATTCTGCTACAAGCCCTGCGATGGTGTAGTGGTAACGTGTACTGTTAGTCTAGGTTCAATTCCAATGCGATGCTATAGAACACATGCCATTTTCTGCCCACCGTAGTCCCCTGGAGTTTTCTAGGCAACAGAGGTTCTCAGAAAACTATAGGCCCTTACGCAGCATGACCTTAGCTGTCCTTGCACCATCAAATAATACTTCTGCCACAACCGTATGGTGCTATAGTGTTTCTCAACCGCCAGGCTATGACCCTGTACCAGGTCCTGGCATCAATTATACTGGGCCGCAAGAGATTCTCCTGGAATTTGCCATTTTAGTTTTCTAACCATTTTTCATGAATAACTATTTATGCTGAATAATTTTCTGAGGAAAAAAGTAGTCACAAATGCATCAGAACACCTAAATAACACCTGTGCAGGAACTGCCAGAGATCAAACCATGTAATTTTAAATGTGTATTTATGAATGATCGAGAATCTTTAGACATCAAAATTTTTTATTGTTAAAAGATATATCTAACGCTCGTTAAAAGATATATCTAACGCTCATTAAAACCAGTTATAAAAAAGTACCTGTTTAAATTAATTTGTTTTGTTCTTAAAATCATATGTATGGTCTCATCTTGTCTGGCGCAGAATGACCCTTCTTGCCGTTGCACTATAAAAATACAACCAACCAACTTTAAAAGAAAATGGAAAAGTATTTACAAATAGATTTGTTAGAACCAGGCCCTCGTCTTATAAAGAATTTACCAGGTCGTGGCCTCATAAAGGGTCAGAAACACTACCATGGAGGCAACATATTTGTCTGCTGTGTGTAAATTCTGGATTTGAATTCCATTGGTGCTGAGTACTTACCATTTTTTTCCTTACCGCTCCATATTCTGGGGTTTGTTTTGTTTCTCTGGGCCACGAACATTTGGATCTATCAGCAAACCGTAGGTCTTAGCACAAAACTGTACCTTAGTCCTTGTGGTACAAACTACCATCACCTGACAGCACCCTTTAAATGATTGTTTTCCAGAAGCATAGGACAAGAGGTGAAAGAGAGCATCTAAGGCAGGGGTCTTCAACTTTTTTCAGTCCAGAGGCCAATTTTGCTTATTCTTGTAGGCCCATGGGCCGCACTACTGTATCAGCAATATTAGGACTGAAAACAAAGGTGGATCAAGGGAGGGGGCATAGGGAGTGATCCCCTGGATTCGCCTTTGTTGCCCTTTTTTTAATCTCTATATTAGTTTGCCCCCCCTCCAAAAAAAAAAAGTGTTTTCTGGATCTACTGCTGGGACTGAATACACATATATTAAAACGTAAACTATGTGTGTTGAAGCAAAAAACATTTACAATACTTTTAGTTGTTAATATATAAAGCGAAATCAAACCTTTTAGTGAGATTTATAGCACTGTTTATTTTTAACAAGCCTGTCAGGTCTTATTTTTGACGTCGCAACCCTAAGAGTGTTTTTAAGGTGGACGTCAGTTATTCTGGTCTTAATTTTTGATTTTACTAACTTCATTTTTGAAAAGAGTTGTTCGCAGACGTAAGTTCTCACGAATAGTGATATCGTTTTCGGAGCATGCAGTCGGATGGTTGGGAAGATGTTCTTATCGATTTATTTAGAATAGAATTCAGTGAGTCGTAAGCTGAATTTTATTTTAAAATCACTGTTGCACTGCAAATCAATAAAACTATCTTTAATAACCCTATGCGCAAGAAAATTAAAGTAAAACACGATTGAGGGAAGACCATGTATCATTTTAGTTCTCTAGCATTTTCGGTATTTATTACTAAATATAAAAAATGTGAACAGAATAAAATAAAATATGTAGACTTAAGATTCACAGGCAGCAAGAGTGTATTTTTGTGTGAAACAATTTGTGTTTTTCATGAGCCAGCAGGCTGCAAAAAATGCATCGGCGGGCTGCATGTGGCCCACAGGTTGAAGACCCCTGATCTAAGGGTATTAGTGTATTCTTAAAATTGATATTCCTATATTTTATAAATACAATTGATTTCTGTATATGCTGTCTGATTGCATATTTTTAGGTAACAGATTTTACAGTATTTCATTTCATACTTAGCTCTATTTCGTTCAATAATTCTATTGTGCCCCACAGGAGCTTAGGAGTAAGACGTTTGTCTATCCTGCCATTAACCCGAATTCAATTCCAACCATAACACAAAACGTATGTTCTGTCCAGTATGGCTCAAGGTCTGAATTCCTGGGCAATGGTGGTTTGGATTCCTTATTAAACTAAGTCTTTGCACAGCACGATCTTAGCTATCGTATCATAAACCAAAAATACTAAAGGATTCATGATCCTCTATTTGTTTTATATATTAATCATCTATTAAACTGTATTAAACAACCTAGTTTTTTTAATATGTAGCATATTCAAACTATAAAAAAAGTCTCATAAACATTTTAAACCAGTTTTACTCACAAAGGAATTGCAAAAATCTTTTTACATAAAAATGTGTCGAGTCTCTTTAATAATTTTTAACTTTTGCAGTAATTTGTTTTCAGAGCTATCACACGTATTTCTTATATATATATATATAAATTGTTTTGCATAGTCTTTTTCTTTATTTTATGGTCTAATACTTGTATGCTATTTTTCGACAGAAAGAAGTTCTTCGTAAGAAGGATACCAGTACGTTACCGTTCCCCATCATTTTAGCTACGTTCATTGTTACAAGTTTATGGCTATGGTATGCGGTACTCATTAGTGACAAATTTTTACTGGTATGTTTTTTCTTTGGAATAATATTCTGTGTTAGCATTTAACATTAAACTTTCAAAGTTTTAGCACACAAAAACTACTTGTCACTTTGTTATGTATCCCTAATGATATGAACAACATATGGACACATGAGATAAGCTAAAGACAAATGCTATAATATGGCAAATTATGTATACAAATGCAATTGGGGTGATTAGATTCGTAAAACTTGCATATTCCAACAATCCAGTTTTTGGCAAGCTGCAAAAATAGCTTATTTTAACATCAGTAGCATATGCAGAGAGGGTCAAGAAATGGGGTCAAAAACGCATTAGGTTCTGATTGCCAAAAACAATATTATATCTGGATATAATATGCATATACAATACATATGTACAGTCAAACTCTGTTGTAGTGATAACTAGGCTATTATGTCAAATTCGTTGCAGATTATTTGTATATAATTATACACCAGTTATAGCAGTGTATCTCAAAGTGTGGTCTGCGGACCACTGGTAGTCCACAGAGAGGTTTATCAAGTGGTACGCAGGGTCATCACCAAATTTCAGAAAAAAAACCCCAAATAAATTAGAAATCGTTGGCCTAGCTAGATTTAAGGAATTTCTCATAAATATTACTTGTTATAAACGTTACCTTACGGCGTTTCGTGAAAGATTTGAATCCTCTGAATACACCCGTGCTGTCTACATTGCTTATTATTATTTAAGTTAATGATGTCATTTTCATTGTAAATTTGACAAAATAAGATCGTAACTCATTCTCTTTATCAAATAGCATTAGTCTAAAAATTATTTTGTTTCAGGTGAGTTTGGCAACCAACCCATATTTTAAGAACATGGTCGGATATTTTAGAGATTTTCTGCCAAAAGTTAGTGCTTTTTTAAAGTAAAAAAAACCCAAAAAGCTTAAAAAATTTACCACAAAAGAAGCTAAGATTAACTACAAATTATATTTCAATGAATGAATAAATCACATAAATCGAGGGTTACTTTGGTTATGTCTTTTCTTTGTAGGGGTGAGGAGCATCAGTATGATGATGGCTAAGTAGGATTTAATATTAATAACCGTAGTTGGCAATCTTAATTTCAGACAATATTTTTAATGGGATGGAGGCAAAATACACCTCCCGGTAGTCCGCGAGTGACCGAAGTTTGAGAAACACTGGGTTATAGTGTCGAAATATCGGCCATTCCTTGAATATCATTACAGCAGAGTTTGATTGTAGATATAAAACTATAGCCCGGCAACCCACACTCCCTTATAAATTTTATGCATATGTTATTCGGCATCCGCATGTCATTACACTGAAACTTTTACGTTTGACCCTATTTATTTTTATGGAATGAAGTTCAAACGAAAGCTGAATCTGCGTTCAGATTGTAGACAGTACAGGGTGTCTACACAAATTTTATTTTAAACTTTCCTGACTTTTCCTAGTTTTTCAGACTAGTAACGAAAAAATTTCCAGGTGTGATGTTTTCACAAACTTAGATACACAGAACGATTTTTTAAATCAAATAAAGTTCATGAACTACAATAAATAAGAATTAAACTATCATTGCTTTTTAGACTTTTTAAGTCTGAGTCATAATGTGTTTGCTATCTACCCTGAATAATTTAACATTTCATGTCGCACTTTAATGGTTCAATCACCATTAGAAGCCAGATAAAAAAAAAAAAAATTGTATAAACGTGGAAAAACCATAAAATACTGCTGTAATTAGTCAAGAATAAATTAATAACAATAAGACATGGTGTCTGGCCAAATTAAATTTCAAACTTCCCTGACTTTTTTGACCAAATTGTAATCGATTTCTAGTTGTTAGTTATAGTATAGTATATAGCCAATACATGACGAGGCATTAAAATTTATATAATCAAAACAAATTTCAAGACCATAAATCCACTAACACGAACCCCAAAGTCATTTATAACTCAATTATAGTGAATTTACAAATTCAAAAGCTGTATTAAAAAGTGTATTTCTTTACACTAAAAACTTGCACTAATTAAATATTTACAGCAACATTTCCATTTGGCTCTTTTTGAGATCATTATGAGTTTTATTTAATTTAAAAAGCGTATATGACTATATATAAGAAAAAGGAGATTGGTATTAGCAAAATCCTTTACAGATTACATAGTTTAGCTAAAAACTTTCTTTTTTTCAAGTTGTAGTTATATATTTGGCAAACATTTTCTCCTGAGAAATATATGGGCTTAATAATTTTATATAAATTAAATTTTGCACACAGATAATTTTTGAAGAAAGTTAGTCGAAAATATTAAGTTTTCAAAAATGTCAGTATCCAATGCAGTACAAAAAAGCACAGTTCAGGAAAATTATTTTAATAAGTTATTTATAATGGAACAACACAGTTTCACCAGAAGGTTCCATAACAAACAGTTAAAGAAGACAGAATAGCCATTCTGCCTTCACTTGACAAAGGGAGCAGTTGGCTCCCGAAACGTCGTGTTTTTAAACCTTACGCCAGTGTCGAAATAACTGTTTGTTAAGCTATTTATTATAACAATGAATTTCAAATTTCCCTGACTTAAACCTTTGCACTTGAAATTTCATGGAGTTTTCTGGTCAGAAAAATTTCCTCGACTTTTCCAGGCTTTTCATAACAGTAGACACGCTGACAGTAAACACTCATAGATACTGAAGCTGATTGTATTTTGGAACATGTGAGTTATAACTCATACTCTCAAATGTTCAGTTGTGGTTGCATAAATATACCAGGCTTATCAAAGGAGTTGTTACTACAATCCCAAAACTCTTCACCTTAAACTTTCAATAAATATTTAGTTTATACCAATTGTAATTTCCACAAGTCGTTTGTTTGACTATACCAAAATTTTAAAGTTTACGATTGTGATTGAGAAAGTGTTAATTGAATCTTGTTTGCCTGGTTAATAGAGTATTGTATTTGTCCAGAGTTTGTTACTCTGTGGTGGTAACCCTGGTTTAATTTCACCGATGCTGTAAAATGTGTGCCATTTTTCTGTCTGCCATAGTATGGTTCCCTAAACAACAGACGTTGATTCACTGCGAAACATGACCATAACTGTTTTTGTGCAGTAAAGCAAACACAACTTGTTCACATAGCCTGATTTTTTCGAAACAGTTTCTTTGAATTTTAAAATGAGACTTTGTGGTAATTAAAACTTCTAATTATAACTAAATTATAAACTTGTTTCTGTTTCAAGTTTATGAAATACTTAGATTTTTTTTTTTGCCATTATTTATTGTATGAATATGAGTCATAAAGCTGTTTGAGAGCAAAAACCATTATGTAATGTCATTAAGAACTGCATTATGTTTATTTCAGATTCCTAACTTGATTTGCTCTGTTTTGTCTGGACTGCAACTGTCCCTGTTCGTAATATACCCAAGGAAGAGATAACCTTATACATTGCCAGCTGAAATGGAACCGCACTTCATTTGTGACAGCAGTGAATTGATAGTACATTGTTAAACAAATAAAAGAATGTTTATCACCACTGCACACTTGTAAACAAGGGTTACTTTAACCCTGATTAACCAATTGTGTCTTTAGAAGTACACATTCCGAAAATGCCATTATTTTTTAAGCCATGTTATGTTATATACATTGATATAAAATTTATCTAGTTGCTGTATTTAACGAATAATGATAATTTAAAAATTTATATTTGCCCTTTACTTTTCGTTTCACCTGTCACAAATATAAATCTTTATATAACCAAGAAGAACAAAGAATGGACATCCGGGGTGGCGACAGATACCAAATAAAAATTCCCCCCAATTTAAAAAAAAAATATATGCTTAAAATTTCCTGAACCTTTCTGTGGATGTGTTTCATATTAACTGAGTAATTAAAATTAACAAAATTAAAGTTGATTAATTAGAATAATTATATAAATTATGTACATTTTTTTACAAAGTACATAAACTATATTCACACCAACTCCTTAAAGCAGTAGGAAGTCATAATACATACCTTTTAACTTTAATAAAAAGTAAATTTATATTATTCTTAATTTTATTTCAAAAAAATCTGTAGCATAGAATTAAAAGTGACATAAATAATATACATTTGGATTAGGTAAAAACCTACTCAACGTAGGAGAAAAAGTGGCCATAAAGAGAAGCACTCTCTTAATAAAGATGGGCGTTCAGAGAGGACTTCCTATATATTCATTTATTTGAGATAAACTGAAAAAAAAAATGTCACACTGAAAAGAAACATGGCATTTGCACAACTCACTGGACTAGAAACTCAGCCACTCAAAATTGGAAGTTCCAGCAATTTTTGTGACATAAACAATCGAAAACACATAATTTTCCTTATTAAAAACAAGGTTTTGACACTTACACACTTAAATTATTAAAGGTAAATCATATCTATTTCATGCAAAACATATCAATTTAAAAAAAAAAATAGAAAATTTGTTCGTGTACATTATTACCTATTTCATTATATGAAATGAAGCTAATGAAAATATAGTTATTTATCGAAAGGGTGCAAAAAATGTAAAAGACAATGTTACAACCTTATTTCAAATTTTAACGTTGACTTACGAATGGAAGAAACTTATAAAAATAACTTAGCCTTAATATTAATGACTTAACCATTTTTCTGGTCTCTCTTCTATTTTAAAAGACTGGGTAATAACCAGAATAAATTTAAAAATTTTGAACTCCGGAAAAAAATTCTGATTTCTGCAACAACATAACATTGGTAGCCACCATTTTCAAATCAATACAAATTTAGAAATATTAAGCAATTTCATTTTTAAATATATTCCATCATATAAAAAAAAATGCCTATAATGGATGTAAT
>QLNU02014176.1:47190589-47202688 GCA_006491805.2 Dysdera silvatica | reverse complement strand
TTCACCTCATTTTCTTCTGTCGTGTGATTCACTCCCTCAGCAGGGTGGAGTGGAGGTTTGTCTCAAATTTAGAAAATCGAACTTACCGATAAGCTTTTTTATCCTGTCTCATTTTTTTTTCAGTTTTTATTTAGTTTTCCAGCTAACCTCATATCTCAGCATATTTAATACAACTGTAAAGACATGTTTAATATAAATATAGGACCAGGTGAAGTATAACATATGATGCATTAGGCCTTAAAAACACTTATTTCACATGATTATTACTACTTAGTACGGCCTTGATATATTATACACTTGATGACAATTCAATTACCAACTTTTAACTGGCTTTGAAGTATTGCGATTCAGGAATGTGAAAATAAGAGATTAACACTAGACTTTGCTGTTAAAACATCATCCCTTCAATTTCATCTTTACAAGTAAAGTTGACATGCAAGGGGCAAAATTTGGTGATTATGGAGGGTGTGTGATAACAAGTATGTTGCCATACCAGCCAAAACTGTTGTTTCCAGGAAGGCAAGAGTGATCCATGATTTTTTGCATTTTTACGAGTTTAACAGCACAAGGACAACAAGGGTCATGCTGTGTCAAGACTTCAAGGACTCGTTCAAACCTCTTGTGGTTTAAGAAACCAGTCTACAGTGACAGGTTAGTTGGTAAGCGCTCTTTTTTCACCATTGGGAGTCAAACCTGGGATAACTGTGTTATCGCTGCTCACATACTGATCAACCAGGACTTTCTCTGTGACATACCAATATACCTGTGGAAAAAAGTGTAGTTCTACACTCTTAATAAATATATTAATAATTACCTGCATATCACCACCAAAGTATATCACAAGACTTGATGGCTTGTCAAGCATAGCAGGATTGTAAATTATATCATTCACTTTGCCGTTTATTCCTTGAACATTGAATAAACGATGAGGAAGTGGTAAAGACGTGCAGGACTGTGAAGTACACATTGCAACTTTTGAGATCAGGATAATGCAAGACTTAATGATGCCCATTATACTTCCAACACCAACATTTCCATCTTTTCCCTAAACAATAAAAAGGAAAACGTGAACAAATTTCTCCATTTGCAGATATGGTAGGATCTCCATATTATAATGTCGAAGGTTCCATAAAAGAACTTTATAAATAGAAATATAATTTTATTTTTATGTAATGAACAGGGACTCCAAACCGGAGTTCACTAAACTTTTAATATATAGAGAAATTCTACTGTAGGCCTATTCCTTGCATATATATACAATGAGAGACAATACAGTACAACCTTCATCTATCGAAATTTGGTAAATCCCCCGGTTTGAAATTCACATCTATTACCTAGAAAAACTGTTTCTATATACTAAAAATTTTTTATAGAACCTTTGACTTCAAAATCAATTCTATTTGATCAAAACTAATTAATTGGTTAATTAACAAACATACGTCAAGCAAAGGTATAAGGAAGACCAAAGATCATACTGCGCAAAGACCTACAGTTCTCCAAGAAATTTGAACCTCTGCTACGGGAATCAACCTTGAACTACACAGTGGGCAGAAAAGTGTACATTCTATAATAATATTGTTGGCAATCAAATATGGATTAATAACACAATGGATGAAAGTGTTACCCTGCGTACACACAAGGCACAGGCCTAGGGGCAGCACTTATCGGAGGGCGGCATCAATGTGCTTAAATATAAAATTTTCCGAACTCAACAATGTTGAAAATAATGTTTCTTTTAATTATTGCCCTGTTTCCCCAATAGCGATAATATATAGACGACTACTTTAACTTGCCTGCAAATACAAACTACAGAATCGAAAGACAAAGGGCCCTAAAAATTTTGGGCCCCGGGCATTTGCCCAGAGTGCCCATTTATAAATTTAGGCTTAACACGCTTTTTATATATACTAATAGTAAATGAATGAATAAAGAAAAACTTGACTGATAATGAAAAAATTCATGCAAGGATGCGTACGTGTATTTTTCTCAAATACGCAAAATATACGTAAAAACATCAGAGGCTCCAGGAATCCAAACTAAAACTAATGTGGATTCAAAAAATGTCTCGAATTCACGAAGTCGGAGATTATGGTAGCAATAATTTTGAGTTGTATCTTATTAGTTTGAATAATTATATGAAAATTTGTGTCATCATAAGAAAAAGGACTTACATTTTTCCAATAAGTTCAAACCTTGTTTGGCTTGGGCAGTCTGCAAACATTCATTTTTTTTTTTTTTCCATCATCAAAATCATGTCTAAAAACAAGAATTTTTGAAATCATCCATAGCAAAACATTGTTGGCGACTAAACCACCACTTTTCCATTTCCGGTTTCTTGAAAAAGTTCATATTCCTTTGGATTTTAATTTTTTCAAAGCATTCTATAATTTAATTTTCATATGGGCAAAGACGCTGTCTATAATCCAGTTGGAAGTGCACTTCTCCCAGAAGGTTACGAAACATTATTCCCTCCCCTCCACAAAGTTGTGCACTAATTTTGACATATTTTGGGTTGTTTTTAAAATTTCATCTTTTTCAGTAGTTGTTGTTCATAAAAGACCGATTACTTAGTCCAAAATCTTGTGCATGTTTCTCTTCACCGACAATTTTTCTTCTACTTTTGTTCATACTGCAACAAGAGGCATCACCACAGACTTACATACCTGTTATTTTTTTCCTAAACAATGGACTTACTAGCAGCACAACGACAACATTAGCTGGCATTGTTAACTAACAGTTTATTTGTGCTTCATTCTACAAAAAGTAGCATGTGCTATTGAAATAACTGCAACAATATTCTATTTATTAGTTTTTGTACAGTGTTCCACGTAAATCCATATCTGCCAACTCCCCTATATTTAAAAGAGACTCCCGTTTTTGGATGCTGTCTCTAGATTGCCTATTTTGACTTATTTTCTTTTTTTCCTATTAAAAAAACCCTAAATTTAAGGAATATTCAAAAAAATTCCCTAAAAACAGGATAATTTTTTTAACTTAACTTTTAATTCATCAATTGGTTCTTACAAAGTTCGAGAGATGTCGCAATTTCAAAGCTTGTTGCTGTATCCCCCATTTTGTTTTTTTGCAAGGTTCGCAGAAATGTTGGCGTGGTATCTCTCCCTCATTGTTTTTAAGGTTGGTAGGTATGTAAATGCACTATGGGAGAATCTACTGTACATGAAAAAAATGCAAGGTGTTTTTTTTAACAGTGTAGTGAAAAACTGTCAATATACGGGATGATTTAAAATTTTATACAAACTTTAATGTGAGAGATAGAGGGAAAACTAAAACATTTTTTCATTAACGATTAATATAACTTTTAGTTTCACGATAATAAGCATCCAAGTACATGATGCGTTTCATAAATGTAGTTTTTTTTTTTCATACCTGAGAGGATGTTTAAGAATATTCACGTTGAAGTGCATGATAATCTATATACTGCATGAACACATGCATATCACAAATATAACTGAAAGCGATGTCTGTGGATATACATGCATTAGACGAAAATTTTATTTTCATGTTCTTTATTGTTCATTCAAATTTGTATAAAGCATAAAAACCAAAATTTTCTGTTATGTACCTTTCTATGTGTGTACTACAGTACAATTATTAAGATTCCCAAGGAATTACTCTATGACTAGTTACATAAGGTAATCTTAACTAAACTAGTGGTGACAGAGGAAATTGTCCTTATAAATAATTAACGATTTTTTTTTTTTTTTTTGTAAGATATTATTACCCTTCACAGGGATAACACAATTGCCAAATATTGATCAACATATAAAGCAATCGGGGTGCGACTGTTTTATAATTTTTCATGGGAATTTATTATATGTAATAATTTTGACACTCATGCTTTAGCTCAGACTAGACTTTTTTTATGTATAGGAGTAAAAGAAGCCATCGTCCCCAACCTTGATCTAGATCGGAGATGATGTCTTTTATTCTTCCTCCTATACCTAAAAAAAGCTCTAGTCTGAGTTAAAGCATGGGTATCAAAATATCGTTAAGTATAATTCTTTTTATGGTGGGTATGATGTTCTGAAAATAAAAATTTATTATTAGAATTGCAAAAAATTCTATATGAAGTAAGAGACAAATGCATAGGTGCCAACTTCTAGAAGTGAAAAATCTGTAGTCAATCACGCACGCGTGGGCAGGCCACCATTTTTTAATTAAACAAAATCATACATAATTTATGAAAAACAGGCACAATGAGGAAATTAAGTATTTATTAAATTAATAATAATAGAGGATTAAACTGTATTAAACGCAATATTAATTCTTAGAATTTACAAATGCTGTAGTGCAAGATTTTGCATTTGAGAAATTTTTTGTCAAATACATTCTCGTAACATTTCACATGTTGTCTGCATTTAACTATTAGTAAATTTTCTAATGTGTCATCAGACATGGTTGACCTGAAGTCAGTTCTAATTTTCTTCACTTGACTGAAGACTCTCTCGCATGCTGCATTACTGTGAGGGATCGTAAGTATTGACAGCATAACCTGAGAAAGTCGTTTAAATTTTAATTCACAAGTATCATTTTTTATTTTACCTATGGCTGCCCATTGTGCATCAATGCTACCTTCATTACTCACAGTTTGTGGAACTTCGAAAGCCTGGAACTCACTGAATTCTGTTTGTAAAGCATCAACAGCTTCATCTTCTGTATTATTGAACAAAAGAACAGGAAATTTTTCTGTAAAATATTTTAAGCTGGAAAATGATGCATTTTCAAAATTCGATATTTGTGTAACCTCTGCATGATGTAACACTTCTAACTCAAAAGGAAATTTATTGTGCATGTAGTCACATGCTGCTATGAAATAGCTTCTGACGTTTTCATAAAATTCATTTTTATCATGGATGTTAAAATCTTGGATTACTTTCAGTGTTCCATTTCCAATTAAGATATCAACATCATCTTTTTGATTACTCCTCTCATGATAGTGGACTTTCAAAATATCACTACATAATTTTATCATGTTTGATTTTACAAATTTCACTAGCATTTCTCTGTACAATTTTAAGAGAAGAGATTTTAGTATATGAATATGCGGTTCCGCAGACTGAAGTTGAACATTTGCTTTTTTAAATACAGGCACAGTATAAGATAAAAATAAACAGAAAGCCTTATTGATATCTTCCGACAGAAAATAAAACAACCTTTTTTTTTTCCCCCAGAAATGTCTTGGGGCCCCCTTTTTACAAAAATTAAGTTGCATATGCATATATGAAAAAATATAGATAATATATCATCATATTCAAATATTATCTATCCAAATGTTATAATTTATACACAAGTCTAACATGAGCAATTCGCTTCCATGTCACCTCAACCAGTTTTTTTTATCTCATCCACCCATCCAGTTTGAGGATGTTTTCTAAGTCTTTGGTGGTCTCTTGGAATCCAGTTGAGAATTTCTGTTGTCCATCGTTGATCAGTTCTTCTTATAATATACCCAGCTCACCACCATTTCAGCCTTTTTACTTTAACAACGATGTCCTCTACTCTGTTTTGATCTTTCACCCAAGTGTTTCTTTTCCGATCTCTCCTAATAATTCCAAGCATGCATCTCTCCATACCGTTTTGGGTTGTCTATAACTTCTGTATTACTCCAACTGTTAGACTGCATGTCTCTGATATATAAGAGAGAACTGGCAATACACTCTGGTTGAAGATCTTTCTTTTTAGACACAAACGCAATATTCCCCTCATGATAAAACTGTTTCTGCCAAATGCACTTCAGCCAAGTGTATTATGCCTGTTGAGTTCTTTCAAAATGTTACCTTTCTTTGAAATCAGCACGCCAAGGTAAATATATGAATCAACAATTTCTAGTTCAATGTTGTCAACTTGTACTTTTCTTTTCTCTACGAAATTATTGAACATGATTTTAGTTTTTTGTAGGTTCATCTTGAGTCCAACTTCTCTACTTCTATTTGAGAGTTTCTGCACCATGTCTTGGAATTTTGATGGGTTCGTTGAAAAAAAATAACTATGCCATCAGGAAATCGTAGATAATTTAAATGTTCACCATTTATTTTTATTCCCTTGAATTTATCAGCTGAAAAATCATCTGTAAAACTGAAGTGCAATTTTGATGTTCTCGCAAGTGATTATCAGGGGGAGAAAGAACTTTCAAGTCCTAATGCACTAGCCAAAAACAAAACCCACTAGCTACTCTTTAGCATATAAAGAATTTTAATTTAGTATTTATATAGTAGGCTATTTATTTGTCATGCATTAATGAATGTTACTATATCTCTGTCTGTATCAAAATACATAGCACATAACAATGGCATCCACTGTAGTGAAATTTTTGTAGTGGTGGTCCATTCACTACGACCACAAGACCATTCACTTCATCTACAAGACAATTCACTTCATTCATATTCCGATACGAAGTTTGGATCCTATTAAAAGAAATGTAGGAAGCGATAACCGAAGCCTTGTTCGTCTTTTAATTAAATTAAATTATAACTTCAGATGCATTCAAGGGAAGAATCATTATAAAATGTAATACTTTACTTAAATTACAAAATAATGAAGCTGATAAATATATTGCCATTGAATGCTGCCAAGCAGGCTGGCATGACAATTCATGAATATATATCATCATAATGTTATACATGTGAAATATAATTTTTTATTTGAGGAGGCCATGGGGAAAAATTGGAAATGGCCCACTTTTGAAGTCATGCTGTACCCAGGGTTTAGGAGCAGAAAATTAGGCAATGTCACCTAATAAGTTTCTTTCAGTTGCCAAAACGTTTTACTTGGGTGCAATTAGAAAAAAAAATCCTGTTGAGATGAACTGCAATTGAACATTTTTATGAAACTGCCTTTTAATGAAACTTACGTTATTTCATATTCCACCCACGAACAGCAGAGCCTAGTCAGAAACGTCGAACCCCCGCCACCCCAAAAAATTAAGTTAACATTCGGGGAAAACGTAGTGTCATTTACGAGGCATTTTATACTACAATACAATTTTGTCAATCCAGCTTATCAAATGCGCCAGAAAATCACGGAGTATGTGGAGGTATGATTACCATATATACGTTATGGTGAGATAAGGTAACGATGTTTTTGCGAATTAATTTATTTTATTTCACAATGAAATTTTTATTTTGTGTGGGTGAGGAGGGAGGGACTGTTTAATTAAAATTTGTAGAATTTCAAGTTGAGACAAAAATGGGAGATACGTTTTGGAGAGGAAGGTAGATCGATGGAGTTTGGCAGACTAAGAATACAAAAAAAATAAATAAATCTGCAGCCTTTTAAAATTTTGTGCTCTCGACACTTGTCCATACATGTAGAAATCCGAGAATCCTCCGCCCCCCCAAATGTAATGAAAAATCATAGAAAATGTAGGGGTGGGCGCTTATTACGAATTTTCTGCTAGAAGAAATAAGATTTCGTCAATCCGTCTTCAAATGTAACTATGACAAAAAATCGTGGAGTTCCGAGGGGGGTCTTAAATTACCTTATGTGCATTATAATATATATATAACGAAATTTTTTTTAAATTACTTATTTTACATGACAACAAAATTTTTTCCCAGTGTTTGTAGTCAGGGGGGGAGGGGGAATGGACGTCTTTCCAGTGAAAGCGAATTGACAGAGGTCAAAGACAGATCGCAATTTAAAAAAGAAAATTCTTCCGTCTTTTGAAATTTTGCCCTCCTAAAATTTAATGCCTTGGGCATTTGCCCACCATGCCTATTTATAAATTCAGATTCGATCACACACAATCACAATTTAAAATATTGTGCACATGTGGACACTTTGCCAAAGAAACTTTGCTATCGATTTCATTTTACGTAGCCATCATGATAGAAAATTGATAGCAAATTTAAAAATCGGAAACGAGCGCAAAGCCAAAGGACAGGGGTAGACAAAACTAAAAAAAATTCAGGAGCCAGCTCCTTTTTCTCATGAACCAATAGCACACACTGTATAAATATACACTGGTGCAGTCAAGGCAGGCTTGCCATATAACATACAAGTATTGCATAAAGATAAATTGATCTCGTAAAATGAGGGCCAAGGCACTTCTTTTATTAGAGATACACCACTGTATATATATATAATACAAGGTATATATAGTACAATATTGGATAAAATTATTTAATTTTTTAACAGGCACTAACCCAAATAGCTATCAATCAGCTGCCACCCAGACTCACAAAATTACATTATATGTATCTATTTAATTTTACACCAAAATACCAGCGATCAGTGGATTTAGTCCGGTTGAAGTCTTATATTGGAGGTCCATTTAAAGTGTCATTTATCTTTTATTTAATTTTGTCTTATAAAGTGATATCGGTACACAAATCCACCTGGAAAGGCTACTGTTAATTTCAACGTTTTGCATCAATTATCAACATCATAAATAAGCTAAAGAAAATGCAACCGTGAACCATTCTAATCACGAATATGCTTACTTGAAAAATGACAAAAATTGTAAGTTTTATGACAGCAATTGTAAATGTTACGAAGCAATCTACGATTCATTTGTGATTCTGGCGTTTTGACGATAGTGCTGAAATTTCTGTAAGGGAACTTGAAATATTAAAAAAATATTTTTAGAACTGAATTTTAAAATTCAGGGGCCAGATAAAATTTTTCAGGCACCATGATGAGAAGGGGTGGGGAGTGATGTTCAATATTCAGATTCCTTGGTTATTCTGTGTCTCTGTATATTTATACTGTAAGAAAATCGTTGGAATCGCAAATTCATTTTTTTTAATGGTAATTCAATGTGAGAAAAGTTTTACTCGCCAATGACAAATTTTCAGTCGCCAATGGTGAGCTGACGACCGGAAATTTCACGCCCTGTGGTTATATAACATATTATTAAAATTCATAACATGTATTTACTAACTTCTATCCTGACGTATCATGGAGAAACAATAAAAATTTTGGTTTATGAATTGTCTAAAGTTAAAGTTATTTAATTTACAACTTGGAAAATTATAATACAAATCGTTTTAGGGAAGGGATTTTTTTTTTTTTTTTAAATCTTAAGAGCATTTTTTTGACCTCTTAGGTCATTTTTCGATCTTTTTAAAGGCATTTTTTTAGGAATTTTTAAATCATCAAGATCCGGGCCCTAGTCATTGCATGGGGAAATACTCTAATTTTAGAACACAAATTTTATCTAGGGTACATGAATCACTTGTGGGTATTTTACTGACCCTGAAACTACAGAAATAACACATACAGAGGCACTTTTTTTTTTGTAATGCTCTCTGTTTTTAAAGACATATTTTAGACAGTTGCTCCAAGTTCAAATTTCAACATGAAAAGGGGCACCTAACGAAGAACGTTTTATCCCCTAATTGATTGGAGAGAGTTGGGGTTTGGAAGAAGTGAAATGAGGAAAGAACGATTATTGGGAAATTTTGGTTTAAAGGTGGAATTGGAGTGAAACTTCGTTGGCCAAAGTTAAAATTTAGTAAGCCGATAAAAGGTACTGGATATTCCAGTAATAAGTTCATAAGGATGGAAAGTTCTTTTTGCCTGGGCCACCTCCATCGTGCTTTTTCTTTTTCTGCTTCGGGATGGATGGGACATATATTGTATCATTATCAATTGACAGGTGGTTGGAATGGGGAGGGAGGCTGCACAAGGTGACTAGGAAGTTGAGATTGGTGGAGATCCTGGTAGTATGGGCAGGTAGTGGTGACGGGCAGTCGGCTTTAAGATGATCGACACCTGGACAGCGGAAACAATGACGGATGATTCCTGGGTAATGGATTTTCGCCTTGTATTTGTCGATGATGATGACGTGAGGAATGGACGTTATTAGTTCAATCTTTAATTTTCGTGTTCCGTTGCAAAAACTGAAGTCTCTGCACCATTTTTCCCAAACAATGTTAGATTTTGGATGGCCATACTGGCGGAAATGGTCTAGAAGATCTAGCGAGTTGACAGACAGAAGAGAGGACAGAATAACTTCAAAACAGGAATTACTTCTAGGCTGAAGACAGCAAAGTTCTTCGGGGTCCTCGATTACATCAAAAATGGCCTCAAAAATGTTGGAAGGAACCGGACGGCAGGAACCAAAGTCGACATGAACTGAGAGACTATGGTCGAGCAAGGGCAGAGCAGGAGCATAAAGACGATGACTTATCCCTCTCAGATCAGAACCCAGAATGATGTTCAGATTTTAGAGTTTTCAATTCTAAAATTAATCAGGTAGTTTACTGGAGGTTGAGAGAACCAACATATGAAGTTGATTTCCATAAACTTCAATACATAAACCATACATTCCTTGGGGGTTTAAATTCTAAGATAATAACAGCACTGAAAATGTAATTACTAAATTACGAGGGAGTGAAGATGTTAAAAATATTTCAGCAGTTCTTTGCAGAGAAGTCATCTCAGATATCGAGATACAAAGGCATCATGTTTACCACAAATTGATATAAATTTTTAATGTCAGTCCAGTTAAGGGTGCTCCTTGGTTTCATGCTAGAAGACTGGAGCCAATCAAGAGCAGCTATTCAAGTGAAATACAGTTCTGTTTCCAAGGGTTAGGTGCAATTTTTAAACATCTACAGAATTCAAACATCATTTTGGAATTTTTCAGAATCAGTAAAACATATAATTAAAGAAAATTATCAATTTAATTTTTGAGGGAGGTTTTAAAATTAAGTGGCAGGTCATGTTAACTGCATCCTTGGCTCATTTTGATTGAGGCATTGAACCTTCACTCTTTTGGATACCAGTTTACATTACGGTACCTACTTCCATTTTGACGATTTTTTTCAACTTATTACTTTTGGGACATCATAACGTTTCGCCATTCATAGTAGGCTATATATTTTAATCACCATTTTGTTAGTACTGCTTCCCATCGTTCTCCACGATAGTGTGTTTTCGTTGTAGCGAAAGATATGAAGTTCTCTGCATTCACATAAATATTCCTGGCATTCTTAAATGAAAAGAAATTTTTTTTTTCTGGATACAGCTATTATCCCCGGTATTCAATTATAGGTGAGTTTTGTTTTTAATTTTGCCACGTTTTCAAATTCAACAGATTGCAGGCCATGATTATTTTATGTTTTTAGTAAGCAGGGAGGGGGGGGTATGTGGGGCATCCCCACCTACAAAGCATGTACTGATTGACTGGAAGCAAAGTATGCACTGAAAGACTGACTGGAAAAGTAGTGTGTCAAAAATGTACCTCGGAAACGTCGTTTTATCATGGTGGACAGTTGCCACAACTGTTAGTGTATGTGATGATGAAGAATTTTGGAAAGTCGTCAACTGCAAACTACTACCCTCTTTTGAATTACTAGATGAAAAAAAAAGGTAAAACTACAGATGTATCCCCTGTTTCATCACCAAAACTTACATTATACTCTTAAAATGGACAGGAAGTTTCGTACAGCGTTAAAAATGCGCACATGCGTGAGATAGTTGTATTGTAGTATCATAGCATCCACTTGTGGCGGTGGTGTTTTGTGAGTTGTAGCGACGGAATGAACGAACATTTAAAACTTTATATTTTTGTAATGGATTGGAATTGGGAGTATGTTTGGGATGGAGAGGGGTATAGAAGTACGAGGTTAGAGGAGGTATGGGACAAAGAGGTTTGAGGAGGTATAGGAGAAAGAGGTTCAAGGAGGTATAGAAGGAAAAGATTACAGAAGGTATGGGGGAAGAGGTATAGAGGGGAGATGAGGTATGGGGGACAAGAGAGGAGAGATGAGTGGAATGTGGAGTATCGCAATGTCGACGATGAAAAGCTGTTGGACTAGTACTTTGCAAATCAGAGATGAAAAGCTGTTAGGCTCATACTTCGCAGAAAGTATGGAGGGGGGGGGGAAGAGGATGTATGAGGGGAATGTGTGGAGCATCGCAATGTTGGCAATAAAAAGCTGTTTGACTTGTACTTCACAGAATAAATGTGAAGGTAGTGCCACAAAGACGAAGTGAAGAAAATTATTTCAAAAGCCCTAAAATATCAGACGCTTAAAGACAGAAGTTTTGTTTTTGTTAAAAAAATCTGAAAAGGTTATAATAGGTAGTAAACTCAGTATAAAAGGTAGTTACTCCTTAAAAAAACATGGC
>QLNU02014176.1:47129617-47180579 GCA_006491805.2 Dysdera silvatica | reverse complement strand
TTTAAGGGTTCTAGTAATTTTAAGAATTTTATTATTCCCTTATCCGAAAAATTTCACCACAATACTAAACTTAAACTTTCCTCTTACTTCTTATCTGAGCGGAAAGGCAATGGAATTCGTAAATGTACACGTTTTTGGTTTGGGGCTTAGGTCTCAGGGTCTTGAAATTTTTACCGCCAGGGGCTCTCGATAGGCCTAATCCGCCTTTGCTTATTTAGCTCTTTCTTCGCGTCCAAAACCTCGGTGATCTCTTAGTGCAAAACCCTCTTTAGCACGTAACGCAACTGTTTTAACAATAGTAATTAATCTTCTTCTATTTGAATGAACTTGTGCTTGCAAACATTTATCCATTCATACATCAATTGTTTGTTTAGAACCAGTGGGCATATCAGCAAAATTAACAGCCTTTTCACGCCTAGTCACACGAATCTGATTTCACCAAATAGACACAGCCTTTCATGTACCCCATCAGCCTATATACTATATAATTTCCAATTAATCAGGTGATGCTTATCAACTTTGTAATCCAATTTTTTTCTGTATCCCTTTCAGTTTTCGAATTAGGTAAAATAACTGCTACATTTGACCACAGGGGGCGCTGCCGTTGATCTCATCTAGTCGGGCATAGCTGCTTTACTTACCTAAACCTAACTATTAGTTATTATAGCTTTACAAGCCTTCGTTCAAAAGTTATATGGGTGAATCGAGACTTTATTGTATACATAATGTGTGTGGTTAATAAAATCTTGATTTTATTAACTACATATATATATATATGGCCTGCAAAAGGGTTGCTGGTATCTAACTGGAAGGAGACCCACACGCTGAACGTATGTGACGATGTGTGGAACCGGCCAGGCCAGTAACCTAGTGTCCTACCCCGCCTTCAAGTGGTGCAGGCTGAGCTTTCTATTTATGTGGCAAATTAATATTTGCTGCACGGATAGAAAGGCGGAAGGGGAGGGCTAATTCACCAACCCGTCTAGCCAGCGTGGTGAAATTATGGCTAATTCCTCCATTATGTTGACACACCAGAAACCATGGCCCCTAGTCTCCAGGTGCTGGAGTGCTCCTGATCAAGGCAGCGGTCAGTGTGGCATGAAAGCAGGGGGTGCTAAGAATCACTGGAATGGCCCAGGCTGCCGTTTGTTATTGACCTTGGCTACGTTTAATGGACGATCCCTTGCTTCTGAAGCAAAACTTCAGGAATTGGAAGAGGAACTAGACAAGATCAAATGGGACATTGTAGGACTCAGTGAAATTAGAAGAAAAGGTGAAGAGTTGGTGGAACTGAAAAGCGGACATTTGTTTTACTATAGAGGAACGGAAACTGGAAGAACAAGTGGTGTTGGCTTCTTAATCAACAAAAGAATTAAAGACTGTCTTCTGGAAGTTGAAAGTACATCAGATCGAGCAGCGAGGCTTGTTGTTCAACTAACCCAGCGATACCAACTTCAAATAGTACAGGTATATGCACCAACATCAAGCCATACCGACGAAGAGGTTGAAGAATTTTATGAAGAAATCAAAGAGTTACACACCAAAGGGAAACAACATATCAAGCTCATCATGGGGGATTTCAATGCAAGAATTGGACAACAGGAACAAGGAGAGACATCGGTTGGTAAATACGGATATGGGGAAAGGAATGAACGTGGCGATCAACTCATCGAATTTGCAGAAGCTGAAAACCTTAGCATCATGAATTCATTTTTTAAGAAGAAACCGCAAAGAAAATGGACATGGAAACACCCAAATGGGGGAACTAGTGAAATTGACTATATCCTGGCAAACAAGAAATCAATTATTGAAGATTGCAGTGTACTGAACAGATTTAATACTGGAAGTGATCATCGAATGGTGAGATGTAAAGTGCACTTAAATACTAAATTAGAACGACAGAAGCTCATTAGGAAACAAGTAAGTAAGAGGGTGGATTTAAAGAAATTAAAAGAAAATACCGAGGCATTCAAGTTGGAATTAAAAAATCGCTTTTCTGCACTGGAAGGACTTATTGATGAAAGTGATATCTCAGAAGCAAATGAAAACATTGTTAAGACAATAGTTGAAACTGCTGGGGAAATTGGTGGTGTAACCTGTAAAAAGCACAATAGCAAATTATCTGAGAAGACGAAACAGCTCATGAAAAGGCGAAGAGATATGAAGGTGGACAATCGAAATACCAGTTCCAGGATTGAGTACATAGAACTTTGTAAAACTCTGCGCAAAAGCATGAAAGAAGACATAAGAAAATTCAATTGTGAGTTAGTAAGGAAGGCCATTGAAAATAACAAGAGCCTTAGGGTTGTTAAAGGAAGTTTATCTGTTGGGAAGAAACACATCATTGCATTAAAAGGAGAGGATGGCACCGTAACAAGAAATAGGGAAGAAATACTTAGAAGAGTTGAAGAATTCTACAAAAAACTATATGAAAGTAACAGTGGATTAAACGAAGACACTGAAATAGTCGAAGGAACAGCTCCTAAAATCTTAAAAGAAGAAGTTTCATTTGCAATAAAAAGTATGAAGAAAGGAAGAGCCCCTGGCGATGATGGTATTACATTAGATATCCTAAAAGAAGCTGGAGAATATGTAGAAGACATACTTGCAAAATTCTTTACCAAATGTCTTAACAGCGGTAACATACCAAACCAATGGGATTCTGCAACAGTAATTCTTTTGCATAAAAAAGGTGATAAAGAGGATTTGAAAAATTACCGACCAATTAGCTTGTTACCTGCTATTTATAAAATCTTCACAAAAGTGCTAACACATCGCCTGCAGAAAAAATTAGATGCAGCTCAACCAAGAGAACAAGCTGGATTTCGAAGTGGATTCAGTACAGTGGACCATATTCAAGTATTAAGAGAATTAATTGAAAGAACACATGAATATGAACTTCCATTGTGTGTTGCATTTATTGACTATGAGAAGGCCTTTGACTCTATTAAAACATCAGCAGTCATCAACTCTTTAAGATCAACAGACATTGAGGATGTGTACATTGACATGGTGAAACGTGTGTATAAAAATGCAAGTGCAAAATTTCGGTTACATAAAGATACCAAAACTATCAAACTTGGCAAAGGGGTGAGGCAGGGAGATACCATTTCTCCAAAACTTTTTACTTCAGCTTTACAGATGATTTTTCAGCTGATAAATTGGAATAACAAGGGAATAAAAATAAATGGTGAATATTTAAATCATTTGCGGTTTGCTGATGACATTGTTATTTTTTCAACGAACCCATCAGAACTCCAAGACATGGTACAGGAGCTCTCAACTAGAAGTAAAGAAGTTGGACTCAAGATGAACCTACAAAAAACTAAGATCATGTTCAATAATTTTGTAGAGGAAACAAAAATACAAGTTGACAACATTGAGCTAGAAATTGCTGATTCATATATTTACCTTGGCCAGCTGATTTCAATGGATGGCAACATTATGAAAGAACTCAACAGACGTATTAAACTTGGCTGGAGTGCATTTGGAAGAAACAGTTTTATCCTGAAGGGGAAATTGCCTTTGTGTCTAAAAAGAAAGGTCTTCAACCAGTGTGTATTGCCAGTCCTCTCTTATGGATCAGAGACATGGAGTCTAACAGTTGGAGCAATACGAAAGTTACAGACAACGCAAAGGAGCATGGAGAGGTGCATGCTTGGAATAACTAGGAGAGATCGAAAAAGAAACACTTGGGTGAGAGAGCAAACTAGAGTAGAGGACATCATTGTTAAAGTAAAAGGGCTGAAATGGCGATGGGCTGGGCATATTGCAAGAAGAACTGATCAACGATGGACAACAGAAATTCTGAACTGGATTCCAAGAGACCACCGAAGACCTAGAAAACGTCCTCAAACTAGATGGGTGGATGAAATAAGAAAACAGGTTGGGGTGACGTGGAAGCGAATTGCTCAGGATAGACTTGTGTGGAAAGCATTTGGAGAGACCTTCATCCAGCAGTGGATAGATAATGGTTGAATATGATGATGATGATGATATATATATATGCACACATATACGTATTAATAGGCAATATAAATACAATATATAGATTTTTTATCAGTTTGGGATAGTAATTGGTATTCAGACAGAACACTTTTGCCTATGTGCAACATTGTGGAAACATAAATAAAATACATTGCACATACGTAATACACGCAATGTTGCAACTAAGTTGCTTTTCTGTAACGTTTCGCCTTGAAACCTTCGCAACCATTGTGTAACGCTTCTGAAACGTGTCACTTGGTTTTGCAATAACACGCCTAGATAAGAAATTATTCGCAAAGAAAAGAAAAGAATCTATCGGCGCCTAGAGGAAATTGAACCCACGATTTCTAAACAACCTGCCAAGCGCTTTTCTATTGAGCTACAGACGTCGATCGAACTCTTCTCTGAGAGCGAATATGAAGCTTCGCTATGAACAAGTTAGTAGTTTGTGGAGAATTACTTGAACTGCTTTTTAAACCATAGAAATAAGTCCAAGAAGTCAAGGCGAGACCAGCGTGGATATTCATTAAAATCAATATTTCTCATCATAGTTACGATGAGAATTGTGAACTTCGATGAATAATAGATCTCTTTTGCAGATAAATTTTGCCACCCAGTAAGTGTTTGCTGACAAAGAGCATTACTGTAATTTAAAAAGAAAAAAAAACACGAAAATGTCTCAGGCTGGGTCCCTGGGATTTGTACCTTCTGGACCCATCAGCGCAGAGTTTTCAAAATTATTATTGGGGCAATCACATAATTTGTACATTTCTATATTACGGTATATGCAAAATTGCAATTTATTTCAAATTATTGGGGGCCCCCACGGGCCCATATAGCTCTACGCCTATGCTTTGCCCTGTTCCTGATTTCCAGCTCCCTGCCATATGTTGCGAAAACAATGCAGAACGTGTAATAACTGAGCAACAGCTACGGAATTATTGTCCAAAGTTAAGTTGTGTTACTGTAAAAGCCAAGATTTCGATCTTGGAAAAGTGCGAGGGAGTCTTTTTTCTTTTTTTTTTTAGTAGTTTCGCTCTGAAAAGTGAAACCAAATGCCATTTAAAAAAATCAGAGCGTATAGTAATTGAAAAACAGCTAAAAAATCATCGTCCAGAGTCGAATTTTGTCCTTATATGAAGTGATTGATCTCTGAGTTTGATCTCTGAAGTGTGAGCACTGTCTTCTTCCTCTTTAATGAAATCGGTTTTGTCCTGGCAAATCAAATCACACGTCCAAAATACTAATAGAATGAAATTATACACTTTCTAGGAGAACTACCTGTACAGCCAGTCCCTCTATATTTGGTAATCTCTTTATCAGCATTAAGTAATGCAAAACAACATCGTAAGGAAATATAGTAATTTTGTTTTATCCATCAGTATTTTAGTTTCTCGATTATTGTTTAGAATTTTTTTTATTAACTCAGGACGTTAGAAGCAAAGAAATTCAAATGAGAAAGTTGCCTTTGGGAAAACATTCAAAGTTATTTCGGCTTAGAGAATTATAATTATTTTAAGGTGAAACTCACTCTCTGTTTCTTTCTCTTTCTCTCTCTCTGGTGCAATGCATTTGGCATTTTAGTTTATCTATTAGTAATGAGTTTATTGTTTTATCTGAGTTATGTAATAGAAAAAAAAAGCATGTCGATTCATGTTTTCATCAACCTTAACCACCATTTTCTCAAAGACAACTTTTAAACATCATTTTCTCAAAGACAGCCTTTAAACACCATTTTCTCAAAGGCAACCTTTAAAACTATTTTCTCAAAGACGGCCTTTAAATACCGTTTTCTCAAAGACAACCTTTAAACATTATTTTCCCAAAGACAACCTTTAAACATTATTTTCTCAAAAAAACTTTAAAACCTTTTTCATTTATATTCCTTTGCTTCTAACCTTCCAATTAAATTAAGAGAATGGTTTTCTATATTGCATATGGATGTACAATGCCAAAAATAATAAATAATGAAAAAGAGAGGAAATTACTTTTCACAAACAAGATTACAATCAATATCAAGTCAATAATCAATAATTGTTATGTACTTACTTTTATATAACCTTTATAGAATTTGTTATAAATGTTAAACAGGGGTGAATTAAGGTTTCATAAAATCTTAGATATTTTTTTCCGGATAGCTTAGTTGCTAACCACTGGTAATTATACTATCCCTGATAAGAGTAATAATATCATAACAAAAATGCATGTTAACAAAAGGTTAACTACCGTGTCGCCTGAACAACCTGTATAAATAGTTTTCGTTTTGTAACTAGACGTTTATCAAAGTCAGTGTATTTAAAGTTCTTTAATTGGTTTTTGCAAGAGTGTCATGTTTATGATGTTTCCGGGCTATGTTAAGTGCTGGATTCAGACTTTTACTGATCTTAGATTGGAAAAATAGAATGAGCCGTTAAAGGTTATGGCCATCATGATGTTCAGTTAATGCATCACAAGTTTTCAATACTCGTTTCAATACTCGTTATCTTCCATACTCAGGTTTATTAACAATAAAACCTATTAGATATTTCTAAGTAAACAAGCTTAAAATAACGCTTTTTTAATCTAACAGGATACATCCTTTGGCATTTTTAAAGCTAGAATTTCCAATTGTTTCGTTTTGTTCATAATTATAGGTTTTACTTTTATATAATAAAGCGGACACAGCCATTTTTTTGAAAAAGTTGACTGAAAAATGATAATTTTATTTCTAGAAAAATCTCTAAATGAGTTGTAATTTGCGAAAATTTTGTTTTTATACTTATATACACTACATCTTAATTAAATGTAAAGTGGTGTTCAGTTTTGTTTGATTTGTCAATTTTTCTTACAAGACATCTAAGTTTCTTTCTTCTTGCTCAAAACTAGCAGGTTTTGATTTTCTAATCTTATGAGCACAATTAGGAACTTATCGTGGAAAGAGACCTACTGTTTTCTGAAGGATTCTAATCTCAGCCAGCCTCTTTCATCTCGGGAATCGAACCCGAGACCACGAGATATTAAAAAAGTATATAATGCTTTGCAGTATCACCAAGAATCAAATCCGGAGTTTTAAAACTCCAGAGAAAAGTTTAGCCTTTTCGCTAAACCCAGGGGCAAATATTTAGTTCTAAAATTCATTGGCAAACTTTTTTTTTTCAGTACGATGCCAATTTAAAAAAGGACAATAATAAATGTAAAAGATCAATGTTTATTCTAAAAGAAATAACAAAATAATATTCAACGTAAATGTCGTATACCAAACTGATAGAAAATTGAAAGGACTTTGGTGTTTCGACCTAATCAAAAATCAATGCTGCACATAAATATTCTATTTCTGAAGTCACGTGTTTTGCCAAGGAAACATTTAAAAACTAGCCAATAGGAAAAAGGGAAGAAAAATCTGATAAAGAATAAAATTAAGAAATGTCAAGGTTCATAAAACCTTGTGCTAATAATATTGATTTAAGAGTCTTTTCCTTAAAATGATTTCGTGTAATTTGACAAAATCTTCACGTGGTTGATTAAAAATTATACTTTCCGAGGTCTTTGATTTCACAGAATTGTTTTTCTATAAAAGATCACGAAATTGAACAAAAAATGGGAAAAAAAATAATCAGAGTAAATTTTTGGAGAAAATACATTTGTTTGCTGATAGTCCTACATTATCTGTACACGTAATCTGGTAACAATTCTAATAATATAAGTACCCGTTGTAGAAAGAAGCGCAACATCATTTTTTTTTTTTTGGATTTCAAACCACCAAAGTCGACTTAACTCAATTTCCGAAGATGTTTTCTTATAAAGGTTAACATATAAATCAGGTGAACGATAACAACAACGTAAATTCTCAACTGTTCATTAGAAACAGTCACCAATATGTACATTTCTTACAGTTCTTACAGGCTAGGTAGTTGTCACTCGTAACATAAAGAAGGTATAATGTACAATAAGTACATCATATACTAAGCTAAATACGACTTATGTGAAGTAAGAAACGATACATTTTGTCGAAGTATCTACATGTAGCTCATCTTCTTCAATTGTGCAATTTTAGTTTAAATTAAACAACGAGGCATAACAAAACAGAAAACAATACGTACGCATACCCTTATACAAATAATGGTAATATATCATGTTAAATATTCGTCTTTTAAAACATCACGACTTTTCAGTCCAAACCTTTTGATAAAAGTGAAGAATTTTCAAAAGCAGAAATCGATCATACAAATTTCTTAGTGGAAATCGAAACGCGCCAAATGTTCCAGCTTTCTCAAACTGAGCATGTGCTTTCCCCCTCAAGATATATGACGTATGTGAACTTAAAATCAGTAAAGATGTTTTATATAACAATTATTACTGTAAATATATTTATTTGCACGTGTATTTGAACAACCTTATATGACATGTCCAGGAAGAGAAAATTTTCGGAATATTTTACAAGTCTACACTCAAACTTAATGTCCAGATTTCATAGAAAACAAGAATGGACAATTAATTTTTTCAGTTAACAATAAAATGTCAGAAACATTTCGCACACATAAAATACTGAATATTGCAGATAGATAATCGTACATGTTGTTTCAGATTTAATAATAAATACACTAAGTGCTAGCACAAGTTGTTAATACATACATTATTTGTATATACAGTCAGTGGTGCAAAAATTTAAAAATTATAGGGAAAGATCTAGTGGCTTTTGCAGTATTGAAGGCAAGAATATGAATTAACATCCAATTGGGGTGGGGGCGTGAACCAATGGCTGACGCAGACTTTCATTTGGGGGGTCAAGGACAGAATTTGCCATGGTCTTGGAATAACACCCTTCATTTATCATGAAAGTTGGAATTTTTTACAGTGAAAAAATATATTTTGGGGAGTCATGACCCTGTGACCTCCCCCCACCGTGTCCGCCCTTGGCTTGAGACCCCTTTCTTACGCCAGTGTGTACAGTAGATTCTCGCTAATTCGGCCTCCAGTTCTGACGTAAAAGGGGGCGGGGTTTCGTTTCTATATGACGTCACCAAAGAGGGTTACATTGTGAAGTCACAAGTACGAGATTTAATAAAGAGTTTTAAACTTGTTTACTCCTAGTAATTCGACACTCCCCTCTGCAAGGGATGACAGGATTGGCGAAAATCTGCTATATTAACAAATGGGCTGATTATATAGGGTGGTCATGATTAAACGTGATGCTTTTAGAACCCAATAGCAAAAATATACTGGGCTAAACTGAATCAAATTTGGTATATATATATATATATACTTCTGAGATTACGAGATTTTGATTTAAAAACTTCAGAAGTTTTCGAAATGTAGAATTAGTGTTACCACTTTTTAATAACATGATTTTGCCAGCAAAGCACCACTACGTTGACTTAGCATAACACATCAGTTTTATCAAGCAAACGCGAAGCACATTTTTACCCTTTCTTATATTCACCAATTGACTTCAATGTACTAAAATTTGCATAATTAAGCTGTATTTGAATTTTTGTATAAAAATATAGACCGTTGCGTGATTTCAGACCAATTTCCGTTGTAGATACAAAATTTTTAGCTATTTTTTACTTTATTTATTATTATTATTATTTTAGAAATCAAAATTCTATGGTCCCAGGAGTACGTGCAGAAAATTTGGTGTTCAGTTTGACATAATACATGTTTTGCTATCGGGCTCTGAACATCTAATTATGGCCTCCCTATGCATTGATATAAGAATTAGAATACAAAGTTATTAGATAAACATACGACTTACTAACTAGATATTTAAGACACAATTTAAATATATAATCAAACATACCTTCTGTGTATATACCGTGGAATTCGTTTATAACGACCAACTGTGTATAGCTTCAGGATCGCTACAAGCAGTTGGGTTTCCTGTTCCTTTATTTGGTAAGTGGTATATCACTTATGACCACTGGCGTACGCAGGGGGGTGTTGATGGGGTTGTAACCCCCATTGCAATGAAATTTTGTATATTTAACATAGAAATATGTGAGTTGTAGCTCTATAACCCCACGTTGAGTCTATAACTCTCCTTACGAACTTTCTGCATACGCCTATGCCTATAACAAATCTGTATACCATGTCATATATATAACATCGGTATCTGTTATAATAGCGATTTTTTTTACATGACAGATTCAGTATCTGCTATAGCGGCTTGAATTTCTTTTGCATTATCGCGAGAACTCTTAAATTAAAATTATTTGCAATCACAAAAGTACTAATTTCGTAAGTAAATAGTTTAAAATACATAAGTGTAAAAACGAATTGCTATATTCTATTAAAAAAATATGATTTATAACGACTGAATTTGCATGGTCTCTTTGAGGTAGTTGTAGAAGATTTCCACTGTATATGAAATTAAAATAATTTAATTATTTATACATTTATATTAAATATTATATAACGTCGTTAATTAATTTAAATCAATTTAATTACTGCCTAGCTTATTAAGCCTAGGGTCACTATCTTCGATCTAATTTTCTGATTTAATTTTCTTAACCCTTTTATTTTGAGGGAAATTTTGAAATATTTTTCAATAGCAGTGCCAGCCTGCTTGTATAGTTAACCTTTCTACAAATATGTTGCACAAGAAAAAGGAGAAGAAATTGTAAGAAAAATAACTTAATATTTCGAATTTCAAGGTTTAAATGACAAATTTATATCACCTTTTATCAAGTTCATGAAAATCGCTTACGCAACGATTTTATATACAGAACGTAATTTTTATATGGTTTAGACTAGAACCTGTGTTTTAAGTAGAGATGAAAAAAATAAACGTGCCTTGTACACTCAGTCTGAATTTAAACCAACGATTTTTGGGTAGCCTTCCCAATGCTTTGATTACTAGGCCACTGGACTGTGCCGTACATGACTATTCTGTGGCATATATATATATGTGTGTGTGTGTGTGTGTGTGTTGACCAAACTGAGGGAGGGGACTTAGAAATAAACAAAGGAGGGTGTTAAGGGATAATTCAAATACCATTAATATATTAATTACATAATTAGTTATATTATTATTCAAATGCCATTAATATATCCTTTGATACTCCACTTTTGTGTGGTTTATGGTAGAAGCTATGTTTTGTGTAGAAAGGAAAATAAACAGTTATTATATTAAGGAAGGATTGGTTAAATAAATAAATGAATAAAACTATTGGCAGGGAGGCCAAGAGACAACGCCCCCCCACCGGCTCACTTCGATGAGGTTCCATAATCCTGAGCGATGGCAGAGACATTTTTTCTTTTTGGGGGGAGGAAGGAAGTTGAACCCCGAAATAAATAAATAGTATGAAACGGGAACGCAATTTTTCTGTGTGTGCGTACTTGTTACTTAATTATTTTGCAAGATCACTGCTGAAAAAGGGAATTAACTCAAGCTACTATAACTTTTTTCAATAATCGAGAAAGGCTAATGAAGAATAATTAAAAAACTGTACATTAAAAGTGTGCAAAATCTTATTAATCTGGATTTTGAGAACAATTTTTCTGGCCTTCCGATTAGCAAAACTAGTTTGGCAGGGCCGGTCCTCCCCCAACATAGGTCCCTTCCAGCGTGGCCCCCCTAGATTTTATCCGTGCCCCCGGGCTGCAGCCCTTACTGCCCCTTCTCGTCTGGCCTGAGTACTGGTTCAGATTTATATTTCATGCTCGGGAATCTAGCTTGCAAAAGTGACGTCATTAATGGTAAGCTACCGTGCTTGCAATGGAGGCATTGGCCTTGACAAAAATAAGGTTTAAAAGAAGAGTCCATTGCTAAAGAGAGGGAACAAGACGACGAACACGCACATTCCATAGTTCTAAAACGCTATACAGTGACGCCTGTCTTTAACAATATTCTATAGACCGGGAAAAGAGATTGTTATAAGCAGATTTATTGTTATAATCAGTATTTTTATAGACTTATATTGTCATTTTTACAAGAATCTATTATTTTGCATAAATTCGAATTTTCTCTGATTGTTTCCAGATTGAATTATTTTTCCCCCAAAAAACATTCTTGTAAAGAACTATTTAAGAGATTCTAATGCGAAGTGAGTAAGGTTTTTATAGGTACTTGTAAAAGTAAGAATATATTTATATAAATGAAAAGTCTTGGACGGTGAGCCTGACAGAATTACTAGAACATTTTAAAATTATGTTGCAACAAATGGCGAATACAGTCACAATATTCGTTTAAACAGTAGACAATAGAATTGACTTTGGAAGTAAAATTGTTGGTGTACTTTCTAATCGAATTTATTATCCATATGCAACATATTAACTATAAGTAATAATAGAAGTTATCGTGTATTCAATAGAAAGAATACCGTCTGTTGTACACAAAGACATACATACGGAAATTTAAGTGATTTTTTTGCAATTACGGCTGTATTTTCTCAGATTTACATGTATTTTAAATCCCTTTTTGTTATTCGTTTTATGACTTTTCTTTTTTGTATGTGAATTAAGTCAAAAAATTCAAAAAAGTCAAAAAAAGTCAAACACAATAATTCAGTAGAAAGGATATTACAAAGAAATGCTAACACGCATGTCTAAATCATTATATGATAATTTTGATCGCTTTTGATAAAACTTTTATGAAATATAATAAATCTGTAATTTTTTAAATAAAAACGTAACATATTAAAAGGAACACATACGTGTGAACAGCACTACTGCATTTCATTAGAATGTAAAATGGCATATATAAGTAACCAATGAATGGTTATGTGTCAATCAATCAATATATATATATATATATATAGTTTATATGTCAATCAATTTAAAATAATTGTTATTCAAATTTTATGGCATTTAAATTAATGATTATAAATAAATGATTCAATTAAGGACTACGTATTATCTTACATAACTTAAGAAACTGTACATCTTTTCTCCTATAAGAGCATTTATACTTGAATTTGGAATTCAATGTGTCAATATACACAAAAAGTGAGTTACCGTGATATCCTTCACATACGTCATATGCAAAATTTCAGTTAAGAAAATATGAAATTTCACCAGGAGATTCCATAGCAACTGCTATTTCGACACTGGCACAAGGTTCAAAGGCACGAATTTTCGAGAGCCAACTGTTCGCTTTATCAAGTAAAGGTAAAATGAAAGGGGTGGGTGAAAACAGTGAAAGAGTTTATATACCAATATGTTAGGCATCCTGGGAAAACTCCGCATAATCGTCGCAATGATCACCTCCACGTAGTCGTCCTAGATTTGCCGTAACGAAAGCGGGTAGTAGATCTTTTCATGAAACGTGGGAAAACTTGCAGCTTCAGTAATCGTGCCATAATTATTTTGGAAACTCTACCAGAACCTTATAAGATTTTCGCCAATCCTCGAGTTGGGAATGGCCATCTGGCGTTGTCCGATGTAGGGTTTCTTCCAGCTCTGAAAATTATTTATATGGGAAACATCTGGTTGTGAATTCTCTACATGTGGAACATTCTGCTAGGGATTTCCTAGGAAATATCAGGCTAGAAATTCCCCACGCTTGGTTTTCACAGGTGGAAAATCCCCACGTTACACTTTAGAATGCATTTTACTTGACGAAAGGAAGAGTTAGCTTCCGAAACATCGTGTTTTTAAAGTTCCTTACCAGTATTGAAAGGGTTGTTGTCAATTTTATTTTATGCCGAAATCAAATTTTCGACTGACGACTAATCTTTCAGTTGTTTATCATTCGGAGGGTTTGGTCTGAAAATTTTCAAGAATCATTTCAATTAAACATTGATTTCTTGTAAGAAGGAAAAATCATATTCAAGATCATAATTTGGAAATTTACGACAAAATATTACAAGAATTTTACTTCGAAATGCCAACTAAACGTAACACAGACTTCATTGTTTACCACATTAACAGCTAAATATATTCATAATAATGAGAAAATTCTAAAAAATCCTATACGATATACAGTTTTGCAACTAAAAAAACAGCGCGAAATAGAAAATTTGTTGATAACATGATTTAAATACACATATTCCTCCTTTTAGGCCAAGTTAATTTTCCTCGAAATGATGGGACAAGGGCTGGCGCAAAGCGGATTATTATTTACAGAAATCAATGTAAATTGCACATGAGCGGATATGGGACGGAAGTGGAAAATTTATGTAAACTAGGAATTCGTATGTGGGAGGACTTCCAAAAAAAGTGAGGAGCGTTTATACAATCATTCTTATCAACTATAAGAAGACAGATAAGTATCAACAGATGTTATAAAGTTACGAAAATTTCTCCAACCTTTTCCCAAAGTACGTTTCATTTTCCCATTTACCCTGCAATTAAAATGATTACTAAATGCTTCGAATTAACTGTTAGTATCTTCAACGTAAGTTTTCAATAGGATAAGAAGCAGCACAATAATTAGGAATGAGTTTTAATGCAATAATAATAATTATTATGTTCTTTGAAATACAGTAAAACCTTTGGATAGAGGGCACCTCAGGACTTCAGGGTGTTTCCGATCTTTGCAAAGTTACAAGTAACAAGTGTACAGGTAACAAGTATTGGGAATGAAAATCAGAAAACTGCCCATTAAATGGAGGTGTCCGCTTTTCGCGAGTATCAGTTAAGGGAGTACTGTACTAAAAACAGTTTGACCAGAAGTAACAGGGAAAATATAGTTACTTCTCTATAAGAAACAAAAATAAAGCCAAATGAGTACATTTTTTTTTTGCCAAAGAACACAGCATTTCCTGAAATATTTAGAAATTGCATTCACAAGTATTTTCTCTTCATTTTTTATTTCAATTTCCCTGCATGCTTTCTAATTCCTCATTTATCTCTTTTAATTTTCTCACTCTCTATTCTTTCAGTTTCTTTCCTTTCTATTTTGTTCCTTCCTTTTTCTTCTTTTCTCACGAACGCATCAGTAACAAATCTTATTAACTTTGTCAAAGAAACGCTTGGTCCATTGTGAGAAATATACCGTTTTTTGCAAGAAAAAAACTTGGAAACTATTTCATTAAAAAGAAATTTTTAGGGAAGTATTTAATCTCTCACCTAAACAAAATTATGTTTTATAGAAGAAATGAATTAAAGTAATTTTTTAACGATGGGTTTAAATGCATTTAGTATATAATCAAGGTCGGGAGGCACAATTTCTAACAAAAAAAGTGCAGGAGCCCTAATATTATGATAAATCGATGAAACAATCGAATGGCTGCAAAAGAATCGATATATCATATTAATTGTTTATGTCCATTTTTATGGACAACAAAATGCTTGACCTTAATCTCAAATTCATTACTTTTTCATGACATTCATGACCTTTTTGGCAACTCATGGAGCTGTAGGGGCTCCGGCTAATATTTAAATAATCGCCAAAAATGAAGAAGTACCGGAGCCGGGCTCTGATGGGTTCACGTCCAATTTAAACTCTGATCAAGGTATATTGTCACGGACGAAATAAAATTCACGAATTAACAAAGCAATCTAAGGTAATCAATAATGGCTTAAAAACATGGGCGTATGGAGTGCATGCATTTCTTTACACACATTGTAAACACCAGTTATTGTTTCCGTAAATGCAAACAATGATTTCTTTAGAAAGGCAAAACATATTTTGAAGGAAATACATTTTTTACCATTCTTGCTTTCTTTAAATTGCTTGAACCAAAAATTCAAAATCTAGTGACAGACAAATAAGATCCCAATGCTTTGAGAGAACCCATAGCAACTTTTTTAACAAATATAAGAATTTCAACTGGATTTAAAGCTATCACGATGTATTAGGTGTCATGAAAAGTACAAGTATAAGGGAACAGTAATAAAATGTTAATAACTTGGTTTAAAATTCTAATAAAATGAACACAGTAATACACAATTACCAATAACCATGCTAATTTTGGGCAAATATTACTAAGCAATTCTGAATTAGAAAAAAAACAACATAATCCTGTAACGATAATAAAAACAACACAACATTGCTCAATACATACACATTTACAAAATAATCAAATAACCGAATGACACAGTATTCGCACAGTTAAATTCTGAAATTATTCCTGCAGAAAACATACAGTACAAAGAATTCTCAAAAAAGTTTAATGTTGATTGGATATTTCTAACCGTGCAAATCGTGAATCGTTCGATTATTTTATTATTTTATAAATCTCGTGATGGAATATATAAATTTATCACTGCAAAGATTTTTTTAGGACAGATGAAGAGTTAAACGTATATGGTTGTATCTAGAGATAGGTTAATATCATTCATTATCTGTTCAATATTATCATAGTATTCAAACGAAAAAGTAAGTAAAGGGATTAAGAAAATGGTAAGTAAGTGCATTTAGGCATTGAGAAAACGTTAAGCTGCATTTAGGCATCGAGAAAATGTTAAGCTGCATTTACGCAGAAACGTGACCTTCACCTTGATTTCTTAAATTTCCTTCAATGATCATTTCTTCCGTCAGGACAAACCGCAATAATTAGGATCACCAAATGATTAGAAAATTATTAGTTTTGATGTAATTAGTAGCGAATTAGGGTAAACGTTCGTTCTCTATTTCTCTCCCGTGTTTGGTTGTAGCACCACGAGATCCTGTAAATTTCAAATATCACATAATAGAAACACACGAAACCTACTATATACATGTAAGATTTCAAAACTCAACAACGTTATGATATACAGTTTTCATACAAGATTTGGCGAAGGTGAACTCAACTCACCATCAACTATCCGTCTAATACATTAAATAGAACTTTGTTTGAGCTGGGCTATCACATTTAGAAAGTTCTAAACAAGAAGCGACTAAGTGATAATGAAAAAGCAGGAATATAGGGAAAGAAATTGTTATCGCCTATATACGTATTCTATATAAAACGGAAGCGATCACAAAATTACTCTTTATTTGTTCGCTAAAGTCTCCACTTTGCTCACTGCCTATTCCCATTTATTAAAAGCGTTATTAATGCCAGGACAGAACTAAATTCCAAACTATTTTTTTTTTCATTAACGCTAACTTTAAACCATCTTAGCATGTTAACTAATCACTGGAACATAGTAATCTTAGTACATAACAACGTGCACAATTTTTGAAAAACTTACACTCCTTTTAACATGTTTTCAACATTGTGGACGGTTATGTATATTGTTTGTTAACACAGCATGCACTTCTCTAACAGAAAAATCAACACGAATAGTTAGACAGTAGCTTTATCTACTTCAAATACCATTACTATTGTATATGTCGTGCATACTTTCATCATATAGTTACTGACAACTATAAAGATACAAGGACAATTTTAAAAGCTACGGGTGATCGATTTCCCATCCCCATAATGACCTTTAGGATGGATTGCATAAATGTATATTCTATTATTATTTAAAATTTCTATTGATAGGTTATATTAAACGAAGAATGGATATATTGATATGCCAATTCCACAATACCTTCCCTGTTTTAGAAACAACCTTAAGGAAATGCAAGTTTTATACACCTTATAACGGTTTTACTATTTTTGTCAATTATAAAATAAAATTCGAATAAAACCCTGAAGCACGTTTTGAAAGGATAATACTGATACGTAAAAATTTAAACCCATATAGCTATTGCTTTTAATAGTTAGGAGTTTGTTGCTGAACAAGCTTTTAACTCTGTAAATATTTCCGTGAAAAAACTGGGCTCGCTGTTGATTTTCAGCATTTTTCCACTAAGCAGATTGATGATCAACAAACACCGATCCCAAAACTTATCCTTCGAATCATCAACCAAAAATGGCTTGAGGGGATACGAAATTTCGTTTCCCATATACGAATAACTCAGATACAGGCATGTCAACACAACTGATTGCAACTCTTGTTCAGAGTCTATGTCTTCGTCTACCAATTCCCTGATGAGCAAGTAGAGGAACACCACGTTGGCCGGGTTAATGAAGGCAATATCTTGCCACCCTTGGAGCAGGAGGCTACGATCCACTGATCTAAGCCAGAGCACAGCGTCGGCTGGTTGTATCTCTCTCAATTTCCAACACTTTTTACATAGGAACTCTCCTAAGCATCTTAGCAACTCGGACGTGGAAGCTTGGATTACAGTTTTCTTCATGGGGCTGGGGACCGCCCCGGTTTTACTTGAAGCAGTATTTCCAGAACTATGTGGATGCAGCTGAGGTTTGTAGTGTCCTCTCGATATGCGACTTGTCAAGGGTCTTACTAAGTTATGTCCAGATAAAACTGAAGGTTTCGAAGCAGGTGCAGATGGAGGGAGTTTGTGTCGGTCCCCTGCCACTGGATTCCGCATAACGACGTCCAACGTGTTGATGGTCGACGATTTGAGATTATAACAAGACACAGACTTCTGGATGTTTTTTTTGTTGTCTACGACGTGATTGAGGTTATCCAATGGATGTCGTGAATTTTTGTTTTTGTCCGATTTCTTGCGATTGGAACCCGTGAAGTTTTTCCAGCTAAGGGCATTGATAAACAACGAGTGTTTCTTGATGTTGGAATTGTTGACAGTTTGGTTGGCATTGGCCACAGCGTTGCCATTGCGTTCGATGAATTTGTCTTTGTTTCTGACGTTGTTCAAATTTCCATAGTTGAACCCGTTGACTGTGTACTCATTATACACGGGCTTCCTTCCCCTTGGGGAGATGCTCAACACAGTCCCCATTATTCTTTCAATGGTATCCACCTTTCCCTAGTAGCTCAACACACACACAGATAATGCGCAACGTCAACAAAAACAAACTGGAAAAATAAAAGCAGAAGCTGGCTGTCAGACTTTCATTCTGCAAGAAAACAGAAAGAGGCTTAAGACGACGGTCGGTACCGGGACGAGTTTAGAGGTCAAATATCGACGAGGTCTTCTAATTCTTGTTTCCTTTCTTCTGCTTGAATCGGACGGCAAAGGATTCTTACTATATCCATACATCAACAAATTGTTTGATTCTTTACTGCAGATTCATATCCAGTTTTGATTTGTTTTGCCGTGAAATCGCTGTTGGCTTGCCAGCGAAGTCGCCCTAGTATGATGGTGGTTTGGGCGCTTGCGTCGCGGATCGATCTCCAAGGAGAACATTTCTCTAGCTTTCAGACACTCGTTGCCATGGCGAACACAGAATGGCCGCCGCTGTCACAGAGGGTGTGGGTGGGAGAAAAAGTACATCGTACCCAGAATAACATACTGAGAAACGGTATTCGTCTATCAATAACAGAAACGTTAATGGCCTATATGTAATAAAGCCAGGTATTTTACGCGAAGCTGGTAGGAAATTAGAAGAAACTTTCGAAGTACGAAAGCTTATATATTTTAAAGCGCTCTCTAAGCGTAAGTCAAAATACAAAACAACAATGACTTTAAAGCAACAAATGACATTGATTTTATAAATATGTGATTCCACCTACAAGTTGTCATTCGGGTATTTTTTTATATTTTTATTAATTATAGCGAAACATTTTGTCATGAGTGCAGAATGTTTAGAAAGGAAAAAAAATGGAAAAGAGATTGAAAAAGGTTTTCCTTTAGAAACTTTTCGATAGAGAAAAACTCTCTGCAAACAAAATTGTAAACATACTAAAAGCAAAACCGTAAACTAACTGTTTACAAACAAATAATTTTAATTAAAAACCATGAATTTATATATGGTAAAACAGGCTTCGTTTCTAAAGACAACGAAAATACTAATTTTCCTTTAATTATGTATATATTATGTGTCGCAGTTCATTTTAAAACCTTCTGAATATTTTTTTTATGAATACCGATGGCTGTACAACACATTAGCTGGTTAAAGCTTTATCTATAGATATTACTATATTCTGAAAGCGAAAAAGAAGAAGTGTAAACATTATTTTATTTGATGTACGCAGACGGTATCGTCCCATGCTTGTAACCTCATGTCAACAAAGTCTTAAGAAGGATAAAGGTAGGCTACTTTAAAACAATGCGAGAATTATCACTGAACAAGATATGAATAAAATATACAAACATGCACAAAAGAGAATTTCGGGAAGGTGTAGGTATCATGTATATAAAAGAGGAGCCAATTGAATCCACATGAAAAGAATTCACAACAAGTGCTTACATAAAATGTTAAGGAATAGTTAGTATAGTGGTTACATTATAGTGCGTATTGTTCATAAGCACAAAGTTGACAGATAGTACTGTGGTTTTAAAACTGTGCGTCGCGATGCAACCTTGATTAACATTTTACATAAAATGCCATATGAAAATATTTCTAACATATGTTTTGAACATTTTTGTATATTTGGAAACTGTCGACATTTTATGAAAGGCGGAAAGAGTCGTGGATCAAAAAATTTGAAAATATTCGTTGTATAGTGAGGAAAAGCCATTTTTATAGATAATGACCATCGAATTGCTAGACATTAGGTACCTCGTTCCCTTATTTTAGTTAATACACGTTAATCAGGGCTGACGAGGTGGGGCAGCAGGGGCTGCAGCCCGAGGGCCAGAATGAAGCCTAGGGGTCTGCACTAGCAAGGACCTATGTTCTGGGGGGGGGCCCTGCCCCAAAAATATTTTTGATACGACATTCTTGCTTTCTTATTTAAAAATGAAAAAACTAATAATGTGCCCTCCCAGAATTTTCTCATCTACGGTCTTACGTGCCGATACATACATGCAGTGATCTTGTAAAATAAGTAATAAATAAGTAAAAAAAATACGTTCTTATTTCATACTTTTTTATTTGGGGGGTTCAAGCTCCCCCCCCCAAAAAGAAACAATGTCTATGCCACTGTCCAGGAAGGGGGTCATAAGGCACGTCGAATTGATCCTGGGTGTTCGCGTTGGTTCTTGACGTCCCTGACGTTAATACGTTAGTTTTTCAATTAATACACATTCTGTGTTCACTTATACGAGGAATGGCTTTACTTGGCAGAGAGAACTTGATTTTATTGAAAAAAGACGACGTTCTCAATCCCGGGATAGATCTCTGGACACTGTATGGCAGGGTGGTTTCATTTTGGACGTCGCAAGTTTCGGCCAAAGGTGCCACGACGTTCACTAACGTTTTGTATGATATGTTACATGAAAATGTAACAAATGTTTTGAACAATTTTGCATATTTGGAAGCTGTCGGCAATTTACAAAAAGTGGAAGGAGTCGTGGGTCAAAGAAGTTTGAAAACTCCTGAGTTAGGACAAAAATTGAAACAATAGTTAACAGAAACTTAACAGTTTTAAACAGCAGCATAAATTATATTTAATACACATGTCGACAAACTGTGGTTCTTTTAACATATAACTGAAGACTGAGGTTCTTTGAACATATAACTGAAGACTGAGGTTCTTTGAACATATAAGTGAAGACTGAGGTTTTTTAAACTTGAATTAAGGAACGGATGAAAAACAAATGAATATATTTTGTACAAAATAATTACAAAAAAATTATTTGGTAAAAAATTGCATTACTATCAAAAATGGAGGGAGGGAGGAAGGATTTTTTTATTTTTTTTTATGCCAGTTTATGGTCTGATTTGAGAAACTGCGACTTTTAATTCTCGAAAATTTTCAGTAACACAAACCACATTAATTTGCAAATAATTGGACCCTATCATAATTTCCGAAATTAATAAATTATATTTAACAAAACATGTGTAATTTTAATAAAGCACCCCCTGCTCTATTTCATGTACTAACAAAGTACTTCCCCTCTCATCTCTCATTTTCAGCTTAGGTACAGCTATTAGCTTTTTACATTATTAAATCAATAATAGTTCCACCTTTATGAAAGGTTACCGATCCCTTATTTCACTTAAAAATATGATGTTTCTTGTATACCGTCCGTATGTGATAAATAAATTTTATTGACACATGGTTAACAAACAGTATAATGATATTTGTCTGTAAGATATCATTATTATCCTTCAAGGTTAATTTCCAATAAGAATCGTCACTCCTTCATTTAATATTTTTCATAAAGGGCGTATGTTTGGCTATTTCTTTACAAAACTATTTAATATAGTATCCCAAATATGAGAAATACCTTGGACAGGGATGTAACCAAAGACATCAGCTTGTTTTGGGGGATGCTGCTGAGGTTGATCCACTTGTTCAATTTCGCAAGATCTGAAACTCAAGTTGTTTTGAAAGAGTCCGTAATTTTTTGAGCTAGAGCCATTTCAGTGTTCATTCCTAGATACGCCTTGATACTGGCTACAGAAATCCAAGAAGTTAAAGAAAGGTGCGAAAAATTAAGTTAACATTGAAGAAAACTTTAAAATAATGAAAGGCTTCGAAAAAAAAGTGAGAGAACGTGCAATACTTCCACTCTTCCCCGTAACTCGAAAACCATAACATTTCACCATGTCACTCCCCACCAGGCGAAATTCATGCCTTTTATTATGATAAAATGCCATATTGGATAATAAAAATTTTTGTTTATTTTCTAAAAGTGTATACACACCGTTACAATTTATATATTAATACAGTTTATCTTTATTCATTCACACGTAAAAATTGTTTAATAATTCAATGATATTGAATATTGAGAACGTACTGGTATATATAGTATAGAGTAGCGGTCGGCAGCGTACGGCACTAGCGTGCCATTCATGGTACGCATGGTCAATTGTTAGTGGCACGTGTGTCAATTTTTTGTGACACGCGGTGACCTAAAAAATTCCGAGTATAATTGCTAAACTTGAAAAAAAAAACATTTTATTTATTTTCAGACAAAACCCATGTCTGTTTTTACACTTTTAAAGAGGACTATTGCTAGATATTTGTGGAAAAAATTTACAAAAACTTAAATTTACAGTCAGACTGACTGGGTTCTGAAATTTTGAAGGATCCTTAATTTTATTCCTATCCACTTACGTTTATTCTCAATAAGATTAGTTTTATAAGCAATTAATAGTGCCAAAAGATATTTGCTATAAAAAAAATATATTCCTTGTTCTCAAAACCCTCGAACTAGAACATATAATTCCATACAGAAAAGTGATCACGCTGTTTGTGTTTTAAGCTATGGTAAGCTATGGTAATTAAGCTATGGTAAGCTATGGTAATTAAGCTATGGTAAATTTTAGGTTAAATGTATAATGGAATTTTTAAGACAACGCCTTACTTGGCGCAGAATGATTCCTATTTTTCTCACGTCATAAAAATCTAACCAAACAACAATTTTCTAGAAAATAAATTCTTTTAATGAATTAGGAATCTATTAAGAGATTTACTTAAATTGTATTAATAAGGGAATGATAACACAAACGCCATAATTGAATGAGTGGCACTTGGCGCAATTTGATGAAAGGTTTCATTAGCACTCCGAATGACCCCGCAGTATCATTTTGGTACAGTACCACAAAGGATTTTTGCTGATCCCTGATATAGAAGCTTCAGAATCTTTGTATAACCTCCTATATGTTGTGCTTGCAAAACGGGCCTATAATAGATGTGTTCTAGTTCTATTATTCATCAGCACTTCAAATAAACCAAAAAAAGGAAACTGGCGTCATACTTCATATTTCTGAAGCAAAAAATGGACCTTTGGCTTTTATTTGTTGAAATAAGGCAACAAATCATTATCTTCAGGAAATAATACGTTTTGATTTATTTTTAATTCATCCCATAAAAAAATGATGACTGTTTGGAAATAAATATAATATAAAGATACCATTGAGGAGGGACACAGTGGGCATTATGTTAGGGAGAGTGCCTTTACATAGAAGGCAAGAAATTAAGAAAAGAGGCGACACACAGGAGTGTAGTCACAAATAATGAGTGTTTAGTGGATCGATGAAGATCGATGGGTGGAAAGAAGGAAGTTAGTCTGGGCGATTTGAGACGGATTGGTGGTGGGAGGGAGTTGGAGTAAGATAGATAATGGAGAAAAGGTATTTCGCCTAGAAAACTGACGGGTAAGAATGGAAAAGGTCTGTAAGTCAGCTTAAGATGATTGGAATGTAAAAAGGAAAAAATAATTTAATCTAAGATGACTCAGGACAGTTAATGTACAAATGAAAAACGTAGTTATTATTTTACATGAAGCAAAGACAGTAAATATGTAAATGTCATACTAAGACAGATTAAAAAAAATCCAAATTCAGTTTCCAAGGAAGGCAAATCCTAGATTTGGGCTGTTCCTGGTAGAACTGCAATAGACGCTACCGCATCTGGGCGACCAAAACCAAGGGCGGCTGTAGTCCGTTCATTATGTTATCTTTTATCTTTGGACAAATGAAAATATCAAGCTTTATTATTGTATGGAAATGAAAATTAAAAACATTATCCTTTTAACGATAACTATTTAAAACCACTTATATATATATATATATATATATATATAGATAGATAGCAGTGGCGTGACGTCAAAAATGGACACTCTGCAATTGTTTCCCATCCTTCCTTCAAGTTAAAATAAAAATACATATATGAATTATGGGATATTTGGGAGAGAGAGAGATAGTGAACAATTGGAGGTAGCTCACTTCTGAAGTTAAGTTACATAACTGATAGACATAAAAGTATACACTGAGAATACAGAGTTCTTAATTAAGTGATATTAATAAGGACTGCGGTTCTACATTTGCACCTGGACGGCCAGGAACGGCCATGCTCCAAACTTCAATACACAGAAAAAACACGCACGTTCTAGGATACTAATGTGTGTCGAACTGGAATTAATGGTACGATATATGAACGCAACAGACATATTAAACTTGGCTGGAGTGAATTCGGAAGAAACAGTTTTATTCTGAAGGGAAAATTTCCTTTGTGTCTAAACAGAAAGGTTTTCAACCCAATGTGTATTACCGGTCTTCTCTTATGGATCAGACATGGAATCTAACAATTGTAGCAATACGGAAGTTACAGACAACCCAAAGGAACATGGAGAGGTGCATGCTTGGAATAACTAGGAGAGATCGAAAAAGAAACACTTGGGTACAGAACAAACCAGAGTAGAGGTTATCATTGTTAAAGTAAAAAGCCTGAAATGGCGATGGGCTAGGCATATCGCAAGAAGAACTGATCAACGATGGACAACGCAAATTCTCAACTGGATTCCAAGAGACCACCGAGGACCTAGAAAACCTCCTCAAACTAGATGGGTGGATGAAATAAGAAAACAGGTTCGGGAGACGTGCATAGGTGCCGACTTGAAAAATTATTGTGAGTTCCAAAAATTTTAAATCGATTGACCCACGCCCTTTTTAAAAGGATTCAAGTATAATTTAAATTTCATTATCAGATTATCTGGTACAATAAGACACCTGAAATGTTAAAATGAAGCAAATTATAGTTAATTATAGAAAAATATTTGTTTCCTTGATGATTATTTATTTGGTTTTTGTTGGCGCAAAAAAAAAATCGCAAAAACTCGTCCCGGTGGCTTTGTGTGTTGACCATTATTTGGCAATTGTGTTATCCCTGAGAAGGGTAATAATATCTTACAAGAACATTTAGATGAAAAAAGAAGTCAACTGACCTTGTGGATACATATCCGTGTATTTTCCCCACGAGCAAAAATATTAGGGGTTCGAGGAACCCACAACAAAATTATTGAGGGTTCAAAAAGTGTCTCGAACCCATGAAGTCGGCGCCACTGGTGACGTGGCAGTGAATTTCTAAGAATAGATTTGTGTTTAAAGCGTTGGGAGAGACATTCATCCAGCAGTGGATAGACAATGATTGAAGATGATGATGGCATGAACGCGTTACCGCTGCGCCACGATATCAGATGGAAAATGTCAGGGACAAAAAGGTTAAAAATATAAGATACGGCCGAGTTATGTTGGAGACATCATAGAATTGGAATGTAGAGACAATCAGAGGTTGAATATAACATTTTGCATGTAAAAGTAAGAGCACGAAATTCTCGTGAAAAGAATCATAGTGGAGTTTAAGGTGATGAGAATTTAGTTTGAGTGAGAAGAAAATGAGGACAAATAGAAAGTTTAATTATATGACCTAAACTATGTAACAGTTATTTAACATTCCCTCTGCCTTTCGGATTCTGATACCATGATTAGAACGTTGTTACAAAAAGGGATAGAGACCATGTTTTTAGAGTGTTCTAAAAAATTGAAATAAGTAGTTTTAAAATGTTTTTTTACGCATCGTCATTTTGGGCTACAGAACTTAATCAACCAATAACTGTATTTAAATAAATCGAACACTACGCAGATTAAATTAAACAACAATATAAATCAACGTTTATTGGCGTAGTGATACCAGCGCCGATGTTATGGCGTGATTAGATGGTGAAACGTTCGAAAGAAAATAAATATTTCTGCGTTCGGTGGGACCTGAACCCACCAATCCAGAGTGGAGGATCATGGGTTCAGGTCCCACTGAATGCAGAAATATTTATTTTCTTTCGAACGTTTCACCATCTAATCACGCCATAACATCGGCACTGGTATCACTACGCCAATAAACGTTGATCAATATTGTTGTTTAATTTAATAACTTATTGATAAATGAAATATAATGGTAGAAAAGATCGATATTAGCAATTATGCAAAGCTGATTTACAGATATCTTTTTTGGTTCTCTTGTCCTGAAACGTTTAACAATCTCAAAATATGTGCTATAAAAGTGAATAAAAAAAATTATTTTCAAGATTTTATAACATAGAAGAGACAATTACTCATCCCGTTATTTTACTAATTCTCTGATACTACGATGCTGCCCAAAAGTTGAGTAAAAAAACAGATAAGAAACATGTATTTATTTAATGTCGTGAGGTAAAAATAGACTATTTTATCGAATATTTTGTACTAAATTTTAATCGAATATTTTGTACTAAATTTTAATCAGATATTTTGTACTAAATTTTAATCGAATATTTTGTACTAAATTTTAATCGAATATTTTGTACTAAATTTTAATCAAATATTTTGTGCTAAATTTTAATCGAATATATTGTACTAAATTTTAATCGAATATTTTGTATTACATTTTAATCGAATATTTTGTACTAAATTTTAATCAGATATTTTGTACTAAATTTTAATCGAATATTTTGTACTAAAGTTTAATCGAATATTTTGTATAACTTGCGCATGAAAAATCTGTAAACTATATTCTCATAAAAGTTTTCTGTTAAGTCTAATTCACCACCTTTTTTTTTTTTTACGATTTTTACACTAGAACCTAGTACTGACTCAAAATGGCCAGAGAAAGGGAAATTTATTGAGTAAGCTGAACACGAACAAATGACTTCTGGGTTACCATCGCGCTACTCGCTGTGTTTGAGTGCAGCCCGAGTACATGGAAAATCTCATTTTCCCTGATTATTTCATGAGCCAAAAAGAGGTTCTATCTATTAACCATAAAAAAGTGGATTGAGATATCCGTAATCATTAATTCCTGCACAACTTCCTTTAATTAATTAAGCATGTTTTCTCTCTGGTTATAAAACTCAGTCTAGCACTCGAACTTGTTCACCGTAAAAGCAAATTCATTTTTGCATCTGCTTCAATTAGAAGTGTGAAATCTTGTTTTGGCGAAAGCCTAAATTTCCACTATGTTTTCAATAAATAGAAGAAATTATACACAAAGATGGAGAAGACTAAGATAATTTGAGGCTGGATATAATTAATGCAAAGTAGGACGCCATCAAATATCAATCGAAGCTTCATATGCCGATTTTGAAAAAAAGCGAGTCGCACGATTTTCAAGAAATCTATCTCTGGATATTCTGATACCACATTCCTGAAGTAAGCCTATTTCCTGCACCTTAATGCTAGACTTCTTCGAACGCATGTGATACTGTAACTAATTAATAAGTAAATTAATTAATTTACTAATTTGCTTTACACTTGTCGATCTTATCCACAAAACAGAGCCCTCTTTTGGTTAACTATACCTTGAAGGCTTCATGAATGTCTTTCTCAAACAAGAAAACTAGTTGGCCGTGTGTTTCTTTAACGTCTTCACAAATGTGGGCTCAATTGATTTGCTCTTAAGATCGACTCATGTAGTCTCAGAATGGCAATGTCTTTTGGTTAACTGTATCTTGGAGGCTTTATGAATGTCCTTCTTAAACAAGAAGACTAATTGTTTGTGTGTTTCTTTAACGTCTTCGCCAATGTGGGCTCAGTTGAGTTGCTCTTAAGATCAACTCAAGTAGTCTCAGTGTGATTGGAACAACGTGCTTTTCATTAATGAACTCCGATTTAGTCTTTAAAGCTATCTTCGTTTCTTTGTAATTTTCAAGAGCCCAGATCTGCTCATTTATGAAAATACATTGGCCAATCCTATACAACCCAATTGACAGTTCTATTTGTAGCATACACCGTCTATTTTAGGTTGGTATTCTGGTACGAAGATACCATGAATCCTATTTGAACAGATATCATCCTTGAACTTTTGCTATTTATTTTTTAACTATTAATGGTTTGAGTTCGATATTTCATCAGGAATTGGCTCTTCCACGATTTCTGTTCATAATTCTGTTTAATAATTTTATTCAAAACTCATCTTCCACATTTTACTGAAATTTGTTAAAGGAATTTCATCCTTTACTGTTAAATTTTCAAGAAGCAACACAGATATAATTAAAATTCTGGAGAGGGAAAAAATGAATGGTGACATAGTATACATATTAGATTAAAAAGGAAAATGTTTAATTACAGTTCTACACCCATGTTAGTATCTGTCTATTCTTAGGTGGATATCACCAGAGCATCACGTGAATTCAATCATTAAATATTAATTAAAATATCATGAGGAAAATAAAAATTAAGTCACAGAAAGATAATCCCTCTCAATAATAGACCTTCTAATAATTTTCTCAAATAAGGCCATGAACTTAAATTTCTCTTCATTGTTAAATTTATTAATATGCAGCAAAAAAATAAAACTACAAGATTGCAAAAATTATTTATGTAATATGTCATCCATCTGAAGGAGAACCATGCAACAAGCTATAGTTTTCTACTCCTCTATATTTCGAACCTAATCATCAGTCAACATCTTCTACCTCAAATTCAGGAATATCAACATACCGTCAACAATATCACATGGCATAATGTATCACCAAAACTGTGATTAGATTGAATGAAATCTATTCTTATTCTGTTCTTATTTTATTCTATTCTTCTTGGCTTCGAAATATATTAAAATATTAATTTGGGAAAATTGTGCTTGTAATTCAATACCGAAACAAAATTCAAAACAAAATTTGTTTTAGTACATTCAAAGCGTTTCTATTTATTTCTATGCAATTACATTTGTGTGATCGGCTCATGTTAATATATATATATATATATATATATGTGTGTGTGTGTGTGTGTGTGTCAAACTCAGGTTATATAGTCGAAAGCATTGAAGCATCTAGGTCGAAAATAAAAATATTTATTTATTTAATTGTTTGTTTATTTCTTAGTCAAATCTCACTAGACATCGATCTGCCATTAATAGTAATGATTAAAATGACTCAATTAAGCGTAGTTTTAACGATATGCCAATATACCCGCACGGATAGAATATTCCTCCATTCTTTTTTTTTGAAAGCTGTGATGGAGGTCTTTTTCGTCAACATGGGATGCAACATTGCGGCTCGGCGCACAGATATTCTATTGTCCGTTTATTCTTCTCAGTAGAGTATTTGTGAGATGAGCTAAAATTAATTAAAATTACTAAAAAAAACCACCTGTATAATTGGTACCAGGACCCGACACTGGGCCGAGGTTCAGCGATTGAAAAATACTACACTAAACTGCAACCCACGAGAAAAAGTAGATGAAGAGAAATACATGGAAGATAACTATAGGAAACTAACTTAAATAGGAGAAAATATGAAGAGGAATGGGGAAAAACTAGCAAAAAAACGGGAAAATGACAATCTTTTGTAAAAGTTCTATGCTTCCATAGGGATTAAGGGAATAAAAGACGACGTATGTATTTCAAATAAAAACGAAAATCAGATTTTAACAAAATCTCAAATTCAACATATTTTTTCATCTAGCTACTATTTTACTTCCTTCTGCATTTACCATCTTATTTATGAGTAATTTTCTGGGAATTCTGCATCTTTATGTTTTACCTTCGATAAACGTGATGTCTGTGTCATTCATTATGAAAAACTTACTTTACTGCAGTTTTCGGATTATTGAATTTATTACTAAAAATCGCTGAAAGCTTCTGATAAAAACTGATTTCATAAAACCGTGGGACGTGACATAATGGAATTATAGGAATCAATATTACATGAATCACATACGTTAAATTTAGAATGTTTAGTTCGTAATTTTGACACCAGGGGCGCCACTAACTGGAGCAGACGATTTCTACAATTGATCGATATCGCTTAGTGACCAGAGATTTGAACACTCATTTCTGGGGGGAGGGTGCATTTTTAAGCCGGACTAAAGAAGTAAGTCGTTGCGATGACCTCCGTCCAATACGGTGACAGTTTTCAGCAGTTCGTTGGAAAGTGACAAGGTGCCTGCTCAGTGGTCAGTTTATATCAATCACTTATGAACAAAACTTAATTCAGGTATCTGATTTCTTTTGTGAAATAGTGCAGAATTTATTTTAAGATCTAATTTAATTTTCCAAGATATTTTTGTTTGCATATTTTGGCTCATGTTTTACAAATGAAAGTATATTGTGTCAAAATGTTGCCTTTTATGCTTGATATCCTTATAGTGTTGCTAAACCGACACTTTTTTAATGTCCACGTATAATACAAACAGTAATACTACGCGAAATAGTTACTGATTTTTTTTTTAGCTTCTTCATCTTAAGACAAATCAAACGGTTATTTAAAATGGGTGCAACGACTTCGTCGTCTTAAACCTTGCTTCCCCTGCCTTTACAAACAATCAATTCTCATCCCATTTAAATGTGTGCTCAATATAAAATCTGATATTCTTATCAACTATGGTACCTGTGCGACTTGGAACAATGTGATGGAGAGAGCGAGAGAGTGATGCAAAGATTTTATAATACGTTGAATGACATTCTTAGGCATGGCCTTAGATATTTATTTTAACAGATACTTTTAATTCCAATACTCTTTTTCTATATGATGAAAAGTTTCTCCAACACACTTTATTTAGTTCAATCTAAAGCTTATTGTGAATTTTTCTGAGCTGCAAAGAAAAACAAAACAGCGACATCTATGGTTCATACGGCGAGGCTTCTAGTTCAACTTCAGCAAGGGACGGTGCCTCTTTCCCCTTTTTGTACAGTCCGTCAAGCTTTACTGCAGTATGTCGCGAATGGCTCTAGTTTGAGCTAAAAAACGTAGGTTTGTAAAACATATCATATCATTTAAACCCACGAATTTATAAAACACTGACCCGGTAGCCATTTATGCTAATTAATCGCTAATTATACTACCCCTGCGAAGGGAAATGACATTCTATAAATTATTTTTCTAACATACACTTTCATGTATTTTCAGTACTCTTTTCTTATGACATACTCTTTCGTACAATTGTAATAAGCTCCATATCTCACCCGTTCGTAAAATTCACGGATAGCTTTCAGAATAAAGTGACGATTTTATGCAATTCTCATGTTATTATTATGTTTCTTTTTCTTGTCTCTCTGAAGGAGAACCTCGTAGCAAGCTACGACTCCTGCTTCCTTATATTTTGAATATAGTTAATAGAAGGGGAGTATATATACTGTTGTGTTAATTTAGTACAGACAATTCAACTACTATTCATATTATGCATCAGGTTTGTATAGGCATATAAAAGTTGGCAAGGCGTATGCGCTGTAACCCTGGAGGCCTTCTCTCTCTCTATATATATATATATATATATATATAGCTCGATGGGGCAACTGGGGCCCATGCTCCTTCTGGCTCCGACTTGGATACAGGCCTGTTATGCATCCATGCTGCATGTATCACAGGTTAACTGAAAACTATTATTAACGAATGTTATGAAATGATTTTTGTAAAGACATTAAGGCACCCTGTTCCCATAGTACTACAATTGTAATATTTTACTTATATAGCTATACATTTGGTATACACTTTAAGTATACGGTATTTTTGTACACTGGAAGCTATTAAAATGCCAGCATGTTTTTGAATGTATAGATTTTTTTTCTAACAAAGTTCGTCTTATCGTGATATTAATTTTATTATCGAACAGTTTAGACTACTGGGAAAGTTTCTGTCAAGCAATAAAGTGAGAACATTGATAATATAACATAGTAATAACTGCAACACTAAATTTGCTACCCATAAATATGATCTTAGGCTTGAAATTTTTCATAAAACTCGGTAATTTTTTTACAATTTTCTATAGGTTAAACATTTTCCCTGTCTGTTTAAAGTTTCAAAAAAAAAAATAATGAAATTTATAAAAATATCTATTTATTGGAACAGACATGGATTAGTTAGTGTGTGTAACATAAATGTTTACCTTTATGTTAGCAACCAGCTCAAAGGGATACACGAAGCAGGATCACCATTTCAACGTGACCTACAAACCACTGTACATATGTCTATAGTATCTATAATATATCGATACATATGCTTCTTTATAGTAATATCGGTATAATATCGCTATTACTATAATGAAGTCAAAGCCCCAGTAATGTTAACTGATAGCAAGAAGGAATAACAGTGGAGTAAAGTTGAAAAAAAAAGTGGCAGGCACAAGTGTTTCCAAAGGCATCTTCTTGAAATCTCTGGCATGGTATCTACGACTCTGTGTGACAGCTGAGCCGAGATATATTCACACATAACCAAGTTTACTAAGAGTCAAACCTGGCCCTGTAGCCTCAAAGGGAATTGTCGCAACCATTGGACCAACAGAATGTGGAATGAGTATGGGAGGCAGATAAGAAATAGAATAGATATTAAAATAAGCATCACTTTTACGGAAGAGAGATAATCTGAAAAGGGTTTGTCAAATGGATCGAAAATTGAAAAGATTCCCAGGGTCTCAGAAAATGTTTTGAAACACTTCCCCCGGCGCAGAGTGAGAGATTTCGTGAATCTAGCGGGTCAAAAGTCAGTGATTAAAAAATAAAGCAATTCTAACAGTAAAAATGCTTGTTTACGCAATTAATATTATTTGTCAGAGATAGAAAATTATAAATAATTAAGATTGATTTATAAAAACTAGCTGGTACTCGCGTGACATACGCCATCATTCATTGCTTATTACGACTTCGCCATTGCGAAAATCCCTTTGGAAGTATTTAATTTGTAAACACTCGGTAAAATTTAGTTAATTTATAATATTTAATAACGCCTTTTACTTAAAAATATTTTTTTATTGCCTGGAATTTGCATATTACGAGTATTTAACTAAAAGAAATAACGTATTTTATACGGAGGATATCTATAATACGGTAAACGTAGATTAACTGTAATAACAATTTATTCCATTTCTAAATCCCTTTCGCTGTTACTACTGCTATCATTGTCACCACTGCTGCCACTGTCACGGTTATTGTCACTCAACTTTTATTCGTTAACCGTGGACTATGGAATGTTTGATTTGTCAACTGGAAAAGTTGCTTGGCGTTTTTACTTAGCTTGTTTTTGTTTTTTTTTCGTGATGAGTGGCCGAATGCTATTTTTTTAGGAGATCAGATGTAATGAAAAGAGATCGTGAAAAATATCCACGTTTGTATGAGTTCTGGAATCTTTCTTTGAAAATCCTTCCCTATATACCTTGAACTCTTTATGGCGGCTTTCCTGAGCATTTTCTTACAGTTTCCCAATTGGCAAAAGACAATGCTTTATAATTTTAGGCCCATGCATTAAAATTTCTTGTACTGTGATTGACATAGGATACCATTCATATAGTTTTACAAAATATGTTGCAGTATCAAATGCGTACTTTTCAAATGTGAACAGGTCAATAATATAACCTGTAGCCAGTGCTTGAAGGACAATACTGAATTTATGAATCAACTCTTTATCAATAAGAGTAATATGTGATGAAATTAGAGCAGTTTGAAAAAACCTTCGAGCACTATTTCTGTCATTCGTACTTCCACCAACTTGCTTAGGACAATCTGTAAGAAAACCAGTTTCTAAACGGAATCTATTAATTATGCCATTATTTCTAGAAACCATGCTATTTTTTTTCTTCCTGCCTTCGAGCGTGCTACTTCTTAATTTTGAGTTTATACGAAATGTGAAGTAGGCAGGCACTCCATAATTTTTGTATACCTGTGCAGAGTTAAAAACCCCATGGAAAGGTTTCTTCATTGCATTCTCTTTTTCTTACCTCGTCCAAATTATTCATATCTTTGACAGTGGCCCCACAGAAGTAACATTTCTGAGTCGGGCAGTTTGATGCCAAAGAGTTACACACCTAATCATCAAACATTATCTCAAAAAATTACGATTTTATAGAAACTGTGTGCTTCAATATTTTTGTGTTTGGAACGGAGTTTGTTGATTTGTTTCCTTATATGCACCATTTCACTGACGATCTTTTTTTTTCCCTTTTTTTTATGAAATGAAATTTAATTGATCTGCAAAATTTAGTTGATGACTTCTGGGGATTTTACCAAAAAACTTTCTTCTGATCTTCGGTATTCTCTCCAATTAACTGAAGTGGTGCAAAAAACGATATTAAAATACTGGAATCGTCAAAAAATCCTTTCAAAACCTGCTGCCTGTAACGATTAGAACTTCCACATCCATCACATCCCCATTTAAAAGTAAATATAAGATTATAAGGCCCCCTTTCCCTCGTAAAATAATTTAATGTAAAATTTTTAGTCATGACAAGTCTATTGAGGTCATCAGATTGGCTTGTACCTTAATTTCAGCCATAGTTTCGGTTATCAGCATGTCTGAGGGCGAAGGGTATCACATTTTCTTGGCCTTAGAAACCACATGATATGACAGGTAAGGTTTTACCCCCATTTCCATTGCCCTTTGCGCAATAAAACTTTTTTTTTTTTGTATGTTTGCAAGAAACCAGCAAAGTCAATGCTTCGTCATAGAAGCATCTAGACGAAGTTTTTTCGTCATTTTTTGCATTACACATTTTTTAATTCTACTTGCTGGTTTTGGTGAAGGTAATAGGGTTTTTAACATTAGAGCTTTATCCCTTTTCCCTGACTTTCTCAACTTATGCTAAGCAGCAAAACAAAATTCGTCTATAGCTCGCTCTGCTAACAGTGATGTTACTTTTCTTATTTTAGACTGACTCACAAATTGAAAACAATTTAGAAGGCCAGCCAAAATCTGATGTTGAAAAGGTGCGGAAAATACGTGTTAGAAATTTTTATTGTACCTTCCAGCCAATGTTCATATTTGACTGATAATTTCGATTAGCTGCGGTTACATTGCACCCAGTATCGTCCAAGCATCTTCAAAAAAAAAACCTTCAAAATTCGAAAAATTTCTTCTTGAAATGTACGTGACATGTTCTTTAGGTTGAATTTAGTTTTAATTAATTCAAAAAGAATAGTTTTTCCTTCAGAAATCTCCGGAATAATACTGTTATTCTCCCTTAGTCTTACAATTGTTATATTGTTGTATAAAACTGTTCTTTATTTAAAGGGAATACTTTTAATTATTACGTTTTTATAAAGTTTACTTATAAGCAAAGGGATACTTTTAAGTTTATAGACTTCACTATTTGTTGTTCTGTAAGCAAGTAACTGACACTGCATTATCGTGAAAAGGAAGATAAAGTAGATTAAAGAAAAAAAGAAGAAAAGAGAAAGGCTAAAAGCGATACGATTTCATGCATCATGTCTTTCAAATCAATCAAGAAGGGGCAGATGACCCCTACCGACATGCCTCGCCCTCTATCGGTATCCACGCATAATGTAAACAAAGGGGATATTATTTTAGCCGCTTTGCATTCTGGGAATTTTATATTTATTGATTCGTAATTACAAAATCGCTTTTAACAATTAACGTGCAACGATTACAGCCAAATGTTATTGAACTTTTCTTTTGGTGCTTAGTAAAAAGGTTAATAAATACGTATTTACAGGGGCTGTCTGTGCCACCGGCCCCATGGCCTCTGCGCCCTCATAGGCAATAGGACTCGCGCTCTCCGAAAATCCAAGGCATGCGTCCTTTGAAAGGATCCAGTCCACCCTTGCGTATTTCTATAGTAAGGTTACTTCCATATTTGTTATACCTTACTAATAAATAATATGCTAATACCAGCAGCGTGTATAAATCCAATATATAGTAGAAATACAACACACTGGTAAAGGACAACTTATTACGTACATTAACATGTAAAGCAGAAATATCGCAGCCGCCAATTGTCGAATTTCTTCACTGCACAGTTTTCCCAAACCGGAATTCCATCCTTCAGCACGATAATACACAATCTCATCTGTCCCTACTAGCAACCAGATTAACTTCAGATGCACGTCAGGGACTTTATCACACTCAAATGCCCTCTCATTCGTTGGACGTAAGTTGGATCCACCAAGACAATAGCCAGGATTTAATTTCAAGGGGGGGTTCAAAAATTTTTACAGCATGTATAGATACAATCACAGCATGCAAGACCGTAGCCAAATCCCATTAAAAATTTAGTTTGAGGGGGATACCGGTCCCTGAGATCCCCCCCCTCTGGATACGGACATGAAATCCACGCACATAACAGCACGTTGTAGGATGTATTGGAGAAAGCTCTTCGTGAGAGCACTCTCCTTCTCCTGCCTACTGTACTTCAAGTGTTCTTGTAATTGCTGAACAAGGGTATCTCCATCTGTCCTACAGAACCTCATTGTGTCCCTGCCACGACGTTTGTTTGTTGTTGCGCATGAAAAAGATGGGCAACACCCTATTTTATGTAATAATTTGCTCTATCAATGTATATGAGGGGTTATACAATTACTTGAATTCTGTTTTTCTAACATTTTTAGAACCAAACGTATTCCTGTGTAAGTACGACATATAAGCATATTAGCCATTTCTTAATAGGAATATTGACCTTTTCCTAATTTTTCGTACGTAAGTTAAACATGTACTAAAAAAGCAACTATAAGCTAAAGAAAATCAATGAAAGCTGTGAAAAAATATATTTTGATAATTTATTGATAAAAATAGCATATGCTGGATTTGAGTGAACGTCAATTTTATAATATTTTATTTTTTAATGCACATTTGTTTAACCGAATATTTAAAAATTTCTTGAACCACACGTATTTATGAAACCATTTATTTTATATTCCATTTAGTAAACTGTTTACATCTTTGCGATATTCACACCAACAAAATTTGATTAATTTGAAGCTGATAACAAAGTTCAAATGTCTACTTAACCTTGCTATATTTTTGGAACTCCTAGAAACTCAAACAATATGTTATACAGTAAAACCTCCTTTAACTGTCACCTCTAAACAATGATAACCTCTGAAGACCGGCCACCTATCAATGGAACCGAACGCGTTCCATAGGATTAACGTTAGTGCTAACCTCCAAGCAACGAATTTCGAACAACGGCCACCCTGTAGGCATCGCGAAAGAAAAATTCTATTCAATTTTCACATTTTTCAAATATATCATCAACCCAAATTATCAACAATGTAAAGTAAAATTGACTTGATGATGCTTTCTTTCAAGGTACCCTATTGAAACATATATTCATTTTATAAATTTACACGTATACCACTTTCTGTGAATAGGATATTGCTATTCATGGCCGACCATCCCAATATTTCTTTTATGCAAACAACCACTGTCCACTAAAAAGTGTTTTTTGGCAGTTATGGTTCTTTATGTGTTAATACCATTGAGTAGTGTTGTGTCAACTAACTTCATCACTTGAACAATGGTGAGCTCACAAAAATTCTTGTCTAAAGGAGAAAAAATTATCCAGAATAGTAAAAAAGGTGTAAGTACACGATAATTATCAATGCTTTACGGTTGTGGGATATAGATAACTGAGATTTTAAAAAATAACGAAGATTATCTGCAACAAACAGTCCTTTTGATGCATGAACTTGGAGAGCAAAACAAAGCTTTGGAAGAGCGGAAATGAAGAACTTGATAAAGTGCTTCTAGAATAGCTTTCCAACTGTCGATCAAAAAGCTTCCAAAAATCCTGCAATTAAAATATTTTTTAATTGCAGAATTTTTCCTCACTTGATGAACCTGAAAATATGGACAGAGATGATGATGAGGAAGGCTTAGATGGAATTCTCCGATTAGCAGGAATGACAACTATGAAAACTAGTGAATTTTTTTGCGTGGGCAAAGATTTAGAAATGTCTGCTACATCCAGAAATTGTTAGAAAATATGATGGAAGTAGGGAAAAAGTGAGGAAGAAATGAAGGTGAAAGAGAGTGTGGAACTGCCATAAAATTTTAATACTATCAAAACATATTCTGATATTTTGGCAAATTTTCGGGAGATGCAAAGCTTTGCTGTGACCAAAATAATGACGAATTATGCAAAAGGACTACAAATATTATTTCCTTAACAAAGAGTATTTGCAATAAAAAAGCAAAACGGTTACGAATCACTAATTTTTATAATTTAAATTAAAATAGATGTGAATTAATGTATTTAAAATTGCTAATTTTTTTATTATTAATTTTATTTATTTTGATTTTTTTATACTGAACCTCTAAATAACGGCCGCCTCCAAAGGACGGTCACCTTAGCGGAGTTCCGCCGGTGACCGTTATTCGTAGGTTTTAGTGTATAATTAAAATTGATATAGAACCACTTCAGACACTGCATTAGGAGAGTAAATTTTGACTAGAAATATTTTTTTTTCTTTCTACGATACTTGGTTAATGTATTTATTCTAATAATGAGATAAATACATTATTTAGATCAGAAATATAAATTAGATTAAATTAACAGTTTCATCATAAATTAAAAATTACTTTCACGCTTTGAAAAGAAGGTTTCATTTCCCCAGATATTTACTCAGATCTCGTTTATTTACCCAACAAAATTAACGGAAGAGTAGCGATGTAATTAACGGTAAAAAAAGCAAATCAATGAAGTTTCAGACAAGTTAATAAATAATTTAGTTTCAAGGGTGCGTTAATTATGTGGGATGAGAAGGCATTCCAGAGGCGCTTTGAGCTTTAATAAATGAAGGTTTCAGAACTCAGAATTCAATTTGGAGATTGTGGAAGACTTAGTTGCCTAGTGATTGGAATGTGAGGAACCTTTGGATAGTAAGTGATATAATTCAGCAAGATTCTTCGAATTCAGATTCACATGGAAGGGAGAACAAAGAACGATGGGGAGTACAGTATGGTTATCTTAAATATTATTCTTAAATTAGTATCGTACATTTCGTTATTCATAATATTAATGTTGTAAAAGTATCTTACATAGAAAACAAGGTTTCGGTTACTGGTGTATGTTTGGTATTTTATAATCCATTCTTATCATTATTTGGTCATTCGGTTCGATAATTTGTTCTGTATCAGCACCGTGATATTCTTACAATCCTTCTTGTTCATTGTCAACCTGCGGACAAAGAAAGGCATTTCTTGACCTTCTTGGTCCTCACATGCCACGAAGATTACTTTTCAATACTTTTTGAAGCAGCCCATGATACCTTAAAATATGTTCAGGTTATGGACATTTTTTTTATATTCTTCAGCGGATTTCTGTTTTTCAACATTTTCCCAAATCATCTTACTCATTTTCTATCCTTTTTCATTTCTACTATCTTTCGACGGTTCTCAGTCTTTCCTCCTCTCGTATTCATTATTAAGAGCCAAAATATAAACTGCGTTTATGCTTATTACTCAGATTTGGGAATTTAAGATGAGTTTCCTCAACGTTATGTTTACTTTTTTTTTAAAGTTTTTTAATATACACTGCTCAACATCGAAATTGCAACACCAAGACAGAGAGGTCGCATAAATTTGAAATTCTCAGGATTGATAGACATGCTGATCATATGTAAATGGTTAAAAATTGGAGACAAAATATTCAAATTATTTCCATTTATTCAGCATGGAATATGGCCGACATGAGCCAAAATACACGCACGCACACGCTTTGGCACGCTATCAATAAGGATATTAATCACATTAATCATTGCCTGAAGAATGTTTTGCCACGCAACAAGCAATTGGCTACATAAATCATCAAGATTGGTAGCTGGCACCTCCTTTTGCAATTGTTGACCAATAATGTCCCAAATGTTATCGATGGGAGACAAGTCAAGAAATGAGGCATGCCACGGTAAAATGCCAACTCCACGTAGGTAGTTCACAGTAGCATGAGCAACATGCGACCTAGCGTTCTCGTGTTTGAAAACGGCTTCTTGGACACCTTGTAGGAATGGTTGTACCACTGGCTCCACGACCCAATCAACATAACGTTGAGCTGTCAGTGTACTTGGAACGAAGACTAAATGGGTCCGCCTACCATGCATAATGCCGCCCCTCGTACCATTATTCCAGGAGTAGGGCCGGTATGGCGTTCTCCCTTGAAAGCTTTGACCACGTGGCCTCCAGACTAATATACGACCATCACTGCGTCTGAGACCGAAACGAGACTCGTCACTGATGAGGATATGTCTCTATTCTAGCCTCCGTTGCCGCCCGGATGTACACCATGATAGACTTTGAGAGTGATGGTCTGGAGTCAATGGAACACCTGGCGCTGGACGTCTGGCTTATAGTCCAATATCGTGAAAGTGCCTTCTGATAGTTTTTGTAGACACTGGTGAACCTCTTGAGCTTGGTATGTGGCGTCGAAGGTCACTCACTGTAGAGTAAGGATCACTATGAGCCATTCTTCTAATCCGGTGGTTCCCAACCGGTGGTCCGTGAACCACTGGTGGTGCACGAAGGAGTTTTAAGTGGTCCGTGAAACGGGTCATTATTTTAAAAAAATAATAAAAAAATACTTACAAAATTATTATTATTAAATATAAAAATGAAATTGATGGTATATTTGTAGTATTTTACAGTTTGACGGAACTTCATACAACGGTTCGTATTAAAAGTAATTCGTCTTAAGCGTGCTCGCCTGAACGAGGTTCGACTATATTATCATTAGATTTATTTTATGTTTATTATGTTTTTCGTTTTGTCCTCCAAAGAACGAATTTACGAACACATTTTCCCCAAAAGTGACCCGGCTCCCTTTATTATAAAGGTCTTCAGTCAACTGGTGAGGATTTTTCAAAGTGAATTGAAATAAAAAAGTGGTCTGCGACTTAAATTGAGTTGGGAACCACTGTTCTAATCCAATGATCCGACTGGGCCGATGTTCGATTCCGGTCACCCCTTGCTGTCATCCGAGTTCGTCGTTATTCTCGCAACTACCGAGATACGCAACGGTGACAGTAGACAGTACTGACATCTCGGCCTAAACGCGATCTGCCGGAGTGATAAACCAACGTCGCTAAGTTCAAGGATGGATTTTGTCCCTCTCCGTTTGAGACAGGTGATGATAACTGGCACGTTGTGGAACACTAGGCATCTCACAATCAAACTACAAGACTTAATCCGATTTCTAAATTCTCGCATGGCAAAAAAAAAATTGTAATCCAATCGGCTTTTATAATGTAATGATCCTCTGTAAAACGAAGATCATTGCATGTTAAAGTAATACAAAAACAGATATAAAACAATAAGATAAGATGACAACGGATTTACAATTAAAACACATTTATTCTAGATCTAGCACATAGTTACTAGTATTTCCTAATTTAACCTTGACTCTCGCTGCTAAACCTTCTCCCCAGCTTACTTCCTTCCGAGAAATTACCCTACCTTAACATGGCATTACGTGCTGATTATATATTACTATCCTGCCATGACAAATGACGGAAGACAATCAAAGGGACTTACGGCTTGCGGAAATGTGTGTCGTCCAGGCTAGTCCGAAACATACCACCAGACTGTCGGCGTAGGGAGGATGATTGTAGAAGAATGTTGACGTTCGTAGTCAGATGCAGACACTCTTACAACAAATAATAGTTATAATTAGAATGATAATTATAGCATTAAAACTTATGTCGACGGATTATGAGAAGGCAGCGGAGGCTTCGGTTCCACATCTGCGATCGGATCATCCTCATCCGCGCAAAAAACCTGCTAGCTTCTTTCTCACAAGACACTCAGAGGTCGACCGCTTGCACTCACGGCAAAGTTCCAACTCCAACTCTAGCTCAACCAGAGTCAGCACCTCTCCCTCCCCTTTAAAGGTACCGACTCTCTCTTTGTCCTCAAGAAAGAGAAAGCTTTGTCTTCCCGATCATTTCCAGAACCACTAATGGCCCTTTTGGGGTGGTTGTTCGTTATGTATTCAGCTGCGAAATCCTCTCTCCTTTCTTATGGCCGGACATCGATTTTCAGCATTCTTTGTGTCATGATCGTTCCGTTCCGCGGCAAAATCTTGGATGTGTATTCCCCACGGGTTACGTATGGCCGATACCGCAGTCAGCGTGTCACCGACATCAAATCTCTTCGTGGGAAGTCAAAATGGTACTTCGTCTTTGTCTACATATTTCCATCGAAAAATCTAGAAATGATAATGTTATGGAACCGTAGTTCGCGGTGATCATAACAATACCATTTAAGCCCCTCCCCCAAGTCGTTTATTGTAGCTAGGCACTTGGAAATTTGATCATTTGCGTACCTTACCCACGCCTATAACTCTACCAATTTGTATAACTTTACGATCTTTCCTTCTTGGTGTTGCGATTTCAACGTTGAGTATGTTATAACAACGCTATGTGAATACATCTCTGAAAACCAATAGCATATAAATAATAAATGTCACTACTTGAAAAAAAATTATGGCATTGATAAAGTGAAGTTTGTAAAGAAATCCAATAATCCCATCCAATTAAAAAATATTTATTAAAACGTTATATTATTTAAATCATTCATTAAAATGCCAAATGATGAAGTAATTGGAACACAATATTTAAAATTTCGTACCCCGTTTTGCGGAGCCTCTGATGGTGCGTATGCACACATTGATAGTAAATGGAAGACTGAACTTATTTTAGGATTCGGAATGCAATTACTTATACTGTTGCCAAATATACAAAGTCCTATACTCTACAGTAGTTATAAAAATATAAAATATAAATTTGCATTACAGCCAATGTCTAAAACATAAAATAAAAAAGCAATCTGGAATGCTGTCAATTTTAGAAACCGTAATTATTAAGGTTGCGTTTCTTATCATCCTGAGTGGCAACAACCAAAGAAACCAGTAAAACGAACAAGTGGTATTTCTATTGTGGAAACGCACAATATTTCCCAAATTTTTCACAACTTTCCAATATTTCGCAATTTTTTCTAAACACATTCTTTTTCCACCCTTTACATTCTAATGTATTTCTATAATAGTAATGTTTTGAATATTTTCTTATATTCATTATAAAATTTCATTCAAAATCCAAATCATTTAGTGCTATTCATTTTAACGTATATATGACCTGGGCATTTAAATGCGTTTTCTCAAAGTTATCTCTTTTTTTTTTGAAGTTTTTGAAGTTTTCGATGAAAATGTGTTGACGAAACACAACTTATTTATCTTTTTATCCATTATCTATTTATCCCATTGAGTTATTTATTAAATTTTGCGAAATTACTTACTTAGTTTTGATAAGTTACTTACTCAATTTTGGGAATTTACTTATTCAGTTTTGAAAACTTACTTATCAAGATATTAATATATTATATCAAGATATTAGATATTATATTAAACAAGATCCCAAAACTTTCAAATTTTCACTCTCAGGTGGAATTCATAACTTAGTAGAAATTAGTTCAAAACTTGCTGACCAAAAACAATTTTAAACAAATCATTATGAGTATAACTAGGTTTTTATGTTTTAAAGTTTCATTTACTATCGCAGAAACAAAATACAAGTGGCCATTACTAACAGCGAACTGTTTTCGTGGAAAAAATCATCCGTTATGGTATACTATACATATAGTTTTCCTCAAAATTTCTCTTAATAAAGTTTTCTTTTAACTTCATTATTCAGATCATGGTGATTTTATAAAATGTTGAAAAGGCCCAAATCTGTTAGGTTTGAATATCTAGAGAGGGTATTGGTAGCTTGTCTTAATAACTCGTGTTGGTATTGGTAACTCTGTCGCTACTAACAAATCGGCCCTGAATGCGAGAAAAACAATAGTTATTAGCAATTCCCATTGGGAATAGAATTTGTTACATCAAATCATGAGGAGGAGATGACATGAATTTACTGAACACGATTTTATTAATCTAACATGGAATTATTTTTTGTTTCTATATTGCCTACCTGTGTGCGGGCGGGCGTTCTACAGGAAAATTAAAATTCATAATGGAAGAACCTTAAGATTAATTTTATTCTTTTATAAATAATCGTTATTGACTTCCAGTTGCTCAAGAATTATTACATTTAACCACGTTTCAGTTTGCATGGCTGAATACGCAATTATGCAAAAACAATAAAATGAATGTGAAAATGCGTAATTACGCTTGCGGGAAATTGTTGCGTGATTAGTTAGATTGATGTAATTCTAAAAGGGCAAAGCATTGATTTTGTGTACCCGAAAATATTACATTTAAAGGGAAAACAGTTTCTTCGAAAGCCAATGTCATATCTACTTATTGTGCTAGAAGCGTAACTTTGCGTGACTGGTTTCAACGTGGGATAAAAGGAATAAGGTCAGAAGTAAACCGAAATTAGGAAGCATTACAATCTTAAATTAGACCTCTACGTGAAATCGAATTGAGGTTCTCGTTACTGATTAAAGACTGTAAAAATTTACTGGAAATTATTATGATGTATATAGTGGTAATTTCCAAGAAATAACTGACCTAAATTGTAGAACACCGAAGGTAGAAAATGGTTGCTGGAAAATAACAGGATATAAAGTTTTGTAAAACATTATACATAACATCTATAAAAATTAATGTACAATTGTTTACGAAAGATAATGTAGAATTGTTTATTAAAGATTATCTAGAATTGTGTATGAAAAATCATGTAGAATTATTTACGAAAGATCATGTAGAACTTTTTATAAAAGACCATGTAGAATTGTTTATGAAAGATCATGTAGAATTGTTTATGAAAGCTCATGCAGAATTGTTTATGGAAGATCATGTAGAAATTCTTATTGAAGATCATGTAGAAATTCTTATTGAATATTATGCAGAATATTTTGTGAATGATTGTAAAATAATTTTTATGAATGATTGTAAAATAATTTTTGTGAATGATTATGTAGACATTTTTGTAAAAGATTATGCAGAAATTTTTATAAATGATTATATAGAAATGATAAAATCGCACATTAAGTAGAAGTTAATAAAATCGGAAACATATATCACAGAATATTTTAATAATACAACCCTATGATGGCAGATGTGTCTTTTATATATCCACGTGGAAAACTAGAACACCATGTAACACCAGAAAAACCCAAACGAGAGACCAACTTAGTGAATTGATTGCTGCTATCATATTTCTAAATATATCTGTGACATTAGATCTCATGTGTTTCACGAAGGGGAAAATCATACTTAATTTTTTCTTTTTCTCCCCTTTCTTGATGCCATTCCAAAATTTGCGATTTGTTTGATGTTACAGAGTCTCGAAAATTCGGCACGTCATGTGAGTGAAGGATTTAGGTCGAGTCATGAGGACGGAGGAAAATTTAAAATAAAATATAGCTTCTAACAACTTAATTTTCTGTGGAAAAAAATATATATTACTTTGCTAATTATTTCATACTTATTTTAATTTTTATTTAATTTTCATTTAATTATTCATATATTTTTAATTTTCATTTAATTTTTCATGCATATTTAAAACAATTTTATGAATTATTTGTTTAAATGAAAATTTGGTTAAAAAAATAAATATTTATTTATTAAATTACGTATTAAATTAACATCTCTTGCCATGTATAAATGCATTTGAACTTTTCTCCTTCTGAGGATATCATCACCAAGATACAAGCTGCAAATTAGCTTGAATCTGAGGATAATGGCAATGGGAACTTACCCGTCAACCCACCACGAACTTATGTAACGTCATCAGAGACTGACAAAAATATGTAAATAATATGCATCTATTATATGCATATTTTATAAATAAAATAAATATTACATAAATTATATGCATATATTTAAATATAAAATATACGTATGATGACATTTGTTTTCACATTTTTGTGAAAAAAAAATTTCTATCCTTTTATTTTAACTTGAATATAGAGGGAGAAAGTGTCGATCTTTTTGTGCTCATTTTAAGCAAATTCTACTGTATAAAGAAAACGAGCGTCATAACAGTAAAACAATTACCTGCCTGTTCGTGCGAATGGTGTTTCTACCATTGGCTTTTCTTTTAGTGTAACTTGTAGTAAAACAAGGGAAAGTAAGGTTTCGTCACAATCGATTGAACTTGAATTTTAATTAGTGCGAAAGACACTGATTTATTTTCCTCCATTTACTTTAAAATGCTCCTAAGAATATCTTTGATTTGGTCAAGTATCGCAGGAAATGTCCTAACTTAAGGGCCGTACTTACGGTGTTAGCGGCCCTTAAAAATGTTTTGACATAACACAACGGAAGAAAGGATTTACCAGGGTTTAGCATTACAAAATAAAGTCCTTCACTTGTCTGAACGCTGTAGGTAAAGGTAAGATAATGAAGTTAAATTGAAAATAGAGGATAAAAATTAATTAAAATACGAATCATTATAATTTATTATTACTAGAATTATTATAATTATAATGAATTAATGAAAAGCTAACCCAATGAACAAAGCCGCTTTTATTATACTATTAGAATTTGCAAAGTAATTTTTCTAGCTTTTTGTGCAGCCAAGTGTCGGAAACCAGGGGTCTCTGCAGTGGTCATATGGCCACCACAATAAACATGGTAACGTACATAGGCTACTAATGCTAACGCATTTGACTAATAACATATATATTTATTTTGACCACCATTTAGAAGCTGCATTATGAGAAGTATGACGTCACATACAAAAGGTCAGTTGACCAAATATTCTGTCAAAAGTATGTTTGTTGAGATGCTACGCAAACTTCGAAACTAAAAATAAATTGAAATTCTCAACGTATTTATTGCGTATAATTTAAACAAAATCTCAAAGAAGAACACAATTGCATTTCAACAAGTTACCCGCTAGTCTTCATCAGGAGATAAACAACACTGTAAGCACGAGGCGTGTTGCTATCCTTTGGAACAGTTATTTTAAAAAGCTATTTCGGTCACTGTTCTTAGGCTCTGTTGTTGGTGCCGTCTCTGGTAGCAGGACAGTCCAGGCGTGGCTGAAAAAAGGCGTGGTTTTATGGTCATTAACTGTGGTGGAAGAGTTAGCTGTAATATAATACGCTTCTAAAAAGTCTAGTTCGAGTAAAGACCTTGGTTGATATAGTAAAGTGGGTTCGTCGAAGTTGAATTTGTAATTATTTTCCCAACAGTGGACCGCGATGGAAGACTTTTGGAATTAGGCCTTTTTTTACGTAGTTTTTATGTTCTTTTATCCTATGTTTCAAGGATGTTTCGAGGTTCCCTTGAAACATAGTTTTTGAGTTTTTATTTGTATTATACGCAATAAATACGTTGAGAATTTCAATTTATTTTTAATCCTGTCCAAAGTATATGGGACCGCTAAAAACTGATTTTTGGTATTTGCACTACAATTTTTGGCGACCCTGGGCGACCGCCCAGCTCGCACCCTCCTAAGCACGGCACTGTTGACTTCTTTAAATTTGTGATTTTTTTTTTCAGATTGTCTAATCGGCTAATAAATACAGCTGGAACAACGAACCTGGCGAATATTGTGGATGAGTATATATAATCAGAACTGTCAGTTCAACAGCACCTACATTAATGGTAATGACAATAGAAATCTTTTTCACCTCTCCTTTGAATGAATATATCTTAAAAGCAAGTTTCTGCTTTTAAATATTTACTACGAAACAAGAAATACTTTTAATTATAAAAATATTTCTTGAGCAACAGCAGATTTATTTACCTTTACGAGTAACATCCAATCGACAATCGAATCCAATCGAGTAACAGGCAATCGATTTCTATATTGATATCTTACGCATCGTAACATTCAAATCGATAGACATTCCTTGGATATATATGTAACTGACGCAAATGGAACAGAAAATATACTAAAAGGTACTAAAAACAAAATTTGTGTTCCACAAAAATGTACTATCGGAATATCGATTAATATGTAGCAAAATATGCAGATATCATTTTAGCGTAAGTTCTTTCGTCTCAAACGAATTTCTTTTTTGATCTAGAGTGTTTTACAATATTCCTATATCTTCTGATTTTTTTTTATTTGCCATGGTTACAATCTAATCAAGTGAACAAGGCACGTTCGACCATGACACAGTATTCCCGTTTTTAAATTTAACTGCTTTCTTTGCGATTAAGTTTCTTTTATCCATGTTCTTGTCTATCGATGTTTTTCGATCATTTTGTCCTGACGATGAGAATTTAAAATATGTCTTAAAAAGACTTAATTATTCAACTGACCTAAATTTCAAATTTTCATGCTTTCCTTCCTTCCTTCCTTCCTTCCTTTTCTGACTTTTTTTTTATATAACTTTTGGCAAATGTCCAGTATTTTTTGTTTTTATTACCATTTTGGCGTCTGAAAGTTTTCAAACTACCAAATAAAAGCTAATAATTGTCAGTCGCTCATAGGGGCACTATAATAAGTAAGTGGCACCATTTTACAACATATAGCAAAACCTTCCTAAAGTGGTCACTCTTGGGACTGGATTGCAATACTCACCATAGGCAGATGGTCACTATACAAGACAGATTGTGGTATAGTTTTGTATAAGTCCCTACCAGTTCTCTTTCATAAAAAAGTTACCTTATACAGGTGTATATAAATCGAACACTACGCAGATTAAATCAAACAACAATGTCAATCAATCAACGTTTATTGGCGTAGTGATACCAACGCCGATGGTATGGCGTGATTAGATGGTGAAACGTTCGAAAGAAAATAAATATTTCTGCCTTCGGTGGGACCTGAACCCACGACCTTCCACTTGCCGGGCGGAGGCTCTACCCACTGAGCTACGAAGGACAATATATAATCTCTTTACGAACGTATATAAAGACTATTTACTGAGTGGAGACTTATACAGGTGGTCAATTTACCAAGGTAGTCACTTTACAAGTTTTCGCTGTATTTACAAACAGTCAAGCCTACTTCGTCGAACCAAAGCCCAACAGATCCTGAAGTGGTAAACAAAACCATTGGAATATTTCCACTAAAAAATACTTAAATCTATCAAATTTTTCACAACTGTAATTGTTACAACTTATATTTATCATATATGTCTTCTTACTTGTTCTTCATTTGTTTCCCTCACATCGATTCCGCTAAATTTATAAGCGAACCTTATGCAATCAATAATAATGATACTAAATACAAGGTCACTACCTCCTTGCTTTATTACCCTTTCATTACTCCTCAACTTTACAGGTGATTTCAAACGGTCGGTAAGGTTGAAAAGTAATGCAGGAATAATGAAGCGAGACTTTTGGGGGTAATGACAATACTGCAGTCGAACCCGCTTAACGCGAACTATTTCCTGAATCTCCGTCGCATTGTACAGGAATTCCTATGCTTTCTGTTTTTTTAACATGGTCACGGGTAACACGAAATACCGTTTTACAAGAAAGAGTAATCAATAGCCCTCTTAAAATTCCTTCCACTTAACACAAATAAATGCATTTTTTCACGTCTCCTGATATAATTTGTTTTTATTTCTGTCCTCTCTTCGAAACAAAGAAGGCGAAAATGATGTACCCTTTTAAAAGGGCTATCTTTTGTTCTAATCGCCTTGGAGGGCTCTGTACAGTAACTTCGACGAGGACAGGAGTATTTTTCATTGTTTCATTTCCATCACGCCCTAAATTTACACTGTGACAGTCTCAAGCCCGTTCACCTAGGCGTGTACTTTACGCAAAACTGCTTTAAACCATTTTCTTTCAACGTTTAAGTGTAAAAACGAATGGCAAAGCGTCATTGAATTTAGAAAAGGGGTAAGAAATTCTTATCGCTGGGGATTTTGCATAGTTGAAAAACAGAAATTGACGTGACGGTGGGATTTGAAAGAATACTTGATCAACGATTTTTAAAAATTCAGAAAAATATCGAAGTTACTTGTGTAGCTGATCGATATTAGTATATAATACTGCGTACGTATATTAAAACAATGATATTTTGAATCATCTATTGTACATAATATAGACTTTAATGGTACGCATACATCGCTTTTATAACTGTTGCAAAATTCATATGTTATCCAAATATCACATTATGTGTATAGTGTATGTCTATATTATACAAATTGTATGTATAATAAAATATACTGTATATATATATGTTGCAATGCAATAATAAAATATACATAAAATTATATGATAATAGTACCATGTAATGATGGCAAAGTATGTGAATGATAATTATAGATGGAATAAATAACTTAGTAATGCGGCATCCCATCCTTTTGGGATATCGTGAACACTATACAATAATTTCTGCCACCCACGTATATATTATAGCTCAAACTAGAGCTTTATTCGTTTTGGAGAAAAAGAGACGCTTTCCCCATCCTGGATTCGAACCAGGGTCCCTCCGTTTAGCCCGGAGTGTCTTGGACCGCTAGACGAATGAGGACAGGAAACAACGCTCTCTTTCTCCGTATGTAAAGATGTAAGGTATTATTACCCTCCGCAGAGATAACACAATTGCCAAATATGGTCAACACAGAAAACACAGTTTTTAAGAAAAAGTACTTTCCAGAGAGAGGCTGATTCTGAGGGCCCCTTGGCCATCTTGCATGCGGCATTAGACATATATGGGTCATACCTGACTATAGAGGAAAAGTGCATCTAACCTGTAGAATGATGAACAATTACCTCATTTTAATTGATACTTTTTAATAATCAATTATATCGTTAATAGTTAATTATTAATAATTAATGATTACTATATTTCTATTTTTTAGGATCTGTTCCGGGGGCCTGCGACCCGTCTACAAAATTCGAGCTTTCTCATGAAATTTCTTCCCTTGCACCGGTTTATTTTGAATGGTATTTCTGGTAAGTATATTATTATAAAATGTTGTGTTTCTTCAGTAAAACGT
>QLNU02014176.1:47091333-47119642 GCA_006491805.2 Dysdera silvatica | reverse complement strand
AATTTATAAATGACCTGTTTTCCCCCTCAACAATTTTTGAAATTCGTAACAGATGATAAATTATACAGTCTATAGATTATAGTGAAGTCATTTGTTCCTTTTGCAGAGAAAAAGTCGTCGTGTTGCAATGTAATTTGTAAAACTTGTAACTAAACGGCAGCGTACTGTATATAGACCTTGAAGGTAAAAATACGTTAAATAAACAAAAAATAAAAGATATGTTTTTTTTAATATTGCAAAAAAAGTGGGGCTCCAACTTCGTTAACTGTCTAGGGCTCTGAGGCTCCTAAGTCCGGGGCTGTATATGTCATATCGAGTACAACATATTGCCTGCATTTCACCCTTATGGAGAAACAACTACCGATATTTTGTCTTCAGCTAGTAATAAAAATGTTGCCAGATATCAATATGGTTAAATAACTACCAATAGAAGACGTAAGGGGAAAAATTCCAAAGCAGTGGGGGGAAGTTTTGTGAAGCATTGATATCAAATTAATAAAAAAAAGAAACCGCTTTATTCAAAAAACTTTTTTACTGAATTTTTTCAAAATATTTTATCTCTTTAAAATATAATACTAGGGGAATAATAAATAGGTGCTTAAATTCTCATAAAAAGAAGATCTCATAATTATGTCTACAAAATTTTTAGAGCTTCAACCTGGGAAAGGCGAATATGTTATTAAAAACAGAAAAAATTTATAAAAAAAATATTGCCGAAAATATTTGAAACTACGTTTAACAGTTTTATAAAAAACAATGACGATATAAATTCAGCAAGCAATTCTGACACTTAAAATCCACAAATAATGGAGCAGTAATGTTCAACCACCAGAATGTAAGACAATTTCCTGAACCGTATGAATTGGAGTTTTACAGAGAAAAATACAAAGAATATTTATAATAATTTATTAATAAAATCCTTAAAATACATGTTTATTGATCATTATGAACAAAAATAAGATAAATAACGCTCTTAAAATATATTTTAGTTTATCGAAACAAGGTACACCTACTCATTTTAAAACGCAAGATTTTCTAGTATTTTTTTTTAAAACTTATATAGAATTTATATAGAATTTACCTTTATTACTATTAGTTAATGAAAAAATAAATTAGCAACATTCATTTAAAATGCTATTTTAAACAATTGATAAATTTATTATTTATTTATTTATATGTATTTATTTTTGGAAAGTTATACATTTTTTCTGAGTACTACGACAAATATCATTTAACTGCTGCTTTAGAAATTGTTGCTAGAATAATTATATTTAAAATGCATCTCAGAAGGTGAAATACATCAAGAAAGCTAATAAAATTTGTGATGTAATTTCATAATAGGTATGAAAATATTGCCAATCGTTATCTTTTAATTCGTAACTAAATATTATTCTCGAAATAAATTTAATTTACATCATTTAAAATTGTCAATTATATTTAATTATCTATTGATAATTTCCAAATCTGTCATTAAATAATACTAAAAAATAATTTGCGCACAACTTAAATAATGATAATTTTCAATGGCTTTTGTGTAATGTATCAGTGACAATACAGTATAGTGACAATACAATATTTTTATAAAAAATATTTTAATAGCTCCATTTTTTTCTCTCTCTCTCTCGGTAATTACGCGCAGCAAAAGTCCAATTACGGTAATTCATTTCTGATAGGATTTTCTCACCTTTATCCTCAGAACAATTTCCGGAGCTTCAGTCAAATGTCATCCGCGTTTGCTGATTGAAATCTGACCAGATTTTCTAAGTTAATGAGTTTATGACAAAATGATCGAGCTCGAAGCTACGTCAAGTCAGTTTCATTTGCTTTGATTACTACTCAGAGAAGTTGGTTGGAGCCTTATCTGATCCAAGGCGGAGGAGATGGGGCGATGGTCCCCGCCTTGAGCCGGGATTATGTCATGGAAAATGAAATGGAAAGTACAGGATCCTTCTAAAGCTAGGAATCGGAAACAAATCGCCCCCTCTCTTGAAATATTTCTGTATCCGCAATAGGGTTGAAGCAATATAGTCCATTATACTGGCTGTGATTATACTTCTTTGACAAATTTGTGTTTAAAAGGATTTCCCATGCCGAAAGAAAATTTGTGGAAAAGATTAAAAATCAAAAACACTTTATTAATAATCCAAGATTTGATTTGAACCGTTATAGATGATTTACAAAAGTAAAAATCAGAAAACTGCAGGTTAATTTAAACCGTCAATATGCTAAAACATCATAAAAATAAAACTATTTCAAACTGCTTATAACTGTTGAGCAAAATATTAAAACAAAACAATTCTAAATAAACCAGCGTCTCTACAATGAAACGTCACACCTTCCTAACACTTTTGTTTTTACCTCTGGAAGAGACAGACTTATAGCAAGTTATGTTTTTTAATCTCTTCCGTTTCAAACGTATTCTATAGAAATGGAACATTGTTATACTATTTCAATGTGAACAATTCAAATAATATTTTAAATATGTATCTCTACTGCAGACACCCTTATTTAAAAGAAATGTTTTAGTATCAAGTAGTTTTAACAGATATTATAAATATTTAAGTTATTTATTTATTTATTTATCGCTCTAAATATTTCAGGAACGTCGAGCTCTGGTTTTATATCAACCTACACAATTATATAATTATTGTAATAAATTCAAGTAGTCCACAATTTACGCAAGGGAGTTAATTATTTAATAAGATAATATTTAATCATTTAAATAACATAATTAGTTAGATAATTATTAATAGTCGTTCCTGGGCCTAATCGGAATTGACGTAATTTAAGCTCATTTTATAATGTAAATCAATGGGAAGCCCATGAAATCCGTTCTTCACGCCCAAATATTGATAAATAATACAATGTCATCGCATTTAAAACTCTGAAATAACGTATATATAACAAAACGAATTTCAAAAGCATATTTCGCGAACTTACAACTGGCAATGTGTAAAGTAATAAAACAGAAATAGCTCTTTTATGAAATTTCTGGTTGAGGACATTTTCTAAAGAAAGGATAAAGAGTGTGAACTGTCATGATTCCATGTTGGTTCTTCACCTTCTCCGTAACTTTTCATTCGGTACAGGAAACAACTTTTGAAACCATCTTATCAAAACCGTACAGTCAGAGCAAGTGTAATTACAAATAAAGTGTTATCTCCCGGGAGGTATACCTCCGAATAAGGGCACCTCTATTTAAGGAACGATTCCTCTGGCCCCCAGTCTATTTGAATAGGGATGCATGTACCTCCTAAAAGAGACATTTACCATGACCAGTAAACAGAGGTGTCCCCTCTTGCCACCTCCATTTAAGGGACAGAATATCCGGTCCCGTAGGCGCTCCTTATTGGAAGGTAGCACTATAAAATTCTTTGACTAACCTCGCTGATCAGTAAAGTCAGAACAAACGAAATTGACATGATGTAACTTCAAGGTCCATCATTTTATTATAAACCCAATTTTTCTTTCAGTAGTTCATGATAAGGTCTTGTGGATGCCATAACGTTTATATTTTCTGTGGCATTCCTTTCCTAGTCGAGGTTTATCTACGGGATGCTTACTGCTTTGCCACTTAATTTCATGTCGTTGCAATGCAAGGTTTGAATCGCATAAGCGAGATCTTGCTTCTTCCTACGAATGTTTCTCCAATGTCCTCTTTTATCTTAAGTTCTTCAAAAATTGGTTTCTCCTTATTGAATCATGAGAGTGGTTTTTTTTATTTATATCATGCATACTTATATAATTACATAATTATTTCCTGAAAACTTACTTCTGCTAACATTTATTTCATTGCACTCCTTGTAATCTGGTGTATTGCCCTTGCTAATAATCATTAATACCCTTAATGTTTTAAAAAAAATCAGCGATCTAAAAATTATGATTTTGTATAAAAAGCAGTGCGAGAAAAATCAAAATACATTATAAATAATGATAAAATATTTTTTCCCACATCTTGACCTCCCGCTTTCAAAAGCTGTATTATTCTGGATCGGCGCAAATTATATTCTACCTGTACATGAATATAATAGCTATTTCAAGAGAAGAGAGACAGATTTGGTCACCCCATCTCCATTAGCGACCAAAAAATTTTGAAGTTAGTGAATAGGAAATATTTTCCTACTAGGTACCTAGGTCCCCTTTTTTTTTGAAGCGGGTCAGTATCTTTTTTGTCTGGAAAATACGGTTCACCGCAATTTGTAGAGTTCTGGTGAATTACCCTAATGTAGATATTTCTACGTCTTTCTATTGCGTGACCAGGCATATAACTAGTTCTAAGCGCGCCAGTTTTTTTTTTCTGCTCAGCTTGTTAGAGTTCATGACAAGTATGCGAGTGTTTAAAAAAGCATTTAGTAGCAGTTTGGCGCAGTATAGCCCAGATGCTCTTGCGCCATAAAAAAGCCAAACAATCAATCAATCATTTAGTAGCAGAAAATGTACAAAAGCAATTAATTAAGTAAAAGCGCGTACTTTCAATTTAGCCTATATACTATTTAATAATTCGGTGGATGTCGATTTGAAATTTTTTGTCCAAGTGATGAAATTCCAAATATTGCGTTATAAAAAGTGTATCTTTTTCTTAAATAACAAAGAAGTATTTCTACAAGTGTATGAAAAATAGTAATATAGTAAGTATACAATATTAGCATAGTAATGGTAAATTTAGTAAAAGTCAAAAGTGTAGTACTAGTATAGTTTAAAATTATTTTGCATTATAGTTATCGTAATAAGATAGAGTATTTTATATTACCCCATTTTTCAATTATAGTTTCCGCGACAGAAATATCTCGGAATAAAAAAGTGAAACAGAATAACCAAAATTTAGCAACGTTATAAAATGTTTAGTGATATAAAATGCTATACTGTACATATACATAAAAATAATTAAATATAATATATATAATATAAATTTTATAATGTATTTTGATTAAATAATTTTTATTAGTTAATAGCGTCAAGTTGCCCTAAAATTCTTATCAAAATACTAATTTAATAACTAAAACTGTTCCTGTACAGTATTTTAAATTCCACATTATATGAAATTTTTTATATATTTTCATTTATTAAAAATAAAATTTTCATTTATTAAAAATCAATAATATGTGCAACGTATCAAAGAAACTAAATCAAAACTATATTTTAAAAAAAGCAAAAGAATTTATGAATAAATTTTACTTTATACATCAATACGAGAAACTCTAAAAACAAGCAATGTCAAAAATATTAAAACTTAAACAGGGACGACAAAATTAGGGTAGTGAAAATCGTAATAAAGATAAATGATAACATATTGAAACCTTCCACAAACGTAAATAAGGAAATAAAAGGTTACAAGTCGCAAAAAATACCTTTTACACTTGATATCCCTATTCGGAATATGGACGCCAACAGCAGAAATATACACCAACTCCATGACACGCACTTTGACAAGTTCCACTCGCGCCGCAGATAAGCGTCGCTGCACGTGTCAATTCGTCGAAGCATCATTTCACCCTGCCAACTGATCCCCATCATCTCGATCAGAGCAATGTGATTCTCCGTGCCAACTCGACTTTAGTCACGTGCGGAAACGGCAAACATGCGCACAACTAACCGTTTCATTCACAAACAATGCGCAGAATGAAACTTTTCGATTGGCGGGTTGCGTGAAAGAAAGTCAAGTTTGCCAAGAAACACAGCGGGAAAATCAACTCTTTCTTCAGCTAAACTTGGCTATTCTTGCTAGTGAAGTAGCTATTCTAGCTATGTGTTCAAAAATAAACTGTTGCCACGTAAAGCGACTGTTTTTCTTTTCTTCTGTATAATAATTGTTATTATTTTTTGCTTGCGTAAATTTATTCCAGAATAAAAGGAATCATTCTTATAATGAAATTTACTTCCTTTTATGTGTAAACAAATTAATATTTATTACTCATAAGAAAGGGATGATTGATTATCTGAATAAACAAATAAAAATAAACAAATAAATACGAAAGTGTATATTAATACCTGTGTGTCTTTATGGTTCATTTGGCACAAAGATTGTGCAATAAAATTGAGAAGAAACATTATTTCCCACCAAAATTTAGCATCGATGGTAAGAAATGTAACTACCATCAAAATGTTCTTCAATTTGAGTATCAAAAATTAATATATCTAAATTTACAAATTAAAATATTCCGTAACAATAATAGAATTTCTATTTCACTAATGTCACATTCTATCTCAGTAAAGTTCTCTTATTACCGATGTTATTAAAGAAGAGATAGTTAAAGAGAGAATATCACCGCTCGATGAAGTAATACGATATATATGACAACGTAAAGCGGGTAAAAAGTTACAAAGCCTGGTTAATGTAATAAAAATAACTTTTTACCCGCTTTACGTTGTCATATGTATCGTATTATTATCCTTAAAGAAGTTTCACTATGTCATAAACAAATCCAATAGTGGATTTAAAAGACGATAATTGTTTCTGCTCACCCACCCCCAAGTTGCGAATAACCTTTGAGGATAACCTGCCATCCTCCATTGTAAAATTCATTAAACGCTTCAATTTCTATCGCAAAATCACATGTATAATTACATGTAAAATAAACACAAATAAAATATATAAGGAAATTAATATTAATATTACCGAAACCATTTTTCACCTCACTGCCTCAGCTCTAAGAAACAAACAATCGCAAATTATTATATAATAGAACCCCTGTTGTTTTAATGAATTAGGATCGAGTGAGTCCACATCGATAATTCGTAATTTTTGGATAATTGAAAGCGTATAAACTTAGAGGTCCAGTACGAGTTATAGCACTAATTGGAAGTATATATATTTTTGTAATAGGTATACATTTAACAAGGATAGTTGCAATTTTAAATAAATACAATTTCTTGACTTTTGCCATAAAATTATTTATGTAAAACAGCTAACGGAACATTGAAATAAAATTTTGTTTGACGCAATTTGAAGTTTTTTACTTTGCTGTGTAGTTCCCTTACGCAGCATTTTAAGAACATTAGTTGATTTTTTTTGCTGTTCAAGACATACAAAGCCTTAAGGAAAAAAATAGCAGCTACTAAATGGATGCTAGTTAAAAATGTTTTCCGGATAAAAAGGAGAGTCGGATAAAGAAGGTTCTATAGTATTCAGATAATTTATTTAGGACTTTTTTTAAAATTTGTTGTAATTAATACATTTTTTATAATTGTGTAAATATATAATTATAAAGTAAAAACAAATTAATTTATAATACAATAAATTAATATTAATAAGTAAATATTATGTATTAATTTATAATATAGAAATCAATGTTAATAAATATTTATATTAATTTATAATACATATTAATCAACAATTGTATTAACATTTTTTCCGTGGCTTTTTTGCTTGCTACAGTGAAAATCATTTACAACCATCTCCAAGGGGGCTGCGCAATGTCGGTCCTTATGGAGAATATCTTTTATTCTATTTTAATCACTGAAGAATGGTGATGTATTGATCGCTTTAATAATAAAAATTATGAACTTATAGTTTTAAAATGTATTACAAATATATTTGTTCGTAATAAATTCAGGCAAATTAAAAAATATCTACTATGCAATACACATAAAATACTAATACATATAAAATACATATAATATACTAACTATGCAATACATATTTTTAAGTGACACAATTACAGATCTACAGTGTCGTAATTTCCCGTTAGTGGGAACATTGAACGCCATTGCGTTTCAAACTATTTCAAAAAGCATAAAAATTACGTTTATGCTCATAAAATTTCAATTATCAAGCATTAGTGTCATAAAATACAAATTTTAGTTAATTATCTTATAGAAACCAAAAAATTATAAATTCAGATTCATAATATGAAAACATATTAGTTTCTTTCAAAAGGCCCGGAGTTCAAATTATCCTGCGAACATTGCGGGTTGATTTTATTTTTAATTAAAAAAAACAAAAGCGGTATGAGTTTCAAATTTATTTTAGACGAAGATGTTGATCAACCAAAATTTTACATTTTTGTAGAATTTAAAATACTCTTCAAATTAAGAGAGGCAGAATTATTCGCACTTTCCATAACATTTTTGCATAATTTACTACTCATCAAATTAGAAAAGAAACAGGTTATACCTTTAATCAAGGTGAAGGAAATAACTGCAAAAAAATACGAGACTACTTATTGAGTTGCGCCTTATATCATTAACAAAAAATATGAAACAGATTTAATAATTTTAAAAAAATTATGCATTGCACAAATAATATAACTGTTATTAAAAAATAACTGTTAACTAGTTTAACTAACAAAGTAACTCTTACTAATAAGCCTAACTTTCTACTTCTTTATGTGATTCATATTCGAATCTAACTAGTTGGCTCATAACAGCCCAAAGAAAGTATTTCATTATTTATAGTTGTTTATAGTTGTTTATAGTTAATATGTTATGAAAGCTTATTATCAACATAACGACCAAAATTATCAACTTCTTTTCTCGACCACTACTAATTGTAACAAAAGTTTTAATGTTATTTACAACTCTCATTTTATTCTACGTAGTGTTTCTATTCTTACTACTTACGATCTCAAGGACATATGCGTGCATACACACAACGATTCTAATTTGCCTGTGCGTGTGTGTGTTTGTGAATTTAAAATTATGGCAGCACAAGAAGTAATTGCATTAAATCCTCCACATTCCGTTTTTTTCTAAAAAAGGGAAAAGCTTTCTGACAAAATTAAGCCAGTGAAATATGAGGCAAAAATGATTTGCATGTCCAAATGCTTCGTTTTAGTGAATTTGCTTAACAATTTCTACTAATGCACATAATTTAATTGTAATAAATTATTTTTTCATGATTATATTAGGCTATACTTACTATACTATGTACTATACTATAATATATACTATACTATATAATACCTACTTGAGGGGACATGCATGTTGATTCAAGGAAGAAAATAACTTTATTTTTTTCGTCGATATTTTATAATTTCTGCGAAATTTGTATGCTATATTTATATTCTATAGTCCCGATATTATTTATAAGCTCTGCGAGATTTGTATTCTATAGTATAGTATTACATTATTTTTAAGCAATGTCTGCACTATGATGACGTGGCATAATACATAAGAAAGTATCTTCGAGTGTATGTCAAATTTCACGGTATATAATATGTCACGAAATTGATATATCATTAGATAATAACACGGTATTATAATTTCTTAAAAAATAAGTATATTTAGTATCTATTAACAATCTGATATAAATTTTAATATAGGTTGAATATCCTTTATCTAAAATCCGTAACTTTTCCCTCAAAGCAGGTAGCTCGTCGTTATTTAGACCTTTCTATAAAGATCCAATTTCGACAAATCTTTTGACTAACCACTTCCTTAGCTTATCACGATCTTTAAGAAGACCCCACTACCCCAACTTCTGTACTTCATTATTATTTTTCATTGGCCCAATGAACTACCTTCTATTTAATTCAACCATGCCGCTTAACATGTATTCCAAAACTAGATCTATTTTCTGTCCCAAGAATTTCGGATCATGAATGCTTATATAATATTTTAATACGAATTGTCGACTGCAGATCTAATTGCCGTTTTACTTATTACAAAAAACGAGTATAAGGAATCGATTTCAATCAGTGGTGTAGCTGAGGGGGGGAGACTCAGTGAGATTAAGTCCCTGTCGTTGCATATTAAGTCCCTGTCATTGCATGTCAAGACACGTCTTTCTCTTTAATGCCAAATCACATTATCTTTTTTTAAAGCCCTCCCCAACCTAATTTTTGTATTGTGGCGCCCCTGATTTCAAATGATAAATGTATTTTTGTTGGATTTAAGTTACAAAAAATTGTTATAATGTAAATTCCAATTTCAATGAATAATCGCTTCTGACACTCACATTGTGATCTCAAGCTAAAGCTTTTCCTTTTTTTAAAAAAAGCTCTTAAAAACCCAAGTTTGAGCTCATAATGCCAGTGTGAGAATTGGTTATTCATATTTAATGCCTCACGAAAAATTATGAAAAAGGTAAGCACAGATGGCTTTATATGTCGACCAATTTGGCAATTTTTTTAACCCTGTGGAAGGTAATAATAGCCTATCATTCTAATTTCAGCTACAAAACGAAAACAGTATATGTAAAACACTACGATATTAATTCCAACTTCTTCTGTTCCTAAAACCTCAAAACAAAATATCTTTTCTTTTGGTAAGTATGGATTTACATGCAAAATATTAAAAAAGTGACAAGATCGAAGAAAATATATAGAGAAACCGAATCTTTGAACTAATCAGCAGTAGTCTTTCATTAGGTAGTATGCATGATAAAGGACTGCTGCTGACGCGTCCGAAAACTTAGATGTTCTAGTTCCTTTGCTACTTTACTAGTGCTTAGCAAATTTATTAATAACGTTAGTTTCTCCTTGATACTTTTTATTTAATTTCAAATATAAATTTCACATTTTGCATCTGCATAACAGTCGTTTTTGAATAATTAAAATTATAATTAGCTTTATTAATGGATGAATAATGTTAATATTGTCATGTATGTGATGATGACCAAAATGATTTTATTGGTGCTTAAATTGTCCTTATCCAAGTCTAAGGCGTCTTTATTGATGACTAATATGGGACATTATTTATTACTAAAGTGGTGTCGATGACCACGGTAATCCTACTGGTAATTAAAGTAAAATCATTGACGGCAAAAATGATATTGTTGTACAAAGGTGATAATACTGATAATAGAGTGATATCATTGTCCAAAGATATTATCTATGACTAAAATAACTAAATTGACATTATCAATAACTAATTTGGCATTGTCAATGACTAAAGTAATATTATTAATGACTGAAATAATAGTGTTAATAACTAACTGTATACCACTGGAGACTAAAATGACATCCTTAGTGACTAAATTTGTGACCACTAAACTATCATTCTAGTCGGAACCAAAGCCCCTAGAAAGCTGTCTCCACCTCGCTGATCCTTAACTTGCTGTGAAAACAACTATCTAGGCGAAAAAAATTTGAATATTTTAACTTTTTAATCGTCAAATGACAAGATTTGAAAATAAATAAGTTCAAAACTGTAGAGTTCTATGATTTTAGATTCTAGTTTAGTGCACATCCACTTCAAAGCTTCGTGCCCAATTGCCAACGGAAACACTGAACGTTTATGAAAGTAAGAAACACGACGGCTCAACATTTCTTTAATGACACCACTTTACTTCTAATAACAAACGCATCAACTGACACTCGTTCCACGTTTTTGTTCGTTTAAAATTTTTCTCTTACTCTGGGCTGGATGATGACTATTCGCAAACTCATGCTGTTTAGCATTGTTTTCATACAAAACAACTTTTTGACGACAACTTTTCCATTCAGATCTGCAAGTCTTCACCTCCCCCTTCTCCCATTCGTCACCAGGCGCCACACGATTGATAAATCGTGTCGGCGTCGAAAAGGGGGAGTCGGGGAGCTGAATCTATCCTCCCTCACCCTCGAAAATCCGGCTGTCGGCGGCCACCATTCTGGCGCTACTGGGATTTTAGGAACAGTGCCAATCCTCGTTTTTTAGGCGGAGGAAGACTTTCCGGCAATGTTTCTGCCACAATTGGCCTAGTCAAATCGGGAGAGCTTAAAACGTCAGCTGAACTGAACACCGCGCGTGGACGAAACCTTGATGTACGAAGTTAGAGAAATATTTTTATCAGATACTGGAAAATTACATTTTTCGCAGAATAATAGAATTGCATATGGCATTGCTGCACTCACCAAGTACACGCAACTTGATAGTCGACCGTGAAAACGTAATTTTAGGCTGCACTGACAACGTAAACACTCCATTTTTATGACCATCCACATAATCGGTTAGAGGATTAGGCGTCGTTACGTTATGATAGAGTATTTCCATATGCTGTATGGTCAATAACGAACGGCAGCCTAGGCTGTTCCCGTAATTCTCAACACCCCCTGCTTTCATCCTGCGCTGACTTCTCCCTTAATCAGAAGTAATTAAAACTCGGAGGCTAGAGGCTTCGGTCTTATATGTGAAAGAATCTTAAAAAAATTAACTATAAATTCGCCACAGTGAGGCGACGGATTAGCGAGTTACTTTAGCCTCCCTCAACGTTCTATTCGTAGTTAAAATAATAAAAATTGCTTCTTAAATGGAAAGCATAAACCTGTACCGTTTGGTGGCTATGCAAAATTTTAGGCTATTCGTTCGACCTGTTCTGTACATATTCGCTCATAGCTTTGTTTTCGTTGAAATACAACTAGTCTTTTATAAGCCGCGTATCCAACTGTTAATATCTTTCAATTTGCTTAACAAGAATTTTGATATGCATTTTTAAACATCCGCTTTGGATATCAAAATCGTTAAGCAAGAACATTGCAGGAATATTTCAGCTCTGCACGGACGGGTTTGTAAGTTATTTGCAGCGCTTTTATCAATAGCTAGAATAAAGAATAACAAGTTAAATGCTCATTTAAATTAAAAATTAGCGTTACTAACGCTAAATACTTTACTTACGAAGTGACGGAATTTAAAATACCTTACTTATGACGTGATGGAAAAGTTTTACGGAAAACGTGATAGATTTTATGAATTCAGTAAAAAAATGACGAATTTTATGAATTCAATAAAAAATGACGAATTTTATGAATTTAATAAAAAATGACCAATTTTATTAATTCAAATTCAATAAAAAAATCACGAATTTTATGAATTTGAAGTCACTAAAAACGTCTTTGATGGTAAAAGAATAACATTGTAGATAAAACACATGTTTAACTATATAAACCACATATATGAATATAACTATGCATACAAAAATATGAAAAGATCATCTAAAGTATCTTACTTACGGCGTGACCAGAAAATGTTATGAAAACACGTGACGAGTCTTTTGGTTCCAAGCTCAAAAAAAAGTTCTCAACATTAGAAAATTTATAGATAAAATACATATCGAAATATATAAGCATCATTTACTTATGTTATTATTCCCATACATACAAAAATATGCAGAAAGGGAAATAAACGAAAATAGTAGTAGACATCCCAACATGGGCCTTGAGTGACATCTTCCCTGCCGAGCTTCCGGAATTACGTTCATTTTTATCTTGAGAACGAATATCCTACAGGATGACAAAACTTAACAGGAAAAAGGTCTCCAAAACCAATGCCAACAATTCTATTCATATTTCTTTTTACGTATACGCTGCTACTCAAGATTTAAATACAGTAGGAGTACTTAAATACTGTACAAGTTATTTACTGTGTAAGTATTTAAGTACTATATTATTTGTTTATTGTATAAGTATTTAAGTGCTGTATAAATGCAATCTGTATAGCGATCCGTTTTGAAAAGTATCCGTTAATTTAGAGCATGCATATATATATATTTAACAAGTCATCCGAATTAAGTACAGTAGTGAATATATAACCATATTTAATTTATTGAGAACTGAAACATGAAAGCGCACTATATATTATTTGACTAAGTTTAGTCAAAAATGTAAAAGGAGAACAGGCACAGGGTAGGAAGAACCTAAAATTATAAGTTAATAAGCACTAGGAAAACCCCTTTAAATAGCGTATAAGGAGAATAAGGTATGTTAAATAAATAAAGCGAAAATAAATGATGTCACAAAATAACCATACAGTTATTAGTTTAAAACAAAAGAATCCAGTAGTTCTTAAACTTTTATCCAACGCAATCCTTCTTTTACCGCATGCCTAGCCACAAAACTCTTTTTAAATATTATTTAAGAGAAACCCAAAAAGCTATTATTTATTATTTCTTGCACATAAACGTCAAAAATAAACAATAAATAAGTATAGAATAATGGGTAATACTTTTCTGTTGTTGCGGAATGTTGGTTAGCTCATTTTATTTAAGAGGATTTAAAGATTTTCTTGAAAATTTTTACGATGTTTTGCTTTGCTTGTGGAAGCACTGGTGGGCCTTCATGGAACCTGGGAATTCCGTGAAACGCATTTTGACAGAAAACACTATACTAAATAATAGTGAGATATAACGTAAATAGAAGGCTGAAGAGGGTAAATCTCGCATGTAACATACAAAAATCCGATTATTTATATAACTAATGAAACCATAATATTTATTTAAAACCCCATTATTCTGTTATAAGCTTATATAACGATACATTTTTAAATAAACAGTATAAGTTGGGTTCTGTATCGATCAACTTCGAGATAAAGCTGAACTGCTGCTGTTACAGCTCTTAACCAGGATATATCGAGAATAATTAGCTGATCACATACGATACGCCAGCTTGTTTATTGTCCAGCTCATATACATACATTTAACGACTACCTTCACTTATGAATTTTTATACAAATTTTTATACAAATTCGGGGATGGGGGTTTCCTATTTATATCCATCCTCACTTGCAGGGTTCCGTTCCAAGTCGCAGCATTAAAACAATCACATGAATCATTTTGCTTCCTGGCACATGTAAAACTATCTTTATGCTACACTATAGTACATTGAGTATGAAAGAGCATTATCAATTAATTAATATATTTATTAACCTATTTGTTAATTAATATATTTATCGATTGATATATTTATTAATTAATATATTATCGGCGCAGATTTGCCCAAAACCTTCTCGTTATAAAAAGCGTAATAAAGCGAAGTGTTCTTATATTATAGGTAAGAGAAAAAAATGTGTTTTATTATTGCTATTTTGGCTGTTCATCCTCAAGGACTTTCAGCTCAGGGCCGCAAACCAGGGAACATCAATCTATCACGTTTTCTTTTCCGCGAAGGTTTAAAATGTACTCATTGTGAGGAATGTATAAAAGCATGACGAACGAGCTTGAAGGAAAAAAGGAAAAAATGTTATTGACTCGTTTGAGGAAAATAAATCGAAATTTATGTATCATCCGATTTCAAATATTTTGCTTATTCAGTAACGTTGAGCGTAAATCATAATTTTTTTATTACGCGTATGGGGTTCTGGAAAATTCAAAAATAGATCAATTTATTTATATTTTCTGGTTAGACAGCTTCACAATAATAATTTCTTTAACCTTTTTCCTTAAAAAGTGATCGCTTATTGGTTTTACGTACATTATAAGTATAATTTATCATTTTAATATGTGTACACATTAGTTGCCGCTTATCTGCATCGTGTTTAGTATGCGCATACCATCTAATAAAGTAGCGGCTCAATAAACCGATAATTATTTTCCAAAGCACTCTAAATTTAAAACACGCGCCTATTCTTATTTTAAAATCGAAACTTGCATATATTTTTCCTGCGCCCGTCTCTAGATTTTCGACCATACAACGACAAACATCCCAATATCGACAACAGTCTCTATATAAAATTTGTAAAAATCATGGTCCACGGGGAAAATCAGTGCCTCATTGGACGAAATATGACAGGAACCAAAGTGATCTCCAATCACCACCCATAAGACTAGAGAAAATGGAAAAGGGTATTTTAAGCAAAATTCTCAAAGAAACAGAATATGATGATGGATATTTTAACTTCCGCAGTTCACAATTCCTTCCCTAAAAGTCAAAAGATGTCAAGGCAGTGCAAGAGAGTGGCAAACGAGGCATCTGATTTCGAGTATCTGATTGAAAGGTGAAGGGACATCAAATGAGGTAACACTATGGTTCAAAGGGGAGGTTCATGTGTAAGAATTTAAAAAATATATAGAGTTAATAATTTAAAAAAAAAAATGTCATAAACTAGTCTTGAGGGGCGCCATTTTACCTATTTGCCTCAGATATGAAAATTTCTCAGCCGTGAAAAACAGCTAAGAAATTAATTATTATCCTCAAAAGTCAAATTTCGTTACAACATATGGTCTGGAGTTCGATTCCAGGGATGTGTACATGTTCCTTTTTTTTAATTTCATTTTGCCATGATAAATGAAATAATGTGTCATAGAAAGAAATCGAAACTTGCAAAACAGATGAAGAATTACCGATTATCTCCAAAAGTCAATTTTTTTCACAGTATTTGTCCTTAAATTCGACCTTAGAAATAGTTATATATTCCCTTTTCTTTTTGCATCATTAAAAAAATAACTTTATTTTGAAAAATTAAATATTATGCTAGTGAAAACAAGCAAAACGTGTAATGCGAGAAAAGGAAAACAAGCGCAGAAATTATTGACTATTTCCAAATGCCGAGCTTTATTACAATACATGGTCCTAAATTCGATTCCTAGAATGAATACGTGTTTTCTTAATTTTTTGTTTTGTTTAATTTTTCCCTGATAAAAGAAAAAATATGCTATAAAAAGCAGGATGTATAACTGAAAAAACAGGCAGAGGATTTCCTCCCATTGTATTGCAGACGAAGCAATAGCTTCAAATTTAAATTTAAAGAAGTATCGGACGAAATGACATGAGGTGTATTGTTATTCTAATGCCAGTGGTTTCCAACCTGGGGGTCGTGACCCACAAAGGGGGTCGCAAACTGATTTCCGGGGGGTCGCCACAGCTATTTTTAGTTTCAATTATTTTTATAAAGAATTTCATACCAAATGTTTCCAATGCTTTTATATTTCAACATGGCTACACATTAAACAACAATATAAATCAACGTTTATTGGCGTAGTGATACCAGCGCCGGCGCTGGTATCACTACGCCAATAAACGTTGATTTATATTGTTGTTTAATTTAATCTGCGTAGTGTTCGATTTATTTAAATGGCTACACATATTGCAATATTCTACTAATCGTTGTTAACTTTATATCTATAATATACATTAATGTAATATGCATAATAGATGGAATATATATAATTAATATAATGAAATTACATATCCAATGTGTTTTATTTGCTTCGTTAAAAGTGCTTTTATTATGCAGACGTTGCGGCAACAGACAGAAGGGGTCGTGAACCTCTTGGTTACTATAAAAGAGGGTCGCGAATTACTTGGCTACTCTAAATGTGGGTCGTGGCTTGAAAAAAGGTTGGGAACCATTGTTCTAGGTGTCTAGGTTTGACAACAAATAGTGTTAATAATGTGTAATAGCTAATGTCATAAACAGTTATTTTTATGGGGGTAGCTTTCGACATATTTGTCTCACATACGCAAATTTCTTGGCATAGTCTTATCTAAATCAATGGAACTACTACGTTATTGGCTTAAAGCAGCATTTTCTAAAATGAAATTCAAAAACATTATTGAACGGTTGTTTAAAGACTATAGTGTGTTGTAACAGAGTGTATAAAAAAGGCCTACAGTAGTGTTAAAAATATATACCGTGGCTGGAAGCCCTTTAGGTTTCGGAACCCAAGGTTTCTGCCCAGACCATTGGGGAACCCGGCACTGACATCACTGCTTCCATGTCTTCTCCTCCGTCATATCTTTATACTTGGGGAGTTAGGAGGGGACCGACTTCCAGTAGTTAAAACAGATCCATAACAGCACAATATTTTATATGTATTAATAATGATAGACAAATATATACTCATGTTTGTAAAAATTGCAACACCATGAAGGACTCGTCCGAATTGAATGAAATTTAATGTACAAACGACCTGTGTTGATACAAATAAACGATTAAAATTACAAAGCAAAAAAACAATATTACATGTCGAAAATCAGTATTTGGTGAAGCCACCACGCGCTGCAATAAGTGATGCTATACGACGTGGCATGGAATCAAACAGATGTTGAATGTGTGCCTGAGGAAGAGCATTCCAGATTGCTTGTATGCGACCCCAAAGTTCATCTGTAGTAGCTATGGGACGAGGATCACGAGCGAGACGCCGACCAACGAAATCCCACACATGTTCAATCGGCGACATATCCGGCGAGTAGGCAGTCTAAGGAAGAAGCTGTATCTGTTGTGATGAAAAGAAGTCTTGAACATTCCTGGCAATATGTGGGCGGGCATTGTCCTGTTGAAATACAGCTCCGGGAATGCCTTGAAGGAAGGGAACAACTTCGGGCTCCAGAACTTCATTGATGTACCGGTTGCTGTTAAGATTACCCACAATTCGTAGCAGCTGAGATCGTCCATGATACGCAATCGCACCCCAGACCATAACGCTGGGGGTTCGTCCACTATGACGTTGGATAACGCACTCCGGAAGGTGGCGTTCACCGGTATAGCGTCTAACACAGATGCGGCCATCACTGTACCCCAAATTAAAGCGGGATTCATCAGAAAACACCACATGTAGAAACTTGAAAACGTAACTTGCTGAAATGTCGCCCTCCTTCGTCGTAGAGGCATAGTGACGTTTCACGTAACGTTTACCACTAGCAGATAGCCATACACGCCCCGCTACAGCCCTCTATTTATACGGATCCATCAGCAGTTCAGAGGGCGCTGCTCAGCCCACGCATGCGCGATGACTCTGAAATTCTAATCATTTGAATAGCATACCCTAATTTGCATTTCCTGAAAGTTTCAGGTCAATCAAGTGATTCCTTCATGGTGTTGCAATTATATATATATATATATAATGGAGGAATTAGCCATCATTTCACCACGCTGGTTAGACGGATTGGTGAATTAGCCTTCACCTTCCCCCTTTCTATTCGTGCAGCAAATATTAATTTGCTTCATAAATTGAAAGCCCGGCCCGCACCACTGAAAAGTGGCGTAGGACTCTATATTACTGTCCTGGTTCCACACATCGTTACATACGTTCAGCGTGTGGGTCTCCGTCCAGTTAAGATACCAGCTACTCTTTTGCAGGCCTCAACTAGAAGTAGAGATGTTGGACTCAAGATGAAACTACACAAAACTAAAATCATGTTCAATAATTTCGTAGGGAAAACAAAAATACAGGTTGACAATATTCAGCTAGAAATTTCTGATTCATATAGTTACCTTGGCCAACTGATTTCAGTGAAAGACAACATTATGAAGGAACTCAACAGACGCATTAAACTTGGCTGGAGTGCATTTGGAAGAAACAATTTTATGCTGAGGGAAAATTTGCCTTTGTGTCTAAAAAGAAAGGTTTTCAACTAGTGTGTATTGCCAGTCCTCTCTTATGGATCAGAGACACGGGATCTAACAGTTGGAGCAATACGGAAGTTACAGACAACCCAAAGGAACATGGAGAGGTGCACGCTTGGAATAACTAGGGGAGATCGAAAAAGAAACACTTGGGTGAGAGAGAAAACTAGAGTAGAGGGCACCATCGTTAAAGTAAAAAGGCTGAAAGGGCAATGGGCTGGGCATATTGCAAGAAGAACTTATCAACGATGGACAACAAAAATTCTCAACTGGATTCCAAGAGACCACCGGAGACCAAGGAAATGAACTTAAACTAGATGGGTGGATGAGATAAGAAAACCGGTTGGAGTGGGGTGGAAGCGAATTGCTCAGGATAGACTTGTGTGGAAAGCATTTGGACAGGCCGTCATCCAGCAACGGATAGATAATGGTCGTATATGGTGATGGTGATGATGATGATATATATATTCATCAATGGATTCTTTTTTTTTTTTTCGTTCAATTTGTATTCATCAATGAATACAAATATTTGCAAACATACGTTCTTTAGAAAATTTAAACAGCTGCGTGCATTTCCTATTTGGCAACTTTCTTGCGAATATGATCATTGCAGCTTGTTTACAACTTTTCTGCGTATGAGCTCAAACTTTCTTCTCACTTCACAGAAGGTTTCATCATTTACAGGCAATCCAATCAGAAGAAGAAAGAGAGAGGGAGAGCGAAAAAAAATGATTTTTAGGATTTGTACTGCTGAGATAAGCGGCAAGAAAATTGATGAAAATGATGACATGTGCATTTCCAATCATTATTGTGTTCAGTGCGCTGAGAGTAAGAAGAATTTCATTCTCGCAAACAAAGGCCGTTTTCTCTGCCCTATTTCTTGAATGGTACAAACTGTGAGAAATATTGAAAGATTCTTCTCGCAATAATTAATTCATCGGGGGCTTGTGGTGATTTTAAAGGGTTAAAAATTAGTTTCAATTTGATTTCGTTTATAATGCAAATAAGCGACGGTTACTCTCTATGTATATAAAATCAATTTTGTATCTTTATGATTAAAAGCTTGAAAAAAATTAATGCTTTTTAAAAGAATTTTCTGTCTATTTGTCTATTTGTCTGTCCGTCTGTCTGCCTGCCTGTATGAATGTATATAGGTAACTACCTACGCAAAGAGTCAGTGCGTGATTCTCTTTAATCTCAATATTTTAGTTTCCATAAGATGATAAGACAGACCATAAGATGATAAGATAAGACAGATATCTGTAATCAAGGAAACTTAAAAGCAGTAAAATGATGTCAAATAGAAAATATACATGATCAAATTCTCTAAGTACAAGGATTATCTGGCAACGTTATTTATTTAAAATATCTTTGAATAGATTTTTTATTATTATTTAACTTTAAATTGTGTATTTAGCTCTTAAAAGGGTTTTAAACAAACTGAGATGCCCCGTTTACGTAAATTCAATTACAGAAAATAAAACTTATTTTAAGAAACAATTTTTATTTCGTAGTAATTGACAAAGAAATAAAAGCAAGTTTATTCGTAAGAGTACGCAAAAACACATTACCTTTTTTCTTCAATATCTTGAAATTCAGTCAAATTACAATTGAAATAAAGAACAAGTCCCTATTTTGTTTACGAACTTCAGAGATTTATAATAAAAGAGCATAAAAAATAATACTTTTATAATAAAAGAACAAACTAACAAAATATATTTAACAATTATTGAATGCAAGTAACGAATTCTTATTTGCCAACTTCCTTATTTCCTTTTCCCCAAGAAAATACTTTCTTGGTTAATGAACTTCCAAAAAAACTTTGAAATAGGCGGGTTTACTTGAAGATAATTAACGAAGAATCTATTTCAAATTCATCAGCTTTGTAAACGTTCTCGTTCTCTCTCTCTCTTTCTTTTCCTTCCTTCTTTCTCTCTTTCTTGCTTTCTCCTTCTCTCGTTCTCTCATTTTTTTCGTTTTTTTTAAGGAAAAAAGAACATTTTTTTCTTCTTCGCAGCTCATGAAATGCAATAACGACGAACTTATAGATGTTTGTCATGTCCAGGTGGTCAAGTTGGTATAACGCTCTTGTCCATGGAGAATTGCCGCTGACTCAACTCCGGTCCAGAACGATCTTCTTTTTCATTCTCTACAGCTCACAAAGTCTTGCGATAATATATCGTATTCACAGCTTCAGTTACAGCTTTACACGCATATGGATATCTGAGCGACTTGTTAGTTAATCTCCTTAAGTAATTCTCCCACAAACCTGTGCTTTAAAAAGGGTGCGAGTTTAAAATTTGAATTCGCAAGTTAAATTCCATTAATAATTAGAACCTCCCGCCCTCTCTCTCTCTCTCTCTCTCTCTCTCTCTCTCTCTCTCTCTGTCATAACAAAGCTATGAGTATTAAGAAAAACGATAACCTTCAATTTAAATTTTAAAAAATCGTAAATCACACAAGATGTGAAAAAATTAAATTTATGCGCACATAATTTAACATCAAATGAATTTCAAATTATCAATTTTTAAAATCGAAATATAGTTAAAATATTGAAGTTTATACTTTATTGAAGTTTGGCAGAAAAATTCCAAGACGTGGATTAACATTATTGGATGAAAATTTTAACACCCAATTTAAGGCTTAAATCTGATCTTCTTTGTAAAGAAGAAATATAGATATCGTCCCAGCTCGGAGTCGAACCAGAAACCCTCCTTATGAACCCGAGTTCCCTAACCTGCTCGCTCACCGGAATGCTAGGACCCTCTGCTTTGTCTTCCTCTATAAAATTTGTACGATATTATGACCTTTCTCAGGTTTAACACAATTAGCAATTAATCAACATATAAAGTCAAAGGGGCATATATTGTTAATTCTTTCGTAGGGAATGGGATGGATGGATAACAATTCTGACACCCATATTTATTATATTATTGGTCGAAGTGAATAAGAAACCTCTAAACGTAAACATGGAGCAATTGTCTTATATTAGTACTAACTACTTATACTAACAGATCTCTAAATTCATCCTACTCTTGCTCTAAAACAACATTCTCCTAGCTCTAAACAACATAGCAGCCACCTTTCCCAAAGCTTTTCTTTAACACGCTGCTCTAAAAACAGAGCCCATCTGTTGGAAAGATTTCTTGCATAGAGTTTTTATTTTAGTGTGCTTATTTTAGTTAATTATTGTTATTTCAGCACACATTTCCGAGAAGAAGGGAATAAAAATCATGGCCCATTTCATGACATCCGCAATAATGTTACACCTTTAGACAATAATGCACGACGTTAGGCAGTAATCTGCAGCATTACACATTAATGCGCAAAAAAACACAAAAAACATTAAGACAGTTTTCTAGCTGAATACTAATTGTGCATCACGTTTTGTAAAATTCTAATTATATTATCACGCATTACGCTGATACTTTCTATGAACGCGCATCGTATTATTACGTATTGCGCTGACACAGAACTTATCGCGCACTCTAAGAAAGCACTTCATTAGTTTTCTAAGGGGCTCAAGCCCTCCCCCCCCTTGCATATCAAAACACGTGATCTTCTTCTTTGAAACCACTTGAGAACCCCACAAGCCCCACAGAAATTTTAATTGCTACGTTACTGCGCCAACTAACTGCTCATGGCAGCCCTGGAGGTTGGTTCCCTAGACCTTAAAAGCTTCATCGCCCAACCGTGGCACGATAGTAACGCATTCATTTACAGTGCCATTAACACAGTTTCAACCCTCAACGGTATCGCGGATCACGTGCCGTTTTTCCTCCCACCGTAATACGGGGTTTAGTTTCCTGAGCAACAGAGGCTCGAATTCATCGGAAAACCATAGGTCCAGAGGCATCATGACCTTTGCTGACCTTGCGCCGTAAAAACCCAAACTTCCTGTGCATTTTCCTTTTTGTACGTTTGAAAATGGCAATAAGAATTCGGCTTTCTTCTAACTTCAGCATGCTGTTTCATCAACAATGTACCGTGTGATCCAAAAGTAATAGAACAAGTAAAAAATTAATAATTCGAGAAGTATAGACAGTAGCACTATGTGGTTTTTACAGAAATGCACAGAAAGATTTTTTTTTTTTTAATAAAGAAAAAATTATTGGCAGAATAATTGCATTTTACACCACCAGGTGGCGCTTCATTTGTGTCAGTAGTTTGTTCAGTGGTGTAGCATGAGGTGTAATGGTCGGCAGATCTGTTTAAATAGCGACGTACTGTAACTCCGGGACTGATACAGCGCCATCTGGCGGAAAAAATATAATTATTCTGCCAATAAAATTTTTCTTTATAAAAAAAATAAATAAAGTATCTTTATGTGCATTTCTGTGAAAACCGCATCGTGCTACTGTCTATACTTCTCGAATTATTAATTTTTACTTTTTCTGTTATTTTGATCAATCTCTGCATATACCAGTGATTTTCGACAGGCGGCCAACAAACAATAAAACTGCCGACCGCAAAGCGATAAAAAAAAATAGTACAATGTCGATTTTAGGAGTAGATATCATAATAAGATTAATTAAATGTAACATCACCAATATGTTACATATTTCTCTCAATTCTTTTTAACGTAATTTTCAGTATTCGTTCATATGCATAGGCGTAACTAGCCTCGCAGTTTAGGAGCGCCACTTCTTTCCAGGGAATAATAATTTTTTCTAGATGGATACCTTTTCTAGTGGGCTAATTTTTCTCTGGTAAAGGCCATTTTCAATGATATTTCATTTAATCAGAACATTTCTAGGAAAGATAAACCCATAACCCCGTAGTTATGCCAGTCTATATAGCACAGTAAGATAATCTCATTTTCGCATCTTATGGCCTGCCGATAAAAAAAAAATATCCAAAATGTTCCCGCGATGAAACGAATTAAGATCCACCACTGTTATATACAGTAGATTTCCGTTATAACGAATAGCGGTACAACGAAAAATTCTTTATTACGAAAATGCAAGCACTGTTTCAAATACCATTAAAGCAATTTATCAAAATTTCCGATACAACGAAATAAATTTTTGAAAATTCCCTCATAACAAAAAATGTATTCGAGATCCAAGACAAAAAATAATTTTATAGAAAAAGCATTTCAAGTGAAGAGAATTCAAAATGAAAAATATAAGGCGTTACATATATATATATATATATTAAAATATATATAATTTAATAACAACAAAGGAACAAATGGCATTTAAACCGACTTTTTTCTTCCTCGACATTTTTTTTGTTCTGTCCAATTTGTTTCCGCTTTCGAATTCTCTTCCCATCCCTTCTCCAGGTTAAGCACGTGACAAACAATTAGCATAGAGAATGATATCACGTGACACTAAAAGGTATGTTCAGCGTCCATTCTTCTGTCGTCTGTGTCCGGTGTTAGTCGAGATATTTGCTTTCCAATTGCAAGCATTTCTATTATCTTCAAATACGAATCCGCATGTACAAACAAAAATCACGGATTTTCTACAGAAGTGTAAATTAAAGGTTAATCTTTAATTTTCGAATTTTATCTCACCAAATTATTCCACGTTAATTAAATTATTTTTCCATCAAAATCATATATGGTTAGCGTGATAAAAAAAAATGCTTTGAGTGTTATATTTACGTGGATATATTATGCAATATTAATAAATTAATATGAATTCCGCTATAACGAAATTCTTTTTATAACGAAATAATTTAGCGGTCCCATAGGGTTGATTACAACGAGAATATACTGTAGTTTATATAGGAATTATTTACAAGAATCAATTCAATTTATATTTTTATTGAATATCATCCGTACTCATATACTGTGCTCATATTAACGCGGCAATAACATAATCTGGAAAAACATCTATCTATATCCTTAGATCCATTTGGTCTTGCTACATTATTTGGCGAGATATTGCTTTTTTTTAGCAAGGTTCCCAGTAATTTGTTCCCTCAGTCACATGTATATATGAATGTACACAGGCCTGCACAAAAGTTTAGACACAACACAAATTTGAGTATAACAAAATACTATTAAAACTGAAGAAGTAGGAACTTTAATATTACGAAGTATGAACACATGTAATATGCAAATTAAAAATTTGAGAACAGAAATCACATCAGTAGCGAACTTGCTGCAATATATAACTTAAAATAAGTAAAATATGTGGCACAAAAGTTTAGGCACAAACATAAATTTTAGCACTTGCATAAGGAAATGAACAATTTTAATAATCAATGTAGCCACCATTACTTCGTATTAGATTAAATACGCGGTCGTTCATTGAAAGCACAAGATTTTGAAAGGTTTCTGGTTCAAAATTAAACCACGCTTCTTCTATAGCCTTTTTAAGTTCTAAAACGGACGGATATTGCTTTCCATTGGCATACACAACATTCGTTAGTATGCCCCATACATTTTCGATGGGATTACAGTCAGGACTAAGAGCAGGCCAATCGAGAACTGTAATATTTTTAGCGCTCATCCATTCTTTTGTTGACCTGGATGTGTGGATGGACGCATTATCTTGTTGGAAAACCCAGTTTCGTCCACATAAAAGTTCGCCAAAAGGTAATAGGTGACTTTCAAGAGTTGCCTGGTATGCCTTGGAATCTTGTTTTCCATTCAAAAACGCCAAAGAAGTCTGTCCATTGAAGCTAAAGGCTCCCCAAACCATGACTGAACCTCCTCCTTGACGTCTGCTGAACCGACTTAAGGGGCGTTTTCGAAGATCGTGCCAGTAGTGCGAAAGGCCATCGGGACCATCTAAGTTCCACTTTTTTTCATCACTAAATAACACCTGCAGCCATTCGTCACTGTATGATATGTGCTGCCTTGCCCATTGTAGTCGTGCTTGTTTATGATGTAATTGCAAGCAGGGCTTGCGGCGCATTTTTGCATATCTCAAATGCCTGCATTCTACAATCCTTCTACGTATGGTTTCTCTTGACACTCGCATTGCTAACGTGTTTTTTATTTGATTTGCAGACAGGCTTTCATTTGAAGCCAATCTTCGTATTTGTCTATCATCCCGAATGCTGGTCACTCGAGGCCTCCCAGATCGTGATTTTGGTTGATACTGATCACCCCGGGATAACACTCGATAAATGCCTCGCTTTGAACGGTTCAATGCAACAGAAATTTGAGTAACAGATTTACCTTTAGTTTTCAGCCTCCAAATCTTCAAAATCTCGTCATTCGTAAATTGCTTTGACTTCGGCATCGTTCTAAGCATTCTAAATTATTTCAGGCCTTATATAACAACTCTGGGAAACGCCCCTTCGATCACTTGGGAACTTCGCGCCGTTAATTTGCATAAATCTGACATATGTGCCTAAACATTTGTGGCATGCAGATTCCAATATTACGGTGTTGGGATATTTTGTTTCAGTACTTTTGGTAATCTTTTAAGTTGCACAATTTATTATTGGTTCTAGGATTATTTAGATACAATATCGGCGAAGTTCAATGCAAATTCTCGCTTTTATTTATAATTTGCCTCTGTGTCTAAACTTTTGTGCAGGCCTGTACAACCTGTTTCTAAGTTGGAGTAGGCAGATTTCTTTTAAGCAAATTATTTAGATATGCCCAGGGGCAATGTAGTACTGTTCCATCGGAATAAAATTTATTATTGTAATAACATGATATAAAAAATAACGTTAAAAAATAATCATAAGAAAATCATAAGAAAACACACATTTGTTTTTAAAGTAAACGAAAGTGAAACTGATTTTACCAATGTTTTCACAAGAAAAGTTGATATAACAAAAGTTTTAAGTTACATTTTTCGTGTTAGCGATTTGATTGTTCTGTTGTTTGACTTCTATCTGTAACTGAATATATATATATCATCATCATCATATTCAACCATTATCTATCCACTGCTGGATGAAGGTCTCTCCAAATGCTTTCCACACAAGTCTATCCTGAGCAATTCGCTTCCACGTCACCCCAACCTGTTTTCTTATTTCATCCACCCATCTAGTTTGAGGACGTTTTCTAGGTCTTCGGTGGTCTCTTGGAATCCAGTTCAGAATTTCTGTTGTCCATCGTTGATCAGTTCTTCTTGCAATATGCCCAGCCCATCGCCATTTCAGCCCTTTTACTTTAACAATGATGTCCTCTACTCTAGTTTGCTCTCTCACCCAAGTGTTTCTTTTTCGATCTCTCCTAGTTATTCCAAGCATGCACCTCTCCATGCTCCTTTGCGTTGTCTGTAACTTTCGTATTGCTCCAACTGTTAGACTCCATGTCTCTGATCCATAAGAGAGGACTGGCAATACACACTGGTTGAAGACCTTTCTTTTTAGACACAAAGGCAATTTCCCCTTCAGGATAAAACTGTTTCTTCCAAATGCACTCCAGCCAAGTTTAATACGTCTGTTGAGTTCTTTCATAATGTTGCCATCCATTGAAATCAGCTGGCCAAGGTAAATATATGAATCAGCAATTTCTAGCTCAATGTTGTCAACTTGTATTTTTGTTTCCTCTACGAAATTATTGAACATGATCTTAGTTTTTTGTAGGTTCATCTTGAGTCCAACTTCTTTACTTCTAGTTGAGAGCTCCTGTACCATGTCTTGGAGTTCTGATGGGTTCGTTGAAAAAATAACAATGTCATCAGCAAACCGCAAATGATTTAAATATTCACCATTTATTTTTATTCCCTTGTCATTCCAATTTATCTGCTGAAAAATCATCTGTAAAGCTGAAGTAAAAAGTTTTGGAGAAATGGTATCTCCCTGCCTCACACCTTTACCAATTTTGATAGCTTCGGTATCTTTATGTAACCGAAATTTTGCACTTGCATTTTTATACACACGTTTCACCATGTCAATGTACACATCCTCGATGTCTGCTGATCTTAAAGAGTTGATGACTGCTGATGTTTTAATAGAGTCAAAGGCCTTCTCATAGTCAATAAATGCCACACACAATGGAAGTTCATATTCATGTGTTCTTTCAATTAATTCTCTTAATACTTGAATATGGTCCACTGTACTGAATCCACTTCGAAATCCAGCTTGTTCTCTTGGTTGAGCTGCATCTAATTTTTTCTGCAGGCGATGTGTTAGCACTTTTGTGAAGATTTTATAAATAGCAGGTAACAAGCTAATTGGTCGGTAATTTTTTAAATCCTCTTTATCACCTTTTTTATGCAAAAGAATTACTGTTGCAGAATCCCATTGGTTTGGTATGTTACCACTGTTGAGGCATTTGGTAAAGAATTTTGCGAGTATGTCTTCTACATGTTCTCCAGCTTCTTTTAAGATATCTAATGTAATGCCATCATCGCCAGGGGATCTTCCTTTCTTCATACTTTTTATTGCAAATGCTACTTCTTCTTTTAAG
>QLNU02014176.1:47077475-47091233 GCA_006491805.2 Dysdera silvatica | reverse complement strand
AAAATATTTATAACATGTGATTTTTGTAGATTTGAGATCCGTCGATAATTTATGGGAGGTGGAGGAAGCCATGGGACAAAAAAATCGAAAGCCTTTGATATAATGTGAAACAGATTGTTTAATTATTAAAAAATTAGGAAGAGAAGGTCAAAACATGGTTTCGCAGAAATCATATTTAGTGTCACGCCGGCTCTACCAGTACAATAAACATACCGTACGTAGGACGGATATTGGTACGTAGAACGGATACTGCCGCATGTTCCGCACTTCAAGGTGCTAGCTTTGAACATATGATGATGTGATCTAACATGCAGCCATGTGTTTTCCTAATTATGTTGTGGTGCTACATACACATCAATCTCATTTCTTCATATTAGCGTTATTTCCGATATTTTTATTCTTATCGTGACGTAATGAATCTTTTTGAAACCGTCGCCTTTGCGGAGGATGGGAATCTGGTCGCTTTTGCGGGGTCCGCTTATCTTGATTAAAATTAGTCTCCCTCCAGGCTAAGATCACCTCGCGTTTCAGCCATATCCCTCTTTTTCCTTTCAGGGGCTGTGTACAAATTTACTATTGGGCTCCATCAACAGTAAAATTTCTATTAACACAATATAAGAGTAATTCGCTCTCATACAAAATTTGCAAGTACGCTGCTCTTCTTTATAATATATATTTAGAAAACCTTGCAAATTAGAATAAAAATAATGCATTTAATTTTCTTAATACCGATAAAATATTTGTTTTTAAAAATATATAGAAAAGATAACGTTATTAAAATTTATTTTATACATGTATGAAATAGAAAGCACATAACTTTAAAAATAAAATATAGAAAATAAATGAAGATATGTATAAAAACACACAACACATGGAGTTAGGAGAATTTGTCAAAAAGTGACTTTCAACTGACTAACGTTGACAGTAATAATGTAAATGGAAGAAAAGTATTCCTTTGCAGATAACAATATTAACGGTATTTAACATTTCTATTTGTTTTTTCCAAAAAAGAAGTTTAAGTCAAAATTTTAGCTATTAAAAAGCGAAAATTAGAAGCTTTTGCTATACAATAGGATATTGGCAAAATAATTAGGTAAAAATAGCCAAAAAATCACATACATGCTTTGGCGACAATAGTACTCCCCGAAGAATTTCTCTCCTGAAAAGTTGTTCGCGACCCAAAAAGTTCGAGAACCGCTAGTTTAATTTATGAAATAAATCGATGCAACTGCTTAATATCTTAGGTTGTGTTCCGTCATCACTACCTCCTTTATTTATATTTAAATTATTAAGACTTTGATGTAGTTCAGTGTGATTTATTCTTCGAACAAATAGTTTTTCATTAACTATTCTGAAGAATTCCCTAAAAGTTCCATTACTGCTTTGACTCCTATCCATTTCCACCTCCTCCCCCACCTCTAATTCAATACAATATCTGTTAATTACGTTTGAGATTTTAATATTTATTGTAAAATTATTATTCATTTTTAATATCTTTATTTTTATTTCCATTTTAATTTATTTGTTCCTAATATCCTGTTTAATAGTTTAATATTAGCTATTTTTTTTTATTATGTGTGTGTATATGATCCATCTAATTTTCCCTCATGAAGTTTTTTTAAAGTGATTTAATTATATGTATTATGCATTTTTCAGCTTCGAATTTAAAACTTAATTTCAGATTTTAATTGTAGCATTAGACACATATTTATGCATATTTTATTAATAGAATTGTAGTTAATATACACATACATTATTATATTCTTCAATTAAATTAAAATTAAATGTGATTTATTGCTATTCTACTATTCATCTACATTTCGAATATGTAATATTGAATAATTTGTTTAACAAGGTATTAAAAATCAGGTGATGTTCAAATTAAATAACTTCCATAAATTTGTATACAACCCCTAATAAAAAACGGAGGGTTAATGCTGAAAGAGGTGCCTGAGGGGGGAGGCTTTAATAGACCCAGAAAAAGCGACGAAATTTCCAACCTCCGAAAAAGCTACCACCGCAAAAGCAACGACACCAATTTTTTTGGCGTGTGTATATCCGAGTAAGATGGCTAATTGAGAAGCGAAATATACTTTATCGAGTTAGTTTTACACGAGTAATTATCTGTGGTGTTTACTATACTGGTGATATTGAAAACCCGTCATTTCTTGTATCAGTCTTACACTGTTTGTGTGTGTGTGTTTACAAAAACCTCAGATATTTTCCAAAAAAATAACAGATTTAAATTTTATTTTCTGCATAGTATAAACATACGAATACACGACGACGATTTTATATGAGGTATAAAAATAAGCTTATATTGAAACAAATCACTTCGCGATGTACTGCGTCAGGACCGGATTATTTCATAAACAAAAAAGCAAATATCTAGAACCTGCTTTTTGAGGGGCCCGGCATCATAATCTCGGAACGCCACTTCGAATTCATCGAGAATAAATAATGTGGAAACTGTATTGCGTATTTATTTGCCTTTATTTCAAATGAAAATAGAAAAAGATCAATTTCAGTATTTCGACAAGTAAAAAATCAATTACCAAATTCCGCAAGTCTGTCAAAATTGTGCATAGAAAACAATGTAGATGTTATTAATTTCATAGAAATAATTGATAATTTTGCTGAAGAAAGAGCAAAGAAAAAGAGAAATTTTTAATATATAAATTTTATGATCTTGATATTATAAATGAAATTTTTATTAGTCTACTTTTTAAATTTTTGGAAGTTTATGAGTATTTTGGTTTAAGTTAATCTTAATTTTTCCTCTATTATCTCAAAATAAATAATTACGTAATTTATAATAAAAGGGGCCGGGGATGAAATTTTTTCAAGGGCCTCAAAAAGCCTTAACCAGCCCTGCGTCGTAGTTAAATTTTATTAACGTTGTTAATGACCGTTAAGAAATTTCAACTGCGAGACTTTCGTGTTTAATTGTTTATTAGTAAGCCTAGTTTTATTTAGAATATAAGATTTTAAAATGTCTTTTGAAATTAGCCAATCATTACAATATAACTTGGGGGAAAAACTTCCAAATATGTAAACCTTGTTCTTGACGTGACGTAATAATCGTAACTAAATTTGGGGTGTGATAAAAAAAAACAAAAAAAAAACTCAACTTATTTGGTGAACAAACCGGAAACCTGAATTTCTTGTAAGCTTTAAAAAATTAGGGCGGCTTTATATCGTTGATCCATAAATGGCTAATCCCTAAAAGCGGGTGGTGCAGTTGTAACGCGATTGGCTCTTCTTTGATCGCTAATAACTTTTTAAATATGCATTTTTGAGAATTTTCGCTCTCCAACTTTTTGCGTAGAATTTTGCAAGGAATACAGCTGTGAGGAGATTGAACGGTCGATATTGGACATCCTGTATATATATGTGTGTATATATATATAATATACACATGTATTATATACATTTTTAAATTCTATAAAACGTAAATTCCTTTTTTAATAGAAATGCAGAAAATATTTGTCGGACTGATTTTTTTTTTATTTCTTTATTTAAAAAAATAAAAAAATGATTCACCCCGCGTTTGTTCTGCGACGTGCGTCGCACTTTTTTGTACATTCTACTTTGGGGGTTGCCATTATATATCATCGCTATTGGGGAGGTAAGGCAATAATTAACAAGAAACGTTATTTTCAACTTTGTCGAGTTTGGAAAATTTTATTAGCGGGTTAATCGTTATCAGTAGCTATTGAACAGGAGCTTATTGCTTTTGGTTTTTCTGTCTAGGTGAAAAGAGTAAGGTAAAGGTCTTCCGTAAATGCAATAATGATAGCTATTGTTAACGTTGAAAACTTACCTACTTGAGAATTGGTGTGGCGAATTAGAATTGGGAATTAAAGTGGCGATTTAGAGTTGCGAATTAGAGAGTGGCGATTCGGAGAGTGATAGAGTAGAGAGTTGAGAAATTAATGTTAATTGAAACCCGCTAAATTTAAATATCGACCTTAGGCGATTTTCTTTCACTTCCTTATTTTTAAACACTTTGATGCCGCCCCTGGGCCTCTGTTTTGTGTACCTGGTTAAAAATCCGTTATTGGACGTGGTATCTTTAGTTGTTCTGTCCTCAAATGGCACCTCAGTAAGTTGCACATAACCCTCCGGTCTTAAGAGAGCATCTAAAACAAATGGTATATATATATATCGAACGTATACAAATATGTTGGACTATTCTCAAAGCAGTTAATACCGTAACACGTGCACGATGTGACTTTTTTGCTATCCATATAGCAGTTTAGTAATAATTAAACGCGTTTTCTTGCATAAACGTTACAGTTTCTTTTCACTTTTACATTGAAAATCGTATAATCCGAAATCGGACCCTCCCCTTTTATTACGAATAACCGGGGTTCCAGTATATAAAGATATGTAGTGCGCACGTCAACTGCTGAGAGTGTCGGGCTCTAAAAAAGGAACGAGCGTTGAACAACATAATCGACTGCCGCAAGGTGGGAGCCAGTTACTGAAATATTTCTGAAATTGTTTGCGGCTCAAGTTCTTGTGAATGTCGCTTCAATTTGGGGCACTGGTGTTGGTCTGTTTGCTTGTTTGAAATTTTCTCCAACGTGGAAACGCCTCCTTCATTTAATGGCACGCGTATTACGCAAAGCTGCATGTAAAAATGGCTGGGAATATGCCGTCGGTGGTAATCCCAAGAGAAAATGCAAGCTATTCCATTGTTGTCTAGGATCCTGATTTGTCGCACTGCATCGGGATTTGAATGCATTAAAATTCACGTGTGTGTGTATACACCGATAGCCTGCATAATCCTTTGGACACTTAATTCGAAAATAGAGCGCTATATTCCTGCAAATCATGATATAATGCCTCGTGCTCCGACCAAGTCGCTTAACCTCTGCTATGGATCGTTGAACGTGAATTCGGGTATGGTGCTCACTATAGGCATATTGGTTGTATGAGCTGTATTCAGTTGCTGGGGGAAGAAAGAAGAAGAAGAAGAAGAAGAGAGACCATTTTAACGACAGGGTGGTTTATTATAATATTGACAATTTATGTGTAGCACGTTCCATGGATCGAATGTATACCACATTCTGGAATGGTTTGTGGTGTTGGAATGTAGGAATGGTTTGTAGCGTTGTTTCGACATTGGCTTAACTAGGGGTGGCAGGCCCGTAGCTAGATGCTTGTTATGGGGGAGAGGGCTTAAAATTCGTAAATATTTTGTTGTATTTTATTAATATACAGTAAAACCTCGCGATTATTCGTCAGACACGGGACCAGAGCCTTGACGGATAATTGAAAAGACGGTTAAGCGGAAACGGGGAAATTTACAGTACAATATAGTACATTTTTATTAAAATTATACAATTAAAAAAAAATACGTTGTGAAATTTGCTGAAGGCACAAACGAAGTTTATTTGAATCAAGAGAACCTGCATTTAATGAAACACGAATATAAAACACTACATAGACTATATCTGCGTAAACTTCTTGTTGGTTGAAAAACGCAGTTGTTTTTTTTAAAGCACACTGCGTGCTTTTTTGGCTGCCATGTCCCGTACTCTTCGAAGCAGTAATAGCTGAGTAGCATCTGTTTCAGTCTGCTGTTCAAATCAATCAATGCACATGGAAAGTATACATTGTGCTTCAGTATGTGTGATGGTTTTTGTAGGTTCTCCAGCCTCCTATGCACTTTTATCGTTTTCTTTAGGGCCATTGCTGTTCAACACTTGCTGAATGAGTTCATGGTCAGTTAGAACTCAACCTGTTTCCAGTTTGTCGATGTTTATCCATTTAACAACAAGGTTGATTTCAATGTTTTCTCCTGCGGGTAGAGCCTCACAAGTGTGTAAAATTGTCTCATTGTCGATGTTAACGGAGTGGCCCTAACTTGAATTTGACGCCGATGGTTAGGCGAGAAAGACGGTAAATCGGGAGACGGATAATCGAGGTTCCACTATATTTAATAATACTGAATAAATTTCGGCCCTGCGGTGGGGCAGTGTGGTAACGCATTCACCTAATGTGCCGTTAATCCGGGTTCGACATCCAACGGTGCAAAGAACTCTTACTCGGAGATCTCATAAAGATCGCACTGCTCACTGTAGTCCGGGGTTTGGTTCCCTAGGGCTTAAGAGGTTCAGATTCCTCGGAAAACAGTAGGTCCCGGCTCAACATGACCACTGTAGTCTTTGAGCCGTAAAACCGCAAGCAACAAACAAACAAACTGAATAAATTTCTTTACTTCAATTTTGCATTGGAAACAAATTTTAATACACGTCTCTATAATTTTTCATATCCTTATTATAAAGTATACAAAGACTCAAGCATTAACATGTAAAAAAAACATTATATAGCCTACACGAGACCTACCACAGAAAGCTATTTTGAATGCATTTTTGACGTCAAAGAACAATTTCCATTGTCATGTACAATGTTATACAAAACAAAACAAATTCCACAATATTTTATTTGAGAAAATACTTCGAGGGGGCTCAGCCTCTATAGCCCAGTCTGGCCACGGTTCTGGGGAGCAAGGTGTCTTAACCACCCACCCCAGTAGAAAAAATTTACCCCTCCCCAGAAAAGCGAAGACTGCAAATAATTGTTATGTGCCGAGCATTGAGTTCGGGACTAATTAGCTTCTACTAAAACTTAAGAATAGTTAGAATAAATGCTGGCTTGTTATAAACTGGTCCTACTGTACTTAACGTGTTATGTTGAAACGCTGTATAAGCGGAGATAATTGACATTGTAATCTTCCCAAAATTTTCATGTTTTCTTGTGCAATTTTTGGCCATTTCTTCCCCTCCCCACGTACTGTTTAACGCTTTTTTTCCCCGTAGCCCCTTCTCCGCGTCCCGTCTTCGTTATAAAATTCGAGATCTTGAAATGTGCCATTTCTACATCTGATATCTACATCTACATCTGAATTGTGAGTCATGTTCATAGAGCCTTTTTACATATTTAATTTTCGGTACGGATTTATGTTTCTTCCTCATGCGTGACTGGCGTAGTTAACTGTCACGCATGATAATGTTATACAATTTAGTTTCATAATATTTTATTGAGATGGAAATTTCTATTAGCTGTTTTTTTTGTTTTTTTTTAAGGTAGAGATGAGTGAGGTAGATTCGCTGACTGTTCATTGTATTAAATTCTGAATATTCTGTACTTTTTTTTTGATTTCATGACTGTTTTGGCTGTTTTTTATTTCAAAACAAAAATTCCTGAAATCCGCATTATGTCAAGGTCGCAGGCGAATTCGCTGTTTTATTTTTAGGTATTCAGTGGAGCTGAAATGGCACACATTTTTGCCTTGTTTTTTTTTCCCGTAAGTTTACTATGGTAATGGTGTGCAAAAGGGAAACTTGAGACCAACAAGAAAAAATTCCGATAAAAATCCGCACGACAGTCACCCGTAGTCAAGGGCCACAAAGCCCACTGCCACAAACATTGCTGTGTTTTGGAAAACTGCGTGTGTGTGTGTGGCGAATTGAACGTGTTTCTAAGTAGATTTCGCGAAGTACGTGTGGAGGATGTGGGTTTGACCAAGATTCGTAGATCAACCAAAGATTTATTCATAGCCCTTGGACACAACAAACTCCAACTCTTGCAAATTACGAAGACTTCCTGATCACGCGAGATTAAAATTTGCCTATCTTAACCATAATCGCTTTTGTGATCGTTATCATGTGTGAAAAAAAAAATTATTCTTGGAATAGTCAATTAACGAAACTGAGGTGAGCAGGAGGTGCAATGGCTGGCGCAGTTCGTAACACGAATAACGATATTAAAAGATACTTACGGAACTGGGCTCGAAATTTAGTAATATCCGGTGCCTGCGAACTACCCCACCTATCTATGTAGCATTTGAGGAAGCAATATGGCCCTGCGGTGGCGCAGTGTGGTAACGCGTTCGCCTAGTGCGCCGTTAACTCGGGTTCGACTTCCAACGGTGCAAAGAATGCTTACTCAGAGATCTCATAACGGTCGCACTTCTCATTGTAGTCCGGGGTTTGGTTTCCTAGGCGTTAAGGTTCGGATTCCTCGGAAAATAGTAGGTCCTGGCCCAGCATGACCATTGTTGTCCTTGAGTCCTAAAATCACAAACAATAAGAGCAATACCTTTTAACGCATTTTGCTGCCCATATTCTTCAGCAACTGCTGTCTTTTCACCATTGTGAATGCACATCCATCGATTAGATGTTCGTTTGGGTTTTACGGCGGAGGGACAGCTAGGGTCATGCTATGCCTGAACATACAGTTTTCCGAGGAAGGCGAACCTCTTAAGGCCTCGGGAACTAATCCCCGGACTACGGCCAGTCAGTAAGCGGTTTTTTTCCTTCGGCTCAGTTGGGAGTCGAATACAGGAATATGGCACTCTGGGCGAATGCAATACTATGCTTTCGCGCTCAGTTGGCGCGTGATACCGTTAGCAGACGGGTTAGTCCATTGCAGTTTAGGGAAGGCCGTCTTGGAGGAACTGGTTTTTCCCGCGCGAAAAAAGCAGTTTCGGCAAGACGCCCTTCCCTAAACTGCAATGGACTAACCCGTCTGCTAACGGTATCACACGCCAACTGAGCGCGAACGCACAATACCACTGCACCACCGCAGGTCCAAAAATTGCCTCCCTTTCAGTTTGTTTCGAATCTTCTAATGGAACTCTTTTACATAGAAAGGGGTTTTACGTAAGGAGAGCATGGAGGCAATATATACTCCGCTAAGCCATCCATCGACGTACGATTGGCCTATCTCCGTTTCACTTTTTTATGTTTTAACATTATCATTATGTGTGAAAAATCTGGATTTATTTTGCAAAAAATTGGATATGTAAGATTTTTTTTACAATTTGTAAGATTTTTTTCGATGTGTAAGATCTTTTTCAATACGTAGAAGCAGTTTTCTCATTCGACGATCGCGCGGATTCACAAAAACTTTGATATACGAAAATTCGAACTCTTTACGTATATCATTATATTCAATCATTGTCTATCCATGTTAAGTCCTCCGCAGTGTCCGCTCTGTGTAAATCGTTTCCATACTTTCCCAACATTGCCTGTATTTCATATTCTTGTCCGAGAACGAATTTTTTTTTTTTTTTTTTGAGCCTTTTGTGGTCTTTTAGAATCCAGTTGAGAATTTTATGGTAGTCTATCGTGGGATAGTTCTTGCAAATATTTCCACCCCCATTGCCATTGTCACATTTTACTTTAAAGTCGATGACCTTTATACTTGTTTGCTTTCCCATTCAAGTTTTCCTTTATTCTCCTTATTCGAAGTACGCATACACGCAGGAACACACGAATATATTTACTATCGCGGCGTTATTAGTTGGGTTATTAGCTATGCTCTGAGGGCTGCGTTTTCCCATTTAATTAATGATCGTTGTTTCGCCATTTTTTTTTTTAGCAGGTGGTGGTCAGTATAGATGCTGATCAATTATCAGGCAGTAAAAGGGGCAAAAATTTTATGTAAAAAAACTTACTGCAACTTAATTTGTATGGTCGTCGTTTAAGCGACCGAATGAATGTGGGTAAGGAAACAGATTGATATAATTTTATGGTTTGAGTTTAATTGGTGCTAGGGAGACTATGTCTGTCGTGCTATTTTGGGATGTAAAGGAATGCAAATAAATAAAACGAAGACTTGCACGTGGAAAAATCGGAGCGTCAAATAAAGAAATAACGTAAACCCGCTCCCAGAAATATATGCCTGTAATAATTTTTTCCACTATGACATTATACGCGGAACTGGGTAAGAGATACAGTTACATAATGTTTTATTTTTGTAATCGTCTGCTATCTTTGTGACTCAACTCCGAGTCTTATCGACCTTATTTCTTATATCACATATTATTTCACATTTCAGCTTTTAATCTCTCACGTTGTCTGATTTGTTCTTTTGTTATTCGGGTCCGCCCACATTCGGTCCCTTTAATATCTCGTGACACTGAACTTCCATGCATTTAACACACCTCATTTAGTACGGCATGACCTTTCTGCCCTTATGCCAAATTTCAACTAACTTTAATTAATTTTCGCTAGGACTTATGCATTATTATTTTTCGATTATAAATGAGCTTGCTGTACTTCTTCATCCTCATGAGCACAATTAGGTGTTTTAAGTCAAACAAATTTCATCATAGCCGATGATGTGGTAAGATTAGATGATTACAGTAAAACCTCTCTTAACGACCACCTTTTCTGGAAACTTTCCTCCCATCCATTAGATCCAATGCTGAATTTACCTCCGTTCAGAGACCACCTCTTTGAGCGACCGCCTTTTCACGGAACATACTGTGGCCGTCTTAGGGAGGTTTTACTGTATTCGCAAAGAAAAAACTTTTCGACGTTTGATAGGGATTGATCATGGAGTTGTGTGTGTGAGGATCATGAGGTCATGGGATCGGTTCCAACGTGCCTAGAAATCATTCTTTTCTTTGCGAGTAATTTATCATCTACAGTTAGAAGTTGTCGTGGGGAAGGGACATAAAGAGTAAGGGGAGAGAGCGTGTGGTTGTTGCGAAATTGCACAAATTTCCTGAAAAGCTTTTTCCTCATTTGAATATTTGTGATTTACAGGAACCGTTGCAGATTTCCTCTTCCAAAAGGAATGGTGGTTGGCATAGCTTTGGGGCGCGTTTCCTGTCATGAAGCATAATGCTCAGTTATTTTCTTTTACGATCTAATCAAAAACACAGTCATTTGTACAAAGTAAATGCAGGTTATTTTAAGTGAAAAATGTACATATTGTAATCGTAAAACTAATAGCTATAAGCCAGAGTTGTTCAACGTACGACCCGCGGGCCGCAATCCGGCTCGCCGACAACTGTATGGAAAAACAACAACAACAACAACAAAACTTAGATAATTTTTTTTTTCAGAAATCGAGAAAAACCGCATGTGAGACCCCTTTCCATATCGTAAGTGAACAAATCAGTAATCGGTAGAAATTGTTAAGTTCTTTTTTCTTTTTGCTTGCTTGCTTGCTTGCTGAAACCATTGGCCCGCGAGTAGTAGTAGAGTGGGCAAGGAGGGTGAGATGGGAAGGGTGGCCGCACTGGCCCGCGAGATCTGTGAGAAATTTGTAAGTGGTTTGTTGCCCATAAAGGTTGGACAGCCCTGGTATAGCGCCTTTTGATGGCTTGTGTGTGTGTATATATATATAAAATATGTGTGTGTGTGTTTCTACAGCCAAACTTCGTTAACGTAATAATTTGTTCATGTTAAAAACAGTTCACTTTATCCGCCGAAGATAGCTCGCATTGCTATTACTGTGTACGTTTTTCGGTAGGAAACACATTACTATTACTATATGATTTGAGGCGAATTCGGGAAACAGTTAATATTAAATGTAGTTCGCGTTAATGAGCTTCGACTGTATTATAAAAAATATATATTCATCTATAAAACTTGAATATATAACACACTGCGCTTATAATATATATAATCACAGTTAAATATTTAATTATTCATTGTGAGGTTAATTGCTATTTCGGTAACCAAAAGCGTCCTTCCTTAGAACGCAAACAACACTGATGTGACACATCAATTTGACATCGATTGTACGAGATATTTTTTGGTGTTTTAATAGAATTTCTCTTAAGACGAGTATTTAATGATTCGTGATATGATTAAACGGGACCTACTGCATCGCTGATAGTTATTAAGGAGTATTATTGGTATAATTAAATATCGAGCGAATTTTCTGTTGATCGATCGAAAAAAATACCACTTCTCGATTGCATAGTTGTATACTGTAAACGCATTTGATTTATGAGGAAATGATTCAGTTGAAAAATGGCACACGGTTATAGAACGAAACAATCGTTCTCCGTGGTTGGTTATTCTGTGGGTGATACAAAAGCGTAAGTTGGTCGACAACCTTTTCTGTGTATTATTTACATTCCTTTGGAGTTGCAATCACGAATAGATTTTAAAATTTTTTTTTTTAAACTCGAAAGAATCGCAATGTTCCGAATGCATTGCTATTACAAGACCATTTTGTGACATTAAGGTGGAGCAGGGAGCTAGGAGCATGTCATCAAAAGTGCTAACGGATCACGGCTAAGGAAAGAGCATTAGAAATTACTGGAAGTTTTTATCAGATTGTGGACCAGCCTTTATGCGATTAAGTATTTGTAAAAAAGTCTTGTAATTAATTTTTAATACGGTAGAACCTCCATGTCGAAATCGAGGGTTTCATTAAAAAAAAAAAATAAATAAATAAAAGTATACGAGGGTCGTTTGAAACATTTTCAGCCTAATAAAGAAAGCACAAGATTTTTTTAACGTAGGCACCCTGCAATTCAATATATTTAAACCAGGGTTGTCCAACCTTTTTGGGCAACGGACCACTTACAAATTTTTCACGGATTTCGCGGGCCAGCAGTTTCAGCGAATTTCGTAAAAAAAAAACAAACCAACCCTCTCTTCAAAAATTTTTTCATTATTCATTTGTTCACTTGCGATATGGAAGGGGGTCACCCATGCGGTTTTACTCGATTTCTGTTTTTTTTTTTTTCAGTCCAAACAGTTGTCGGAGGGCCGGATTGTGGCCCGTGGGTCGTATGTTCGACAACCCTGATTTAGACCCACGATTTTCCAACTTTTTAATACCGTCGGTAAAAATGCGATTTGTACAACTCTGCAAAATAAACGGTTGCCTTAGCTTGGGCCTTATCACTGGAAGTGAATCTTCGTTCAGCGAGCCATTTCTTCAGGTTTAGGAAAAGGAAGTAATCGCTGGGAGCTGAATCCGGTGAATATGCACGCGCATGTGGAAGAGAATCATGGAGATTTGCAGTAATAACCCGCGACGTGTGTGCAGGCACATTATCATGGTGAAAGAGCGCCTTCTTTTCGGCCAGATGTGGCCGTTTAGTCTAAATAGCACCCTTCAATTGGTCCAGTAGTGAAGCGCAATACTCCCATGTGATTGTCCTGCTTCTCTCCAGGTTGTGCATGAGCACCACATCCCGAGAATCCCAGAAAACCGTAGCCATGGCTTTTCCTGAAGATGGAACCGTTTTTGCTTCCATTGGCTCATTTTCACCTGCTCCCATCCACTGTTTTGAATTGGTGCGTCGTCTCTGGCGTGTGACGGTGAATCCATGTTTCATCCACTGTTGCAAAACATCGATGGAACTCAGCGGAAGCGCGTTTAAATAAGTCTAAGCATTCTTGAGAAGTGTTCATACGAATGCGTTTTGCGTCGACTGTTAACAAACGCGGCACCTATCGAGCGTAAGGTTTTTTCATACACAAAACGTCGTTCAAAATACAGTGAACACGTTTCGTCGAGGTGCTTGCCATGTCAGCATACTCGTGTACTTTCGGTCGATGATCATTTAATACAGTGGTTCCCAACTCAATTTAAGCCGCGGACCACTTTTCCACCTCAATTGGACTCGCGGACCACTTTTCCACTTCAATTCAACTTGCGGACTACTTTTCCATTTCAATTGGATTCGCTGATCACGTAGAAAAATTCTCACGAATTGATTGCAAGACCTGAATAAAAAAGGGAGCCTGGTCTTTTTTTGGGGGGAAATGTGTTTGTAAAATCGTTCTTTAGTAAAAATAAATAAATAAACAGAAAAAGAAATAATAAAATCTAACGAGAATACGGTCAAACCTCGTTAAGACGAACACGCTTAAGACGAATTACTTTTAATACGAACCGTTTTCTGAAGTTCCGTCAGATTGTAAAATACTACAAATATGCAATCAATTTCATTTTTATAATTAATTTTAATATTTAATAAATAAT
>QLNU02014176.1:47054271-47070948 GCA_006491805.2 Dysdera silvatica | reverse complement strand
GCGAATCAACCTCGTTTGTTGACGATATTCCACGTGTTCACTCCCGAAGAAGGGCGAACTTCTATCGCCCGAAATGAGTAGCTTGAACTCAATCTTGACATAAATACGCTTCTAAAACGTTGTTTTTTGTGTCTTATCCTTCGAAAGGTCTTTAATCAGTCACATTTCATAAAATGGAATTTGAAAAAAAAAAAAAAATTTAATTGAACAAGAATTTTAAAAAATCGAAACCATTTTATGAGGTATTAAAAGCACTTTTTGTACGTATATGTATTAAATGATTTTTTTTAACCGTGCGAGTATAAAAAAATATTAAATTTAGATACAGAGAGTATGTACACGTAATTTGTTTGCTTGAATTTTTATCGCGCAAGGGCATCTGGGCTATACTAAGCCAAAATTTAATTTATACTTTACACAGCACTGGCTTATTACGATGCTCAAGCACAATGCTGGCTTCTTTGAAAATGTTCTTTCTTCCCTAGGTTTTTTTGTTTTATTTTTTCATACTTTTTAGTTTTTTTAGATTTGATTGAATTTTTTAATCTAACGAAACCTACCACCTTCTCTTTCCAGAAAATATCTATTTTTTCGTCCATCCGGTTTGCCAGAACACTCCTTTGCCACGTGTAAACGACGATATCCAAAGACATTAAAAATTTGAATTCGGATCAATTGGACAGTTCTGATAATCCGAATCCGGATAACCAGCGCTCTACTACATGCATTATTAGCATGAGTTTTTATTATACGTGTTTATATTTACATTTATATTTAGCAATAGAAATTATAGTACTTTATATTAGATAGTGACTTACTTTGTCTTTTCTGCCGTGTGTTATTGTCTGTCGCGTGCTCTAAGGATCCAGGTAACAACTCCAAAAGAATTAATAACAACAACATCCATTTGCGAAGCTTTTGGTCGGATGCTTTGTCTGAAATATAATAATAATAATAGTTTTATTCAACCCGATATACAATATTTCGTGATACATAGCTTGAGCAGTATAAAAATTATAGAAATGTAAGAGAAGATCTATATTAAATTATTTTAAGTTTTGAGGTTAGAAATGGAAGAGAATATAAAGCCGAAGCTTGTTACGAGATTCTCTTCCAGAATGCGGTGATGTTGACAGAAGAAAAGATAGATTTTTATGGTTTTGAATTATGGTTGTTTATTGCGTTAAGAAAAAGCAAGAAGTTTATTCTGTTTTCCTTATTAATATAACGACCTGGTGACGAAAGCAGACTTTCCCTCTCTCTTTATTCTAACATAAATATAATTTAATTATTGGCAAAAGCTTCTTGGCTTTGAGTAATGGAAAAACTGGTTTTCATCTAATGGACAAATTCCACGAAAACCTCAGCTTACGCAAAGATGGCATTTGCACAATTTAAGAGCCTTAATATTGTCACGTAGTATAAAATATTATGGGGGCAGATTACTTTGGACGGGCGTCACGAAATTACTTAGTTGGTTGCATTTCTATGGCGCAAGGTCAACAAGAGTCATTCTGCGCACACGAAATTAGTATTGAACACAAAGGTATACCTTTAACAATGACGCAACAATATATTAATAATGTAATGATAGTAATTTGATAACAGCGACAGATGACAGTACATTTACAAGATATGTATTAAAGGGTTATTGGTGGTATATACAGTGCGTTGCATACGATTGCGTCCATCCGAAAAAGCAAAATTTCTATTGAACTACTGTTTCATATTTTTAACTTATACATACTATAAGTTACAAGGCTCTTGTAACAACAAATTATATAAAAATAAAAAGGATTGCAAATGTACTTACAAGGATAAAGTCACAATTAAAAACAGGTGTTGCAAAATGATAAGTCCACCATATGAAACTTATTCATAAAAATTTATTAGTAGTAGATTTTTCCTCCCTTCTTTAGAATCAATTCATAAATTCTTTTTGCATAGAATTAATAACATTCTGCAAACAAGTAATTCACGTTAATGGCACGCCACTCAGACAGAATTGCCTCACACAGTTCATTAGTAGTATTGTATTGTTTCCCACCTGCGTATTGTTAGGGTGATTATAGGTATTATTATTCCTGATTTTGTGTTGTTGTTACAGACCTAATACGAAACCACTGAAATTTTTTGGGAGATTATTTGCATATTCTTATGAAGAAAAAGTTATTTTTATGGGTGGACCTATAATTATGCAACGCACCGTAATATAATCAGCTGTAACAGAGCTGAATCTAGGAAGGGATTCGGGGGGGGGGGCCATCAAACTTTTTGTAAAAATTCCGTCGTTATATGCGGTTGGTCGTTATAATCGGCGCTCGTTATAACCGATTTCCACCGCATTTTTATGGATTTGGGGAGGGGTTTCCCTAATTCGCCCCCCCCGTGGATCCGCCATTGGCCGTGATATCACAAAAGAAACAGCATCGAGCTGAACATTACAGTAAAACCTCTCTTAACGACCACCTCCATTCAGCGACTACCCCCTTAACGACCACCTTTTCTGGAAACGGATTTCCTCTGCCTCATAGACCCACTGCTAAATTTACCTCTATCCAGAGACCACCTCCGTGAGTGCCCGATTTTTTGCGGACCCGACGGCGATCACCTTAGGAAGGTTTTACTGTATGCCTACTTCCTGATGTTTTGTTGGTTGGTTGTACATTTATGGCGCAAGAACAAGGGTCATTTTGCGTCAGACAAGATGAGACCGTACATAAGGTCACTGGCGTACGCAGGGGGTGTTGATGGGGGTTGTAACCCCCGATTGAAATGAAATTTTGTATATTTAACATAGGAATGTATGAGTTATAGCTCTGTAACCCCCACCCATTGGGCATATAACCCCCCCTCCTTATGAATTTTCTACGTACGCCCATGAATAAGTTGTTTGTGCCTTTAAGGAGCAAGGATAGTTAAGGTCATGTTGCGCCGGAAGATGCAGTTCTCCGGCGATTCCGAACTCTTGTTGCGTAGGGAATCAACCCCCGGACTACGATGGGCAGAGGAACGTCACATGTTTTACAGTACCATTGGAAATGGGTCCAGGTTAATGGTCTTACAGGCAGACGTATTCCCACTGCACGGCAATTAAAAAATTATAGGGGGCTCAACAGCTTAAAAATATGGAGTGATTCGACGTTAAGGAGCACAATGTACTATATTCGCGGCACAGGGGCTACAGGGTCTGCATTGTCTCTTTAGAGTCAAAGAAATACAATAGCCGACTCCCCGCGGCCACACTAAGATTGAGGTCCAAGGGCATTTTGCACTCCGCCAGAAGCGCGGCTCTAAAATAAAGCAGACACTAGCTGTCGCCCCAAAGAAAGAAAAGGTAACACTAGGAAGCACTTCTTTGGGAATTGTAGGAAACAAAATCTGAAGAGAAACGTAAACATAGAGAGATTAAGAGGTTTATGAAAACGGAGGTAAACGAGCGATTCTGCAAATATCCCTACATCCTTGTAAGAATTGAAGGAAAACAAGCGCACCCAGAATTCCATTTCTACCACATTAGCGGATCTATCCGGATTAAGAGAGGTCTCTGACCAGAAATACAGCATCTGGTCAAATAAGTACAAAATCCACGGCCTCTAAGTAAATAAATTTTTATAATTCTTCTATAGAATAATAAAAAAAAAAGTAAAAAAATAAAAGTAATTGAAAAAGTCGAAAAAGGTCGATATTTAAATTTAACGGGTTTCAATTAACATTAATCTTATTCAATTAACTCCAATTCGCAACTCTCCAATTCTCAAGTAACTCGGTAGGTTTTCGACGTTAACAATAGTTATCATCATTGCATTTACGGAAGACCACCATACCCTTTTTATTGCGTACAGATAGAAAACCAAAAGCAATAGCAGGTTCACTATTTTGTTTAATAGATAAAGTCTCCTTAAAAAAAAGTTTCTTTAAAAGGTAGAAAGATGGCTATTTTGCATTTCATGGCGGGAAGGCAGCTAGAGTCATGCTACGTCGAAACCTACAGTTTTCCGAGGATCCCAAATCTGTTGCCGAGAGAACCAAACCCCGGGCTACGATGGTCAGAAACTACGGCATATGCTCTAAGGTATGATTAGAATCAAACCTGGGTTAACGGCACGGTAAACCAGCACGTTACCTTAGGGCAGGGGTTCTCAAACTGGGGTACGCGAACGAGTTTGCACTTTGCTCCTTTTTATGATTTGAAGTTCATAGCCCTTCTGTCCTTTTTCCAAAATACAAAGGCAATTTGCTTTCTAAATTCGCTCCCATCCTCCCTTTGCAGTTAATGTCTTAAAGAACAGAAAATTCTTAGTGCATGGAAAAATGGCGATGTTATTCTTTTGCATATGAAAGGAGCTCAAGATGACCTTAAGAAGTATCGACCAATTAGCCTTCTCCCTGTTATGTACAAAGTTTTTAGCAAAATCATTACAAAAAGAATTCATAGAACATTAAACGATGCGCAACCTGTAGAACAAGCAGGGTTTAAAATTGTCTTTAGTACGATTGACCACATTCAGGTTCTTCAGAGAATAATAGAAAGACACAATGAATACACTTTACCATTATGCATTGCCTTCATCCACTACGAAAAAGCTTTTGACTCAAGGTATTTTAAATGTACTATGCAACCAAGGTGTGGACCCAGCTTATATTAGCTTACTCCAGCCCATATATGATAAAGCAAAAGCGACTATAAACAGACACAAAGTCGAAATTAACCTAGGGAAAGGTGTACGACAGGGAGATACCATCTCGCTCAAACTATTTTCAGCTTGCCTTGAGGAAGTTTTTCGTAAATTAGACTGGAATCAAAAAGGTTTAAAAATCAACGGAACTTATTTGAACCATCTAAGATTTGCCGACGACATCGTGCTTTTCGCAAAATATCCAGAAGAGCAAGCGACATTATTAAAAGAAAGACAACATGCTGCTGCTCGGGGCATTTCAGAGAAAACTGGTTTGTAACTTGGCAATGCGGATGTGATACGCTTCCCTGATGAAAAATAATGTCCGTATTGCTAGAAAAATGTTGAATGACGACTTTACGTGAACGTGCATCTATGAATGCCGTGTTGATCGGCAATCCATCTCCCCCTCAGCCGCCTCGGCGGCTGATTACGCTGTTCAAGCGTCCTGTCTGGGATTACAGCGCCGCCCCCGGCGGCCACCCTTCCCAATGAAACCCTTGCACAATCCTCCTCCTCCTATTGCTAAAAACTGTGTAAAATGTGTTATATAATCATGAAAAGGTTCGCTTTTCATATTTTCATAGTGATTCTTACGATGTATTTAGTTATGATAAATGTATTAGAATAACTTATATGTTACGCTGATTTTAGGCAGACTTTGTGCGCCAGGATCTGCGTAATTAGCTTAATGGGATTTATTTGCATATATTAAATAATCCCTATTATGGGTCTTTCAAAAAGCAAAAGGGTTTTTTGGCAAAAGGGTTGCTGGTATCTAACTGGAAGGAGACACACACGCTGAACGTATGTGACGATGTGTGGAACCGGCCAGGCCAGTAACCTAGTGTCCTACCCCGCCTTCAAGTGATGCAGGCTGAGCTTTCTATTTATGTGGCAAATTAATATTTGCTACACGGATAGAAAGGCGGAAGGGGAGGGCTAATTCACCAACCCGTTTAGCCAGCGTGGTGAAATTATGGCTAATTCCTCCATTATGTTGACACACCAGAAACCATGGCCCCTAGTCTCCAGGTGCTGGAGTGCTCCTGATCAAGGCAGCGGTCAGCGTGGCATGAAAGCAGGGGGTGCTAAGAATCACTGGAATGGCCCAGGCTGCCGTTTGTTATTGACCTTGGCAACGTATAATGGACGATCCCTTGCTTCTGAAGCAAAACTTCAGGAATTGGAAGAAGAACTTGACAAGATCAAATGGGACATTGTAGGACTCAGTGAAGTTAGAAGAAAAGGTGAAGAGTTGGTGGAACTTAAAAGTGGACATTTGTTTTATTATAGAGGAACGGAAACTGGAAGAACAAGTGGTGTTGGCTTCTTAATCAACAAAAGAATTAAAGACTGTCTTCTGGAAGTTGAAAGTACATCAGATCGAGCAGCGAGGCTTGTTGTTCAACTAACCCAGCGATACCAACTTCAAATAGTACAGGTATATGCACCAACATCAAGCCATACCGACGAAGAGGTTGAAGAATTTTATGAAGAAATCAAAGAGTTACACACCAAAGGGAAACAACATATCAAGCTCATCATGGGGGATTTCAATGCAAGAATTGGACAACAGGAACAAGGAGAGACATCGGTTGGTAAATACGGATATGGGGAAAGGAATGAACGTGGCGATCAACTCATCGAATTTGCAGAAGCTGAAAATCTTAGCATCATGAATTCATTTTTTAAGAAGAAACCGCAAAGAAAATGGACATGGAAACACCCCAATGGAGGAACCAGCGAAATTGACTATATACTGGCAAACAAGAAATCAATTATTGAAGATTGCAGCGTACTGAACAGATTTAATACTGGAAGTGATCATCGAATGGTGAGATGTAAAATGCACTTAAATACTAAACTAGAAAGGCAGAAGCTCATTAGGAAACAAGTATGTAAGAGGGTGGATTTAAAGAAATTAAAAGAAAATACCGAGGCATTCAAGTTGGAATTAAAAAATCGCTTTTCTGCACTGGAAGGACTTATTGAAGAAGTTGACATCTCAGAAGCAAATGAAAACATTGTTAAGACAATAATTGAAACTGCTGGGGAAATTGGTGGTGTAATATGTAAAAAGCAGAATAGCAAATTATCTGAGAAGACGAAACAACTCATGAAAAGGCGAAGAGATATGAAGGTGGACAATCAAAATACCAGTTCCAGGATCGAGTATGTAGAACTTTGCAAAACTTTGCGCAAAAACATGAAAGAAGATATAAGAAAATTCAATTGTGAGTTAGTAAGGAAGGCCATTGAAAGCAACAAGAGCCTTAGGGTTGTTAAAGGGAGTTTGTCTATTGGGAAGAAACACATCATTGCATTAAAAGGAGAGGATGGCACTGTAACAAGAAATAGGGAAGAAATACTTAGAAGAGTTGAAGAATTCTACAAAAAACTATATGAAAGTAACAGTGGATTAAACGAAGACTCTGAGATAGTCGAAGGAACAGCTCCTAAAATCTTAAAAGAAGAAGTTTCATTTGCAATAAAAAATATGAAGAAAGGAAGAGCCCCTGGTGATGATGGTATTACATTAGATATCCTAAAAGAAGCTGGAGAATATGTAGAAGACATACTTGCAAAATTCTTTACCAAATGTCTTAACAGCGGTAACATACCAAACCAATGGGATTCTGCAACAGTAATTCTTTTGCATAAAAAAGGTGATAAAGAGGATTTGAAAAATTACCGACCAATTAGCTTGTTACCTGCTATTTATAAAATCTTCACAAAAGTGCTAACACATCGCCTGCAGAAAAAATTAGATGCAGCTCAACCAAGAGAACAAGCTGGATTTCGAAGTGGATTCAGTACAGTGGACCATATTCAAGTATTAAGAGAATTAATTGAAAGAACACATGAATATGAACTTCCATTGTGTGTTGCATTTATTGACTATGAGAAGGCCTTTGACTCTATAAAAACATCAGCAGTCATCAACTCTTTAAGATCAACAGACATTGAGGATGTGTACATTGACATGGTGAAACGTGTGTATAAAAATGCAAGTGCAAAATTTCGGTTACATAAAGATACCAAAACTATCAAACTTGGCAAAGGGGTGAGGCAGGGAGATACCATTTCTCCAAAACTTTTTACTTCTGCTTTACAGATGATTTTTCAGCTGATAAATTGGAATAACAAGGGAATAAAAATAAATGGTGAATATTTAAATCATCTGCGGTTTGCTGATGACATTGTTATTTTTTCAACGGACCCATTAGAACTCCAAGACATGGTACAAGAGCTCTCAACTAGAAGTGAAGAAGTTGGACTCAAGATGAACCTACAAAAAACTAAGATCATGTTCAATAATTTTGTAGAGGAAACAAAAATACAAGTTGACAACACTGAGCTAGAAATTGCTGATTCATATATTTACCTTGGCCAGCTGATTTCAATGGATGGCAACATTATGAAAGAACTCAACAGACGTATTAAACTTGGCTGGAGTGCATTTGGAAGAAACAGTTTTATCCTGAAGGGGAAATTGCCTTTGTGTCTAAAAAGAAAAGTCTTCAACCAGTGTGTATTGCCAGTCCTCTCTTATGGATCAGAGACATGGAGTCTAACAGTTGGAGCAATACGAAAGTTACAGACAACGCAAAGGAGCATGGAGAGGTGCATGCTTGGAATAACTAGGAGAGATCGAAAAAGAAACACTTGGGTGAGAGAGCAAACTAGAGTAGAGGACATCATTGTTAAAGTAAAAGGGCTGAAATGGCGATGGGCTGGGCATATTGCAAGAAGAACTGATCAACGATGGACAACAGAAATTCTGAACTGGATTCCAAGAGACCACCGAAGACCTAGAAAACGTCCTCAAACTAGATGGGTGGATGAAATAAGAAAACAGGTTGGGGTGACTTGGAAGCGAATTGCTCAGGATAGACTTGTGTGGAAAGCATTTGGAGAGACCTTCATCCAGCAGTGGATAGATAATGGTTGAATATGATGATGATGATGATATATATATATATATATACAGTAACCCCCCCACTAAGGCGACTACCTTATATACTGGATGTAGCATATTGATGAATATAAAATTACATTTAAATCAATTATCAATTGCAGAACTAAGGAAATGATATAGTATATTGTAGTTTCCTCGGGTCACACATCATTAAATTGATTTCTGCCAACTTCCGTGTTGACAAGTTGAAAGATTTTAATGACCGAAAATGAAAATTCCCGATCATATTCGTGAATATTTCCATGTCTAAAAATATGCGACTTGGTCACTGACATTTGCTTCCCAAATGTTTTAGGTGCTCTGGATCTGTGCTTTTTCGCAGATTCATGAATATTTTTTTCTTCAGAATATTTCTACTATATTTATTTATAAAAAAATGCTTAAAAAAATAAAATGAATTTCACGAAAACCTGTTGTGGTCCATTATAATTGATGGCAGCGCCAGGCCATTTATAAACACTGATTGAATTAACAATAACGTTACTCGTTTCTCAATTCACAGTATTTAAAATTTCCTGTCCTTTTCTTTCTTGTGTTTCTAATGAATAAAAAATTGTTTTTCCTATTTTATAAAGAATAAAATTATATATACATAATCAAATGCACTTTAATTTTTATAATTTTAATTTTAATTCATGTAAAAGGCGACCAAAAAAAATCAGGGAAATGCCAGGTAACCAGATTCTGTAGGGTTAAACAGTAACTGTCAAGTTTTACTATGGGGAGACTCAAGACTTCCTGTGGTCCCTCTGATATCTTTTAAATTACAATGAACGTATTTTTTAATACATTTTATCAAATCCACTTATTTATTTATCCAGTATTTGCTTACAACATAGAAATATTAATGTATAATTAAAATGCGACAGAATGCTTTATACTAAAATATATTATTGTCCCTTATAGTTTAATAATATATAATATATATAGTTTTATAATAATAGTAACAAAAAAATTAAGGAACCAAAATCTTAAGTATGCATGAAGCAGGGGGACGGCAGGCATTTGCTTATTTTTTCCTACAAGGGGGGCATAAAATGACAAGAAATATGCTTATATAATACTTGAATGGCCCCATTCCGAGATCAAAATTTTTCCGATTTCAAGATTAAAAACGTTATCCAAAACCAGTCTAATTTCAGGCTCATTAAAAAAAAAAATAGGTTCAAATTTAATTTCGATTAATGGACTCGAAATCTGTCATCACTCATCCTTGAACAAACCTCGCCTGCCCCTTTCCAATTTTCATAAACACATCGGAATATTTAAATCATATTAAATTTAAAATAAAATCCTTTAAACTAAAGTATCATGTCTCTACTTCCATGTTTTAAATATATACACACACACACACAGTTGGTACCGTAACACGTAACCCCCACTTGCGGCCTTACAACGATAAGGAAAAGTATTAATCTAGTGCTTTATATTCGGTCACCATATCGACAACTTTTCGCCATTTTATTTCTCCCTTTGCGGAGACGGTAAAGCCGCAGATGACGATTTCCGAGGGGAATGGGAAAAGGTTAACTTCTGGAAACGAAGACGTAAAGGGACGAACTGCAGAAAGGAAATAAATAATAAAGCGGAGAGGGGTAGACAGATGTCCTTTTAAAGCGGAAATTCTATTTCAAGGAAAGGATGGAGGCTGGGTGGAGGGAGGCAGTACATCATAACATAACGAGTCACTTACGGGGCCGAATACAGGCGACGACGCCGAGCGTACGCAGATGGCCTCATCTTGGAGTTCTCCCTTCTACAGTAGGAACCGGGTAGGGTCACAATCGGAAGGGCCGGTACCCTGAATTCTGTCTCCTGTGCGATCACCAGCGCCTGGGGCAGAGTAACGGCACCGCCGGACCCAACTATGGCGGCGAAGGCGTAGGTTGCGGCGTCGTCGACTCCAGGAAGAGGCTATTGGCTGGGGGAATCTGAACGACCGATCGATAACAGGGCTTAGCAGCGAAAATTCGAACACGTTATCATCATCTCCAAGCAAAACACACGCATACAGCAACAGCGAGCAAGCAGTGAACGTTGGAGCGTTATTGACAAGGAACTACAGGTAGCAACAACTCATTGCAACCGGGTAAAACGTAAAAAAAAATTTAAAAAAATACCAGGTGTGTGTGCATTCAATACAATGCGTCCGTGTGTCATGACAACGAAGTCAAAATGAAAGAAATATCGCATGTATACATTATATTTTCCACCTCTAGGATTCAGTAGGGGTGTCTTAAAAGTAAGGGAACTGTTCTGTGCCTGTGTTAAAGGAATTAACTCAGAGAGATGGAGGAGCAATTCCCGGAAGTCTACCAAATCTAATGGCGTGATATTTCGAACCTGTAAATGGCTGTAACATATTTTAAAATTAAAAAAAAAATACTATTTTTGATCGCTACAGTAAAAATATCCAATTGAACGTCGATTCTCCCCTCAAATAGGGGCAGAAACAGAAACACAGCAATGGATGGCAAATGAAATAGCAAACAATAATGTTAAGTATTCTTCGACTAAACTGCTTGGAACTAGAGATGTTTCAGATAGTGTAATATTTATGCACAAAACACACACTCAGACCATGAGAATATTTATAGAGTTGTTTGGATTTGGGGATATGCCGAGGCCTAAAATTTTCCGGTGAGTCCCGAGCCTCTTAACGTTTAGGACCACTAACTCATGGGCTACATACACTCAACAGTTTTGTCGGTAAGCTACAATATTGGCGGTCGAATCAGGGTTAATAAGCGAACGCGTTACTACTACACCACCACCAACGGGCCACCTTGGGAATGGGACAAGAGTCGACAAGAGGAGCACGAAAGTCGTTTGTCTTTCATATACACCAGTAGCGTATGTTCCAAAGTATCTAGATCAGCGGTTCTTTAACTTTCCTAGACCGCGGACCCCCCTTCAGAGATCACTCGCCCTCGCGGACCCCCAAGAATTAACTCAAAGTTTAAAGCCCAGAATTTGTATGTCCTGCGGTGGCGCAGTGTGGTAACGCGTTCTCCTAGTGCGCCGCTAATCCGGGTTCGACTCCCAGCAGTGCAAAGAACGCTTACTCAGAGATCTCATAAAGATCGCACTGCTCACTGTAGTCCGGGGTTTGGTTCCCTAGGCCTTAAGAGGTTCGGATTCCTCGGAAAACAGTAGGTCCCGGCGCAGCATGACCACTGTAGTCTTTGAGCCGTAAAACCAAAAAGAAAGCGAAACCGGAATTTGCATCATACATATTTCTAGTGTTTCATCGTTGATTTTCACCTTTTAATGAAGGAATTTTTCGTTCCCTCATAATTTATTCTTAGCATTAAAGAGTAAATGCTCTTGTTTCGGTATTTTTTCGAATCTTTGTGGAACACTGGGAGGGTCTCGCGGACCCCCAGGGGTCCGCGGACCACAGTTGAAGAACCGCTGATCTAGATAATCTCAGATGGATCAACTAGTTTTTTGCTTTTTAACAATGGACACACACGCAAACCTTGTTTTTATTTTTTCGTGCACAAAGTATGGTACCTAAACAAAAAACATTCGCCGACAGCTTCAATCGAGAAGTCGAAAAGAAAGCAGCCTTCGCTTCCGGTTCAAAGTCATTGGGGAGTAATGGGCCAACAACGGAATCCATCAAACTGGTCTCTGGTTCCGGAAACTGGTATAATATATACAAGGCTTTTAATAATAGTAAACATGATGGCGCTACAACTGAGATAAAAAGGACTGTTGTTTGTTTGTTTTGTGGTTTTACGGCTCAAAGACTACAATGGTCATGCTGCGCCGGGACCTACTGTTTTCCGAGGAATCCGAACCTCTTATGGCCTAGGGAACCAAACCCCGGACTACAGTGAGCAGTGCGATCTTTTTATGAGATCTCTGAGTAAGCGTTCTTTGTACACTGTTGGGAGTCGAACCCGGATTAACGGCGTACTAGGCGAACGCGTTACCACACTGCGCCACCGCAGGGCCCGGACTGTTGATTAACAAGTGCTGCGCTTGTTTCTAGACTTGCAGGAAAACCACAGACCCATCCCTCGCTATCCTGTGTCTTCTCTTTACTATTATTCACCAACATTATTACAAAAATTATTATTCATTACATAAAAGATCTGTTCTACGCAGTGTCCGGTTTATGCATAGGTCAAGTAGGCCCGGTGCCAGGGTTTCACAGAGGCCTTAAATAGTCCTGGTGTTATTTGAGTTCAAGAACTATTCTGATCTTAATTTTGGGCTCGAAACATTCATAAATTTCTATGTATGCATATCTGTAGTTAGACTATTATTTGTCATACACAGGGCCGTCTCGATGCATTTAGGGTCCCTGGACATAATCATTTTTGAGGCCCCCTTTTACGCTATCGAATTTTCAATTTTTTTTGCAGTAAGAAAAATGTAAAAAAAATCATAGACTTCGACAATTTGGGGTCCCTATTTGGATCGGAGCCTTGATTGCGGGCCCCATTGGCCCACCCGTAAATATGGCACTCATCTTACTATCCGGAGATCCTCTATGCTATAAAAAAAAATACGATTTCGCCATTTGGAACCCTACTTTCTTATTTAGTCCATATGTCTACAGATAATGCAATGAAAGTCACAAATTGCTGACAATTTGCCACATTAAATGGCCCCACCGCCAGCTTGAAACTTGGTTAGAAATGCCAGAATTCTACATTTAAAAAAAAAAAAAAATCCCCAACTCGCGTGGTTAGGCAAGGCCCCTTTCTTTACAGGTCCATTCTATCCTTTCAGTCCAAGGCCTATACAAACCTTAACCAGACATCGATTTCACAAAGGCTGAAACGGGTATAGATAACATGAAAGGTAGTATATTTCATAAATTATCTGTATTTTCTTATGGCAATTTTTTTTAAATGTCGTGTCATCAATCAGCTAATATATAACATTCTTGCCTAGCAGGCATGCTTGCAATATATTTTAAATGTTCGTTCACAAAAACAACTTTTCAAAAGGCTTGTCTACATATTAGATTGGGAATATCTAGCAGTTTTTAAAATGAGATATTAAGCTTAAATATAAAAACGAAGGATACATGCTTGAAATTAGAGCACTGCCCTACCGAATGTAGGACACGTGGCAACCCTAGACTTACGTCTAATAGAAACAATTGAAATTTTAAAAAAATAAATAAATAAATTTACAGACAAGGACGTGTGCATTTTATGTCTCGAGTTAGTTAAGCAAACGTCATATTCCTTTTCCAAAAACCATAAATTCATAAAAAAAGGACTTACATACCATTTTATATACATTAATTGATTGATTGTTTGGCTTTTTTATGGCGCAAGAGCATCTGGGCTATACTGCGCCATATTTTATATTAAGAAACAATATATGTATATGTGTACGTGCGCCATCTTGACAACACGTCCGACCAACGTAGTTCGATACCTTTGTATTTCTTTCACCATACAACGCGGTGTGCGATAACAGAGAGACCTCCATCTTCCGATGGATTGAAAATGATCGTTGAATTGCGGTGCTTTTCCTCCTGGGGGGGGGTAAACAATTAGATATCACCAACTGTCAGAAATCACGCTACACCACTGATACACATAAACTTGTGGTTCACAAGATGTGATTTGATTGACATAGTTGATAGTTGACATCAGGGCTTAATTTCTAACAAAAAAAGTGCAGAAGCCCCAATATTATGATAAATCGATTAAAAAATCAAATGGCTGCAAAAGAATCGATAAATCATATCAATTGTTTATATCCATTTTTCTGGACAACAAAGTTTATGACTTTAATCACAAATTCATTACTTTTTCATGACAGCGTCTATTTAGGGGTTCCGGCTAATATTTAAATAATTGCTGCTAAAAATGAAGACGCATCGGAGTCCGGCTCCGGTGGGCTCCCGTCCAATTTAAGCCCTGGTTGACATGAAACGAAGGCTGTTAAGAGCCCGGATTACATGCATTAAAAAAAATAGCAAAATATGAATGCAAGTATGCACTAAGAACCTCAAGATACACATTTATGTACACTTAAAATGAATAACCATGCACTTAAGTTTCTGCCCTGCGGTGGCGCAGTGTGGTAACGCGTTCTCCTATTGCGCGGCTAATCCGGGTTCGACTCCCAGCAGTGCAAAAAGAACGCTTACTCAGAGATCTCATAAAAGATCGCACTGCTCACTGTAGTCCGGGGTTTGGTTCCCCAGGCCTTAAGAGGTTCGGATTCCTCGGAAAACTGTAGGTCCCGGCGCAGCATGACCACTGTAGTCTTTGAGTCGTAAAACCAAAAAACAAACAAACAAACTTTGGGTTTGTTTGTTTTTTAATTATTTGAAAATCGTACTTTTTTAAAACAAATAGGTTTATTATTAACTGCTGAGTAGAAATAGTCGATATATACACAAAATGATATACTTGTGTATATCATTTTGTGTATATATACACAAAATGATAAACTTCATACAGTGCAATTTTTATTACGGCCTATCACAATGTGTGTCTCGATATTCTGACAAGTAAAGCTTTGTCTTCTACCATTCAATAGTACTTTTGTGCACTGGCGGATCGAGCGAGGTGGTCCACCGCCAAGGTTAAACAGAGAAAAAAAAAATAAAGACGATGAAGAATATTTCATGTGTCGTTTATTAAAAATAATGTAATAAACAATGTAATAAGTAGTGTAATAAACAAAAGTCACACCATACTCAAAATTTTGGAGAAATGCAATCCGCGATACAGAAAGGGGTCATCTACGCTGTCCCTTACGCGATTTTTCCTTATTTCTGTAAAAAAAATCTACAATTTTTCTTTTATTTCAAACAGTTGTAGGGGGGCCCCAATTGTGGCCTGCGGGCTGTATCTTGGACAACCCTGGAACAAAGGAAGGCTAGTAATATAACAACGTTTACCTAAACTATTCAACAGTCCAAAACTAAAAATTTTCCTGGTGAGGTCCTGAAACCGCCCCCCCGTATCAACATCCTGGATCCGCCCTGGCTTTGTGGCCAAAAGGGTCCTTTTCAGAGCCATAGGAGTTATTGGACAGCAGTCATAAAATTTTACGGATAGTTTACCGTGATATATCGTCAATAGATAATGACGTGGAATTTTAGCTATGTCAATTTTTGTTTACATAGTTACCTCAAGGTAACTGCCAATCAATCAATCAGAATTTATTTATGCATAACATCTATAAAAATGAAATACATTGGATACAAGTTAAAAATAAGACTATTTAAAACACTTGCAACCATGGCACTTTGTTTAATTGACGCTCCAAAATATATTCTTTTAATTTGGTTTTAAATTTACTTTTTGGTTTAATTTCTTTAATTGTTGGCGGGATATTGTTCCATATGTCTATTCCATAATAATTAATATTATTTTTACATATGTTGATTCTTATTTTTGTTTTATTTAGGTCTAGCAAAATAGAACCAAATCTCTTCAGTTTCTCTAATAAGGGTAGTGACTATAATTCAGCTATGATTACAGTTTTGGCGCCCTTACATATATTTAAAAGCGCCCATCAACGAATTCCTTTACCTTTCTGTCGAATGAGGAGCAAGATCAAAATTTAACTTTAGAGTCGTTAAGAAATTTTTTCGATAAAGGAATGATAAAATTCTTGAAATTACCAAAACCCTCAAAATATGCCTTTATTCTGGAAATTCATAATTTTTATGCATTTATATGCACAAATGCTAAAAAGGGCTAAAATATGCAACTGCATATATGCATTTGCATATAATACGGGCTCTATTGATAATAATAGATTCAAGCAAGGCACATCCAGTTTAAAATAAAATTTATTAAAGCTTTAGATGTTTAGGATAGTTGATTAATACACCACAAGATAAAATAATTACAATGCAAAGTTAAAAGAATTTTGTACGCAGCGTTGGCAGGGCCTGCGATGGTATGTGTGCACACGTTGATGGTAAACGGAAGACGGATCATCGTTTTAGAATTGGGAACGCAATTACACCATACCGTTGCCAACACACAAAGTTAAATACTATACCGTAGTTATAAAAAA
>QLNU02014176.1:47025332-47051759 GCA_006491805.2 Dysdera silvatica | reverse complement strand
TGCCTTGATCAGTAGCACTCCAGCACCTGGACTAGGGGCCATGGTTTCTGGTGCGTCAACATAATGGAGGAATTAGCCATAATTTCACCACGCTGGCTAAACGGGTTGGTGAATTAGCCCTCCCCTTCCGCCTTTCTATCCGTGTAGCAAATATTAATTTGCCACATAAATAGAAAGCTCAGCCTGCACCACTTGAAGGCGGGGTAGGACACTAGGTTACTGGCCTGGCCGGTTCCACACATCGTCACATACGTTCAGCGTGTGGGTCTCCTTCCAGTTAGATACCAGTAACCTTTTTTCAGGCCATATATATAAGTAAATGTATATATGTTCTGTACACAGGCAATAAAAGACACAAAATTTATTTCTTTGGGGGAGCAATGTACTTAGAAAGCATTTTGTTTTAAATTGGAGGGGGACATGGAACCCTAATACTAATATTTGAGCTGGTGGCTCCCCCCTGTTAATGGCACCCATGAGTATATTTTTTCAAGTAAAAAAACAAAGCAAGTCATGATATTTAAAAAAAATGATGCACTCTATAGAGTTCCTTTTAAGCATTTCAATTATTGTTATAAAATATAATTTTGAATTAACTATGGTGTCAACAAAGAAAGAGGTGTTACACAGAATGATTACTGTGTTAAAATTCTGTTCTAATGTCAACAAAGAAATATGCACAGCACAAATATTTATTCTATTCTGTTTCAACAACAAAATTTTATATCAAGAAATTTAAGTACTAACAACCCCCCCCTTTTTTTTCTGGCTTAAAGTAGAACTCTTTGACCTATATATTATACATACTCAGATATTATTACACTTCTCAGAATCCGTAGACTTTTGTTATGTGGAAACGGGTTGTAAGTTTTTAATTTTTGTTAGAATTTAGGTTTTAGAAATGTAGAATGGAAGCATTAAAATGAAGTAAATGTATTTATAATTAGGTTTGTAAATTTGAGGTTACTGTTTTTATTGATTATTTTTAACTATTTGAGGATATTACATTTAATGAAAGTTATTAAATATTGCTTGATTTTTACATAAAAAAATAAGATCTGCAAATAACCCATCGTAAACGAAATGATAAAGAAAACCAGACAGGATTATTATTTAACTTGTCAATTGCCTTTAATTGATCATTTAAATCAAACACAAAATAACATCAATGTATTACCAACGAGGCATTGCAAATTTTTTTCTGTTGCCCTATAGAAGAACATACTTAAGTCATAAGATTTCCTTTATTTCTAACACATGTCATAGTACAATGTATTAACTAATTCATCTGTAGTAATTGTCTAGGTTACAATAGTAAAGATAACTCTAAACGAGGTCTCCCTCAGACCAATTCAACGTTATACTGGTAATCACCAGCCCAGTAATTCCATTTAACGTGTTAAACTTTTATTATTTTTAAGAAATAAAAGTGGAGGTGGCACTATTGATTAAAATTAAGAGGAAATAAAGAAAAAGGAGCTTATGTTTTAAATAGCTGGTAAAAACCAGGGGGCCAACACCTGTGATCGGCGTAGGTTGGGGTAGTCATTCCCTTTGGCTTAATGACATCTTATTCACTTCCAAATTAGCACTCTCTCTCTCTCTGGTCTTTTCAGGTCTGCACAGGTCAGTATATATCAACGTCCTTTTGAGGATCGGTCCAAGGACTGCCGGAACACATCTCAACCAAGAAAAAAATGCCAACCCTCATTTGGCCCATGTTAACTTGTGGGTGCCCGGATTGGAATTGGCAGCCCACTCTGGCATCCTTGAACACGGCACTGACCTGATTTTTGCAGGTGTCTATGCGTTGTCTAGATCTAGCGTCAATGTTTGATTTCGACAAGGAATTTGTTTAAACTTAAGACTTCATTGGCGCCAATCGTTGATGGAAATTAAACATATTGCAGGGAGAGAAATAATAGATTTTAGGTACCATGATAGGCCAAAGTTATTTTAGTTGTAAGTTAAAAATGGGTTTAAAAAATTAAATATGATAGGTAGGAAAAAAACAAAAAGGTGGATTTGTATGTTAAGGGGTCCTGCGTTTAAAAAGAAAAGAAATTTAATTATAAATATATTATTTATATACAGAAATTTTAAGTGATAATGTCTGTGCTAATAAAAATCGAATTAATTTAAAATTAACGCCTTTGGTAATTGAATAAGCATTTTCTGCAATCATTTTCGTTAGACACATAAATATAATTAAATTTAAAGTTCCTGAAAAAAAATTACTATTTATAGTTCTTTTATTTGGTTATTCGGGTGTATGTCATGCACAGAAAACCTGTTTGATTCTTATTTATGGAACATCTTGATGCTTCTTAATATTTTGCCGTTGCTGCCAAAGAGGAAGATGCTGTTGCTACCACAGTAGGTGTCGAAACAAAAACATGTCTGTGGACAAAGGTGTCCACAGACGTTGCCTCTTGAAAAACATTAATTATTTTGAGCATCATAAATGGAAAGGGTAAACGCAGTGTACATATATACCTTGAAGTACAATCTCATCTGGAATAATCAAATAAAGAGCGGCAGAATATCGAAAAACAAACAAACATTTACAATATCTAAGCATATAATACTTGTATACAGTGAGAGAGAGAGAGTACGCTTTTTTATTATTTATTTATCTATTTATATGCTCTTGGGTGTTAATATGTTATTATATATAATTAGATGTGTTAGTGGATATAATTAGTTATTTATTTTAAAAAGAGAATTTTCAAATTTTGTCCTAACACTTTCAGAAGGGCTATACTATCAGACTTAGTAACACATGGGTTGAAGATCTTGAATACTGATATGGTTAACAATCATCTACTGAATAGCACAGTCTTGCCCACTTGGAAAAACATATCATGCTTCACTGCTATAGATAACGTCACCCTCAGCCAGAACCCCCTCACCAATCTAAACAAGTTTCTAACTGGTGCAATTTCATCAACATCACTGGCAGAAACAAATTTTGATGAAGTGAGCACTAAGTTATCGAGACAGCTGTTAATGTTTTTTTCTCAATGTAACTGCACCAAACGTTTTGTGCTTTTCCTCTAACCCATTTATTAGTATCTAACAAATTATGAGAAAAGAGAAAGCTCTTGGCGGAATGAAACACGTTAATTAAAATACTTGATAAGACTGGGCATCAAAGGTATTCAAATCATTAAAGAAGCATATATCACAATCTAAAAACAAAACATGAGTATTGAGCGAAACAAATTATGTTGAAATAAAAAGATTAAGTACGCTGTGGTATACTCTTTCCCCAGTCCTGTGTAATTTTACTTGGAAGAAATAAAAGTAGTCTTGGAAAGATTCTCATAAACAACTTGATGTATGTTGATGATATGGTCACAACAGCAATCTTAAATAAAGGTTTAATGAGAATTCATGAGCGGAATTGATGTCAAAGGTGAAGAAATGGGTCTTTAAGAAAATAATTAAACCGTCTATATTAGTAGCAAGGACATGTATAGCCAGAGACCTCATTTGGGGATGGGGTTTGAGATTGATTCACCAATCTAGTTTAGTAAGATTTGGGGTTAAAGACATCCTTAAAATACTCTGTAAATTTTTTATTGTGGGGCTGGAGCTTCCTTAAGCCCCGCTGGCAACTTGCTTGATTAATAAGATAAATATCCGAACCCGTTTCAAGAACAGAAATATAGAACAGGTAAACACATTCTGCTATTTCGAAAACACTTTTGCTACAACAATGACTAGAAACAAGAATTGAGGCTAACCAACCTCGTGCCAAATTGGCTAACTAAAACAAAATTTGATGAAATAAAAATTTGAAAAACAGTTTTTCCCAGTTTGGCTCTTGGTTATGAAATGTTTTATATCTGGCCTGTATTCTTTAACATGGGCATTAGAACGGGACAATGAAAAAAGGACGATAGAGATGAAATGGAAGCTTTTGAAATGTGAACTTAAATGAGGAGAATGAAAATAGCTTTGTCATGGATTGACCAGAGCCAATGGAGGGGGCACTGCCCAGGGAAGGTCATGGGACTGGTCAAAGTGAGCCTGGAGGCTCGCTTTGTCTCTTGGCGTCCCTGGGATTGACAAGGTCTCTTAAGCAGTGGTAAACACACACAGATCAAAAAGCCCTAGTGACAGCACAATATTTAAAAGAAAGTTAGCATGTCATGGTAGCATAGTGAGGGGGAGGGAGTACAAAATACCACAATTAATGCTAGCATATAACATCATGTGGATGGGGAGATCTAGAAGCAGGAAAAGAAGAGAGTGGATAGGTAACCTAAATCTTTGACAAGATTAAGCACTGAAAAAATTATCCATGTGTGTGTAAATATAAAGAACTGTGGTTCATGTTGGCTTGCAACATCTGAATGGTATCGGAGAAGGTACTTGTAAAAGTAATTAATACAACTCCGTATATACAGATTTACTAAACCAAAAATCATGAAGTAAAGTGTTGTATATAATTTATGGAATATAGTAAGACACATTTACAGAAAGAACTTATTTAGCTTGTAACTGATAGTAGTTAGTAGGATCTAATATTATTAACCAAAATCTGATAGTATTATTAGGCCCTACTGATTAATTAATTTTATTATATTTTATTTTTTTTTATTAATTTAGTTAATATTATTCAGTAGAGCACATAGGTGTAGAAGGGATGGTTTTGGGGGTTGTAACCCCCCCCCCTCATAGCAATGAAATTTTCTGTGTTTATCGTAGAATACATGAGTTGTAGTTCTGTAGCTCCCCTCCCATCAAGTCTATACCCCCCCTTATGAACTTTCTGCCTATGCCTATGGTAGGGCATAATATTATTAGTCAGATTTTGGAAATAAAAGTTTGAAAAATGTGTTCAGTTTTCTTTTGGTGTAAGCCCCCTGACTCCCCCGTGGGTGGTCTGTGATAAATAAAGGCATTCTTAAAGTGGTCTGTGCACCATCAAAGTTTGAGGAATACTGGTGTAGAGGTAGTGCTTTCTTTTATCATGCTATTGAACCATGTTTGATTTCAGTGATACTATAGATAGCAGTGGTTCCCAACTGGTGGTCTGCGAGATGGGTCATTATTAAAAAAAAAAATTTAAAAAAGAATACTTACAAAAATTATTATTATTATTAAATATAAAAATGAAATTCATGATATATTTGTAGTATTTTACAATTTGACAGAACATCAGAAAACGGTTCTTATTAAAAGTAATTGGTCTTAAGCGTGTTCATCTTAATGAGGTTCGACTGCATTATCATTAGATTTTTTTCTATTTATTGTTTCTTTCTTTTTTTTTCTCCAAGGAATGAATTTACGAACACATTTCCCCCAAAAAAGACTCTCAACTCGGCAGTCAACTCGTGAGAATTTTTCAAAGTGGTCAGCGGGTACAATTGAAGTGGAAAAGTGATCCACGGCTTAAATTGAGTTGGGAACCACTGCTATAGAGCATATGTCATATTTTTTTCTCCCCGCCATCATTTCGGGTTCTCCTTCTCTAGTTGACGAAGGTTAGGATTTCTCAGAAAATTGTATATCCTGGTACATCAGGCCCTATCTGTTTTTGTATCATAAAATGCACAATAGAAATTAGGTGCTAAGTGGGTGGGGTAATTGGAAATGTATTTACAACTGACACAAATCGTGTATTTTCAATGACTTTTGTCATTAGTGCCTGCAAATATGTTGTGTTTAAACGATTAACTCATACACACAAATTTTCAATCATTGAACCCAAATCACCGTTTACGTATCTCCATTTCTGATTTTGTCAATTTTATAAATAAATAGTTGTGTATTGAAACATGTCTTGATAAATTTTTTATTTTCAGGAGAGAAGGCTGGTTGAGAACAACAGCCAGACCCTTTCCAGACACAGAGCCTCAGGACCTTCGGGTTTTGTTGAGACCTGTGGTTATGGAACCACCCCAGGCACAAAGTGCAGAAACCAATGGTTGTGACGAAGTGCCTCTCGTTTTGGCAGTTTCCAACCATACAGATGCGTCACCTCAGGTAATTATTTGTTTATTACAAAGTCCATGTTTTTTTTATCCAAACAAGAATCTTTTCTCAGATTTAGTAGTCTCCCCCCCGGATCTGGAACATGTAAAACCTGGAAAAGTCAGGGAAATTTGAAATACAAAGGCCAAAATCAGGGAAGTTTGAAATTCATTGTTATAATAAATAGCTTATTAAAATAATTTTCCTGAACTGTGCTTTTCATACCACATTGCATACTGAAAATTTTGAAAAACTTATGCTTTTGACTAAACTTTTTCCAAAATTTACCCTTTTGCACTAAGAGTAATATAGAATACTTAAGCCCATATGTATCTTAGGAAAGATTGGTTGCCAAATATGTAACTAAAACTTGGAAAAAAAAAGTTTTTAGCTAAATTATCTAATCTGTAAGGGATTTTAATAAAAACACTCATACTTATATATAGTCATATACGCTTTTTAAATGGAATAAAAGATGAAGCATCAGCTTTTCCATTATATAGCTAAACTCTTTTGTAATGAATTCAAAAAGTGCCGTAAGAAAATGTTGTAAATATTTAATTAATTCACATTTTTAGTGTAAAGAAATACATTTCTTTAAATACAATTTTTATTTATTTTAAATAAATCGAACAACTACGCTGATCAAATCAATTTTTATGTTTGTAAATTCACTGTAATTAAGTTATAAATGGATTTGGAGTTTACTTTAGTGCATTTTATGGTTTTGAAACTTGTTTTTATTACATAAATTTTAATGTGTCGTGTTTTATTTACTGAAATTAGTGACTTGAAATCCATTAAGATTTGGTCTGGAAAATCTGGAAAGGTCGGGCAAGTTTGAAATAGAATTTGGGAGACACCCTGTCCATTGAACACGTCTAAGACTAGTTGAACCAACAGCCAACACTTACTAGGGAAGTGTGTGAGGTGTAAGTCATTGATTTTGATAAAAGTGGTATTTTGAAAGGTCTGGTTAAGGGTAGTAAGGAAGTCAATAGAACTACCAGTCTCAATCCAACGGTTGAGAAGATATCCCTAAAAGAAAACAAGGGAGTAGGCATTGTTGGGAAAACGGAGTGCAGGGGTATATTTGTGAATACGAAGTATATGTGCAGTGGCAGATTTCCAAGTAGGCACACAAGGCACAAACCTAGGGATGGTACTTACCGAGGGGCACCGTCAAAGGGTTTAAAAATAAAATTTTCCAAACTGGACAATGTTGAAAATAATGTTTCTTTTTAATTATTGTTCTGACTCTACAATAGCAATGATATATAATGGCAACTACTTTAACTTGCCTGCAAATACAAACTACAGATCGAAAAACAAAGGGCTATGACCATATTATTTATATTACAATATTAGATATTATACACCAGAGAAACAGATGTATCTGGTAATACCACATGGAGAAATTGTCAAAAATTTTCCACCCTGGGCTCTTGCCCAGCGTACCCATTTATAAATCAGGGCTTGACACACTTTTTATATATATATACTAGTAGAAAATGAACGAATAAGGAAAAGCTTGAAGTGATAATGTAAAACAAAATTCATGTATGTATGTTTGCATATGTGTAATTTCTCCCAAATACGCTAAATACACGCAAAAGTGTCGGAGGTTCCTGGAATTCATGCTAAAATTATTGTGGATTCAAGAAGTGTTTTGAATCCATAAAGTTGGCAACTGTGATAACAATAATTCAGAGTTGTATCTTATTAGTTTGAATAATTATATGACAAACGACTTTTACATCGGGGGGGGGGGCTTATATTTTGTGATTTCTTGGAATTCCAACTTACCTATTCTGGGATTCCTTTTTAAAAGTAACAAAAATTTCGTTTTGTTTTCTATAATTTTTTATATTCCTTTGGAAATCAGTGTCTTTGCCAAAAATATTACCTAACTTTTCAAGGTAATTTTCTGGTTTGGAATTACAATCACCACTGTTACATGTGAAATGTTAAGAGTATGATATGCGTTTTTTTTAAACAAATATTCCTTTCTTTGTAAAGGAGGGAGGGGGCGGCAGTACAGGCTGTGCCTAAGGGCGGCAATTTTATAAATCCACCATTTCACACATGCATTAACAGGGTGTCTACCAGATCATGAAAGTCACTGAAGTCAAGAAAAGGTCAAGAAATAAGAAAAAAGTCACAGACATCAAAGAAAGGTCATTAAATCGATACTGTAGGTTACGGTTACACCGATTCTTTTCAATTTTATGCTTGTGTTGAATTGTAATTTTCATACGATTTTTTACTGGTTTAGTTATTTTTACGTATTTTTGTCATAGCTTGGCAATTTTTAGCTATTTTTTATATGGCTATTTTATAAATCATAAAAAAAAAAAAAAGTCGTGAACTTTCTTTAAGGTCAAAAAATTTACAAAAATAGTCAAAAAGAATGTCAAGGAAAAGTCAAGGAATTGGTTTTCTTAATTTTCAATGATTAATATGATATTTTAAATGCTTAATGTTCCTATCAAGCAGGGGGAGCTCATTCCTTTGATCTAACCTATGCCGCCTTGGCACCGAAGTAGGCGGAGCTAAGTCGCTGTGTGACGTAGCTTGGATGACTCTTGGCTGAACCCGATGCGAATACTTATTCATTTGCATGCTTGATTGCTTCTGCTTTCGCAGTTTTCATGAAGAATTTATAAAGGTGGTTGTTTATATAATGTTATACATATATGAACTTGAGGGCTAAACAGCAGCTTAAAATTAAGAAAACTAAAAACACCAAATTGGGTAATACAGATTTCCCTTGATTCTAAAGCAACAGGGGTATTGTTCCCCACTCTGCCGCTTAGATTATGCCTATAATGTTACATACACAATCTATGTACAAAATAGTACATAATTAAAAAATAGTATATAATTATACACGATTGTTGTACATATTTCAAGAAACAATTCAACCATTTTGTAAGTACAGTAAACTTTTTTTTTGAATGGCATTTTGCGTTAGGACTACATGTTCGAATACAGGTAAAAGCGTGAAAGGAAAAAAAGTATTTTATTTCATCCTGTCCTTTTGAATGATCTGACCGAATTTAAATGCTGGATTCAACGATATCGCAGAACAGATACTTTGAATACAAAAAACGCTAGAATTTGTATTGAACATTTTAAGAGTTCAGGTTATCAAGGCGCTATGATGAATCATTTGCTCGGTTTACCAAAGAAAAAACTCTTAAAAATCATCGGCCGTACCGAGTTTTAACTTAACCTTCAGGTAATCTATAAGAATTAACACCAACAGGTTAAGGGCTACAAAAACAGAAAATACTAAGTAATGCTTTAAACAGAATCAAGTGTTTAAGCCCCCCCAAAAAATCTCGTCTTTTCGAATGATTCAGAAAAAAAAAATGAGGCTAATGAATGTGATAATTGCCTAAAATTAACTATTGTAAATCTCAAAGTTAAAGCACAATAGAAAAGGGATACATGGCTGAAGTCTCCAACATAGGCGTAGGCAGAAAGTTCGTAAGGTGGTTTATAGGCTTAATGGGAGGGGTTACAGAGCTACAACTCATATATTCCTATGTTAAATATACAAAATTTCATTGCAATGGGGGTTACAACCCCCAAAACCACCATCTGGCTAAATATGGCCTATGGTGTCCAATCGTGCATAAACAAGGTAAAATTTTAAATATGGCACTTTTTTTCTTTTTAAACTGCTTTTAACTTAAGAACTGTTAAAGTGCTAATTTCCAGAACGTTTATTGTAATAAATAATCATACATAGAAAGAAATAAACAACAAGTCAATAAATAAAAAAAATCAACATATATATATATATATATGATAATTAAATTTTTCTATTTTTATCCCATGATTTTACATTTATATGAGTATATCAAAGGAGTATAGAGGAAAACTTTCAGGCGGAGTGGGGGACAACTTTACTTTTATATTAAAATTTTCAACAAATTTAGTTAAAAATTTAAATAATGGGCATTTAAATACCCATTTTCCTTTACTTTATGTAAATGTATAATTTGCAAGGGAGAGGAGAGGGGGCGTTGTCTTCTTTTTCCCATTCTTGGATTTATTAGTGTTGCATTGAAATTAAAATCTAATTTCCGTAGTACTAGAGTATTTTATTATATTTTATATGTTCGGAAAATTATTTTTTCCCCCTCTACTCTTGTATTTATCATCGACAAACTATGTGGTTATCGGATGCAAAAGAACAAATGGCCGTTTTGAAAAATTAAAAATTGTTTCCTTCCAGGCTTTTAAAGTTTGAATAAAATAATTTTTATATGCCAACTATAAGTGGACGTTAATCAAAATGCATATGTGCGTATAATATATTCACTCAAAAAATATAAAGGACAGCAATTTTTATGAACAAATTAACTTTTTAAACTTAAATCAGGGGCATTTAATATTATTTTGCTAGTGATTTTAAACAAAGCTCTCCCGCAAATCTCAGATCGTGGAGGTCAACCAAGCTACGTCATCACTGACGACTTCCGGTGCCAGCGTAAGAGCGTAAGAGAGAGAGTGACCTAGCGCTTGTATTCTATAAGCCCTGCTATTAAGGATGTTGTGACATCACCAATTTTCCCTACGATAGTGTTGTGCACATTTTGTAACTAAATGACGTTAGTACAGGACTAAAGTATTGTAGGCCATAATTTAATGTCGAGATATGTCTATTTCTCTATATTCTATATCTGCTAATTCCTTGCTTGGTTCTATGGGATAAAAAGAGAGTGTGCATGTGCAGGGCCTAAGGAGGCAGTTTCCTTAGGCCCTCAACCATGGAAAGTTCTAGCAGTACCTGTGGCTCACATTCCAGGTGAGGTGGCAAGCACCTCTGTGACATACGAAATTGGGGTCTACTTGATAATGATAAGTCCTCATGCTGTAATGTTATCATTGACAAAGCTGTAATTGCTCATCACCTAGCACGTCGTTTGATATCCTACCTTGACCACCTACCAGTCGGTCGAGAAGTGACAAAGGTAGAAAAAGAGATTAGTTAGAGTTTCAAAATCGTTGAGCTAAAAGGTTGGGAAGTATGATATACTCCAATGTTCTCGTCATGTGATTCATCTGGTATGAGCAGCATGTAATTAAATGCAAAATACTTTGAAATGTCAAAAGAGAATATCACCAAACAGAGTGCTCTTTTGATCATGGATCAGTAGAGTGGCCAGAAAGATAGTGAAATATTAAAAAGATTGAGAGATATGTAGAAGTCATATTCCTGCCTCCTATTACAACGAAATACTTACAGCTACCAGATGGTCAAACTTTTCACGATTATAAATACATGGTAAAGAGAATGATGGACTATTCTCGTGCTTATCAGGCAATCTGCATAGAAACTCATTTAACGAAAAAAGAAGCTATTATCAACATGTATCATCTACTTCACAATTAGGCCAGACACTAGACAACATGCGACGATATGCCTTTGAAAAAGCACTGTTGCAATCACACTTCCCCAACTTTCAGTCTGTAAAGCAGGCATGTTTTAGGCTAACAGAAAAAAACCTGCAGTGAATGCGAGAGTTTGCCCTTCTTGAAGTGTGTGTGTATGTACCTGGTAGACACAAAACGTTTGTGCTTTTCACATTTATATGCTGCAAAACGCTGTCATTGGGGAAAATGGATGATATCACAGAGCATCCTTGAGATGAATGTATCGCGGATCAGGCATTAAATATCAAAATTAATTATGCATTGTTGTCCTTGTGATACAATGCTTGAGATTCTCACATGCAAATATTTCATTTTTAGTTCTCTATTTTTTATTATTATTAGAATTTCAGTCAGTTGGCATTTTTGTTTCAAAATGCTGAATTTTTAGCTTTTTATTTAGAAGTTCTTTTGAGTGTGAATAAAATTAAAAGACAAATGAGTGCAGTGATCATATTTAATTATATTATTCAGAAACGTACAGTTGTTCTTCATTCCTTTGTCAAAGATTGAGATTGCTCTAATACTGACCAAGAAGAAAGGAAAGCTGTTCATTTCAAACAAATTAAAATGCTTAAATTAATTACAACAAGTTAGTTTAAGAATTTAAAATGTCGTATTAATGTGTGTATGCTTTGTATTCATATTCACAATATGCCCCTGCACTTTGCTTTTCCAGCAGTTCTGACTCCCTTGCTTTTTTTTTTAGCGATATCTTCTCAACTGTCGGATTGAAACGGGTAGCTCTATTGACTTTTTTACTACCCATAACAATACCTTTCCAACGGTGCCATTTTTGCTAAAATCGACGACTTACACCTTGTGCACTAATCTAGTTAGTTGCCAAGGTCAACTATGAGGGGGGGGGGAAGAGGAAGGAAGGGATGTTCTCTATTAAGAGGAAGTTGTGGATAAAGGAATTAAACTGGAATAATTTATTTCGGAATGCTCACAATTTTAATTCAAAATTTTATTTTTTCCTGTTATATTGATCAAAGATGATAATGGTCATGTTGCACCAATCGCTGTCTTTATTCATCTCGATGCAATAGTGCGTTGTCACAGCTCAAAAACAGTCTCTCTACTTTTTATTTTTTTGTTGATGGTAGCAATGTGGCAACAGATAGGGCTGCTGACTAAAGTCTCAAGATGCCTTAATCTTATTTATTGGTCAAGAAATTAAATGCAGAGTCTGTGCTGGAAGGTACAACTTAAAAGCTGTGACATACTTTTTTTAGCCGGAGGCCAAATTATGCAGAGAATGCATGTGTTTTATGAAGTGTTACTTGTAATTAGGACTCGAAGGATTTGTAATCAAAGGACTCATAGATACTCTACCTTGGTTTCAACTAACACAATAAAGCAAACTTTGGATAATTCATAGTGTCATTATTTGTAACATTTTTACGCATCTAGAAGTCTGACTTGCATTATTCCTTCATCGATTTTCAACCTTACAGATGATTTCAAATGATCATCTGTAAGGTTGTAAAGTAATGAAGCAAGACCTGTGAGTGGAAGTAGTGACGTGGCGGGTAATGGCATTATTATTGACCTTCCCAGATCCACTTTAGATGGAACTAGTCATGACTGTTGAATTGAACTATTTTGTATTTAATCTTATTCTCTTTTTTGATAACTCTGTATTAGTAAGGAATATCTTTTGACAGTGCATTAGACGGTTATTCATAATTGATTTGCTTGTCATCTGTAATCACTCTTCACTCCAATTACTAAGTTACTAATTTGTATTTAACTTAAGCTGTGATTACTTTCTTCTGCGATCCTTGTGTTTGTGAAAAGCTTCTAGTTTAAATTGAAATCATGGATGAATCGAAGTAAATTACCTTACCAGTGGCAATAAATATATGCACACCCCATGACGCTTCTATAAATGGTAAAGAAAGAAGACTCGTTTGCATTAGTGAGAAAAAAATTTATTTCACCAAATACTCCACTTGAGCTATGGTTAAAAAAAAAAAAACCCACCATCGCTATAACTGGCATCTTGATATATGCCTGGAATCATTACACCTCTGAAAGACGGTGGCGATAAATTTACGCGCACCCCACTTTCGTGATACAATTACCACTTTGTGGGTCCTCCTTTTGCTGCATACACCTTGGCAACTCGTCTAGGCATTGATTTGACGTAGGCACGACAAAGTTCTTGTGGAATTTTAGCCCACGTTTCTTGAAAAACCGTCATTAGCTGATGTTTTGTTTGGGGGAACTTTTTTCACACCTTTCTTGAGGACCCGCCACAGATCCTCGCTTGGGTTGAGGTCCGGAGAATTTGGGATCCAGTCAAGAACTTGGAGACGATGTTGGCGAAACCAAGCTGTCATTTTGCGTGCAGTATGCGGGTTAGCGAGATCTTGCTGGAAGATAGCATCTCACTGTGTGCGAAGGCGGTCAACGAAAGGCAGGTAATGCTCTTGTAAAATTTCTTGGTAGCATTGTGCATTGATAGTCCCATCATACGGAAACAAATCACTTGAACAATACTTGGGAAGTTGATGTCTTGTATTACACAGTTGTGGGCAAGTTTTTCATTCGGCCGGCGGATGACTCTCCGCCCGATATTTCCATATAGGACTGGGAAGGGGGACTCGTCAGACCAAATCACTTTCCGCCATTGAGCTTCCATCCAGGAAATGTGGTCTCTAGCCCATTCAAAGAGCTTCCTTCGCTGAACTGGCATCAACATAGGCTTTCGCTTACTCTTGTATGAGCCATATCCCATGTCATGTAGTATATTGATAGCAATTCGTCGCAATACAAGTTGGTTTATTGTGTTGGCTTTATAGTTCTGAAACTTCTGTGTAAGTTCAGGCCGGTGTTTCGTGACAACGCGACCCAAAATTCAATCTTCCCTAGCAGTAGTTGTTGGCGGTCTGCTGTTGTTACACCCAAGTGCGATGAAACTGGTTTTGTCGTGATGTTTAAGAAATGTTCTGACGGTAGACTCGTTCAAATACAATTCCCGAGCAATCTGACGCATAGCTGCTCCATATTGTCGTTTCTGAAGGATCTTATTCCGTATCCATCTGCAGTCCTAACCTTTCTCTGCCAGTTTTTCGAGTTTTGAACGAAACGCAGACTACACGAGGTTTTATACTGCTCTTCGTTTTCAAATTGTTGACTGCGCAAGATACAAAGCAGCAAAAATTTGCATGTTCAGCCCAGTGGTGCCAGATTGGGCTATAAGTAGCGGATTGGGTGGTTTTTTAAGTGCCCTCGCAACAAAAATTTCGAATTGGGCGATATGCTACTTTTTAAGTTAGTTTTTTTTGTTGAACATTTCTATTCGCAGTGAATGATAGTTTTACTAAAACGTAACATGTTCGATACTCGTTCAATTCACATAAGACCTCTGTGGTTCAATTCTTGTTTTGGTACTTTTTAATCACAGAGATCTTATATGTACTAGAGTGGACGTCATATGACTTCGAAATTCGTTTAACATTGCAGTTCCGTGCAAACCTTCGAGCATATATACGCTATATGAGCATGAAAGTTCAAACTGTGGATCCACATTAATGAGGTCAATTTTTCTATTTTCCTGTGTTACAGTATGTAATTATAATCAAGTGTGGATACGGGGGAGTTCACAGGGGTCATGACCCCTCAAAAACATATTTTTTCACTGTTAAAAATTCCAATTCATGATAAATGAAGAGTGTTATTCCAAGACCATGGCAAATTCTGTCCTTGACCCCCTTCCCCCAAAATGAAAGTCTGTATCCGCTCTTGATTATAATGGTGCGTGCTTGTTAAAGTTTAGATCATACACCTCGAGTTACCATGGAAAATTGTTAACTTGACAATTCTTTCTACAGTTAAGCTAATATTTTTAAGTTACTTTACATTCTATTCAATTTTTGTTATATTTTTCGTTCAGCAATGCAAGTATACAAACGATTATGTTGACCTGTTTGTATATGTATATCTGTTAGGCTCAAACATTGAAAATGCTAAATGACAAAGAAAAAAAAAAACGCATTGTGGCAATCCTTGGGTTAAAAACATCTCCAGACATGTCAAGGACGTATCGTGTACGACCTGAAGCCCCATCCTTTTTCTAAGCTGCTATTGGAAATACGATTACGATATTCCGTATTCAGAGAGTGTACTTCTGTGGGGCACATGAAATATCGCATGTCAGGGCCATATCGGAGGTGACCGGAGCCTCATCCGTTTCCTAGGCTTTGATTGTGGCTACTACTAGTAGTTGCAAAATAATTCATTTTTATGTTTGGGCTACAAATAGTTCAAATCTGCTACTTTTGGAGCACAGTTTGCTACTTTTTAATCTTCAGATCTGGCAACATTGATTCAGCCGAGCAACATGTGCAGAGATTTGGGTGCGCGTAAATTTATTGCCACCGTCTTTTCAGAGATATAATGATTCCAGGCATATATCAAGATGCCAGTTATAGTGTTTGTGCTGATTTTTTTGTAAACGATAGCTCAAGTGGAGTATTTGGTGTAATAAAAATGTTTTCTTACTAACGCAAAGGAGTCCTCTTTGTTTACTATTTATAACAGCGTCATATGCGGTGCGCGTACATTTATTGCCATGGGTAAGGTATTATGATTTATTAAATTCCATTTTTTTTAAATGTTACATGCAGAATTTTCCAGACACTATTTTTATCTCAAATGTGTGATACACATGGTTACTATTATGAATATTTTAGGTTACCAAGGGCGATAAATCTGGAACAAAATCTTCAATGGCCAAGGATAGCAAAAGATCACGGAACACATCAGGCAGTTCCAAGAAGAGCAGATCGCGAAGGAATCCACCCACCCCATCGGCAAATGCTTTCTCTACTAAACCAGTTTCTGAAAGACGAATTACTCGGCACGTAACCACGTCGCCGACCAAGGCATCTTTAAGTGAGAAAAGGTCCCCAAAGAACTCTCAAACTTCTCCAGCCACAAATGCTCATACAAATAAAAAAACTTTATCGTCCCATCCTTCGAATCTTAGCCCGCAGCTCTCAAGTGTTTCTTCTTCTCCTCCGGACATTATATATGACTCGGTCGTGGTTGCGAGCCCTACCAAACAGCACAGGAAAAGGTATTCTCCAAATCAGACAGTGACCCTGCACTTGACTTCCTCTCACAAGAGGTCTGCAAAAAATTCCAGTTCAGCTTCTGATTCCGAAGGATCTCCCAGGTCAAGCAAAAGAATTCGTCTCCAACACCAGCCTTTCCAATCTCCTCCCCCACCAGCAATTATCCCAGCCATATTGCGGCAACAGGTGATCAAGACGCCCGATGATAAAATTTGTGTGTTTCAGAGAGGAGAATTTCTTGCTGTCAGAAATGAAAATGGCGAGTATTTGATTTTTTTTTTTTTGCTTGAAAATCTATTTCTAAAATGGTTCTATTATTTAATACGTTTAAACTTTGGTTAATTCTTTTATAAACGGATCAAATTAATTTAACAGTGACTTCACCAAACCGTTCGATCCTCCAAATTACTGTAACCTGTTCCTTTTACCTAATAGAGTTAAACTTGAAATTTGATTTTCCATTCCCAACGTATAATTACTATTGCAATATACATGAGGGCCATTCTTCAGTCTCCAGGATGGAAATCTGTCTTTTGAAACTTTTCAAAACCTGACCAGATTGTCAGTTTTGTTTTTTTAATCAGTCCTTGCCGCCTTCCTTTTTTTTCTTTCGGTTTTTAAAAATGATATTTATTTTCTAGTGCCCTAGTGAATTATTTGTATTGCATATAATCCTTAACAGAGGCAGACTTACAATTTTGCCTCCAAATCTTATCAAACATAGTTAGAGGCATAATAGAGATTTTAGCACTTCCGTCAAATTCTTCATTTGATGCTTGTGGCTGTTATTTTAAATTCGTCTTTTCTTAAGTATTCACCTTTTCAGCCTCTCAAGGTGGCACCCATGGCAGCTCTCCCTTTGCCTTTTTGGTCATACCTTTGAACATAATTCAATTGGCCACCAAAAAATTCAATCCGGACCCTTCGGTGGCGTAGTGTGGTAACACGTTCGCCTAGTGCGCTGTTAATCCGGGTTTGACTCCCAACAGTGCAAAGAACGCTTACTCAGAGATCTCATAAAGATTGCACTGCTCACTGTAGTCCGGGGTTTGGTTCCCTAGGCCTTAAGAGGTTCGGATTCCTCGGAAAACAGTAGGTCCCGGCGCAGCATGACCATTGTAGTCCTTGAACCGTAAAACCACAAACAAATCAAAAACTTCTTGTCAAAAATTTTTCTGGCGTAGGCTTCAGCTTACTTAGCCTATTGGTAAATCTGCCGCTGATTCTCACCAAAATGACTATTAAGGCCAGTCTCTTTAGTCTTAGTCTGAGCATCTTAACGATACTCATGGCAATATAGATAGTTTAGGCGGCTGTGATACTGCATATTTTGTGTCATTCTGACTGACTGTTACTGGAATTGGCAAATCAACATCGTTTAATGTTTAAATAATAATTATTATATGTTCAGGCAATAACCTTTTTAGAAGTAATACATTAATATATCATGTCATTAACCTGAGTTCGATTCCAGTAGTACTGCAAAACACATGTTTTTTGGCTCAGCTTAGTCCAGAGTTCGATTCCTCAGGCCACTGAGTTTTAGATTCCTTAGCAAACTGTAATTCCTAGCGTAGCATAACCATAAACGGTTTTTGTGCTGCAAAACACAGAATTCCACTAAAACCTGCCCCTTTTTTTCCAATTTTGTGTAAAGTTTTTATCTTAGTAAACTCAAAAGCATGTAAATAAGTCTGCTCAGGGGCGGACTGGGTCCTCTCAAAGGGCGCATACCTTGGATTATCAGAGGGCGCGAGTCCTATAGCTCATGAAGGTTCAAGTCTTATCACTTCATGGGGCCCAGTCCACCTCTGAATCTGCTCAGAGGTCAAGTTATGTCATAGGTCTCATCTCAAAGGATCATTGTACGATTTTAGGACTTGCCGCTCACATCCTCCCCATAGGCAACAGGGCAAACTGTATTTCTGCTACCTAATATTTCAATCTGAAAGCTCACTTACATGAAGGAAAGGAAATATTTTGTTATTTTTGAAAGTAAATAAAGTTTCTGTTGTCATGTTTTATTTCTGTGAGTTTTTTAATTCTATTTTGTAGGAAGCTTCTTTGTATGTAGAACAGCTCAGAATGTGTATAAAAGCAGTAAGCGTTTCAAAATTCAGTGGATGAGTGACCAAGCACCAGACCTTTATATTCCAGATTTTTACGACCAAACAGGTAATTATTAATTATTGCTTGGTCCGAATTTTACTAAAGAAATTTTTACAGTGTACCTTTTCCACATTTCAGTGTTTGGTGTTGTCCCATATTTAAATGTGCTTTCATTGATGTGTCATTTTTTAGATTTCGAATGTGTTCTGACGAATTTGAGGTTAAAGCGTGTGGATAAAAACAAGTATCAATTGCCAGGTGAAGAAAGACAACGCACGTTGAACATTTTGCAAAGGGCTTTAAACGTTGAAAATGGGATGGACATATCTAAACTTCAAGTTACTACTGATGGTGGTTAGTATTGAATTTATGTACATGCAGGGTGTTGCCGAATTCGACCGGCAAATTCAGAGGGGTGATAGTAGGCATTAAGTGGATGAAAAATTGTAAACTACGTTTAGTGGGAGAAAATCGCAAAAATAGTTATGAGGTGTGTGACGTCGAGTTGAACAAAAAGGGCCAATAATAAATAGAAAAACATTTATTTGACATAAAGCAGGATTACAATGCATCACAGTTCAACTTCAGAAAGGAGACGATGAGAAATTTTTATAGGAATTGTTTGAAGTTGTGGCCGCGAAGTTCGTTGCATGTCATGGTAAACTGTACTTGCCCGCCTTAAAAAAAAAAGAAATAAATAAAAACCACCTTTGGAATTGAGCAGGAAAAGATAACCTACTTGCCAACTGCAAAAATCTAATCACCGATGATGACCTGGCAACCAGATTTGCCAATACCTGTATATAGCAATACTCTGCTGTATGTTTTTCTTCATAGATACCTACTTACGGCCAAAATTTTTAATCTTATTGTAGACCCATTGATCCATTTGTACACTGCCATATTTTATTCATGTGGCAGATTCAGTGACACAGTACTGCCTTCAGATGCAGTCTTGGAAGCTAAAAATTTAATTTGTGGGATTACCCTTGGATGTAAAATTTAACTAGAAATTATCGGCAGAAGTCTTAACATATTGTAAATAGTTGATCAATGAAAAAAAGGTACTTATTATAAGTCACAGATACTTTGAGATGATTATATTTTAATATAATCATTATTACAATGTAATTTTAATACTATAATATGGAATATTTAATGACATATTTCATATTTTTAGTATTAAATATTGGAATTTGAAATGCATAGTTTTATATTTTACAGAAAATATATTCCTGTGACTTCCTCTAGACAAGAATTGAGAGAAATCGGGGACTTACTGTAATTAAGAGCTAAACTTTAAGTGCAAAGTGATTTGTAAGATTGAAAAAGCATTTTTAAGTTCCTTATTGGAAAATTTGATTTTTTTTTTTTAATGGCAAAAGTAAAATTCCATGTTTTTGTAAACTGTTTCAGTTGATGTTTCTATCGTTGGCAAAGAGGAGGAAGTTTTACAGTTACAGCAGCAACAAAACCTTATTAAAGCAGAACAAAAAGTTAAACCATCGTCATCATCATCTGCCCAAATGCGAACTAGGGGGCGACCTCGTCGTTCTGCGGATGTCCGAACATCGCCGAAAGTCACAACTGCTACTAGGTCTACATCTGCTTCAGGTAACCTAAATGCAATTTTTTAAAGTTGCATAATTTATTAACTTTAGGAATAAAAATTTAAAGTGCCAAGGAATAAAATTACATATTAAAGAATAAATGCTGGCAAAACAGCAAATTAAATAAATTACCCAAGTTTTTGATTACGTACTGGGTCGAATTAAGGTTTCATGGGGTCCCTAGAAAATTTTTTCGCCTGTCGTCAAGCGGCCTGAAGTGACCCGCTTGACGGCTGACTGTGGCGTGAATGCAACGGCAAGTAAAATAGGCTGGGCGTTTAACGTGTTAAGTACACTGTAATCTAAGAAGGCTGGATAGTTTAATTGTATCGGCCAATCAGAAAGGGTTATTCTGTTGAACCTTCTTTCACTTTTTGTATTTTAAAGATGTTTATTTGGGGGAAAAAACCTTGTTCATAAAAATTAAAGGATTTGTTCTGTAAAATCTGGATTCATCCAAAGGGTCACACTTAATGTCCCAGATGGTTGCAGGTTCCTTACTCCCTGGGAATAGATGGTGGTTGAATATGATATAATGTTGATATTTGACTATGCATGAGCGTTGTAATTATGTCATGTTATATTTTTTTGTCTTAGCCCCAAGGAAGATGAAAACATTAGCTGCAAGAGTAAAACTTCGATCTAGGGAAACTGTCAAAGTGAAGTTGAAAAAAGAAGGTAACTTAATTACATAATGTGTATGTTTGACATATTTATAATGTATGAGTATTTTTGCTATTCAGTGTCAGGGTTAGAAATTATCAGTAGAAAGTTAGGAGTCAATGGCACCTAACAATTTTACTTCAGTTGTCAAAATGACCTTTCTTAGACGCAATTTTAAAATTATTTATTTTGTTCACATAGCATTATGCTGTGTATATGTGTTCATACGTATAGCACCAAGGTGTAAAAAGTAATAAAAAAAAATCGGGTTTTTTATTTAAATTACATTTTTTGATTTAATGTGAATTTTTCTGGTTAAGATTGTATACATTAGAAATAAATCAAAGTTTTTCAGCTTCATTTACGTAAGATTTTAACATTCAATTTACTTTTCTTAAGTGGTAAGTGAATATCTAAATAACGTATTTAATAACATAAAAAACAAATATTCAACGTCTTGATTTCTTGTTTATTGAGACTACAATATGCATTAGAGATCTCGGCTCAGTATAGCCCAGATGCTCTTGCGCCATAAAACATCCAAACAAACAGCATTAGAGATCTCAATTATGATACTATTAAAACTTAACATTTAAGAATTTTAAGAAAACCCCAACATTTAAGAATCTAAACAACAATGCCTACTTTGCTACCTCTCAACTCGTAATTGATTTTGTAACTTCATGCACGAGTCCAAATATGGAAAACATCCTTTCAACTCCAGTAGAGGTTCCCTAAGCTGTGCATAGTTCCTCAATATCATCAAATTCCTTTTAGCCAACACATTTTTCTATGAGGGCCAGCAATTTTTACCGCTGAAGAGTGAAAATTGATTTCACTGTTTCTTCTTCAAATAAAACACCATTGAGAAGTGCATGGACAATAAATGTAAAAACAATGCCTAATAATGAGTTTTTTTTTTATTGCTTCTCACTTGTTGACAAGTGTTCTGCTTTAAAATTTGGTGATAATAAATATACCAAATAGTAAGCTGGAGATATAGCTTGCTCATAGCATATTTTAAACATCTTGACGTACAAAGATACGTCAGAAGCAATGTCCTCGAGATTTTTGATATATGTTAGTGTAAAAACTATTTTATTAAATTAATGTTAAATGTGACGAAAAATTATGGAAAATGTAGGGTAGAATGCTTATTAGAAATTTTCTGCTAGAAGAAATAAGAATTTTGTCAATCTGTCTTCAAATGCAGCTGTGACAGAAAATGGTGGAATACCTTGGTGGTGGTGGTGGGGGGATTCTGAGATTACCCTATGTGCATTATTATTTTAAAAAAAATTGCATGATGATAAAATTCCCTTGTGTTTTTGGGGGGGGTATGAACGTCTTCAGATGTGAATCGACAGAATTCAACTATAGATTGCAATTAAAAAAACAAACAACTGACATCTTTTGAAAATTTGCCCTCTAAAAATTTAGTGCTTTGGGCATTTGCCAAACATGCCTATTTATAAATTTGGTTTCAACCGCATATGATCGCAATTTAAAATATTATTCATATGTAGTCACTTCCTGAAAGCTACTTTTCTACCAATTTCGTTTTGTGTAGTCCTCATGTTCGAGAATTTATAACAGACTTTAAAATTGGAAGTGAACGTGAAGCCAAAGGATATCACTAAACATAAACTTCTAAAGAACTACCTTATAAGCAAAAAAGGCTATGTTAAGATGCTAGTGGGGGATTGAGGTATCATAGTTGGCCAGAGCCCACTGGATTGCAGACCGTGGGTTTCTCTCTTAACGAGAGCAACGATTCTTCTGATCTTGCGGGAGTCGGTAAGGTTGGCACAGGGAAAAATAAAAGATTAAGCAATTGGAAATGGTGGAACAGTGTTGAAACACAGACTAACTGCTCCCCATATTGTGGAGATCAGTTCCTTGCTAGCTGATATTTGGATTCCTTGGAAAACTAGGTCTCGATGCAGCATGATCTTTGTTCTCCTCACACGTTAAAAACATAATCATGATTTCATTCTGTTGTCTGAGGTCACTTCGCATTAGTGATTGTATGAATAACCTGGGACTTTAAAATATCTCTCTGCGATCATTTGTAACATGCATCTTAATTAAGACGTCATCAAGAGAGAATTACTAGTTTCTAAAGGTAAATATTTTTTGTACTAGGAGGAAAGATCATTGTGTCGAACAAAAGTGCGAAGCCAGTTCCAAAACTGCGTAAAATCGTTGAAAGGTTGCATCCCAATTCCAAAGTGACAGTGTATGAAAAAGATCCAACCTTCGAAATGAAGTGAGTTCTTGTTTTGTTTTTTTTCAAGATATAACTCTCCTCATCAAAATTACCGAATTTGAATCTATTTTATACATTTCAAGAAAATTGGTGGAATATCTGAAACTTTCTTCATAAATAATTTTTTAATTATTTAATGTAATATTAAATAGCCGTGTTTTTTAGTTAATGCAGCTGATGAGTTAAAACTGCAATTTACTTGACTCAACTTTTGTAGCATTTAAACAGCTATCATAAGCTGAACTTGTGTCTTTTATTGTTATCCCAAACTGTTTTATTATGATCTAAGCTGTCATCTCTGTTATCATTATATCATGGATGGCCAATTTTTCTTTCTCAACTTGTGTTAATCTGTTCACTCTAAAAACGTATAAAGAAAGAACAGTAAATGGTCAAGGTCATATTAACATAGAAAAGTAAATACGTTGTATGCTAGCATGATCCTTACAATTAACAGTGAATTAAAACTGCTATTATAAAGTTGTATGTCATGTCCATAGCTTAGTCACGCGTCATCGTGTTTCAAAGAAGTTAGTTGGGGTGAGAGAGAAAATGGAAGTTAGTATTATCTTTAGGAATTTATGTTGTACCTTGAATGAGCATTGGTTTATAAGTATAGTGCGTTCGCGCTCAGTTGTCGCCCGATACCGTTACCAGACGGGTTGTTCCATTGCAGTTTAGGGAAGGGCGTCTTGCCCGAACTGGTACTTCACTCAAGAAGAACCATTTCCTCCGAGCTGCCCTTCTCTAAATTGCAACTGAGCAACCCGTCTAGGAATGGTATCGGGAATCAGGTCTGCACGAACAGACTATATGTACAATTATCATGTATGCACAATTATTAAGCATAATAAGTTAACATGTGTATCATTTATTTTTTTCAGTCTTGACATTCCATATGTATCATCTTCAGCTCATAGCAAATTGTTGATTCGTGCCATTTTGTTAAAAGATATAAACATGTTGCAGTCATTAATGAAAGAAAATCAGAGGATATGTTCCGTGAGTATATGCGATTTGTTGTTCTTTCTGATACAATTATGAATTGGATGTAACTTTATATTATTTATGTGAAAACTTTTCTCGATTTCTTGGAACTTCATTAGCTTGACTTATACCGGAGTGTCGACATCCATTTAACGCCGTTGGCATATGCTGTATTAGAAGAAGACCACCGAGCTATACGTGCTTTACTTTCTGCACCAAAGAAGAAGTACGCCAACCCACCCGAAACTCTGCTTGAATATCAAGCCAATTCGAGGTATTTTTTACCAAATATTCAATTTCAGGATGTTTTCTTCTGTAAACTGTAATTGAATTTGCACAGCTTGCTGATTTATTTCTAATGTTACCCATTTCCTTATAGGCAAAACATTGCCATGCTGGGCTTTGCTGTCAGGTCTGTTCAGGCATGTCGCGGAGGACGAGAAGGCAACAACGCATTCTTAAAGGTAATTTAAAATGGAATAAGTAAATCGGGGTTTGCACGGTCCTTCGAAATTCCTTAACATTTATTTTAAAAAATTATAGGCGCTAAAAACTTCTTAGTATTGAGAAGGACTCTTTAAAAACTCCTTAATTTTGCATCCTCGGTAGGAACCATGATTAACCAAATGTGCAATGTGCAACATTCACTTAGCTTATATAGTTTCAAACATCAAAACTGACCAACCAATCTCTTTTCACGCCCCCCTCCCCCCTTTGTTGAGACATTTCTGTATTTATCAAAACAAATTCTCTAAGGAAATAAAAAAAAAAGTTTACGTTAGTAGTCATATGGATTTCTGAGACAGTTCAGGTTCAGTTCGTTAGTAATTTAAAGTTGAACAGTAAATCTTCATTCTATGGCTGGTAAATGGAGGGAGGGGGTTGGTACATTTGTCTGTTATCCGTGCAAACCAAAACATGCACAAACATCAAACAGTTACAGCTTACAGTAAATTCTCGAGTAAAGATTTCAGTTAATCTGAAAATTCGTTCATCTGAACGCGTATCAGTCTCAATTAATGAGACTCGACTGTTATAAATCGGTGCAATTGACGATTATGATGTCACATATTTTAGTGAAAATACAGTGGTTAAAATTTTTATGTGAAATTATCATTTCTATCTCTAAGCTTTTTTCCATTTCTAATTTTATTAGGACTTGTCATTTTGTGAAAGCACGTACCCTGATGCTAACGATACTGTGATAAAGGGGGCATTACGAGCTGGAGTTTCCATGGATACGATTAATGTTCTGTTTTCGGATAGTGACAAAAACAGCCTCCGTTCTTGGAAGGTGAGTTATAGTGTTACGTTGAATTATAAACAACGGAGGTTATAAAGGGAAGTATTATTTTGTACAGTCTCATGGTTTTGAATATGCTTGTTTTGCAATACATTGTTTCATACGATTAATGTATATATATGCAGTGGAACCTGTCTATAATGTTATTTTCTCCCATCACCAACAGATAAAGAGTGTACCATGCTCAACCTTGTCTATAACAATATTTTTTCCCTTAAGTATCGCTACAGACAGATTTCCCTGTGCATATATAACACATCTAAGCACCTCACCCATTGCTGTTTCTACCTTCGTTATGTTGCAGACAACATTTTTTCAACATAGATTGCATTTCCAGGGTTCCCACATAGTGTGGAGAACCTAAAATTATCAAGGAAATTAGAAATCATCCCTAAAATTCAGGGGAAATGCCATCGAAAAACGAAAATTTTTGGTCAAACCCAGAAAACTTAGGGAAAATCTTCCTAACCTGTTCTAAATAGCTAAATTTTAACGAAAACATGAAGCTATTTTCCCTGAAACCGAAGTTTAATTCAAAGTTTGATTTGCGATTTGTCAGGGAATTTTGTCTGAAAAGTCAGGGTGAAAAACATGTAACAGTCAGGGGGAACCTGTAAAATTTAAGGAAAAATTTGTAAAAGTCAGGGAATTTTTCCCCCTGATATGAGTGGGAAATATGATTGCATATATTTATAGGTGTTCTGCAAAATGGTAAGTATCCTCAAGGTCCATGACACTTTCCTTGAAATACTGTCACACTATAAATTTCAATGTACGAAATGTAAATTATGTTTTCTGTTTAATGCAGCTGAGTTGTAGCGAAGATAAATCATAGCATTTTGTTTCGTATTCGTCATTTTGTCCACTGCCCTTCCTCTCATCCTTAAATATTTTCTTTAATCAAATGGGGAAACTGCACTTCTCTATTCGTTAGAAATCATACAATAGTATTTTATATAACAGGTTTAT
>QLNU02014176.1:46990082-47011863 GCA_006491805.2 Dysdera silvatica | reverse complement strand
CTGGCACGATCTTCGAAAACGCCCCTTAAGTCAGTTCAGGAGACGTCAAGGAGGAGGTTCAGTCATGGTTTGGTGAGCCTTTAGCTTCAATGGACAGACTTCTTTGGCGTTTTTGAATGGAAAACAAGATTACAAGGCATACCAGGCAACTCTTGAAAGTAACCTATTACCTTTTGTCGAAATTTTATGTGGACGAAACTGGGTTTTCCAACAAGATAATGCGTCCATCCACACATCCAGGTCAACAAAAAGAATGGATGAGCGCTAAAAATATTACAGTTCTCGATTGGCCTGGTCTAAGTCCTGACTGTAATCCCATCGAAAATGTATGGGGCATACTAACGAATGTTGTGTATGCCAATGGAAAGCAATATCCGTCTGTTTCAGAACTTAAAAAGGCGATAGAAAATGCGTGGTTTAGCTTTGAACCAGAAACCTTTCAAAATCTTGTGCTTTCAATGAACGACCGCGTATTTAATCTAATACGAAGTAATGGTGGCTACATTGATTATTAAAATTGTTCATTTGCTTATGTAAGTGTTAAAATTTATGTTTGTGCTTAAACTTTTGTGCCACATATTTTATTCATTTTAAGTTATATATTGCAGCAAGTTCGCTACTGATGTGCATTTCTGCTCTCAAATTTTTATTTTGCATATTACATGTGGTCTTACTTCATAATATTAAAGTTCCTACTTCTTCAGTTTTAATAGCGTTTTGTTGTACTCAAATTTGTGTTGTGTCTAAACTTTTGTGCAGTGTATTCTGCAAATTCACATTGCATACTGAAAATTTTGAAAAACTTATACTTTTGACTAAACTTCTTCCAAAAATTACCCTTTTGCACCAAAACTAATATAATTTATATAAAATTATTAAGCCCGTATATTTCTAGAGAAAACATTTGCCAAATATATAAACTAAAACTTGGAAAAAAGTTTCCTTTAGCTAAATTTTCTAATCTGTAAGAGATTTTGATCATGGATGGCTACCTTCTTTCCCCTATAAGTGTATAGTCATACACACTTTAAATGGAATGGAAGATGAAGCATCAGCTTTGCAATTATATAGTTAAATGCTTTTATAATAAATACAAAAAGGGCTGGATGAAAGTGTTATAAATATTTAATTAATGCAAGTTTTTAGTGTAAAGAAATACATTTTTTTTTTAAGTACAGTTTTTGTATTTGTAAATTCACTGTAATTGAGTTACAAAAAAAAGCTTGGGGGTCTGTGTTAATGGATTGTATGGTCTTGAAACTTGTTTTTATTATGCAAATTTTAGTGCGATATGTGTTGTTTCCTGTAATTAGTGACTGAAAATCGAATAAGACATAGTTTGGAAAACCTGGATGTCAGGGAAGTTTGAAACCGAATTTGGATAGACAGCTTGGTATATATATATATATATATTTATTTAAAAGACTTTTTGAACAACTTCAATTTCGTTTTTCAAGCATTTTGCCTGTAATTCCAATGAATTTAATATGCAAAACTCGATGCTGGTTGGACCCCATTGGAAGGAGGCTCTTGAAATTTTTAGGAATGAGCCTAGAAATATTCTTCATTTTTTGGCAGCAATTCTGCTTGATGCTCTGTGTGTTTTGTTTCTAATTAATAATTTCGTTAAAAAAAAGGGGACAGCGCCTTCCCTGCCCCCAAACCTCCATGTCATCAAGCATAAATGTAAAATGTAATGGATTTTTTACCTAATAAATGAAGATTTTACAATGGAATAAATATCTCAAAATTCCCATGGTTTTGTCTTTTTTTTTTTTTTCATTAGAACAAGGAAAATTTGTTTCTATTTTCAGATTTTATAGCTAAAATATAGTACATAACGAAAACATTTTTGGAGGTCACGTTAAGGTGCCAAATCTGCTCCAGATAACCCGTCAAACAATTCGGACATAGAAATGCAAACATGCACCAAAGAATCGCAATTACCCATAGACTTTAATAATTGTACGAAAAAGTTTAGAAGCTTTAAATCACTCCAGGTAGTTATGATTATCATCTATAAAACTAGGTTCCACTCCCTGTGAATTCGGTTATGTAATCAAATGTCATCGTTTGAATCCTATCCTAGGTGGTCTGCAGCAGCCCTAAAATGTAAAATATGTGAATATAAAATAAGAGGCTTTGAAATTTGAAAATATGAGCAAAACTAGTTTAAAAGAATCTGAGACTTGCTTTTCTGTTGACTTAATGTGCAAATTATGAAGTATTGTTATATATGTATACATGTATATATTAACTGTATTGCTGTGTGCATGATCTTTTAAGTATTTTTTTTTTTGATTTCTAAATGTTTTTAAATGGTATGAAATTTCTGCATGGTTGATACAAGACGAGTACGCTCTTTAAATATTAGTTGGTAGCCCAACCTGAACCCTTCATTATCATCATTTTCTTTCTCCATTCTTCTTCATCCCAGTTATGCTTTGCTTGCTTCTGTTCTAGTTTGTGTGCTTGTCCTGTATTTGATGTGACGTCACTTGTTCTTCGTAGTAACATGTGCTGTAATCAGTTTAGAAAATTTCATTCTAACCTTTTTTTCTACTTAATTTGCATTTTTGAAGTTGTCATTTTAAAATGTTAACCTTTGATCCTAATGTTGTAGCTGCTAATTGTCCAGTGTATGTAATTTATTCGTTTTAAGCTAATAGTTTCAATGTAATTAAATAGCTTAATGAGAGTTTTTTAGTAGAAAATTTTATTTAGTTTTTATCAGAAAAGTTATTAGTATATTTAGAACAACACATTTTAAAATACATTCTTATTTGACAAATTACTCGCAAAGAAAACAACGATTTCTTGTTGCCTGGTGGGACCCGAATCCACAACCTATTGGTAATTGGACAACTGCTCTCACCATTGATCTATAGGCGACGATCGTGAATAGTAAAAGCACGTGACTGGTTATCAAGAGGTTATAGCTTCAGGTCCCACCCAGTGCCGAGAAACCATTCTTTTCTTTGTGAGTAATGGTAGTCTAATATTACCATGTCATCGGCTATGTGAGAATTGTTGACTTTAATAAATATGAGTTCTATTCTCACCTTTTTGACATTTGATATCTTTGACTTGTCACTTTGGTTTAAAAAGTAGTCATTACCCGTTAATGACGAACTTGTCTGTAGTGAAGCGTTATGTTCACTTGCAAAGGAGAATTCGCCTGTAGCTCACTGGTGAAAGCCCTCGACCTGTTATTAAGAGGTCGTGAATTTGGGTCCCACTGTTACACCAGGAAATCATTCGTTGCTTTCTGAATAATATATCTAATACTACCGTATCATCGGCTATGAGGAGAATTGTTAACTTATATATGCATTGTTTTTATATGTTCTATTGAACAAATTTTCATTTGTCCTGTAACTATATATAATATCGTCCACTGCCTCACAGTGCCATAATGTTAATGCATTCGTCTGTTCATGTCATTAACTCTAATTCAATTCCCAATGGTATCATAGAACACATGCCGTTTTCCCATTCACTGTAGTTTAGGCCTGGTTCTCTTTACAATAGAAGTTCAGATTTCCTGGAAAACTGTGGGACCATACACAGCATGACCTTTGCTGTCCTTGCACCATAAACACACACAAACATACCAATCGTTGAAATAATAAATTCAGGGTTCCCACATATCTTGAGAACGTGGGATTTTCGGGAAATCTGAAATTGTCCTTGAAGGTTGGGGGGGAAAATGAAATTTTTGGTGAAACTTGAATAAGTCGGGGATAGCCCTCTTAACCCGCTGCGAATAGCTAAATTTCATGGAAATCTGAAGCTCTTTTCGCGAAAACCAAAGTTTAAATAAAGTTAAAGTATTGTTTGCGATTATTAAAGAATTTTATCCCAAAAGTTAGGAGAAAACTCTTAACTGTTTAGATGCCGAATTAAATACCTGAAAGAATATACGTATTTGTTTCCTTGATTATGGACATGTTAAGGCCCCTTCAAAGTAATCAAGCTGTATTTTCCCTTGAAAAAATTTTCATTATCAATTTTTAAAGTGTTCCCAAATGGGAAGATTGGCCTCAACAGAGTTCTTTCTTTTTTTTTTTTAATGTAATTTACAAAGACGCTTTTGACATAAAATACAGAATAAAAATACATTTAAGTGAAAAGATATAGCAATATTAAAATAATTTTATAACTTTTACACCCGAAACTTGCTTTTCTTGCCTTTATAATGAATTGTCATTTCTGTACACCTACTTTTCTTGGTAAGTAGGAAACCACATTTTATGCAATCGTTTGTTGCATTCTAAACACTTACTATGGCAGTTTTTTTACGTAGAGCACAATGTCCCTGCATTGTGATCGTTAAAAAATAAATGTCAATTTTTCTCATTTCCATGGAAATGGAAGCCTTTGGTCCAGGATGAGACACAACTTTTGGATTGACCCTCAGTAAGTTCAGTGCGATTTCTCAACAAAATTCTAAATGGGGCAATGCAAGATTCCCATGGATGTCTCTATGAAGTAGCCAAGGTGCTGTAATAGCCATGTTCCGTGCATTGGCAAATAGATCCAATACCACTTTTTATTCCTCATCCGAGGTCTATAAGAAGAAAGGAGTTGATCTAGTACATCAACTCCTTCCATTCCTTTGTTGTATTGCTTGTAAGATAAGGTTGGATAATAACAATCATTTTTTTTAGCTTTGGAGTAACGTTTAGCTCTTGAAAGGGTGTTATGAGATCAATGGTTTGAAGCAAGTCTCTACTGCATTATCATTCCAGCTGCAAATGTACACAGCACCGTCATAGCGATAATCCATTGCTGTATGTTTCTTTTTTGCTGATGTTTTCTCATTTTGCAAAAGATACCACTTGGTATGGTTTTTAAAAACTGTTCTGGTGGCTTTCATTCCAAAATCTGCCAATTTTTCAAGCAAATTATATAACATGAAGAATTATGAAAGTAAAGCTTATGTTTTCCAGAGTTTTTAATAATAGAAGGTAAACAAATTACAACGTTTTCACACAATGGTTAATGGCACATCGTGACTCTTTTTCCCACAGTAAATTTCCGTTGAATATGGATATCCAGAAGAATAAAGCATCCATATTTTGAAACCAAATCTAATAGATTTACCACGAATGAACATTTTGCATGTACGATAGCCATTATGGTATATACAATTTTCTATCAGAATTTGGAAAGACAAGAAAACATAGCATGTATGATATTTTAAATGAATTAATTGGGTGTTGTTAATTAATTATTGATATTCTTACTTAGCTGTTTATATAATGTTAAATAGCTGATTAACATGCTTATTAGATAATTATAATAACTCAGCAAAAATCTAATCATACATTAAAATTACATGTGGAAATCTACCATTGTTCTAAGTTATATTTACAAATTTCGTCATGGGGGCATTTGTCGTTTAGGTGGGGAGGGGGGACAGCGACTAGGTCATCTGCTCCTACTGAAACATACCTCTGAGTGCAGGGAATTATAAACATATATGTTCCTATTTTCCATTATTGAATGTAGCTAATAGAATCCAATCCAATAGTTTAAAAAATGTGTCATAAAAGTTAACATTTAAGGCCAATGTTCCCAAATGGGAACATCTGGAAATTTGTATTTATAATTAACAAATTGAGCATCATTTTTTACAGAAAATGACATTTAAAATATTATTTGAACTCTCCACTTCCATGACCGGCAAAAAATTGGCAAAATTTTAAATTGTACGGTTTTGTTTTTTCATGCATTACCAACCAAGGAGTAAAGCTCAAAGAATAATAAATTACAATCAATTTTAAAACTGAACTGAATTAATTTATAAAAGTGTAAGCAATTCAGCAAAAATATCTGAATGTTCAACTTTACTCAAACGAAATTTTGTAATGTTATTCTAAAACTGGAATTTTTAACAAGTTTTTGAAGTTGATGTTCCCAATTGGGAACACTGGCATCTAAACGGTTAAGAATGAAAAAGTTGGAAGTATAACATACTGCCATATTTTATATCAAGCAAAATATAATTTTTAAATTAAATTTGAGGTGCAGAGAAATTTAAAAATTTATAAATTTGAGTTCAAAATTACTTCACAGTAGAATATATATATGACTGTTTAATGTATACATTTTACTCCAAAAATTCATATTTGATTTTATAAAAACCTCAAAATTACTTCTTTTCCCCATTTCCCTAAAATTACTTTTTCCCTATTACCTTCATATCTGAGTGAGAAAACAAAGACAATAAAAAAAATAACCTGAAGTGGGAGGGGGGTGGTGCTGTAAGCTTTCATCTTAGTCAATTTCTTTATGGACTTCTTTGAATATACCTTTACTGGGAAGTGAATTAAGCCCGGTGGTTAAATTAGATTATAAATAAATGTAGTTGTGTGTAAATACATTATGGTTAGTAGGTTCCATTTCACCATTGGTCATATTCTAGATTAGTGGTTCTTAAACTATGTTCTCCCGGAGCCCTCAGACTCCGTGGGTAACATTTTTGGGGCTTTATAAGGAACATTGGCATCAAAATAATCAGGAATTGGAAAAATAGTATCTTCTTAACTAAATTTATTAATTTATTTTTTTAGTTCTAAAGTGGGTGCTTTGTTTATACATAATATGTATAATCTTAATTTCATAAACATTTCTTAAAATAAAATGAGGCTAAAAATTTTAAGAAGCTGTGATCTTTTCCCCCACCAGCTAATCGTTCACAAAGAGGGTAGGCATTCGATTAGCGCACTTTGTCCTACCTTTGTTTACGGGTCGTTCAAGTATTATTTAAATTTAAGCATATAAATGTTGGACTGTTTTATACCCTTCTCCATATAAGCAAGAAAATGTAAATATGTGACTCACCCCCATGCTTACATAAAGTTTTCGTTCTCTCATTTTTTATTTGCTGCCATGAATTAAACTTTTTAAAGCGATTTATAAATTGGTATAGGTTTTAATTAGGAATTAATTATTGCAATTCTGTTAGGGTAGTTATCACTTGGCAACAAGGTCTACTGTGCTCGTTGTATTATTTTCGATGTCTTAAGATATAAGACAGAAGATAATACAACAAAACTATGCTTACATAAGTGTAATTCAGCCCCCTCTCATTTCCCCAAAAGTAAAAAAGAAGCAAAGTTTAAACCCCCCAATCCCTCCTAAGATGCTTACGTAATAGTTTAATGCCCCCTTTATACATAATGAATTGCTAAATTTTTAAGGTTTACGTGATAGAATTTGGGGCTCCGTCATATAGTTTTGGATTTAAAAGGGCTCCGTGACCAAAAAAGTTTAAGAAACACTGTTCTAGATGACAGATGGTATTCCAGAATCATGTTACGTAAAGGGATGTAGATATGTTTTGTTTATTGAAAATATATTATTAGCATTAAAACAGTTTAAATTGTGCACTCATTTATTAGTTTTGTGCATAAAGCACTGATGCAAAAAACGTAGTGTTTTCAGGTGTACATTTGCTGTACAATTTTTAATATGTAGAGTTGTTGCTAATTATATAATTGTTTATTCATTTAGGCACAAGTTGAGCATGATTCCTTATTGCATGACATAACGAAATTGCTTTTAGATCACAAATGCAATCCAATGGACAAAGACAAGCAAGGCGAATCTCCCTTCAATTTAGCCGTCAGAGAGGTGTGGTTTCTTTTCTTTTTATTTTAGCTGGATTTTGATTATTTTCTTGCAGAATTTGCTTGAAATAACGCACATTTCAATGTGTGTGGTACTTTTGTTTATTATAATACCTGCATTTTAAAAGCCAGCAAGCTCTAATGGTGAATAAATAAAGAATTCAACTATCTTGCTGTGTTAGTATATTTTGATTTATGATTAGTCGTAAGACAACTATATATCTTTGAAACATATCCCTTATTCTAAATATATATATACAGTAAAACCATTCGTGTCTCGAATCTGTTTCATCTTGTAAACCTCTGTACCTGGAAAAATTCAAGTATTTCTCTACATTTTCAGCCTATGTTCAATGTATATTGTATACATCATATATAAAAAAAAAACCTTACTATCTCAAAAATTTTCTCATTCAAGATAGACAGGTTCTACTGTTTATCATATTTCCAACTAAGCTTATCTCATACTTTCTGTTGCCAATTTGGTTCGGGATGTTGGATTATTCTATCAATCCATTTCATCTTTGTTCTTTTCCTTTGGCGCTTAATGTCCAGTGGAATCCGTTTTAGGATTTTTTTTTTGGCCTATCTGCTGTCAATTTTTCTAGTTCCATGACCTGTCCATTTTGATGTCAGAAACATTGGTTTGTTCCCTAATCCAAACACATGTCTTTTGACCTTGTCGAGTTATACCAAGCGCAAGTTTCTGCATATACCGTACATTCAAATATCTCAAAATGCAGTCTTGTCTTGCAGTGTTTTTATGCCAATCAGCATACTTGAAAACAAGACGATGGATTTCTTTTCTTTTTTAATTTTCCTTTTTTTTTTTAAATAATAACATGTTTCTGTTGCAACAAGAGCTGATTGTGGTTGAAGGGTGTTTGAAAGGAAAAGAGAGTGAAAGAAATAAAGATTTGAAATTTTTTAAACTTTGGGGTACGTCCCCCTTTATTAATATTAGAGATTATGGTTGTGTGTACCATCATATTACAAACTGGATGACACATACTCCGTTATATAAAATCTTTTTTTTTTAATTTATACAAAAGAAATTTTATGTTAAATTCATGAAATATCAGTTATATTGTCTTTTTTTCTTTCTTTTTAATTATTACTTTTCTTGGGGGTTAATATGATTGCCAAATAGTCAAGACACAAAACTGCTGGGTCATGTATTTTGTAGTTTTTCATGGGGAATTTGTATAGATAGCAATTCTCCAACACTCATGATTGAGCACAAACTACAGCTTTTTAATGTATAGGGGAAGAAGAAGAGACTCCATAAAACTACAGGAGAAAACTAATTTGAGCTGAAGTGTGGGTGTCGTAAAATTACTATCTGTAAAAATTCCCTCACGAAAAATTACAAAAAGTGTGCTCTGGTGGTTTTGTGTGTTGACCAGTTTGGCAGTTGTGTTAACAATGAAAAGGATAATACCTTACAAAAATCTAACATATGGAAAAGGAGAGCATCATTCCTGTGCATTGATGGCCTAGTGGTTAAGGCACTCTTGATGTAATGGAGAGGCTCTAGACCAGGGCGATAACTTTTATTCTCCTATACATTAAAAAACTAGCTTGAGCTCAAGCGTAGGTATCAGAAAATTACTCTCTATAATATTGTCCTCCCCATGTTTGTTTTTTTAGCACTTTTAATGTAAATTCGTTTAGATATAAAAATTTTTGCTTAGAGCAGTTTTTTGTAAATTTTACTTGTATTTGATTTCTGCTAATAAGAAATTTTATTGCAATACAGTCTTCTTTCGCTTTGCCATTTCCTATGTTATATGGGGTCGGCGTTATGGTCCTTTAATCTTCTCTTCCACAATCTTCTATCCAATGCCTCTTCTCTACTCCATCCATACTCTTCCAGATCTTCCGTCACTTTATCCTTCCATCTCAGCCGTGGTCTTCCCCTCTTCCTCTTACCCATTACCACCAGCTTATCCAATACCTTTCCCACATATTCCTCATTTCTCCGCTCCATATGCCCAAGCCATTGCAAATACAGTAAATTCCCTTATTAGTGAACAGAAAACTTTGTCCACAAAAGAAAAGTGATTGTAAAAGAGGAGATTGTTATGAAGGAGTTTTTATCTGAACATAAAACAGTGTAGTCATATTTAAGAGGTATCAAGAAGAATTTTACTGTATATTGTACTGTTACTGTTTTTTTCATTGTTTGCTAATCGCTCTTCAATGTAACTGTATACAAGCTATGTTGCAATCACTCTGAATCTTTATAACCCCTTGTTTTTTAATTTTAATTTATTTTAAAATCTGTTGATTAAAATTTGTTAGGAATTATGATCATTATTCTTTTCTTGGTACAGGGTTGTTTGCTACTCGTTAAAATGTTTTTGGAATCGGGATGTCTCCTTTCATTGGATATCAGTTCTACTGGTGACAACATTCTCCACTATTTGGTGAATCATGCTTGTAGTCGTAAAGTAGAACCCATGTTAACGGCAATTTTGAATGCTGTAAGTTTATAGCAATGTTATTCTAAATCGATTCACTTTTTTCTTTTCTTTTTTTATATTGTGTGTGTACTGGATGCATCAAGATCATTTTCTTTTTTGACAGAAATGTGCGGATAACAGTTTGACTACTCACCAACTTTTATGTAAACTGGCACAAATGTATAACGACAAAGGCAATACACCGCTATTACAAGCCCTTAAAACAATAAAAGATTGTGTAAGCAAAATTTGCTGAATTTTAAATTTATCAATTTCTTTTCTAGTGCTTGTATGTACATTATGCGAATTGCAGGTATTTGATGTTATGCAATTTGTTGTCTCCACTACAATGAATGTTTTGAATTCTTGGAAAATGTCATTTATTATTATTATTTTTTTTTTTTTCAGAGAAACGAGGAAGGTAAAAATCGTCTCCTGGTTTTTATAAAAGTAAGTAAAAAAAAAAATTCATAAAAAACTCTCTTCGACCCTTTGAGTAAGCTGACCCTGACTTCGCTCATTCACATGTTAATTGACATGTCATTCAATTTGAATGTTCAATTAATATGGACATAAACGAGTTGAGCTTAAATGGATTTACCTATTTCTCATAGTGGCCCCATGATTGTGCGGTTGCAAAACGTTCGTCTGGTGTGCTGTTAATTTGGGTTTGTCTTCGAATGATGTAAAAAATAAATGTATAAAGCCTATCCACATAAACTACTCACTGTAACTGAGGGGTTGGTTCCTTAGGTGTTACGAGGTTTGTATTTGTTGCAAAACTAAGTCCACTGCCTTATTTACGGTGACGTACTGGTACACTATTCATTTATCATGCCATTATCCCTGCTTTGACTTCCAATAGTGTCGTAGAATGTGTGCCATCCTACGGTAATCTTAAGGTTTGGTTCCTAGGTCAGGGGTCTTCAACCTTTTTCAGTCCAAGGGCCAATTTTGCTTATTCTTGCAGGCCCGCACTACTGTATCAGCAATATCAGGACTGAACAAAAGTGGCTGAAAGGGGGTGGCCTACTGCACTGGATCACCCTTTATTGATATTTTTTCTTTAGGTATATATTAGTTTTGCGTTCCCACCCAAAATATATTATATAATTCATACAATCGCACCTGAAGCGGCGAATTCTACACATACAATTCTGGCGAATTTGACTGATTTTAAAAAATCGCTGGAGAGAGCCCGATGTCTGTTGACATTAAATAATTTGAAAAATTCTTGAAATGGTGCATTGTAGCCATTTGTGAAAACCTTGAATGTGGTGGATGCAAATACTAAATTCACTGTAGTGCCCGAACGGCTAATTTTTGGAAAAAAATTCACTGAACAAAAAATTTTTATTTTGATGTTCTTCACCTGTTACACATACTTGGCAGTTCCCAACTCTTTTCCAGTGTGTTAAAAAAGGCATTTTTAGGCTTATTTTCACTAAACAGTAACACAGATCAAAATCAGAAAACGGAATTATGGATTTTTTTGTCTCTGCTGTATTATTAGCTCATTCACTTAAATTATGTATCAAAAATTGCATTTAATTCATGCAATTGGCTACGTAGCAACGTGATAGACGTAAACAGTAGTTACGCTCTACAGCCAAACCGGCCCCCTTGCGGACACGGGGATATGGACAAACATGCCTTATTTGGTGTCCCCTACCACCCCTTAAAGTTTTGCCAGATATTTTCCAAACATCCTGTGTGTGTGTGTATATATGTGTGTGTGTGTATTAAATCATTGTCACAATTTTAACGTAATTAAAAGTAGCCGCGTATATTTTCCTCTTTTTTGTGTTTTATCTGTTTTCATCCCTGATATATTAGAAACTTCATTTTTACAACAAACCCTTTTGTATTTAACTTCTTAATTTTTATATTTAGATTTTGACTGACGAATTGGGTGCTGATGTTTCGGCAATATGTAAAGATGCTGATGGAAAAGGTATTTAGATATCTAAATTATTAGTTGAATTTAAAAGCAAATTGTACTGTTTTAAAACTGAACAGCACCATTGTTTGATGCAGCCAGCGTCATTCATGAGTAGTTCTAGAGGATGGGGGCATTGAGAAAATCATTACCTATCCTTCAAGGTTGTCAAGTATTTCAGGAAATGTACAAGATACTAAAACGCTACAAAAATAATTGATCTACTTGACAATTAGTAATGAGCTAAAAAGTACCTTATTTTAAAATGTGACTCTAAAACTTTTGAAAGCAAATATATAATAGGTTCGGGCAAATTAAATTTTTAAACATTGCCGGGGGGGCTCAAGCCTTCCTGTCCCTCCCATATGGATGCCCATGAATGCAGCATGACCTTATCTCTTTTTGTGTCATATCACAAACAAGAACGAAGCATGTATCAAAGAAGGAAAAAAAATGGGAGGGGGAGAAATCTGGTAATACTGATATCTGAATTTTTTAAATGATTTCAGATCTTTGTTCTGCTTTACATCTTGCAACCGTATGTGGTGATGGACGGGTTATAGAAGCACTTTTGGCACATAAGGCACCCTTGAATTATCTGGACTCTGAAGGACAGACTCCACTGATTTTGGGCATTAAGAAAGGAAATGTCGAAGCAATTGAAGCTCTGGTAACTTGTTTATTTTGTAGCCGTAGTTTCGGAGTAGCAGAAATCGGAGTATGAAAGTAAACAAATACATATTAAATTATTCTCGTTGACAAATACTATATCCTTTACATTCAGGTGAAAGCTGGTGCAATGGTGAATATCAAATCGACCGGTAATGGGAAATTGTCTCCTCTCCTTTTGGCATCCAAGTGAGATTCTAGTGCTATGGGTTTCTCTTGTTTTAAGTCCTGTCTTTATTATTTATGTTTGATAATTTGGGCCTTTTTTTTTTTAATTGGTTATTATGTAAATATTGTTATGTATCATGCATGACGACGAAATTTTTTTGAATTGCTGTTTAGGAGTCCAAAACTCGGTAGCATCGTACAGCTTCTTGTGCATAATAGAGCTGATGTCAACGATGTTGATCCTACGAATAAGAATACTGCTCTTCACAATGTCGTTAGCGTCCGTGCTGCAGGTAAATCACCATTATTAATACTTATTTGTTTATGTCAAGGTTGTGTCTGAACCATTTTACTAATGCATTCTCTCGTTAGTTTGTTTTTCTTTGCCTTTTTAGAAGTACTTTCTGGTGAATTTTTCTTCCTTTTTTTTTTTTTTTTACGTATTTGACCCTTTTCTTGCACCTCAAAATTCCTTCTCAATTATCGTAGCTTTGTATTTTAAAAAGAACATAGATTATTGTTGAAAATATTTAAAAAAATGAAAATAGGTTTGCTGGAGGATAATTTGTGCTGAGCTGATTTTTATGTGGGGAATTCTAAAGACTTCTCTTATCATTTACAACGATTAAATTATAAATTGTGTGTATATATTTATTAATCCGAGGGGATATAGGTTAATGAGCCCACAATGTGAGGTCATTATGCTATTCTCTTCTATTATTTTTACGTTTGCGTGGTTTCCTTTTATGTTCCCCTTTCCCAAATACCGTAATATTTTCCCAATTGGAGTTGTATCTTTGAGCTTAACTGGATTTGTATCATAGTAGGTATAAATTGACATTTGTAAATGTATCGTGGTTTGGAGGTTACATAGACTTCTCTAGTTTTTTCCATCTCAGACGAACATTCATATAGTGACTACATAAAGTAAAAATTTATACAAGACATTTTAGTATTGGAGTTAGAATGTACTAGTTCATATAATAGCCTCACAGAAGTATAGTTGTAACACATTTGGCTATTGTATGAATAACCAGAGTTTGATTCCAACGGATAATCAGTAGTGATGAAACAGGCCCATAGTCCTTTAGTGCAGTGGTCGCCAACCGGTGGTCCGCAGAAAAATCTGGACATTATTTGCATTTTTAATGTTTTATTAATAATAAAACAAAAATAATATTCTAAGAAATTCTCATATTCTGAATGACAATTTCCACCTTTATATTGCACTAAATTCACGAAATGTGGTCCGCGGGATTTAAAATTATGAATTTAGTGGTCCGTGAGGTCCGAAAGGTTGGCAAACCCCTGCATTAGACGGATGCAACTGAAGCTGAAAACTGACTTCTTTATTAGAGAGATTCTCCAAGGAATACAACTGTATAATTCATTTTCGTGGATTGTGGATGTGTATATGCCAATTCCAAGGAAATTAAATATTTTAAAAATTTAAATCGTATGCCAATGTCTTAAAGTTCTATTTAAAGCTTCAGGCTCAAGCTCAAATTCCCACAAAATATTTTGGGCTTTCGCCTTGAAAATGAGCCCAAACTCATCGCAGGTATCTAGTATTTGTGCCCCAAAGCTACAAATCCATAGTCCAAAGTTTTATTATATGAGCAAAATTGGTTCTGATTTCTTGAGAAATACAAACCAAGGTATTGTTCAGTAACGTATTAATGATATATTTTAAACTTTTCAGATGTCCTTGAAACAACGAAAGCATTATTGACTGCTGGAGCTAATGTTAATGCAGTAAATGATCAACGACGCACGCCTCTTCATTTGGCTGTTAATGCTTCGAGCAGTGACAGTGATGCATCCTATGCCGTGGAAGAGTGCCTAATTGGATTTGGAGCTTCAGTAGATGCAGTTGATTGCAGGGGACGAACACCACTTCATTACGCATTCACCAAAATTGGAAAGTACGGAATCTTTTGGTTATGTAAAACTCTGGTGCATGCACTCACAAATACACGTTATATAAGCTATAAATTAATGATCTACTGATGATAATTTATTGAATGAGTTGTATCTTCTCAGGTGTATGAAAGGTTCACCAATAGATCCTGTAGAGTTGGTTGTTCTGCTACTCGGCGCTATGCCTGCTCCTGCTATCCAAGCAGCCGATCAATTTGGCGAGACTCTTCTTCATGCTGCAGCGCAACGTGGTGCCACCATTTCATTTATCCATATTGTCAAGGTTTAGTATTAAATTTGTTTACTTGTTTCATGTAGTGTATTCACAACTAAGCTGTTGTGTTAACGTTATTATTATTATTTTTTTTTTTTTTAAGCATATGGAGGATTTTTTGGAAGCTAAAGACAAAAATGGAAATACAGCACTTGGTCTTGCTATTAAAAATGGTCACGAAAGGTACGTTTAGCATTTCTTGTCTGTAGAAAAATTCTATCTTCTTGAAGATACAACCAAGTTGTATTAGATTGATTATTACGCTATATAAAAACCTTGCACAGGTCTATTGTAACACAGATGCATAGTAATTTATATCAGTATTCTAGTGGTTACTATTTGTTTGTCACGAGAACTTCTCCTGCCAACGTAAGTTTGGTTGGCAGTGGTTGCTACAGAAACGGGGTTTGTCTATTTTGAATAGCAGAGTACACCGTCTTCCAGGAGAACAGTTCCTTTACACATATACTGTGGGTCATAAACAGATTGATGGAGGGGATATTATGGTTTGAGAAGGGGGCATTCTCATTGGCGTTTCTGGAATCGTTTGTCATGATGTAATACACCATAAAAGCTGATGGCTATCTCAACGTCATTGCCAGTCAGTTACGCTCTTACATGACATCTGTCTTCCTCACCTGGAATGGAGTCTTCCAGCAGGTCAACTCTCCTTATCACAAGGCCGGAATTGTGCTACAAAGGTTCGAGGAACATGCAGGTGAATTTCAGTTTTGATGTCTTGGCCTCTTAACTCACCAGACTTTACTTCCATAGAGCAAATTTGAAATGTTATGCAGTGGCAGCTCAGAGCTCAAAATCCCCCTCCCCAGATTATCTGAGAAGACCTCTGCTTGCATATGTGGTACCATCGCTCTCTTCGGCAACTTGCCAAACACTTGTGGCATCCATATCAAGGCGTTTTACAGCTGTTTTTTGTGCAAAAGATGGAGCAACATGCTATTAAGTTGGTGGCCATAGTGCTATGGCTCTTCAGTGTTTATATATGCTACACAGTAAGTGCTGATTCATTATGTAACTTACTCTGGGCTTCAATTGGGCGGGAGCCCAGCGGAGCCTGGCTCCGGTACTTCTTCATTTTTGGCGATTATTTAAATATTAGCCAGAACCCCTAAATAGACACTTTCATGAAAAAGTAATAAATTTGAGATTAAGGTCATGCATTTTGTTGTCCAGAAAAATGGACATAAACAATTGATATGATTTATCGATTCTTTTGCAGCCATTCGATTTTTTAATCGATTTATCATAATATTAGGGCTTCTGCATTGTTTTGTTAAAAGTAACCCTTGAACGTAACATATATATAATAATGAAATGTTCAGATTTAAATAAAAAATAATTAGCAAATTATATTTTTATTCTTTAGGGATTTAAAGCATTGAAATTTTTTTTTTTTTATTTCTCTCTACTTTGATAACTCAATATAAATCACTTACCCTATATTGTGTTGACTTATCAAGATTCCATGGTATGTTGTTTTAATGATATTTGAATAAGGGGTGGATCTTAATTTCATAATAGCATTTTTTCATTATAAAGACCGTGATTTTGCTCTCACATTATGAATCTGGTGGTAATCGCTGATTACCACATGAATGTTCATAATCATATCCTTCTTTCCATTTGAATGAATTTTCATATTTTTGTTTAAAGCTGTACCTTGACTTTACTACAAAAAAAGGCAAGCTGTGTTTCTGACCTCGTAATTATCAACAAAAAAATATTCAAATCAACCAAACCAGACTACTGGCAATGGGAACACGTCATGAAGAAACCACCAATGCCTATCAGACGCACCATTTTACAGGTAGGTCATGGCATTGTTGCCACTATGTTGCATATTAATATTCCATATTAAATGTATGTAATTTACTTTATTTCTGTTTCTACTGTTTTGATATGTGCTGGTCACTGTAGCCTTGTAAGATAATTGCTAACCATGCCCTATTACTTTGAAACGGTTTCTAGTGGTGAGCAACTGATTTAATAGCAAAGTCGCTATCATTCGATTTAGCAGCATAGCGACGGTTATTTAACTGAAAAATACCATGACTGCATTTGATAGCAGAGCCATCATAGATTGATTTAACCACGAAACCACTAATTTGATTTAACTGTAAGGCCACCAGTGTGTTTTAATGACAGTCATTATTATTTGGTTTAATTGTAGAAATCGATTTAACTACAGAAACATTATAATTTGATGTAAACACAAAGCCATTATAATTTTGTTTAACTACACAGCCACTAAAATGCATCCTAATATCTCATTAAGTTTTAATGCATAGACATTTGCCTATTTTAAAGCAGGAATTAACCAAAACTGTGAGGGAAGCGGTACAACAAACTGTTTCAATTTTGCTGAGGTCCTGAAAAATTGTAGAATTTTTCCTCCGCTTTTCTGCTCTGCAGGAATATTTGGAAATAATAAATCTGCAGTACTTTAACCTCTCTCCACTTTGTGCAGTCAGTGGGCTAAATTCGAACTTTCGGAAATGTGATTTATTTATAGGTTATATTGAGTCATCTATCCAGTCCCCATATAATTGATTTAATGGTTTGGGTATGTGAAAATGAATTAATAATAATTTTATGAAGGATTTTATTCATATATGAATTCAAAAATTAATATAAGCATGAGCTTGTTTTTTTTCAAATATGGTTGCTATTATGTACGGAATGTTATTTTTATTTATTATACGTTGTTTTATTATTTGCTTGCACACTGATTTGTCCAACATTCCAACTATACAAATCTTTTTAAAAGGTTTGTAGAAAATAGCTTAAATGTGCATTGCAGTGCTAAAATCGACAATGTTATTAATAATTGTACATTTAGAACAGGAAGGTGAAATGTTTAATCATAACGTTTCTGAATTTATTTTTTGTACTGTTACGACAGATGTCTGTGACTATTAAAAAATCTCTTCGTTGTAGGAAGCGTTGTTGAAGGACTGGCAAGGGATTCTTTATCTCATGCTAGATCAATTAGAATCCATGGGGAAAGGCATTAATACTGCCGTTGAAGTAAGACGCCATTTTTATTATTATTGTTGTTGGTTGAAATGGGGCACCATTGTTTTTTTAAACATCTGTTTCATTAACTAAGTATTATATACCTCAGAAATATGAAAGTTTTTGTTTCTTACTGTCAAGTTTTCCCTGTACAGTGCATCATGCTATAACACAGTGATTGTATTAAAAAATATTACGTTAGAAGAATAGAGTATGGATGTGGAGGTTTCGGATTCAGATGTGCTTTGAACAGGTTTCATTATACAGATATGCAGGTTTGGAATAGAAAGAGGATTAGTCGTATATCTAAAAAATACCGTAACAAACTATTTCATTTAATCAAATAATTAAATAAAAAGGGTTAAACACTGGTAAAATAGAAATGAAAAACAGTGTTTTACCAGTGTTTAACCTTTTTATGTAATTTCCTCCCTGGTACCCTGTATTTTATTTCTACAAATAATTAAATTTGTAAAACTTAACAGAAAAGAAGAGGCCTAAGGGTGATTGCTGAGCCTCACAATTGTCAGTGCAATCCAACCCTTCCAGAATGATGTCCATGCCAACAGCATTGTGGGCTGTGATTGGATGTAAAGAAAAATGACAAAATTAATTCATATTTGTTGTATTTGTATGTTGTCACCTTGTTTTATGCAGAATGACCCTTGTGCCATAAAAATACAACCAACCAAACCATATTTGCTGTGTCACCTTCTGCAGTTGTGAGTGACTTTCCAAGCATATGCACCAAATAATAAGCTTTAAAAGTTTCTATAACCCCATCATTATACAAGGTGATTCAGAATTAATGTTATTGCATTTATTTATTTTTAACTCTCTGTTGTAGAAAACACTTCCAAGGGAAATGCACAGAAATTATGTAAAGATGTTCAATGTGTTTTTTATTTTAAAAGAGGTTGAATATTTGCTTAAAAGTATGGAATTCAGATTTCTACGTGGATCCTTGATTTAAAAAGCTCCTAATTTAGTAAAATTAGCAAATGCTTTCCAATTAGAAAAATAAGTTTTCTTTAAATTTTTTAGTTTTTGTTTGCAGGTAAGCATTTTTTGGAGGATTTTTTTTTTTTTTTTCCGAGTTAAGTATATGCGAAAGGCGAGCGGAAGGTGTGCGTGATTGCAATCTAATGTCAATGTTGCCAGATGGCAAGATTAAAAAATCTCAACTTCATACAAAATAATAATTAAATTAATATAACTATAATTTAGTTAAACATTAAATATTATTCAAATCCTATACTATATGACAAGTAAGCTTCATAAAATAGGGATGTAAAACATGCTTAATTTAGTGCTTAAAGACAAACAAATTGATTTTAACAAAAATTTGATCTCAAAAATACGTGGAACCGCTAACGTTTATCGCAGTAGTCCGTGGTTGAAAGTCTGCAAACCTGGCAACAGTGCTTTGTTTACAAATATTCGTCAGCAATCTGGTTTTGCCAAAACCATCAGTGTTATTACGAAAATGAAATGCTGGAGTACAAAATTTTTATAAATCAACAAATTTCGTCACACGTTTTGGATTCTAACGTGGGAATTTGAATTATCATCGGGGACGGATGATGTGTTATTTTCTGAGGGCTAGATGGGACATATGGGCACAAGGGCGGACAAGTTGAAGGGTAAAGCGTTAGGTCCTTCTGTTTCATTGTAAATGAAACGCTGTGTTTTGAATGACACAAGAAATTGAAATTGTATGTTACCTCATTTTTTCAATTCGCGTATGGCTCCTATATATTTGGTGGTCAACTACAGAATTTCAAACATATGATATCTCAGCGACTGCACATGGAAAGATGAAATCTTTTTTATTTGATTAATTAGATATAGGGTAGTATTTTTCTAATTGGAATTTTTTTTTGTAGACGGTCTATATAAGAAGTTAAATTCTGCATTTTATATACATACCACCCCTTATAGAATAACATGTTCTTCATTCTTATGTAAGTTGAGAATTTTTCATTTCTTCAGAAGTTTTATCTACGACTAATGGATAAAAAGGTAATTGTAGTAATGCCTATTCTGAAACACCCTGTATATTTATATTACAAAAGAACAGTCATGTGTCATGGTCAAAACATCACATTAATATGAAGTGGAAGTTCATCAATTGTGCTAAGTAAGAGGGGTGAGTTTTAGGGAATTGTCCACACACAAACTGATTTTTACAATATTTAAAGAAAACGTTCTCTAAAAACATTAATTAACAAGTCTGAGAGAATTCGTTTCTTTTTTTGATTCCGAATGCACACCCGAACTCGAAAGTAAAATAAAAATTTAGTTGAATGCTAAAGATGAAATCGTATACTTCAAATATTGTTCCTCCAATAGTTAGTCTTATTGAACATCATCGCTTTGTATATGAAAAACTTAACTGTATCTTAAAATCACTGACTTGAACAAATTACTGCATGTGCACAATTTTATATATTCTTTCTAATTGAACCTACACAACCGTAATTGTTTAGTTGGTGCTCTATTTAATAAAAATCATTGGATTTTTTTTTTAGGCTGCATTGAAAACTGCGAAGTACAATGTTGCTCTGAAGCTCATCGGCAAAGTAAAGCACAGCTGGACTTTGTACAGTGAGAAGCAGAGTATGCTACACCTGTTAGCTCGGGAAGCACCCAGTGCTCACCTTCCAGACCTACAAGTTAAGGTAAGAATTACCAAAGTAAATTGTAGTTGCAAGTTAAGTGGTAAGCTTGAACATACACAAGAAAAAAGAAATACAGAACAGCATTTAGTAGCTAAACATTGGGACTGGTAATCTAAGGTTTGCAAGTTTGAGTCTAGCCATGATTTGCAGTAAAGTCATTTTTTTCGTTGGCTACCAGGAACCAAAGACTAGGTTCTATTTTGACTCCTAAAGGTGGATTGCCTGACTTAATCACAGTAAAAGAAAAATTGGCATAAATTTAGTGCTTTATCGTTTAGCTTCGGTAACTGGTCATAGGAAAGTTCATCCATATGGACTAGGATGTCACAGAGAATTCTGTATGTGGATTAATCAAATTAAGAGTGTGGGTAGAAGAACAAAATCGTTATTGTATTCATCAAGTATTGCAAAGGTGTTTGTTATCTTCCACCAGAGATCACAAACTCACTGGAAACACTCATACATAACCTTGCTCTGTTATACCAGCTTCCACGTTTTTTGTTGTTATGAGTGTTTCTGCGGAAAACATGATTGTCACGGTCCATGAAAAAGTCCTTGATTTTTTTTTTTTTTCCCTGCTAAATCGGGGCCCTTGAAAAGTAATTGAAAACTGCCAAAAATGTGGTTGGTCTTTGAAAAAAGTCTGAATTTTTGCATTACCTTTTTTCAAGTTTTAGCATAAGGAAAAAAGGGTGTATTGCATTCACAAAGACTTTCACCGCGTCTGTTAATGTACATTATATAGACAGTGATGCCAGATTGCGCCAAAATACTACTCTTGTGCCATTCTGTTACATAAAGGGAATTTTAACGAAGTTTGTAGGGGAGGGGTGGACCACCTTCATTTCAACTAAAATGCACCAGTTTAGTACGTAAAATTATTCATCTGGCATCCCCTGCCAATGGAAATTGGAAACACTAAAACGTCTAGTTTGGATAACGGTGTTGCTGGACTGATCAAGTTTTACAACATACGCTTTGTGTGGAAGAAA
>QLNU02014176.1:46956351-46989982 GCA_006491805.2 Dysdera silvatica | reverse complement strand
AGAGAGAGGTAATTCCAGAAGTAAATTAATAAGTCAGTAAATGGGTTGTATCTCAAGATGTCCTTTTTATCATTTATAAGAACTATATAAGACCTTCAATTGAATATAGCTGTGTACTTCTCACAACCTCCACTGAAACTAAGAAGAAATTAGACATTCCCTAACAACATGCTTCAAAACTCATTTCCTTGGCTGCAAAATCCACACCAATAGAGGCGATGGAATTACAAACTGGATTGGAATCTCTGGACAACAGGAGAAACCTAGCAGCTTTGAAATTAGATTAAAGCTTTTAAAACATGATCATTTTTCAAACCACAGACCAGCAAAATCAAGATTGAAATCCCAAGAAACTTTCCTTTTCAAAACACATGAACTACTGAGTAAATTCAACATCCTGGATCTGAACAGGCAATCACTGCTATATAACTAAGACCCTTCCAAAGATTTAAACTTAGCGGAAGCAAGACTCAATTTAGTAATTCCTGTAAATAAAACAAATTCTGCAGAAGTGGATTTGAGAGCAGCTACTCTTGAAGCTTGCATGTCTACACTGATGGCTCTGCCGATGACGCTACAAGAAATGCTGGATCTGGAGTTTATTCCAAACACTTTTTAGTATATTGTGCAGTGGCAATCTACTGTGACAACTTTGATGGAGCAGTGATTGCAATTGCTTTAGCTATTGGTGCTTGTTCTGAAAATAGGGTAGTTACCTTAAGTGACTCACAAGCAGCCATCACTTCACTCGTATCTTAGTGTTGCAATGACTCTCCAAGAGTACAGTGCTGTCGAGATCTATAAGCTTAGCAATTGACAGTGGCAAATCAATTACATTGCAATGTGTTTGGTAATGAGAAAGCAGACCAACTTGCTAAGCTGGGATCATCTCTGCAACAACCTAACCCTCCAGTTGAAATACAATCCGTTAAAAAAATTATTAAATATAATTTAAAACGTTACATTATTCTGATAAAATTACTGGGAAAAGTTGGGACTATCTCCTGAAATACACAATACCAAAGAAGATCGGGATAGCTTGTTTTAGACTGGATGCGACTACCTACAACAGCATCTCCTTTGAATTAACCTAATTCACTTACATTTCCCATGTGTTAACTTAACCTAATGACAGAGAACCACCTTCTTTCATGTCCAAGATTCCAAAATTTCATGAACTATAATTTTGTGGAAAATCCTTACTGTGTCTTTTTCAATGTGTCAAACCAATATTGGGACACTAATGGCCGAAAGGCTAAAAAAAAAAGACAAACTTCCAAGCAACTTCGCAAATCAGCAGGATTTATTTTTTGATAACATACAAAAAAAGGAAACGTAATTAATATGCAGTCACAATACGAAATTCTAGTGGCTGATAAATTTCTACTATATATATGGCTTCTTGTGAATAAATATGTTTTCACAATGGGTGTAGTAAGAAAACAAAGCAACGCTAGTAACTGTATAATTCTATGATGGAGAAATATAATTACTGGTTATCGAACAATGTTTTCCTACTTAACTCGATTATCCTTCAATTTTAGGTGGCCCAATTTTTAATCGAAAAGGGTGTTCCGGTGATGGCTAGAGATGAACATGGTTGTTCTGTTCTGACGTATGCTGCAATGAACTGGAATTACACTCTATGTTCATTTTTCTCAAGTAAGATGATATACATACACATTTGTAAAGTAATATAATTTCAGCCCTAACTTCTTTTCAGTAAGTAATCTGTGTAAGTCTTAACTTTCTGTTAAATGTATATAAGCCCCGATCTTTTCAATATTTTACACAAATCTTAATATTCCCATTACTTGAACGTAGTGTGTTTTTGTAGGCAAAATGGGTCTTGCGGCCGCTGCACAGGTGGATCCAGACAAGTCTTCTAGGACTCCATTATCAGCAATTTTTTGGAAATTGGAAAAAGAAGATCTATCTGAAGACATGAGGTATGTTTCTAGCATTTCACTTTGTAAGTTATCCATCAAGGACAACCTCTTGTAAGTTATATTTTTTATAGAGAAGCCACAAATTTGAGGTATTTGTTCTCCATCGTAGAAACTGGTGCGCAAGCTTACTGAAGTCTGGAGGCAGCTTGAACATTTTATCAAGGTTCCCACTGCAGGACAGTCCCTTTCCTGGAGTCCGATGTACGACTGTTGATACCCAACATGTGGAAGACACGTCTGTGACAAAGATTTCCCCCTTAATTGTTGCTATTCGTAAAGGAAATTATTCAGCTGTTAAGTTTTTCATAAGCCAGGGAGCAGACATCAATTTTCCCGATGAGCAGTTAATGACGCCTTTGATGCATGCTGCACGATTGGTGAGTTACGTTACTAAACATAATGGGATATATAAATCCTTTACTCGATTATGAATAAAAGAGTTGTTAGTAATGTAATATTTTCTCTCTCAATAGAATGACATAAGGATGGTAAAGCTACTTTTGAACAACAGTTACGATCCTTTGAAGGACAAAAACCCATATAGTGGTAAATGAATTTCAAATGTTTCTCGTTACTGTAGTGCAATGATCCTAAAACTAATTGAAGTGCCGAAAGAAAATGAATTTCGTAACTCAAAAGCAGTAACAACTTCAAAAAATTTCTGTGTTCAGATTAATTGTTCCCTATAATGTGCAATTGCATGTTTTCTGTGCTTTAAGAGGCTTGAATTCCTTGGGGGGGGGGGATACAGGGCCATTGACTTGAGGTAGCATGGTGGTAATGCATTGGTTTATCATGCCATTAACCTGTGTTCGACCCATAGTGGTATCATAGAATGTGCTGCTTTTCTGCCTGCATAGTTTGGAGTTTGGTTCCCATGGTGGCAAAGGTTCGGATTCCTTGGGCGACTGTGTGTCCTGGTGCAGCCTACCTTTTGCTGTTGTTGCGCCATAAAAACAGACATTGATTACATTATAGATTAGTCATTATCCAGTTCTGGGAATGAAAAGAAAGCCGAAACCAGAATTGACATCCTCCTTTACAGTTTGCCATTATAGTTTTAATTTATTTTGATTTTTAAACCATGTTTACAGTCTCGCCTCGTTTAGCCCAGAATGACATTTGTTGTCCTTGTGCCATAAAAGTACAACCGACCAGCCAGTCTCCTTTATATCCTTCTCTTTTATAAGGAAAATGCCCTTTAACAATAGCTGACTAGAGTAGCCTATTAAGAATATAGTATCAATCTGGCAAACCAAAAGTTGTATTTCTGGTCCAGTATATGGTATTACCATTTCTTTTGGTGGCTCTCATGAATTCAATTAAGGAATTTCAGCATTTGAACAAAATCGCTGATATTGTGAAGATCAGTAAAGCATGCAGTTACTTATTGTATCGTAAAGTTTTGCCCTTCGAAAAAAAGTCTCGTTGATTGTAACAATTGCTGCCTTTGAGGATTCTAGACGGAGTTTGACTCCCAATAAACTTTGTGTAAATGTATTATGATATGGAGGTCACTTAAAGCTGCCAGTTCCAACCAAGATGATCCATATATTTATTATATTATATTTTTTTGGATGCAAGATCGCTTATTTTATTTCTTTCCATGATAGAGTGTAGCTAAGTTATTCTGTACTGAACAAAATCTAGTATTGAATGTGAAACTGAAAATAATAGGGTATTCTTAATAATCTGTTTTGTTTTTCTCCCTCTCCAGATAAAGAAAAAAGTACCTTCCAGAAAACTAGTACTTTGAATTTGGAGGCACGTGACGTTAATGGCTTTACTGTTATCCATCATCTGGTTTCTCCTCTGCCTGAGTATTGTTATGCGAATTGCTCTCTACTGCGTTTGTTAGCAGAAATGGGCACTCCACTCGACACTGCAAGTAACGCAGGTGAAACGCCTTTAAATCTGGCCATTCGGCTCAAGCGGAAATCAGCAGTCTGCATATTACAGGAGTTACTCAGTATTCCCCCGGAGAAAAGGGTAAACAAAGAAAGATATTTTTATTATACATATATACCATATGTTTTTATTCCATTCTTAAACTAAAGCCAGGTAACAGAATTATGAATGTATTGTCATTAAGAGTAACGAGGCATTTTGGATGATTATGTATGAGAAATAGAAGTGTTATTGGAAATACTGGTAGTTCTCACTTTACGAATTTTCAGCTGTATAATTTTTTTAAGTGAGACGTTAAAAAATCTATCCAGACTATAAAACTTACTTTAAGTAACGCTTTCGACGTAATAGAAATACTCTTTTAAGTAAATTAGAAAATATGGGAATTAGAGGAAATGTCCTTCAACTTCTAAAAAAGTTATCTCTATAATAGAACACAAAAAGTATATATTGTAAATTGTTCTTCAAAAATTAAAGTGAACGCCTATGGTTGTCCTCAAGGATCGATTTTAGGTCTGTTACTTTTTATACTGTATATAAATGATCTTCAGTATATCATTGTCTTCGTAGATGACATATGCCTGACACTAGGAAATGAAACTGTGGGGGATTTATTTGCAAATGCCAAGGACAAAATACATAAACTGGAAAGATGGATTAGCAAAAATGAACTCATTGTAAATACAGTAAAAACCAAATTCCTATTGTTTCATGATAAAAATAAAAAAATAGAAATCAAACCTCATCATAAACTATACTTAAATAATAAAGAGATTGAAAAAAAAAATCAAACGAGTTTTTTGGGTATTATATTAAATGAATCATTAAATTTAGATTTACATATTCTAGCAATCGGTAAAAAAGTAAGAGTTGGCATTTTGACTAGCTCATTGTTACCAATAAATATAAAAATAAATCTATATTGCTCATTTATGGTGAGCCACATTAATTATTGAAATAGTATATGGGGAAATATAAACAAAACACAGAAAAGATACAAAAAATTCTAAACAGAGTTGTTAAATCAATAAAATATCGATCTAATAAAACAATCTTGGAACTAAAAAAAGAATTTAATATCATTAACATTGGAGAAACCCATAGATATAGAATTTTGACTATAATATTCTAAAGAATAAAACAAAATAAATATACTGATGTAATCAATATAGTGAAGACTCAAAATATGAAATTTACAAGATCATGTGAAGACTTAACACGGATTAAGGTACGAACCAATATGGGTTAAGATTTGAAATGGTTTACCAGCAGACAAAAAATGGTGCAACAATCAATATGCTTAAAAGGAAACTGAGAACTTATTTGATTGAACAGCAAGAAAATTGTTAATTTGAGGGGCAGAGAATAATAACGACGGTTTTGCTCTGTCACCCAGCGAGATCCCTATTGTATAGGTTTTTTGCATAAAAAATAAAATGTTGTTTGTCCTTTCACTCCTAGAGGCACCCTTCCTTCCATTTCCTGAAGGGCTTGGCAAAACATTTCAGCACATCAAAAAGGCAGTTAAAATTTTCAACTTGCAAGATTTCAACTTTAAGAAAACTACTTGAGTTGATAAAGATTTAAAAAAATACATATACCTGTTGTTGGGAAATTTAAAAAGAGAGAGAGAGAGAAACTCGAGCAAACCACTATTACAGCTTTCTTACAATAATAGTTGCAGTACTCTGGTTACTTTCACTTCTAACGAATAAAAAACAACTTAACCTTCAACAAATGCTGGACTTTCGAGGGTAAAGCATTTAACGAAAGTATCATATTGAGGAGGAGGATGATTAAACAAGTTTTAAATCGATATTTCTATAATTGTGTCATACATTTCTTTGCTATATTTTAATCATGCATTGTATATAAATCATTGCATATGCACTTGATAGTTTTATTATTCCTTATTTTATATTTTACATTGGTAAGGCTTTCAATGGAAAAAATTATCAAAAATGGAAACTATGCTTACATCACGTGTACGAGAAATATATTTTCACTTCATGAATGAAGGTTGGGAATGAATTAATTCAAAAAGTCGAGAACTATTTGTGTATTTTTTATAGTGCAGTTTCATATTCTTTATATAAATTATTGTTTAAAAAGAAAAAAAAGCTTGCAGTCAGTAGTGTTTAGATTTTTAGAGTGTGTGAATAAATGTATGTTTTATACTGAAGCACAAAATACACAACTTGATTGATTGTAATTGAAAAAAAAAAAAAGACATTTATGATTTCTAGCTGAAATGCCACTTAAGTTGCTTGGTAACTTTGCAGAATTGAACATGAACCAGAGTAGAAAGAAGTCACTTCCGCACTTTCATGCTTCAAAAAATTAAAACACCAACATTTTCAAGTTCGGACATTAGATTTTTGAATCATAAGAATTAAAAAAGCCACATTTCAACCTGGTCTCCATCCACTAACTTTCAGATCTCTATCATGATGTTCAGACACAGCTAATGTGGCCTTAACATTTTACTTACATTATCACTTTTAACTTGCACGTTAATCAGAGTTTTTGTGGGAAAATCAAAGTTAATTAAATTAAAGTTTAGTAAATGATGCTCTTACATCTACATTTTTGGGATCAGACTGAAGCTCTTTGATTCATAAGGGTTTGAAAGAAATTTCTGAATTTTATGGGTCAGACGAAAGATAAAGTAGTTTTAATGCGTATGTTGAAAGTGGTAATGTAAGTATGAAATATCGGCTGTCACTTAGGGGTGGTTCATTGGACAAAGTGTCAGGATGGAAACCTGAAGAATGCTGAATCAAATAGTCCGAGATGTGGCTCCCGGAGAAACTTTATGGGCCAAGGAACCCTACTGTAAGTCAAAGAAATGTAGGTGTATAAATTTAATTCCCTCGGGAACCTTTGTTTTGACACGTGAGTTAAACGTGGTTCCAAGTAACCACATCACATATTTAAGTAGTCGATGCATCGTTAATAGTTTAAAATAAATTGAATACATAATTTATACTTTCAAGACTTTCTTCCTCATGTGTAGGCTTCTTTAAAAAAGAATTTAACTTTCTGAATATTTATTTAAATAGCCTAGCCTGTAGATTTTTTGAATTAAATGAAAATAGTTTTGGTTTGCACAATTTTTATTTGTTCATATGGTAACTACCATTAGAACAATTGATATATAGTATCATTCTTTATGTGGCATATTTTATATCAAATCAGCAATCAATAAGTATTAATCGAGAGAGAAATAAAACTTTTTTTTTTTAAAACTGCTTGTGTATGAATTAAACTGATGTGTTGTTTTGAATATTGCTGCCCTTCCTGCCTATTACTATGTTCACCAAAAGATGCTGATGTTCAATTTAAAAGTGAAATGTTTTTGTTTTTTTTAGGAAATCGTTGGGTCCCTGCTTGCTTTAGAGGAGGGCAAAGTTAATCCTCCAAAGTGGGATTACAGGGCCGATTGCAAATCCTTTTTAGACAAAATGGAACAGGAAAAAATGGAAGATGATGTACCAGATTTCAAACCCGACCCACAATCCGGATTAGAAGATAAAGGGTGAGAAAATCAACCTTGTTTGCCTTAATGCAAAAGATTTTTTCAGTATTTCTGGCTCAATACCTAATGTAGTTTCTTAAACCGGTGCTCAAGGGAGGATACTTTTACAGGGTCTGGGTTATTTAAAAACTTCCATTAGCACTGTGTTGAATCTATTGCTTCGGGAAGAAATATTTTAAACAGTGATGAGTGTAGTCATAGATTGAGAGGGGAACCTCTCAGAAACTATTTACTCTATGTGCAGTTGAGCCCTGCCAGGACCTAGAAAGGTAGGCCCAGATCCTGTGTGAATCTCCTAGTGGCGATTTTTTGTTTTTGAGAGAGGTAGTATATTAAAATTGTGAAATGGGGCAAAAGTATCTGAATGAAGTTCAGCAGACATTGCTCTAATGTGAACCATTTAGACTCCAAAATCAATGTATTTGATCATTTGAACACTGTACTTTATTAATAAAATTTGGAAAGCAATATATATATATATATATATAGCAAAATTGTAGTATGATTGTGACATGTAGTACCTTCTAATGTAATATACATAAATACACTACACTTAAATGTATATTAACTTAGACAAAGTTAAAGTAGAAAAGTAATATAACAAAGTAGTAAAAAGTGAAGAGGAGTAAAAGATTAAATAATACCAAGAATTTTGTTCTTCATCAGGGACCGCACAAAATCCCTGTTATTGGTTTGCTTTTTCTGACTACAATAATTGAGATTTGTGATCAATACTGAATAAACCAGCATTGACCAAAACTTAGTTAAAAACAGTATAAACCCAGAATATAATTAGTTTAACAATATTTTAGTAATTTAGAAGGGTCTCTTTATTAATACTGAGAACAATCTCAATTGTTGTAAGTGGCCCAAAAGCAAACTTACAACAAGTAGATAGAGTTATGGAAAGTGATTAAAGTGTAAAAGTTAATTAAAGTAATTAAAAAGAGTTTAGAAATAAAGCAGCAATAAATTTGATAAGAATAGAAAAGAAGATGATAAAGCACGAAAATTCACTAATTATACCCTATATATATATATAGAATAACTCGTCACTCCAGGTAAGTCGTAATTTTTTTTTTTTTGGTCCCATCTAGCACTCACAGACAACGTAGTTAAACCCCCATTTATTCTTTGCTAATTCAAATGCTAGTCTGGATAACTTGTCACTGTGGAGAAGTTTGAGAAGGACAATAAGCGATAGAAGGGTTTGATTGACATTGGGAAGTGCGGAAAAAAAAAAACCGGAGTTCAAAAGATGCCATGCCTCCCACTACCTCCTACCAATCCCACAGATTCCATGAAAACAAGGAGGAAAAACATTTTCCAGAGGCTTAGAGAATAGCCGACTTATCACCCGAACTCCACCCACTGACCCAAGAGATTCAGTCAATTCAAAATACAACAGATCATGAATTCAGAGCACTAAATGTTTTAGAGAAAAAAACTGTGTTAATAAGAATTCGATGCAGTTAAAATTAAACAAATATTTAGTACCATCATACATGTGTGGAAAGTTGTACTGCAGCTTGGCTGCTTTTTTTCTTTTAAATGTCCGATATTATTGCATTTCCAGCTCCATGTTCCCAAGCTAAGCTTGATCCACTAGTACCATTCTTCATCTGGTCTATTATTTTTAGTTTATCGGAAACATTGAGAACAATACGTTTACCTTTAGTCGCCATTGTAAACGGTACAACTATAGCACAATCTGTTGCAAGCGAAGGTTCTCACGCCACTGATGGTGCAAGGTTAATAGGGGAAAAGGTAAAGTGCTGCAGCCACAGCACTAGCGGTCACTAGCAGGACTGTATGGCGTGCAAATTTGAATTTGCTGACTGGAACGCTTTCGGTTGATCTATATTCTGATAATCGATGCTCTACTGTAGTTATTTTTAAATGGAATAGAGGGTGAAGCATCAGCTTCTTTTATAATGAACTCAAAAAAGGGCCGAATGAAAATGTTGTGAACTTTTAATTAATGTATTTTTAGTGCAAAGAAATGCATTTTTAAATACAGTTTTTGTATTTGTAAATTCATTGTCGTTGAATTATAAATGGCTTTTGCGTTTGTGTTAGTTCATTTTATGGTATTAAAACTTGTTTTCATTACACAACTTTTAATGTTTTATGTGTTGTTTACTTTGACTGGAATTAATTTAAGATTTGTTCTTGAAAATCAGGGAAGCTTGATACAGAATTTGGGTAGACACCCTGACATGAATATCGTGATAAATTTTAAAATAAACGATAGTTACAGTATAGCACATATTGAATGTATTTTCAATTGTTACTCTGTTTAAGTCGTCATAAGTTTTTGGTTTCTTGAGTGACGACTTGTTAAGGTTTTAATTAATTAATTTGATCTATTAATGCTAACTGTTGAAAAAATATTACACTGATTCTTTTTTAGCGAAGTGGTAATGGACGAAGAGAAGAATTTACCGTACGATGTTGTTTTAACAGTAGTTGATTTGAATTATGGTGCCTACGGAATTTACAATTTTTACAAAATGCAGGTAATATTATTCAATGCTTACTAGTAATTTAATTTTTACAAAGGTGTTATGCTTTTTGACATTTATTTCAGAACTCCAAAGAGAGTAAGAAAGGGAAAATATTACTGGCCTCTACTCTTTTGAATGAAAACATGCCAATTCTTTCATAATTTCACTTTTTTTAAGAACCTTTTTTTCTGTCACATGTGTTGATAGTCATGACTAGCGCAGTAGTCAGCAGTATTATGGCACAAATTTCTGCAGTTTTCCAGAAATTTTAGGGTTTTTTTTGACAATTTCGCAAATTTTTAAGGTTTTGCAGTTTCACAAATTTTAGGATTTTTTGCAATTTCGCGAATTTTATTTATTTTTTATTATTGTCTAATTTCTACTATAATTTTTTGATTAATTTTGATATTTAAATAATTTTTATAATGCCATCATCAAAAGACACTTTAGATGAAATTTAGCGGAAAAATGTATTCAAACCATGTATCTACAACATATTTTGCTTTACTGTAACCTTGAGGGTTAAGTAAAGATTTTGGACTCCTGTTCATTCAAGAGAAAGAGCAGCGGTATACTAATGGAAGGGCAAAGACACAATAAACGATCTATATAGAGATGTTTTTCTATTCGGATATCAAGAAAAATGTTTTTCTCAAAGTTATATATAATTATTAATTTCCTTTTGGTGTCGATAGATGGCGATATAATTTATCTTCATTTCTGTGTCGACAGATGGCCAGATGATTTTACATATGTAACTCTCCCTGTCTTTAACAATAAAATATGTATATTGTTATTACTTAATGTTAGCATTGGTTTATTGTGCATAATTTACCAATGAAACTTTATCGTAAATATTTGTGTTAACAAAAAAAGATTTCTGTTGTTCTACGGTTGCTTTTGGAACATATCACCTGCAGATAGGGTAATTCTACTGATAATGCTTATTTAGTAACGTAATAGTTATTTGTATTACTGTGTGGAAACTAAAATTCTTTTATTGTTATTGATACACTTCTGCATGTTTGTTTTTTTAATTCGAGGTTTTCCCCACTAATTTCACATTTTATCCCGACAATAAAATTACTGTCCTACATCTGACCTCCTAATAGGGCAATATAATCCCACTATATTACTTAGTAACGTAATAGTTATTTATATTACTGTTTGCAGACTTTTTTTTTTTTATTTTTAAGTGTTACACTTCCATGAATTTTTTAAAAATTTATGTGAAATTTAAGATTTTTCCACACAACCGTTGTGCGAATTTTGCATTTTTTTCCCCACAAAAAAATTACTGCCATGGTCATGGTGGCTGTTTGTTTTTTTAAAATGTAATTTTAAATTTGTTGTTGGTATTAAATAAAATTGAGAGAGAGTAAAAATGTAGACAAATTTGTATTAACAATGTCGGTATTGTGCATTCTTGAGTAAGATCCTTTAGGCACAAAGCATAAACTTTTAGAAATTTAATAATAAAAACTTTGTAGTGGACAGCAAGCAACAGGAAAATGAGTATGTTTTATGTATTTATTCTTAAAAAATAAATAAACCACTTTAATTTCATGTAGTTTTTTTTAATAGATAATTGAGTGTAAATTTGTTTTCAGGTTATTAAGCATAAATCGAAAGATTTTTTTATCCTTTTTACTTCTTGGGGTCGAGTCGGCGACACAGGACAGAATCAGAAAACTCCATTCAGTAATTTGGCGGACGTTGTCAAAGAATTCTACAAGATATTTAAAGCCAAAACAGGGAACCACTGGGAAGACATAAAAAAGTACTTGAAATCTTTCTCTTTTTTTCTTTTTAATGAAGTCGAAAGAAATTATGTCGTGTATTTTGTTGTTGTGGGTTTTTGATATCATCCAACATTTTTGGTTGCTGTACATTAATGGACGCTTTTCCAGTGAAAGGGAATTGATCGAAGTCGAAGGCAGATCACTTAAAAAAAAAAAAACCCTCTTCCATCTTTTGAAATTTTGCCTTCTTAAAATTTAATGACTTGGGTATTTTCCTATCATGCCTATTTATAAATTCAGTTTCGATTGCGCATGATCACATATTAAAATATTATGCACATGTGGACACTTTGCCAAAGAAACTTTACGTTAAATTTCGTTTTGTGTAGCTTTTGTAATCGAAAATTGATAGCAAATTTAAAAATTGGAAATGAGCCTGAAGCCAAACAATATCACTAAACATAAACAATCTCTAAAGATCTTCCTTGTAGGTGGAAAACTCGCATCTAGTGCCAGCATCTAACTTCAGTGGCCATAGCTATTGTACATGCGTGATACTATGACATCACGGTAGTCTGACTACCTTCGAGAGGCAACACTCAACCAAATACAAATATAGATTTACTACTTTAAATTCCCGTTGTACTTTTTTTAAATATTTATATTATGTATGAGCATGATTCCCATGATTTGGAGGATTTTGCAGAGACATTTACTTATGCAACGTGGAAAAAAATAAAAGTATAAATATTATCGAACTTTGAGACAAAGTGTAAAAAAAATTCATCCTAATGGACAGTTTGGGCCAGTAAGGGTGCAGGGTGGTGACCCCCCCTGGAATTTTTTTTAGAAAACTGAGGCCTATTTGACATTCTAAAAATTAAACGAAGAGAGCAGCTGAGAAACTTTTTTTTAAGAAAAATACCTTTTTGTTCTCACAGTGCTGAAAACAGACCGTTTGCCCACAAAATTATTTTAAAAAAAAGCCTTTCTATGAAAAAAAAAGTATGACTCATTTTTATATGGCGCCCCTCCCCAATCCATAAAATCTAACTACGTTACTGATGTTTACATATGATGTTAAAAGAATAATAATTTGGAAGAACAACTAGTGAAAAAAAGGGAGGCTACATTATTTGTTTATTCAAAAATGCTTACTTTCCAGTCAACGGCTCAAGAAATGCTCGTTTTGATTAATGTTTTCGAAATTTGTGTTTGATTTTACCCAGCTGATAGTCAGATAAGTTGTTCGCACAAAAACGCCGCTGTCACTGTAAAGTGTAAAAGAAATACTGTAAAGTAGAACTTTTTCCAAATATTAACTATCTTCAAAACATACGGAAGTGGTTTCATGGTATTGTGAATGTCATGGCTTTGGCTATCTCCTATAGTTAGACATAAACGATTTTAGTAGAATTTAGCACAAGAAAGGCTAATTTGAAAACACGATTTTATGATGTTTTTCACATGCGCAATGGCCGCAAAAGTTAAATCACCGCTAATGTTAGATGCTGTCGCTAGACACTAGTGAAAAGAATATTTTGAGACGCTAGTTGAAGACCAACGGAGGGAATCAAGGTATCGTAGTTGGCCACAGTTCACTAGATTATAGACTATGGGTTCCCCCCCCAACAAGAGCAACAATGATTCTGATCTTGCAACGTGCGTCGGTGAGATCGGTAGAAGGAAAAATAAAGGATTGAGCAATCGAAATTTGCGTCATATAAACAATAAAAAATGAATAAGTTAAGCATCAAAAATGGTGACTGGGTCAGAAATCTCAGTTGTCAAAACGAAATTTATGTGTGCAAAATGCAACTGACGATCGCTAATTTCAAACCCTAACCGTGGGGTGTATACTAGTTCTACTCCCTGCTGTTTTCTCAGTGTCCCGTGATCGCGGAAAGCACAGACAAGAACCAGTATTCAAATTAATCACGACCTGCGTCCCGTATTCGTTCTCATATGACATATGCTGAGAAGGGGATGTGGGAGTTACGTTTAATGTTCAAATTGCTTGATTATTCTGTGCCTCTGTATATTTATACTGTATTAAAGTCACTTTTTTTTTTTTAAATAACGGTAATTCAATGAGAAAAGTTTTACTCACCAATGAGAAGTTTTCAGTCACCAATGGCAAGCTGCCGACCTGTATTTCGTGCCTTGCAGTAGTATAAACAGTAAAACCTCTCTACAACAATATTATACGGACCGAGAAAAATTATCGTTGTAGAGGGATTTATTGTTATAGGGAGGGTTCATTATACAGTAAACCTTTGTTCATTACACAAAACCTCTGGGCAACCACATCATACGGACCGAGAACAATCATCGTTGTGAAGGGATTTATCATTATATTGGCTATCATTGGTGGGAGGTTTTATTGTACTTAATATTAGATCCAACCATGCAAGCAACATTAAACTGCCCAGTATTGTTATTAATTTAGGTCATGGAAATGAAAATCATTGTCTCTTTTTCTTTTTCTTTTCTTTTCTTTTTTTTTTTTTTAGTTTTCAACCATTGCCAAAGAAATATCGTTTAGTTGACTTGGAAAAAAGGAGGGCTGTCCACCAAAAAAGCATCAAGATAGACGTGGATTCAGATGCTGTTTCATGTAAACTTGACCAAACTCTGCAAGATCTGTTGAAAGAAGTGGTAAAATATTGTGCTATCTAGTTTATTTATATCTTTTGTCTTAACGTATTTGAAAAAATAACCAAGCACTTAGCTCTTTAAAAAATCACAGTTAGTACACATAGCAAACCTTTGTTAAAGAGGAGTGTACTGTACACAGTTGCAGTTCATGGCTGTCGACTGTTACAGATTGTCCATAATCATGAGGGATTTTGTCAAGTTTTTAGTCCTTACGAATGCTATGTTAGAAAATATGGGGAAATATACCACTTTCCAGCCATATTATATTTATGGTTATTCGGTTTTCATTTTCCCCTGAATTGTAATTTCAACACTTGAACTGTAACTTCTGGACAGATATTATGCTGTCTGTACTCACTGGTTTTTACTCAACCACATGTACTTCCTTGCTTTCTGTTGATGTGCAGGGGTTTTCGAACTTTTTTTGAGCCATGACTGATTATTACCTCTGATAAATTATCAATGTCTCCAGAAAGTACAAACCACATGTTATAAATAATTTTTTTGTATAACATTTGATATAAAACGTCAACCAACTCCACAAGGCTTTTGACTAAAACCTGCAGTGCCACATGTATATTTAAATTAAACAATCAATTTATTGTTGTCAGTTATATTTACCTTCTGTTATTTTTATCTTTCAGATGAATATTCATGCTTTAGAGGGTTCTTTGCAAGGCCTTGGTATCAATACGTCTTTTGATGTTCTTCCATTCGGTAGTCTAACAGAAAACACCTTAATGGCAGCAGAAAATCTTCTGAAACAGATTGCGTAAGTTGTATAATTTGCACCTATGCAAATTTTCTTCATACAGAATGCAATTTATTGCTCTAATGCAGTATATTAGGGTCCTCATGCAGTCTGGAGAAACTGGAATCATCAGGGAATTTGAAATAATCACTAAAGGTCAGGGAAAGACGAGATTTTTTTATCCAGACCTGAAAAAGTCAAAGAAAAACTTAGTAACTTTTGTTTTGAATTGCTAAATCTTCCACGATTCTTTTTCTGCCATTTTCCTTGCCACTGGAATTCAGTTGAGAATTACTTGTAGTTGATCAGGGAATTTTGCCGGCAAAGTCGGGAATTTGTCTTCCAATGTGAATGGGAACCATGTATATTCTTAACCGTCCTTTTATAAAACAACGTTCCGCTTCATAAAACGACTCGAAACTTAATTTCTCAGATTTCTGAAATCTGTTAAGTCTTTTAATAATATTACTATGGTCAATTATTGTATTATAGATTGAAAACTCCCTGACTTTTTATGCATGTATGAGAAATTAAAGATCTTTCAGTTTCAGTGTATAAGACTGTTAGACTGTTGGAAATTTCATTCTAATATTCGAATACTTAAAATGTTTCGTTTTTAAAGCTTAACAAGTCATTCGGATTAACAATATTGAAACTGCATACTCATATGTTCACCACTTCCAATATGAATGCCATTAATCATATAATATGCAAATGTTATTTATTATCAATTTATCGCATTATGTGATTTGTGTTGTATATATAAGGTGTGATCAAAAAATGCAGTGAATAATTTTATTACGAACAAAGTAATAAGCTTACATCAAACTTGAATTGATCTCCTTCAATGTACTCTCTTTGGCTAGCAATGCACTTATCCCAATGTTGATTCCATGATTGGAAGCATTTCTGGAAGGCTTAGGAAGGGCTTTCAGCTGCTCCGTCGTGTCCCTCTCAATATCGTAAATGGTGTCAAAACGTTTTCCTTTTAGCACAGTTTTTATTTTTGGGAAGAGCCAGAAATCGCAGGGTGCTAAATCTGGAGAGTAAAGCGGATGTGGACAGACAGGAACTTTTTTTTTTCGGCCAAAAACTCGTGGATCAAAAGTGAGGTGTGGCATGTCGTGATGAAGGAGGAAGCCATTGGCACATTTTTCTGGTTTCCTTCTCCGCACATCCTTTCGCAAACGTTGCAGTAAGCCCTTGTAATATTCGAAGTTTACAGTTGTTCCCCTTGGAGCGAACTCTGATCGCACTGTGCCCTCACTATCCAAAAAAACAAACAATAACATGAACTTGACGTTCAACTTTGACTGGCGTGCCTTCTTAGGGTGAGGAGAGCCACTCATTTTCCATTATTGGGAACTCTGAATTTTCATCTCAGGATCATAGCCATACACCCAACTTCCATCTCCAGTTACAATTTTAGCCATGAAGTCCGGATCTTCATCAAGACGAACCTTCAATTCCGTGCAAACTGACACACGATTTTCCTTTTGTTCGCCAGTCAAAAGTCCGGGAACAAATTTCATACTCACCCATCTCATTTGCAAATTATCAGCTAAAATGCTTTGTACTGGACCCGTACGAGATGTTCAGTTCTTATGTAAGCTCTCGAATAGTCAATCACCTGTTTGAACAAATCATTTTCCCCACTTTTTTTATGTGTTCATCTGTTTTTGAGGTCGAAGGCCGAACCGGGCCGTTGCTCGTCTTCAACCGACTCATTTCTGCTTTTAAATCACCCATACCACTTGTAAACAGTCTTCAGAGTCACTACATTATGCCGTACACTGATTTTAACATTTCATGAGCTTCTTTGGCACTTTTTTGCAACTTAAAACAAAACTTAATGAACACGGTTGAAATCCATGATGCGTGACAAACACGGTAAACATGACCTCACTCTTCCAGCTCTGGAAGCTGACTGACCCAACTTGTTCAAACTTGCCACTGACTGTCTCAACAGATCAAACTATTGGACTTATTACTTCAAAAGGATGTAGCGTCAGCAGTTGCTGGTATAAAAATTCACTCACCATATTTTTTTATCACGCCTTGTATATTGTTTTTAGTGTGACCAATATACCATGATTTAATTTCTTTTTGTTCTGTTTAGCAATACAATTAAGGAGAAAAATAACCTGCCGCAAAATCCCAAATCACAAGAGAAATTCTCTGAACTTATGAACAAAGTGAGACAATTTGTGTGATTTTTGTAGCGAATGATGAACATAATTAATATTCACCTAATTAATTCATTATCGTTTTCCCTTTTAGATTGTCAAACTGAGTGAAGATTTCTATCAGTTGTTGCCAATCTATGGGTACCAATATGAATCTCTGAGTCCATTGTTTTCTGTGCATGATGTGCATCAGAAATTGGTTCTTGTTCACGACCTACTGCATGTGGGTCTTGCATCTGAAATGATACTAGCTGCATATTCAAGGAGGAATGGTAAGTACAAAATGACTCTATGTTTGGTCTCATTTAAAGAACAAACAAGTTAATAAGTACTCAGTGTCATTAGCTGTCTGTACAAAAATATTTCTTGCAGAGATTTGGTCTTGATAGTACAGTTAAATCTGTCCCTAATGATATTCTATGGAACAGGAAAAGATATTGTTATAAACAAGGTTGAACCTGATGTGAACTCTGTGTCGATCAGAACCCTTGAATATGTCGTTATGGATAGATCCCACTTCACTTACTTTCAGTCGTGTCCGACTTTATTTTGCATGTGGGAATCGTCGGTTTAGGAGTCATAGATGGCAGTAACATGGATGTTTACCATGCAGAAAATCTTAGTTTGAATCTTGCTGATACTGAGGGTTTTTTTTATTGGGGGGTGGAGGATTGATTCTCTTGATTAGTGGTTCTCAAACTTCAAATCCCATGGAATCCTTCTCTTGCCACACTTGTGGAACACCCTCTATAAATATTATATAAGAAAAACCTAAAGGGATATTATTTATCACCATTTGAACATAAACTTAAGACTGAGCATTAAATCAGTATTAAGGGGTAGGTAACACTCTTTTTTCTATGGTTGTGGGATATTGGTGATAATTAGTTAACTCTAAGGGTGCGTATAGACATGCAACAGAACATCGTCGCTTAACATGGGATGTTACATGATGATGTCACAGGGTGAACATAACATGTGTACAGGGATGGGAGGGAGTCTCCTTTCTAGCTAAAAGTCTCTCTCTCTCTCTCTCTTTTTTTTTTTCATCTGTCTCTAAAAGTCTCTTTTTTAGGAATCTGGTCTCTTAACTCTCTTTTTTTTTTAAAGAAATTGCTCTCTAAATGTTTTTTATATGAATATAGTCAATTTCACTAGTTCCCCCATTTGGGTGTTTCCATGTCCATTTTCTTTGCGGTTTCTTCTTAAAAAATGAATTCATGATGCTAAGATTTTCAGCTTCTGCAAATTCGATGAGTTGATCGCCACGTTCATTCCTTTCCCCATATCCGTATTTACCAACCGATGTCTCTCCTTGTTCCTGTTGTCCAATTCTTGCATTGAAATCCCCCATGATGAGCTTGATATGTTGTTTCCCTTTGGTGTGTAACTGTTTGATTTCTTCATAAAATTCTTCAACCTCTTCGTCGGTATGGCTTGATGGTCTCTAATATATATATATATGAAGGAAATGTTACGATGTTGTGTTATAGAGTGCAGTCTAGACTTGGTGCATGACAATATTATGATACGGTGTATTGTTACATGTGTGGATGCAGCCTAAGGGATTGTCATGGGGAGGGGAAATTCAAGAACTTGGAGATTTTTTTAGAATTCCTGGCAATGTTTTACAAACTGCTTGTGAAACGCTTGATGGGTCACACTTTGAAGATCACTGCTCTAGATGACAAAGGTTTAGGTCCATCTGCACAATGTTTTTGGCACAACATTATGTTAGCTATTTTTACACCACTTAAAAACGGAAACACCTGATTATGTGCATTTAAAATATTTCTCTGATGAAAAGCAGTAGTCGTATTAATTGGTAGCTTAATATTATTGTTGATTCTTTTCAGAAATTAATCCTAAGGATTATGTTTATGAAAGCTTGGGTTGTAAGCTGCAGCAGTTAGACAAGAATAGCCAAGAGTGTCAAATGATTCTTCAATACATCCACAATACGGGTAAATACTGTTATAATAATAATAAAACTTTATTTTTATTTGCATTGACACAGTTACAGTCACATGTGTAAAAAGTTACAATCACGTAATATAGTTAACAATGGCACCACTACAATACAGTAAGTACTATTGGGTGATTGCAAAAGTTCGTGCCTGATTTAAAACTAAAGTTCAATACGTTAAATTTTAAAAAATGCAGTTTTATTGATCTACTATATAGTCACCATTGTTCTCTACATTTATTTTCCAACGATTTACATGCTTGTAGATCCCATTCTAGAAGAAACAGCTTGGTTTTTCTTGAAAACAGCTTGTGAGGCAGTTTTCGACAGGTTCCTCAGAATTAAGATTTTTACCATTCAAATTGTTCTGCAAAGATCGGAACAGATGAAAATCTGAAGGAGATTAAATTAAAATTAATTTAAATTGTGAGTATTGAAATAAAAAGAAAGTAAAATGGGATAAAATTGAAACAAATTTTGAATAAATTGATACATTAAAATTGGAAGTTTTTAATATTTAAATTTTTATTTTCCAAAACAGAATTCAATGTAATAAATAGTCGAATGGAATGACGAAATGTGAATTTCTGTAAAAGGATAAGTATCATGCATAGTGCTTTGATTTGGAGGAATGGTTTTATTCTTAAAAATATCCGCAGTAAAAGTATAATTTAAAAAAGTATGAAATGTTTTCTTTCGTTTTCACATTAAAGTGCTGATGTAGAAAGATGTTTCGTTACTGTTGCAATTTTCATTATAAATCTTGTATTATAGCTTAGTTTCAAACCTTTTCCTGATTTCTTATGTTGCACCTTTTTTTTTTAAATCTATTTGTTTCATTATACTTTTCTATTTTTCTTCGATTAGTTTCTCCTATTTTTGGCTAAAATCACCCATATTTTTACTAATATTTTGTAAAAAAAATTTTTTCTCTCCCTTCACATTCACCATCTCAACAATCTCCTCAGTTGTAATGCTTGTTTTTTTTTTTAATTTGTGTCACACACAATGTTACCAACAATGCCGGGAGGCCATTCAGATCTGGTTTATCTTCCATGTTGAATGTACTATTTCAAAATTTGCCATACCACTTTTTAATCGTCCAGAGAGTAGGAGCATGGACCAAGTAAACATACTGAATGCTTTTGTGTGTGTGTGTGTGTGTGTGTGTGTGCAGTCTCATCACTTGCATCTTTCCAAAACCAGCATAGCATTACATACCTCAAATGTACCTTTTCGTTTTCCATTTTGAAAAATTTCTGTCATGCATAAATCAACTTACCCAAACAATATCTGATGCTAAACCTATCATCTAATCGGTGCATACAGCATAACCGATCAAAAACACCGTAACGACGTCCTGCAGCACAGTTTGTGCCATCTATGAAAATCGGGTACAAAGTTTTGCAGTCACCCAATATGTATGTTTACATTATTTGGGAAAGTTAGTCACGAGTAAATGCTTATGAGAGTACAGAAAGGAAGTCCTGTAGAAGTACTGCAAAATCAGGGTTATAAAGTAAACACTGGTAAAAGCCTTTTTATCATTGTGAAATATCTCATTTTGTAATCTTTCTGCAATTTCTCTCTTTTTCACAGCTAGATTACAATATCTCATTTTGTAATCTTTCTGCAATTTCTCTCTTTTTCACAGCTATGAATACGAAGGTGAAAGTGCAATGTGTCCATCGTATCTATCAACGAGATACGGATTGTGAAATTACAGATTCAGCCACGAATCCCAAGAACCAAAGGCTTCTATTGTGGCACGGTACTCGGCTGGCCAACATTTTGGGGATTTTGAGACGAGGTTTGCAAGCAGCACCTTTAGGTGCATCCATAACCGGGCATTTGTATGGCAAGGTTAGTGAAAATTTTGTCTGCAAATGGATCAATAATCATAAATGGGGTAAAACATACCCCAGAGTCGCTTTAAGACTAAAATTTATAAAACCTTTACAATAAGTAAACACAAAATGTAATGTAAATAGTAATAAAAAATAAAACAGTTTGTGTGATGCTTTTATGTACAGTGGTACTTCAATGAGTTAAGATTTTCTCTAAGTCGAAAGTAATAGAAAGTGACAAACTATAATGGTGTTCCGCTATCTTGAGTTTTCTTTGGACAAATGTATTGTGCTATGGAGAAAAAATTCCCCAACTTGACATGTGTAACCGATGCCCACTTAAGTCAACGTAAATTCTTCTCCCTTCCAGCAAAATCTGTCCTTATCCTACATTTTTTTAAAGCAAAGAAAAGAGAACACACACAAATCACAACTTTATAAAACGTATTTAAAAACAATATTTGTTGCAAAGAAATTCAAATGTATTTATATGCATCATAGTAAGTACTGATTCACTGTATGCTTTTAATATAAACAACGAAATTTATAAAAAAAAATTGTATTAAAGTAAGAAATGGCAAATTGTACTTTAATCTGTAGAAACTTAAAATTGTTAGATGTTGTATATTTCGCTTAATTCACCTTTCAGCTGCAGAGTTCGACATAGATTGATTACCGCACAACACAACATGTCAACTTATCGAGACTCCTGCGCATTGCATTCGTCTTAAACAGAGTCCTTGATAATACATCTTTTTTTTACCTCTTTCAGTTTTGACGTATTGAAGTACCACTGTAAATTTTTTAAGCAAGTTAAGGATTTTTGCTGAGAAATATGTCATTATCTTCTCATTCTGCTGCACTATTCTTGTGTAGCGCTAGCTTTTATAAGGAGCTGTGTTATGATGCTGTCACTGAAAATGAGGCATAAGTTATTGAATTGTTCTTTAGCTATAATCAAAAGCTCCCACCATTTGAAAGCAAATTAATATTTAAAGGGAAAAAGACTGCATCTATTTATTTATTATTTTTTTTTTTTCAGGGTGTTTATCTTGCTGATATGTTTGCAAAGAGTGAAAAATATTGTCATAGCTATAGTTTCAAAAGGAGTTGTGCATTTCTGTGCGAGGTTTGTATACAAATTTTCTGCAGCTTCTTTCTTAACCTTGGGTATGAAATGTATTTTTAGTTTGTCAAAAACAAAGCTCTCGAGGTGGATAATTTCGTTTTAATGCTTCCACCACTTCCCACATACCTCGGGACCTTGGTATTTTCGTGGAATTTGAAATTGTCCCAAAAGGTCGGAAAAAAGACATTTTTTGGTATAACCTGGAAAATTAGGGAAAATCTTTATAACTTCTGTGTTGAATAACAAAATATCCCACGAATGCGAAGTCATTTTTTCCGCAAGTTCAATTGCTTGTACTTGATCAGGGGATTTTGCCTGAAAAAGTTGGGGATTTTTTTTTTCTCCAGTAAGTTGAGACTCGGACTAATATTGTGCTATGAAAATAGATTTATTTCAAATAATTGAAATACATTTGCACATAAAAATGCATCATTTATAAGCGATGGAAGTGGCAAAACCTGCGAAAAAGGTTGCACATCCATGATCTAACAGAGTATTTTAAAATTTTTTATCAGAAAGTCCCTTCAGGTTCATATTATATCCAAATTTTAATTTTCTTGGCCATTCGTGTTACATTCTTTTGGGGGGGGGGGACCATAAAATTACACATCTAAATTCCTTTAAACCAAGTATGCAAATGATTAAATTTTCAAAGCCAATGAGTGGTAAGTTCGATCATAGCGCGCATTTCTACTGCACAACTGGCATCGTATAAGAGGTAAAAATTGCGAACGGTTTATTTTTTTCTCGTCTACATTGCTGTTCCTTGTAGATGCAACCAATAATGCCGTTAATACGTTGTTGAAGACCTTATAGCCAAGTGGACGACTTTGAACGTGGTCGCATAGTCGGGATGCTTGAAGCTGGCTGGTCCTACTGAGCAATAGGCTGCCACCTGCACCGTACGGACACTGCTGTTCAAGGGTGTTGGCAGCAATGGTTTCTGCGAGGAACTCTTCGGCGAAATGATGGCTCTGGAAGGCCAAGGTGCACTAATGCAAGGGAAGATTGGTTGGTTGTGCAACAAGCCCGAGCTGACCCAACATGCTACAGTTTCTTCTATACCCCCATGACACGATGCAGTGTGTCATGTCATAGTTGAGGTGGAGTTGCACTTACAGCAGCTTTTAACGCTAGAACTGTGTCTTTGGTCAAATTGACCACTTGTGAAGTTTAAACTCAAATATCTTTTAAACCTTTCGTGTTTTAAAGCTGAAAATTCTTGACTTTTCCTAATAAATAGCTTATGAAAATTTAAAAAAAATATGTTGCAAAAAACCATAGTTATAAGCATATATACCTAGGAACGGTCAATTTAACTGTTTTGTCGTTTTTGTGTAAATAATTATTATAATAATCAATTAACAAGAATAATATGATGTATAAAGTAATATTATATGTATCACTAGTAATGTATATGAACTATGCGAACAACGTGGAATTATTCAGAATTTTTTTTTCTTTTTTCCCCCCCAATTGAATTTCAATATGTGAAACGAGATAATTTGGCTTGATTATCAATCAATTTATTTGTATGTATGAGTGAGTTAGATTCATCAGAAACGTTATTAATCAATTACAAATGTTAATTATTAATGTTATTCTATCAATTCGTGAAATCGAGAGGAACGTAAAATAAAACCGATGGTCCTGAAAAATACTTGCCTTCCGCACGACCAAATATAAACCACATGCAAAATAATTGCAATGGATGAGAAACATTAATTGTAATCAGTGTCAAATATAATATTTTAAATTATAAAATGAATAGAATATAAATTATAAAATTAAATTAGTTATTGGAAATATTAAATGAACATTGGGATTTAACCAAAGTACGTTGGTATTGTTGAAATAAAAACAAAATTGTATTTATCTATAGTTTTTTAAAGAATATTCAAGGGCGGTCAAAATGAACCCAGCCGTGTTTCTAGTGTTAAGACATCTGCCTTTAACCCCACACCATCGACAGAGTCGTCTAGAGTGGTGTCGTAGCCGATCATCATGGCTGTCAACAAATTGACATCGCAATAGCGTTCAGCGATGGATCCGTGTGTGGATGTGCCAGGGCCAGCGGTCCCAACCACCCTTTGTTTTACAAAGGCACACAGCCATTACCCCTAGTGTGATGGTGTGGGATTCTGTCTCATATATGACAGTAGCATGTCCGAATCCACCTGCCTATAACTAACAGGTAAACAATGTGTTGATAATATCCTGTGGCTATTTGCTTTGCCCTTCATGACAAGACAGATGGGGGCCATTTTCCAACAAGATAATGCCAAGCCCCTATACGATTTGTATATCTGTAAGTTGCCTCCATATTGTTGATACTTTAACTTGGCAGGCAAGGTCACCAGAATTTCCCCCCGATCGAACATGTATGGGACATGGTAGGCCGCCAGATTCGGGCACCGCAAAGTGTCGCAATTTTACTTAACATTTTAAAAATTATAAATTACATACAGCTAAGTGTATTGCAAGGTGATGTATATATATATATCATGTGCAAATTGGTGCTTATTAAAAGCAATTTAAGAAGAAATAAAATTTAAAATTTTTAAACGTTATTGAAAAACATTGAAATTGAAGTGGGGTGGTGTTTTTTTTTTTAGAAAGACTTTAGAAAAGTGTAATCATTGGTCTATAATAGCTTAAATATGAGATGTGATTTCTACAATTAGTATTTTCTAATCTTTGACCTGATACTGGATCTAAATTAAATATTTTATAATATAAATTAATTTGATTGCAACGTTAGTGAAACTAGTATGCCGATTTTGCAGTGAAATACGTATGAGCACATCCATGGTAAACGGAAGACTGACTTATCATTTTAGAATTCCAAACACAAAAGTACATACTGTTGCCAAATGTATGAAGAGAAATTGTATGCAATATTTGTTACCAGATAAGGAAAGTGACATTATGTACAATATTTGGAAAACGTCAAATAATAAAAGGAAAATAAAAATACATGTTGTTGCCATATACGGAAACTAACAGTATGTACCTTTGGAAAGCATCAAATAAAAAGGCAATAATTTGGCACATTGCCAGTTTTGGAAATTATACTTAAGTTTGTGCTACTACGTATTCCAAGTGGCAACAGTATAGGAAACAGTTAATAAAACATAGTATTTCTATTGTTGAATCCAACGGTAAGCTTTATTACAACAATACCTTTATTAAAATCTAACCAAAAAAAAAAATATTATTTTTTTTAAATTAACTAACCTCAGTAAGAACATTTTCAACGTTAAAAGTTAGTCACATTTTAACCTTTTTAAAAAACCTGACTTGTGCGACAATATATCTATCTCTTTACTTCTGCAATTCTCGTTTAGTAAGAAATGTGGGTTTTCGTAAAGTTTGTGTTGTGATAAGGAAGCATTCAATTATTACGTGAGCAATATTTCAGCCATTTCAACGCACCCCCTCCCCTTAAGTGAAACTTAACATTGGCTAACATAGGAAAATGAGCACAACTGCAAACCCTCCCCACAAAGTTGCTTGAACTCTCCCTAAGTTGTTTTGTGTTCGTGTGGTAAATTTTTTGTACATTGTTTTTCCAGGCTGCAATAGAAGAAAAAAGCGATGTTTCTCCTGATAAAATAGATGATGTGAAAGTAGCTGAAAATTGTGAAAATCGCCAAAGTACGCATGTCTTGGGTCAATACCAGCCAAACCCAGCACAGTGGGTTTCCTGGCGAGGTATTCAATTTTAATGTTTTCAATACTATTCCAAAATTTGTATCTTAAATTTTCCTTTTCTCATATTGTAGTCTTCATTGTAATGCTGTCACAGATGCCTTGTAAGAATGTAAACAACTTTATCGATAATGAGAGTTTTATTGTATATATATTAAAATTCGTTGCCCTGCGGTGGCACAGTGTGGTAACGTGTTCGTCTGGTGCGCCGTTATCCTTGGTTTGACTTCCAACAGGGCAAAGAACACTTCCTCAAAGATTTCATAAAAGATCACTCTGCTCATTATGTCCGGGGTTTGATTCCCTAGGCCTTAAGTGGTTTAGATACCTCTGAAAATTTTAGGTCGGAACAGTAGGTCCTGGTGCAGCATGATCAGTGTAGTACTTGAGCCGTAAAACCACAAACCAAATAATTAAAATTTGTTGCATTTTTTTTTATTCTACTTGGAAAATGTACAGCGGAAGGAAATGTCAATAGCTCACAGAATACATCCCATAAAGCGAATGATTCAAAAAAATGCATAGTACCTAAAGTGGGTGGTGTTGACTACTCAGTCATATAAAGGAATGAGTAGTGAGTCAGTTTCTATGGCTGGGTCATGTTTAGAAAACAGGAGTATTAAAAAAATGCTCCGGCAGTGCCTAAATCTATCGGCTAGTGTGAAGCAGATTTGTTTGTTTGTTTTTTGGTTTTACGGCTCAAAGACTACAGTGGTCATGCTGCGCCGGGACCTACTGTTTTCCGAGGAATCCGAACCTCTTAAGGCCTAGGGAACCAAACCCCGGACTACAGTGAGCAGTGCGATCTTTATGAGATCTCTGAGTAAGCGTTCTTTTTGCACTGCTGGGAGTCGAACCCGGATTAGCCGCGCAATAGGAGAACGCGTTACCACACTGCGCCACCGCAGGGCGAAGCAGATTTTTCAAAATTGGTTTAGTGATTGTTTGTTTTTGAATTAAAATAACTAATTTTACTTTTTGTGTTCACCTAAATCTATTTGAGACCAGACTCGCAGCTTAATATCACCTCTGAACACTGGTTAACCTTTCATTCTCAGAAATCCTATTAAAGTAAGAAGGATAACTTATACCCTAGTGACTATGTTTAAATAAAGACAGGCATATTAACATTAATCATTGCCCTGCGGTGGCGTAGTGTGGTAACACGTTCGCCTAGTGCGCTGTTAATCCGGGTTTGACTCCCAACAGTGCAAAGAACACTTACTCAGAGATCTCATAAAGATTGCACTGCTCACTGTAGTCTGGGGTTGGGATTCCTTGGAAAACAGTAGGTCCCGGCGCAGCATGACCATTGTAGTCTTTGAGCCGTAAAACCACAAACAAACATTAACCATTTATTGTATGTTATATATCTCTTAAATTAGTTTGTTACATATTTGTAATTAATCATTGTGAAATACGTAACTAATGTTATAAATATTTATAATTTTCTTTTCATTGTTTTTCAGGTGTCACTGTTCCACTCGGCGAACCAGTGAACACATTAGAACAGAACGATGAATCATCCAACCAGCACAGATTTTCCAACTTCAGCGAATATGTTGTGTACAAAGCTTCCAATGTTCGCATCCGTTACCTGATAACATTTGAATCCTGCTGATTAAATTATGGTGGCCCACCCATCCCGAAAAACTCATACGTGTGGCCACTCGGGGGAGGGGGGGCATGGACCCAGAGTCCTCGTAATTATTATATACACTGGAGATATTCTAAATGAGCTGCACTGATGGCTCCTATCTTTTTAACCCCTCGTTTCGGAACGATTTTTTAGACTGCGACATTCGCAATTTGTTTCATTTCTCGGAAGATTGACTCTGCACGATTTTAAGTGTGTGTGCGTGCGTAAATCATTACATTCGAGACGGGGACCGAGTTAAAGCTAGACTGTTTTTAAACACTCTCGGCACTACAATTAAGTCTAGTTTCTGACAGATGGATTTTTGTGAATCGAAAACAATAAAAAGCTTCTGTCAAATTGCAATGTATCGTTGCTTTTTATTTCCTTTGAGTTGTTAATAAAAAAATCACTGCATAACGCTGTCTCTAAAATTAATAACACATTTTGTAATAAAAATTGCTTTTTTCAGACTGACTTTTATAACAATTACTTTTGCTCAGAAATATCATTAATGTTTTGAGAGGGTACCTAGTTTTGAACTGTGTGCTCTTTCGTTTATGAGGAGAATGCCTAAAAACATCCAGATATGTGAATGCACAATTAAATTCCATAAATTGTTATCCCTCAGCCATGATAATTCTATTATTAAAAATATATGGTGTCAGATTTTAATCATGAAAGCAAATCAAAGTTCAAATAGGTCTTGCACAAAATTCTAGCGATGGGGATGGTGCGACCATGGTTGCTGCTCCTAAGGGTTCATGCCTTATGTCAAACATGGGAGAGAGAGAGAGATATATAAGGCCCCATTTAAACGGCCATTTTAGACAAACTTGCGGTTACAAAACTACATGGATGCCAGTCCTTCTGATTTACCTGAAAGGCTTTTAATTTTTCATTGATTTTCCGTCGGGGGGAAAATAACCTGATTTTTTGAGGTTTCATCTAAAATCTCCATTTCTTTTAAAAAAAAATTTTATTCGTTCAACTTTTTGTACATATGTGCGTATTTAAACAAAAATAAATACGAACTGTAAACCAGCGAGAAAAATTGTCTGCCATTAATGGCACATGCATGGCGATTGGCTACATATTTCTCGCTTCTAGAAGTTGATACCTTTGCAACTAGAACACCATCTGGATATATATACTTTTTTTTTACTGTTCTCTCTCATTTCGCTCTGAATAAAACACGAGGTTAAAGGGATTCCTGCTTGTTAAAAAACAGTTCTAAAAGGAAACAGTTTTTCCCCTCCCTAGAAAAAATGTCCATGGGTCTACCTGGAAGGAATTTCAACAGTTAAGTCTGAGAACTTAATCCAGGGTATCTACAGATCTGGAAAACCTGGAAAAGTGAGGGAAGTTTTTTCTGACTGGAAAAGTCAGGGAAATTTGAAATTCATTGTTATAATAAATAACTTATTAAAATAATTTTCCTGAACTGTGCTTTTCATACCACATTACCTACTGAAAAATTTGAAAAAATGATACTTTTGACCAGTGGTGGCTCGTTGGGTGACGCAAGTGAAGCGCCGCTTCACCTAAAAAAATTGGCCACTCGAACGATTTTTTTTTAATTTAAATTCTAAATTCTGTTTATTTTTTTGCCAGATACAAAATTTTTATTGTAAAAGGAAAATTCGAAATCTTATTTTGATCTTTACTATTTTTTTTTTTAATTTAATTCTTTTAATGTAATTGGTATTACATTCAGGAAAAAAAAGGCTATGTTTATAAAGTCAACGTTTTCAATAAACGCACCACGGAAATTCTATTCTGCTAAGAAAAAGCGTCAAGTAACATGATGATAGGAAATTCAAAGTTGTGCTTCAAAATCTTTATTGAAGGAAATGCTTTGCTTGCATGGTTACCATGGCGACGACTTGTTTACGGCGAAAGCAATGGGGGGCCCATTAGTGTCAATAAAAGCAACGTTTTTGAAGCTTCATCGTGGTAACCGTGGCTAGATAGCTTATCCGTGGGTGGGATTGTACGAATGCGAAAAGGAAAACGGAAGGGAGTAGAGTAGGCAGAGTGTCGGCTATTTAAATATATTTAACGACTTTGAATTTTCACTTTTGGTTGTTGTTTTTAACGATATGTTTAGACGTACGGATGTTCTCTTCAATGTACTACAAAATAAGTCATTTGACATTAATTTTTGCATCTCACAAATTAAAAATACGCAAATGGTCTTAAACAGCAAACTAAATGAGGATACGTTCATAGAAATTTTCGAATTAGTGATTTCGAAAACAACAGTTCCAATTGAACACCGTGAGGGACGAAAAAAAGTGACGCTCACACAAAATAAAGTTCTTGCAAAATATAAAATTCATATTTTATGAAATATTAGATACTATTTCATTACAAATTACTACACGTTTTCAAGATATGGAAAAGCTTCATTTTATTACATTAAGGGATACTTCAAAATTTGTAGAGTATTCCAATAAATTTCTTACAAAAACAATAAATAATTTAAATGTGTACTACCCCAATATATTTACTGACTTCCAAAGATTGAAATATGAATTAAAACACATATATCTGGATAAGCAGTATAGAGATATGAAATTACAAACATTCATGGAAATTTTAACAGAAAACAGATACATTTTTAAAGAAGCTTATAAACTTTTTTGCTTAATAGTGACTATTCCGTCCACTAGTGTTTCCGTAGAACGGAGTTTTTCTTGCTTAAACAGAATCAAAATCAGTCTACGTAATACGATGTTTGAAGACAGACATAGAAACTTGTTAAAAATTTCAATTGAAAAGTAACTATTAAAAGAGTTAATAGAAACCCAACCATTTTTTCACATCATCGACAAGTTTGCAAGTCTAAAAGAAATCGAACTTATATTCAAAAAATAAAGACTGGGTAAGCATATATTGCATATTTTTCTTGTTGTCTCCACATATTATCTCTGTCTGTACAACATGTAGTACCATATCAGGCCCGATTGCAAAATTTCCGAATGGAAAGGAGAGTTAGTCAGATCTCCTGTATCGTTAATCTAAATGTTTTGCTCGCAATAACATACACAGTATAACCTGTCCATAACAATATTTTCCACGGTCCCAGTCGATTTCCTATAGTTTTAGTGTATATCGAACTTGTCAATAACGATAATTTATTTTTGAGTGAACCTGTATATAACGATAATTTTGTGTATTTCAAACTATTTCCCCTGTGTTGTGTCCAAGACTTTTCCAAACAACAGCTTTGACAAACTATTAATGCTGAAAAAAATTGCACACAAAGGCAGTTCATCCTAGAATATAAGGGGAATAATGTTCTACTTTCCGAACAACAAAAGTGGTTTCCATTCCTTTCCCTTGGAAATTGACACGACAATGGGTGGAGGGGGAGTGCGTGCACAATGTGATAGGAACCACCTTTTAAGAAATTGTGATCAGTTCGCTTTTAGTGAAAGGTCATTGTTCCAACTTAGCCACCTGTTTGTCACGTGATTTATGCCCATCTTTTCTGTACTCACCTACATAACATTCACCCATCCAACTTCGTTTGCTCATTAAATTTTTTCCCAGCGACAGAGCATGCATGACTTTTCATTTTAAAAGCTCTTGTATGTACGTAGTAGGGTTGTGCATAGTGTCAAAAATGGCCCCAAGAAAAGCGATTTCTTTTCAAAAGAAACTAAAAGTAATCAGAGATATCGATAGTGGGTTAAAACAAGTGGAAATTTCTAAAAAAATGTGGCATCCCTCAGTCAACAATTGTGACGTTTTTGAAGAAACGAAAGGATATTGAGGAGGCTGAAAAAATTGGAAAGGTAGATATGAAGCGTAAACGAATGAAAGGTGCTTTGAATGAAGATGTTGATACAGCAACCATTAGGAGGTTCCAGGAAGTGCGAGCACAAAATATCCGAATAAATGGACCACTGATATGTGAAAAAAAAAAAAATCGCAACCATTCTAAGAAACGAGAATTTTAAAGCAAGCAATGGATGGCTCCCTTCGTTTCGTGATGCATTACTATGAGGAATCGTAAGTATTGATAGCATAACCTGAGAAAGTCGTTTAAATTTTAATTCACAAGTATCATTTTTTATTTTACCTATGGCTGCCCATTGTGCATCAATGCTACCTTCATTACTCACAGTTTGTGGAACTTCGAAAGCCTGGAACTCACTGAATTCTGTTTGTAAAGCATCAACAGCTTCATCTTCTGTATTATTGAACAAAAGAACAGGAAATTTTTCTGTAAAATATTTTAAGCTGGAAAATGATGCATTTTCAAAATTCGATATTTGTGTAACCTCTGCATGATGTAACACTGAAACTCGTTTGATTATGCAAATTTTAATGTGTTGTTTATTGTAATTATCAAATGGAAATCAATTAAATTTGGTCTGGAAAAGTCAGGGAAGTTTGAAATAGAATTTGGGTAGACACCCTATTAATCACATTGAAACCAATGTAATGTCAAAACTATACTGGATGTATTGAGACCTCAGTCTTAATACATGTATGTGTATATTATACACATACACTGACCCATTAAACCAGGTGCCTACCAACAAGGAAAATCGGAAAAAGTCTGGGAAAATTTTTCAGTACATGGGCCTCAGCTAGGGAAATTTGAAATTCATTGTTATAATAAATAGCTTATTAAAATAATTTTCCTGAACTGTACTTTCCATACTGCATTATGTATTAAAATATTTGAAAATATTTTAATTTTTGGGAGAAGTGTGCAGTCAAAAATATCCTTATGCATCAAAACTAATATAATTCGTGTAAAATTCTCAAGTCCATACATTTTTCGGGAGAGAGCGTTTTCCTGGCATATAACTAAAATGTGAAAAAAAAAAAGTTTTTAGCTAAATTATCCAATCTGTAAGGAATTTTGACCATACCAGTTTCCTTATATATAGTCATAAATACTTTTTAAACATAATAAAATACATGTATATTAGCTTTGCGATTATCTCGTTAACCTCGTTTATAATGGAACAAAAAACTACTTGTTCCATTTTTGGAACACTGGTGTTTCAAGGGATCTGGATTCTGGTGAAACGAATATCCATTATACAGGCATGTCTCTACTTCTATGTCTTTCGTTTGCCATATGAATTGAGATAAGTAACTTGGGGAAATAAAAGAAGTGGATAGATGGTATCAAAGTCATGGAATGGGCTTTTTTTCTTTTTTGAAATGAACTAGTCCACTTAGCCTGACTTGCAATCACAACAATATGAACCATTTACTTTCGTGAACTAGAAAAGCAAGACATATATTTTTAAGCTGCGGACAAATTTTTCAGCACGGTGAAAACATTTTTGAAAATAGAAGTAATGGGATATTTAGAAACTCTTTTGGATACAAATTTATTTGATGTTGATGTGTTGGCTACATCTTTATGATGATGAGGGGATATCATCATAAAGATGATATGATGATGAGATATCACTGATAAAGAAGATATTGTGTGAAATATCTAGAGCCTGTTTGCATACAAAAGTTTAAAAACTTGTAAAATAGTAAATGAAAGTGATGCCCAAATTTTTGCATGCATCAGGGTTAAGATTCTCCTGCCCATCGCTCTGACCAGGGGGTGCGAGCTGAGTGGCCACTCAAAAGTGTAGTAAAGATCTTTTTTATCGTAGTGCAAGTACCAAGAAATCAGTTTTTAGCGGCCCCATATACTTTCAACAGAGTATTTGGTCAATTGACCTTTTGCGTGTGACGTCAAAATAAATACACGTGTTATTAGTCAAATGTGTTAGCATCAGTAGCCTATGTACGTTACCATGTTTATTGTGGTGGCAATATGGCCACTGCAGAGACTCGTGGCAGCCCACAAAACTAGAAAAATTACTTTGTAAGTTCTAATATTATAAAACAAGCAGCTTTGTTCTTTAAGTTAGCTTTTCATTAATTCGTTATAATTATAATAATTAAGGTAATAATAAATTACAATGATTAGTATTTTGTTTAATTTTTATCCCCTATTTTCAATTTAACTTCATTATCTTCTCTTTATTTTTACCTACAGACCATTGACCAGTAGCGACATAATGCTAAACCTCCGCAAATCTTTTATAGTCGTATATGTCAAAATATTTTT
>QLNU02014176.1:46938421-46954072 GCA_006491805.2 Dysdera silvatica | reverse complement strand
TTCTTTTTCGATCTCTCCTAGTTATTCCAAGCATGCACCTCTCCATGCTCCTTTGCGTTGTCTGTAACTTTCGTATTGCTCCAACTGTTAGACTCCATGTCTCTGATCCATAAGAGAGGACTGGCAATACACACTGGTTGAAGACCTTTCTTTTTAGACACAAAGGCAATTTCCCCTTCAGGATAAAACTGTTTCTTCCAAATGCACTCCAGCCAAGTTTAATACGTCTGTTGAGTTCTTTCATAATGTTGCCATCCATTGAAATCAGCTGGCCAAGGTAAATATATGAATCAGCAATTTCTAGCTCAATGTTGTCAACTTGTATTTTTGTTTCCTCTACGAAATTATTGAACATGATCTTAGTTTTTTGTAGGTTCATCTTGAGTCCAACTTCTTTACTTCTAGTTGAGAGCTCCTGTACCATGTCTTGGAGTTCTAATGGGTTCGTTGAAAAAATAACAATGTCATCAGCAAACCGCAAATGATTTAAATATTCACCATTTATTTTTATTCCCTTGTTATTCCAATTTATCTGCTGAAAAATCATCTGTAAAGCTGAAGTAAAAAGTTTTGGAGAAATGGTATCTCCCTGCCTCACCCCTTTGCCAAGTTTGATAGTTTTGGTATCTTTATGTAACCGAAATTTTGCACTTGCATTTTTATACACACGTTTCACCATGTCAATGTACACATCCTCAATGTCTGTTGATCTTAAAGAGTTGATGACTGCTGATGTTTTAATAGAGTCAAAGGCCTTCTCATAGTCAATAAATGCCACACACAATGGAAGTTCATATTCATGTGTTCTTTCAATTAATTCTCTTAATACTTGAATATGGTCCACTGTACTGAATCCACTTCGAAATCCAGCTTGTTCTCTTGGTTGAGCTGCATCTAATTTTTTCTGCAGGCGATGTGTTAGCACTTTTGTGAAGATTTTATAAATAGCAGGTAACAAGCTAATTGGTCGGTAATTTTTCAAATCCTCTTTATCACCTTTTTTATGCAAAAGAATTACTGTTGCAGAATCCCATTGGTTTGGTATGTTACCGCTGTTAAGACATTTGGTAAAGAATTTTGCAAGTATGTCTTCTACATATTCTCCAGCTTCTTTTAGGATATCTAATGTAATACCATCATCACCAGGGGCTCTTCCTTTCTTCATACTTTTTATTGCAAATGAAACTTCTTCTTTTAAGATTTTAGGAGCTGTTCCTTCGACTATTTCAATGTCTTCGTTTAATCCACTGTTACTTTCGTATAGATTTTTGTAGAATTCTTCAACTCTTCTAAGTATTTCTTCCCTATTTCTTGTTACGGTGCCATCCTCTCCTTTTAATGCAATGATGTGTTTCTTCCCAACAGATAAACTTCCTTTAACAACCCTAAGGCTCTTGTTATTTTCAATGGCTTTCCTTACTAGCTCACAGTTGAATTTTCTTATGTCTTCTTTCATGCTTTTGCGCAGAGTTTTACAAAGTTCTATGTACTCAATCCTGGAACTGGTATTTCGATTGTCCACCTTCATATCTCTTCGCCTTTTCATGAGCTGTTTCGTCTTCTCAGATAATTTGCTATTGTGCTTTTTACAGGTTACTAATCATCACATATTCCTCTTAAATGTTTGTAGCACTTTCATCAATGGTCAACATCATGAACGTTGTTTTCAAAAACACAAAATCAGAATTTTCTTTCCAGAGCAAAGAAATAACAGATACGTCTAACACATGGCTTCCCTAAGCAGTGATAGGCTTGACCAAAACTTTATCGATGTAGCGCAATCTTTCTTTCCTCCCCCAACGACTACAAATCCAGATGCGTGATTTTGTTGTGTAGGGGCATCACTCTACGTCATAGCTGGAACTAAAAAATTCCATGTCACACCACACATGCCCTGTCAATGACAGATGAATTTTTTCGGCTTTTTTTTTAATCAATATTTGCATTTATCTATGCGTATTTATTATTAAATATACACATATGCACAAAAATTTAAATACACATCAAGAAAAACAGGCATTTTAATTAAAAAAAAAAACCACTGGGGATTTTTGACGAAATCTTTTAAAATCGTTTTCCGACCGGAAGATCGATAAAAAAACGGAACAATTGACACTTATGACATTGCATAACTGATGATGGATGTCCATGGCCGATTCCTTTTCTGCAGTCAAAAAACAAATCACACTACATATTTCACAGTTGGCAACAAAATGAAGTGGAATCTCCATGACAGTCCGCTATCAAATGAGGCTCGAGAGTTACGAAACGTGATCCAAGCGATGCCACTAAACTACCGGTATCAAACGTAATTTGATATAAAAGCTAGGGAAATTTACCTTTTGAATATCCCTCGTAGATACTCAATAAGATCCGGGGGGGAAATACTTTAACAAGAAAGCATTTTAACCGGGGTTCCATGGAGGTTGAGGGGGAAAAAAAATACTCACCGATCATAGTGACACATCACAGGCTGCTGTACATATAGATCTTATGCACAAAGAGACCTGAAAAATATTTAAAGGGTTCTTCAATGGCAGCATTTCTTAAACTTTGGTTATTCATGGACCATTTGAAACACTGTTTTATCATGAACTCCAAGGGAAGGAGTATAGGAATTCCCTATCCCTCGGGAGAAAATTTAAAAACCTATTGTCCGCAAGATGCTGTGAACCAGTTGATAGGCCACTACAGAACTTACTTTAAGAAATACTGCCCGAAGAGAATAACGGTTGAGAAAGAAAATTGAGATGCTATTTTTCTGGTCCATAGGAGTAGAAATTTACTCCATACTTTGCAAGTGTACTGGAATTATATTTGTGATTACATAACCTTTAGACTGTTTGTTGAATCCTTCAAGTCTTAAAAAAGTTCTGGACAGAGAAAAGAGGCCAGCTTTAGCCCCCGAAGTAAATTCTAATCAGCGGAATCAATTTTGCAAAGCACAAGAGGAAAAAATGGCTATCAGAAAAGTTTAGAGGTTGTTTTGGCATTCCACCGAACATATTGTTGTTGCTACATGAATGAGACCAAAGGGTTGTTGGGGGGTGATGATGAGAAAGAAAGAAAATATTTTCAATCAAGGATTAAGATACATTCTTTGGAAACGTGGATTTAAAGGTCCTATTGTCAACTACAATAAAATCCCATGAGGTAACTTACGGTACAGGGTATGGAAATAGTTTCTTGAACTTTACACAGCAAATTTCTTCTATTTTCTGATGCAAGCTTAAAGAAAATTGATTGTGATATGAGAAAAATAATGGCAGATTTAGACAGCATAAGGTAACTACATTTTTTCACTGATCACAATGTAAAAGATGATGGAATGGAAGGATAAAAGAATTAATGAGGAGAGTAAAATAAAATGTAAATTCGTGAAGGATAATAATATCATACATCTTTATATACGGAGAAAGAGAGCGTTGTTTCCTGTCCTCATTCGTCTAGCGGTCCAAGACACTCCGGGCTAAACGGAGGGACCCTGGTTCGAATCCAGGATGGGGAAAGTGTCTCTTTTTGTGCAAAACAAAACAAAAAAAGCTCTAGTTTGAGCTACAATAAATACGTGGGTGGCAAAAATTATTGTATAATAAAATGAGAAGTAAAATTTGGGAGATAAAGGAAAAAGTAGACAAGGAGTAGAGGTGTAGAAAATAAAGGAAAAAGTAAAAACAAGGCAATTCTGGGAAAAAAAATAAAATTGGCAACACGTTTCGAGAACTAGTATCCCCTGAGAATTTACTTTCCTCTTTTCATTAAATTGTTTAACTACCACTCTATTGTAAGATAATTTGACGTAGCATTACGCAGATTAGATTTATAAGCAAAGAACATTACAAGCGTAAGTAATGTCACATTACTTACGCTTATAAATCTACTTCTCTATTCCTTGTTTTTTGCTTTCTGACCACTGATAAAAACACTACTAGCCCAGCTCAATACCTGAACATCATTGCTAATAGCATGGGAGAGCCTATATGTTTGTTTTAGGGCACAATTGTTATGCTGCAGCATGACAGTTTTACAAGGAATCCAGACTTCTTATGGCCTAACCAACCTCTGGATTATAGTGAGCAGTTAATAAGCATTTTTTATTTTGTCAGCACTGGGAGTTGAACCTGGGTTAATGATGCACTAAGTGAATGCATTACCATTACATAACAATAGGGCCATAGGTAAGCTTAAAATGTGTAAATGTTTTCTTTGGTAAAAATAAGTATCACGTTTTATAATGGAATGTCATGCTGTGCAAAGATCTCTGTTTTCAAAAGAATCCAAACCTTTGTTCTCTAAGAAATCAAATGAACCTTACACGAGATAAAAAAAAGAAATTCTACAATACAATTAGAAATTGAACCTGGATTTGTGGCACTGTAGGTGACAAAGTCACTAATATACAACCAGTATGAATAAAAAACGAAACACTAATTTACAGAATACTGCAAATATCTAAGATATTCACAAGAACAGCACGGAGCACCAAAACAGTGGTTTTCTTTTTGCTTCAAAATTTTATTGTCCGTGTCATTTTGACGACAAACCCCTTTTTTCCTTGCGTAAAAGTATATATATAGAAAAGGGAAATTTGAAAGTTACTTAATTATTTAAAAAGTTGTAGACAATGAACAGTAAAATAAATATACAAACAGTTCCAAGGCAATGACAGAAAACAACATGCTTCCTAACTGCTTATTATACACTGCTCTACATAATTGTAGATCGACCTTGTTTTTTCTTAATAACTAAGTTTTGGGGACGTTGTTTATAAAAATTGATATTGTATATCTTTATAAAAGCAAGAGAAAACATGTAAATCAAGGGAAAAAAATATTTTATAAGTAAAATTGGAAGATGAAATGAAAAATAAACATGCGGTCTTACACATAAATATAGGTCCATTCCAGAATAAAAAATTCAGACAGGAAATGGTTAATGGAAAATTTAAATTAATACTGAATTTGACCTTCATTTTTCTGAATAAGGTCAAAAATTTTATTTTTCATGCTTGTTGCAAGGTTTTTAAAAGTATTAGGTATTAGTATTATTCAAATTCTTCTATGCGGCAAGAATCGTCAATTGTAATTTCTCAGTGGTGTCATAATTTATCTGCATAAACTTGCCGAACAAGGAGCCCCCCAAATGTTTTCCATGGGAATACAGTCCAGAGAGTATGCCGACCAATCAATTACTTCCACGTTATGGCTATGTAACCACTGCTTTGTGCTGATGCTGACATAAATGCATTGTCTTATTGGCAAGTGAGAGGAACGCGGCATAATTTTTTCAAATAAGGCAAATGATTTCTGTTAGGAACGTTTTGATATTCATTGCTGTCCATTCTTGATCTGAAAACTAAAGAAATCTTTCCACAGGCACTGAAAGCATACCAAACCATACAACTGCCGCCTCCAAAATTCCTCATTGAAAAGTACTTTAGCTCTTTTTGTAGATTGTGCCAATAGGAATTAAAACCATCCATCTAGTGAGATTTTTTTTTTTTCATCTGTGAACACAACCTAAGACAAAAAGGTTTAACATGTAAAGGCAAGGACGGGAGAAAACAAGGTTAAATAATTATTTGTAAAACATCTAGGAAGCCCACTTTGCTTCAATTTGTGTCCATGTTTTTTCGAGTTTTATGAATGGGTTTCGGAAGAGGTGCAGTCTTCGGCTTTGCACATACAATGTGCAGGATCGACTTCAGAACATACCTGATTGTTTCCGAGAAGACGTTGAGGTTGCATCTTCTCCATATATCACTGGTCGAAACCACTGAATTTTATGCCTCTCTTATAATTTTCCATTTATTGCTCGAAGGAAGTTTCAGAGCATGTTTTGGAAGATATATTTTCCCTGTAGGCATCCATATTTCACAAAAAATTCCAACTACATAATGAGATCTGCCACTATCCCTTGAAATTTCACAGACACCTTTTCCGCACTTATGATATGACGTAATCATGCCCTTCTCGCATTCAGACAACTGCTTACTACATGGCATAACTGATAATTTACAACTAACTCAAGTTCAACTAAACCAAATTCTATTACAGACAGAGAATCAAAGTGCACATATATATACAGTCGAGTTTCTATTTAACGAAGTGCCATCGTTCCTCTGAAAAACTTCGTTATAAGGAAAATTCGTTAAATAGAAATTAACATAAATGTTGAAACTTAATTTCGATAAAATGAAAAAAGCTAAATTTGGACAGTAAAGACTAAATTCAGTAGACTCTTCTTTTTCAACGAATTTATATATTTTTCGTATACAAGTACGCACAAATTAATAACAAAAGTAAAGACTGAGGATTACTTTATATCTGTATGATCCTCATACAACATATTTGAAACAGAGAAATAATCACTAATTTTGCTTTGTACAGGTTTCTTATAAAAAACGTTTTATTTATAGAAATTCTCACACTTTTGTAAATATCGGAACACGTCATCTATAACATTTTCTTCAACAATGCAACACGTATGTGCGAGAAGCAAATTTCGTGGCTTAGCCACACCTGCAGAGTGATACATCCCCGCTGCTTCGAAGTTCCCAGTTTAGAACAATAGAATTATTTATCACAACTGACCCTATGTCCACAGTACAGAAGGCTACCTCAACTCCGTCTTTTTGCTTAAAATCCTCAACTACCCCTTCTACCTAACCATCCCGCTGAAAAATTGTAAAAGGTAAATTAAAAAAAAAATCAAATTCTTTATAAAAAGAACTTCGTTATATAGAAATTGTTTTTCGTAATATGGAGACAAATTTACATGTTAGTGCCATTCAAAGTCAAGGTTCCGCCGAAAATTTCATTAAATAGAAAACTTTGTTATATGGAAGTTCGTTATATGGAGACTCTACTGTATATATGAGGAGCTCCAGATGTGTGATACTCAACTTGATGTCATGCGCATGACAGTAAACACTTTCTAGCATCATTTCAGGCTTCTTTAGATGAGCCGCTTCGGATATGCAAATAAGTATACTGAACTACTTTTTATAGTCAAGAAATAACATCTATTTAAGGTGGACCTATAATTATGTGGAGTAGGAATCGCTATTTCGACATAAGGAGGAATGAAAACCAATATACACGGAGAAACCAAATGTACCCATTTTAGGTCGGGAGGTGACGGCAGTTTTCAACGAAGCTGAATTTTCATGGAATGTTTTAATATACACCTTGTTCCCTTTCTCCTTTATGTTAAGGCATGCCAACATGTACACACATATAGGCTCATTCTCTTACCTTATTCAGAGTGAACCCAATATAAGGGGTGAAACAACAGCGTTTTTGAAGTTTGCACAGAAAAATTACAACCTGTGAGCAAATAAGTTCACAACTGATCACTATCATTAGAAGTTGCAAATTTAAGACTAAGATTTTAATGTGAAGAATCCACAGCAAATTTATTATATATATATAAAAAGGGAAATTGTCAGCTTATATTGGCCAGATTTTATATTTCCCCCATCGCAACTTTTGTGATATTTTTTCTTTGAAAGTAAAGGCTTTGTATTAACAAATTTTTGAAAGTTTCAATTCATTTCCTTGAACAGAAAGATTAAGTCAACCCAAAACATAGTTCAACAGTCCTTTCTCATCACAACCATAAACCTTTGTAAAAAGTCTCTGCTAACCCTCTTGCTAAAAATAAAGGCAATTCAAGAATAATTACTATCCCCTTTGTACGCGTTTCAATACATTGATCTCTCAGACTTTTTTGTGCTCTCTGCACCAGTGCATTTATATTTCTGTTCAAATGGATACCTACAATAAAACAGTATAATTGGTATCTTCAAGTGGTGGTGGTGTTAAATAATTTGTAGATGAGAAATTACAAAAATTTTCTAATTTATAAAAACAGAATTTTCTGATGAATATCTTAAATATTTTTCTTATTACCTCTGGGAATAACAAATTTGTGTGGGAGGAGCTTCTACATTTTTTAAAATAAGAACATTGATTTGACTTCATCCTTATTAAATGTACTACAATCATGAGATTATTGAACTTCTCCAGGTGTTCTTTCCACTTTATCATATACGCTGGCTTTTAACTTAGCACCGTTACTACACCTGTTCTTACCTTTTATTAAAGTAGTAGCATTATAGGTCAGAGAACTGAACCCTGTGGAACACCACAATTGACATTTTAAATATTTATTACTCATAACTACTCTTACCCACATTGCGAATAGCCATGTTTGGATTTAATTGTTTAAGACCTTATATTCAACAATCACCTTACATTCCTTCCCACAACACTGCATAGTATTAGTTAAATTTTATGGCGAAAGGACAGTAAAGGGTATGTTGCACACAATCACTTTCCCATAGATTCCCAATGTTGCCTATTAACAAGAAGTCCAGAGAATACCCACACCAAATAGTTTAAATGAAGAGAAACAGGAATTAGTAAAAAAGCTAAGAGATTAACACTGCTTTCTAAATGCAGGGGAGAAAAAAAAAGCAGCAACCCTACTTTGTATAATTTGGACGACAAACAGAAGTGAACATGAAAGAAAATTCAGGTACCCAAATGGAATTTTGTGAAAAGAAAAAATGATTTTGTTATGAGGTAAGAAATTTTCAGTCGATGGATATTAGTTCAAAAGAAAAAAAAAAAATTATGGATCACCCGTTTAAAACTTCGATCTTCAAACTTGAAAAAAAATTCTTCACTTTTTTTCAAGTCTTCTTTATTTCAGGGCTTCAATATTCCCCTTCATTTTTCCTTTCCATGTTTTTCCCATTTATTTTAGCCTCTGCATTCTTCGTCATTTTGTTTTAGGTTTTCCAATTTTGCAACTTTCAAAATTCAGCTTCATATTTCACACTCAAATTTTATTCGTCTTGCACATTTTCAACGTTTTCTTAGATCCATGTGCCCTTAGAAATTTAAACAAAAAACAGAGGTAAATGGAAGTATTTGACAATTTTATTAAATCAAAAAGTCAGTACAGTCATACACATTGTGAGAAATTACTCCACACACTGCAATTAAAACATTTTTTAAACACATGATGCAATATCCACAAACTGAATGAATAAAAAAAATAATAATAAAGGAAAGTGTTTATGTATGCACATTTTTTGCATTTATAAAGAAAAGGTCCTACACAATTTAAACGTCAACATCAAGAATGCTATACTAAGAAAAGACAGAGTTCTGAAGTGTTTTTGAGACGGGACAGAAAAGTGGTCTATAAATGAAAATTTTGAGATACGTTATGACTTAATTATGGGGATTGTTACTTTTTTTTGTTGAAAATAAAATGGCAACAATGAAAATGAAAAGCATTGTAACATGCTGTCCTTCAGTAGTACCCGTACTTACGGGGTGAGTACGAACGGGATCGAGAGCGGGAGTAGCGGTGCCTGTAGTATGGTGATGGAGAATGCCCTCTGTCTCTGTAATAACCACTGCCGCCGCCACCATCTCTGTGATTGTCACGACCACCATATCTTGGGCTAAAAAGAAAAAGAGTTTGTGAATTAAAACACTGCACTAAAATATTAAAAAGTTGGACATTGGATGTTAGCTACCTCAATAAAAAATCTTAAATGTTACCTATCTTACTAAACTGGGATCTTCCGAATTTCAAACAACAGAACTTCTGCCGATCATATTACGGGTTCTTTTGATTTAGAAGAATTGGGAAAGGTTTGTTTGTGAGTTTTACAGCACTGAATCATGACTCAAAGCTTTCCAAGGAATTTGTACCTCCTAGTGCCTACGGAATTAATTCTTACACAATATTGAGCAGTTAGTGGTAAGTCCACCTCCCCACCAGGGGCGCGACCCTGGGGAGTTGAATCTGGGACAATAACATACTAGATGAATGCATTACCATTGCACCAAGGCGAATTTGGGAAAGGAGGATCATGCTTCAGACACAGAATTAGCTTGTGTTTTGGGAGAAGAGAATGACCTTACATGGTGTCTGGTCAAATTCAAACAGCTCCGATTTTTCAAGATCAAGTTTTAATTTTCAATTATTAATCATAGTAAACAGAGTACAATGCATTACAATTTGAAAAAAATCAAAACAAGTTGCAAGACCATTAAATCCACTAACAGATACCAAAATAGCTTATAATTCAATTGGTGGGTATACAAATAAGAATTTATTAAGAAAAAAAATCTCTACACTAAAAAATGGGTTTAACTATAAATCGCAAAGCTGGAGTTTCATATTGTATTCCATTTAAAAATAAAAAGAATGCGTGACTACACACATGGGAAAGCATACGGGTACGATCAGAACCTTTACAGAAGGAACAATAAGCTAAAATCATCATTTTTTTAAAAAAAAAAAATGCCTTTGTTATGTTTGGCCAAGGACATTTCCTAAGAAACATGAGTTTAATGTCTTTATACAAACTATTATATATTCATAATTGCAGAAGTTTTGGTCCTTGTAGATCCATATTGTTTTGCAATACTGCTGTCGGGAAACGTTTTCCGAAAGAGCATCGATGCAATTCATTGGCAAATTACGTTCGATTAAAAACAATGTAAATAAACATCCAGCGTTAATCACGAAGGTATCGTTAAATGCAACAACAACAACAAAAAAGCTTGATACTATGATTAGACTCTACAGCCTTGAACGTCTTCTTATGTTTAACAGTCTCAGAATGCAAAGTAATGTCGCGTTTACCATCTTGAGTAATGCTTATGTCTTAACGGCAACACATGCAGAAAGCATATTTTGGCCCCAGTCTTGATTTCTGAATAAAATTAAACATCTTCATACATTCGGCTTTAAACGTTTGGTAGTACCTTTTATTAACGGTCGACATTGTTAACATTATTCTCAAAAGCTCCTAAAAACAAAACCCTCTTCCCGGAGCAAAGAAATACAGATACGTTTAACACGACTTCCCTAAACAAAGTAACGTGCTTGACCAAAACCTTAACGGTGTAGCGCATTCTTTCTTTCCTCCCCAAACAACTACAAATCCCGATGCGCGATTTCGTTGCGCAGGGGCATCACTCTACGTCATAGCTGGAGCTAAAATTCCCCGTCACGCCACGCATGTGCCGTCAACAGAAGACGAATTTTTGTGGCTTTATTACAGATATTTGCTCTTATTTACGCGTATTTATTATTAAATATACATACGCATAAAAATATAAATATGCATCAAGAAAAGACATTTAATTTTTTTAAAAAAAATCAGTATTTTAAAAAACACTGGGGGATTTTAGATGAAATCTCCAAAAGTCGTTTTCCGACCGGAAGATCGATAAAAAATGGAAAGGATTGGCACCCACGGGTTATGCTCATACTGTGATAGGATCCACGGTCTTTGAAGGGGGTTTTAATTTCTGTAGTCTAGAGAATGAGCCACCCCACTTCCCACCGGAATGTAGCTTGCTTAAAAAAAACCCCAACCACTCATAGTATCAATCGACATTTACCCCTCCCAACTTTCTGCACAGCAAATAAGACCCCCTCAGACATCACCATACAAAGCCATTGCTATGTAATGCTGGAAACAAATCTAGTGGAATCTAATTATACATACTAAGTGGGCTTGCCCATGTAGATGCCAGGGGTAGGAGTGTGAGCCCGCTTTGTAATGGAGTAGTCCACTCGAATTTTTCGTCCATCAATTTCTTGTCCATTGCACCTGTCTTTGGCCTACAAATAATCATGAGATATTAGAAGAACAGTTAATAGCATTTGTCTATGAAGAAGCAATCTTTAATACTTAAAAAGGATTTTTCACTTACGGCTTTTGCATCATCTGTTTCTTCAAAGTAAACAAATGCAAATCCACGAGAACGCCCACTCTAGAATAAAGAAATCAATTGTTGCAAAAATCAACTAGTAACAATATATACATATATTGGAAAGTTGTCATTCTTTCATCTACATAAATACATCTCCAGTTTGAACATACAGGGCTCTCAACGATTTTAGCTTTGTCCCTAGGTAAAAAAAAGGTACCCCAAATTTCCTAGTCAGTAACCAATTCGAAATTTTTAATGCAGAAACATTAACGTCACTGTTAAACTTACTGTAAGTAATATACTGTTACAGTAAACTCGAATGCATCGAACTAAAAATATTATCTTGAGAGTATTGTTTACTCACAACCATGAATATTTTTGAAACATTGCAACATAAGTTTATAGATATTAGAACTAAAAAGAGAGAGAGAGCAAAAGCCTTGTGTAAATGCAGCATGTGAAGATTACAGGTTTTACTTCATATTATAATACAGCAATGACCAAAAGGTAAGATTTGACTAGCCGGAAAAACTGATTTGAATAATTTAAATCAATGGTTCCTAACCTTTTTCTGCTGACACTCCTCTTTGAGATTAACAAGACCCCACACACTGCCCTAATACTTACAATAATAATGTGGGCAAGGAGATACATAAGCCTAAGAAAACTCATCTTTACATGAAAAATGCTAAGCATAAAATTTATAAATCATTCCACACATTCCCACGTCGGAAACCGGTGATTTAAATGAAGAACCCAAGTAGGATAGAAAAGCAATAATAAATTGGTTGAAACAAGTTTTCACGTATTTTTGTTTTTCAGAACACATCGGTACAATGTGTTGGACCCACTTGTATGCACAATATCTAACTTTTTGCTTGATGCAGAAATAAACACAAACGAAAAATATATTGTTCGTTTGGTAGTTTTATGTCCCAAAGCTACACAATGGGCTATCTAAGATGGGACCACTGGCTTACCGTGACCTCTGAAGGATTCAAACCCATTTCCCAATAAGTTACTGGTTTCAAGATGAATGCCATACAAACCAAGCTACTGGGATGCCCAAAAATCATGTACTTTTTCCAGATACAACTAATAATTAATTAGTTGTAGAAATGATGCTAAGTCATTTGCCACCCTCATTAAGAACTGCATGACCCTAAGCCTAAATGAGGCTTATCGTTGAAACTTTTCAATCCATCCGCAATATTTAATCTGGTATTTAACGTTTGTACAGACATTCATGCTTTGTCCTCTGTCATTGCAGATCTGGAAAACCTCTTTCAACATCTGCATTACCGTTTGAAAGTATCAATGCAGTCTTAATGACCATTACCGCATTTGGATATTCAAGTGTACCATCTACAGCTTTACATTTAAAAATCTGGGACTAATAGTGATTAATTCTGCTATCATGCTTCATATTTTCGAGTTGAATAAGTCTCCACTCATCTAATAATTTTTCTTCCTCGTATGGTACAGCTAAAGCAGCTGCCATTACCAGAAACCTTTTCTGATTAACCTTTAACTTTACCTGATCTGGTTTCAGACACTTGAAACTTTTCAGAACTCTACAGAAGATAACTTTTTTTCCCCCAACAATGTACTTTACCGAAGCAACATAATGCTTACGTACCTACGAAATAAATTCTTCTTTCTCAAAATCTGACAAATGAGCAATTAGGGTTTTCATTTCATCACTTAGGAGTTCTGAGATCTGATCATATAAGCATGGTGCAGAAAAATATTGCATGCTATTATCATAAAGAAGATTTTTTAAAAAATAAGTTATATAGTTTTTAATTAATTTATATGCAAGATGAATTATAATTTTTATTTAAATTATACACAAGCCTCAAAGACCAGGGATTAGAAAATTAACTATTCACAAACATATAACAGGACCTCTATATATATTGATATCAAAGGTTCCATAACACATTTTCTTAGCCATATCGAAAGTCTTTCTATCATAATGAGTAGTAAGCCCAGACTACAAATTAAGAGGTCCACTGAAACTTTTAACGTGTACAGAATTTTTATATATGGAAATGCCTTTGTATTTTAAGCCTAAAAACATTGTGCAAGATTTTTCTCTCTCAAAGCATTTAATTTTCAAAATTTTATGAATGACTCATGTAGGTTAGTAGCCAGGGTACTAATGCTTGATACAATATAAATGGCCACACACTATATATAATAAGTTTTCCCGATACATTACTTTCAGATCTTACCATAATTATTTTTTAAATTGGGGAGAGAAAACAAGCAGAAGTAGTCTGTAATCTTCACCTGTTTGCTAAATCAAATGTTGGCTGGAGTACTGTGGTTCAGTAGTGGTGTATCCAAGCAGGTTAATTTTACTGTCATGTCCCACGATCGGATAGTGGGATGGATGACCTCTACAGAACATTAAGTTTACACACAACTAGGACCACTGGGAATGAATGGATCCTAGACCGGTAAATCTGAAGACCATGAAATTAAGCACTGAATTACATATGATTCTCTAAAGCAGTGGTTCCTAACCCGTGGGTCATGAACTGATTTTAGGGGATTGTTGACACTAATTTTAGTTGGAATTATTTTTATAAGAAATTTCATACCAAATGCTTCCAATTCTTTTTTAATTCAACATAGCTACATCGCAATATTCTACTAATGTTGTTGCTAACTTTATAATCATTAATATGTTATAATTTTATATTTAATGTGTTTTCTTTACTTCGTTAAAAATGCTTTTATTATGCAAATATGGCAGTGGTGGTGGACGGAGGGGTTGTGGATTACTTGACTACTATCAAAGGGGGTCGCGACTTGAAGGTTGGGAAACAATGCTCTAAAGAAATGACTCTTTTATGGTCTTTTTAAAAAAATCATTTAGTTACAAATGCAGAACTACAATTAATTACCTGTGCATCATAGACAACTTGAACATCTTCAATGGGTCCATATTTTCCAAAAACATCTCGCAATTCTCTTTCCTGTGTGTACAGACTCAGGCCAAAGACACCCAAACAGCGACTAATTTCAGGGTTGTCCTAAATAGAAAGAATAAATAGTTAAAAAATAAAACCACATACTCAAAGCAGAGTAATCTCATATTTCAAAGTACGCTCTAATGGTTATACCTTTCGTTTTCGAATACGCTGGGTCAGGGTTCGAAAACAAAAGGGGTATGAAAACTATACAGACCATGCGCAACTTCATTTCCAAACGAACCAGCCTACATGACCTCTTCTTTGTAATTTCACTATTCAGGGTCAGTTATATGACAAAGGCATCAGATCAAAGACAGTCATATCTTCAAAGACTTTTGGGCCAGTCGTTAGCTCTAGTATTTCTGTTCCCCACTTTGTTTATTTTACTTTCCACAGTACATGGTTCTCTTTCATTCTATTTGAAACATGCCAGGGTTGACAATTTTCCGGGAAAAACCAATATTTCCCATCCAGGTGAGAAAAACTGGTCAATACCACGTTTAAACTCTGAAAAACTCACAGTTAATAGTTTTAAACAGTTCGTTAGCATTTTGCATTTATTAGTAGAAGTACAAGAGAAATTTTACTATAGGTCTATACAGGGTGTGTAATGATAGGCCCTGCAGAGCATGGGGGCCCTATAAAAAACAAAAACATACATACAATCACTAAATGTAGGTAGGACAAAATACAGAAGTTGTGATTTTTGTTTTTATTTCAGTTACCATTTTCTAAGTCAACCTTTGTTCTGAGTGCTTGAAATACTCAGAATAAGAGGGAATCTATGCTCACCAGTCTCAATTAAGGAGAAAATGCCAAAATTATCAAGCGAAGGAGGCAGGCCAATATGGATCCAGTGTGGGGTCATTGTAATCAGAATGAAGAAAATGGCAAGTTAATAGTGAAATGCAAAT
>QLNU02014176.1:46912551-46938321 GCA_006491805.2 Dysdera silvatica | reverse complement strand
TGCTTAAGAAAGTTACAGAAGAAATTGAATCTAATGTAGAAAAGGAGGTTTCTGGAAATCAGGTAAAATTCATCAGGCTGCCTACACTTTTCTGAAATTTTTTTTTCCTGACCATGTAATTTTACAGAAACAAAATTTCAATTTTGATGGTCTATCGCAAAAAGCCCTATGATTTTATGTTACAAGAATTTAAGCTATTTTAGAAACAATTTTAAAAATTTAAATAAATATTCAAACACACTTTTCAAAATCAGATATAGTGAAAAATAAATATTGTAAAAATAAAATCTTCATTTTCAAAAATTAAACCATAAAATGAAATTCCTTGAAACTATTTCAATGCAACATCAACATAATCTCTTTAATACATGTTTTTTAGTTCATTTTCTTCTCTGATTATTTCATTATCACCACATCTCTAGAGAAGCCGTTTTCGACAATTTCACTTTTTTCGACTTTAAATATTTAATTTTTTCCTGTTGTCTTTTTTGATAAAGGCGAATCATTTGTAACTCATTTTTTATCTTTTATTCTCTAAGTATAGTTCCCAACTTGATCTAGAACATTTAACCGCAAGATGCATGTTCTCATCAATATCAATGTTTTTGATATATTCGGCAGCCAGTACAATATCATACACCTGTCTCTGTGAAACAATGGAGTCCTCATGGAGGTTTTCAACTAACAGTTTCTTATTTATTAAGAATCTTCCTTCCACAGTAGCATTTCCACGTGATAATATTAAAATCATTTGTACAACTCTCCACAGACTTTTAAATTTGTCTTCTCCTTGCAACAACTGTGAAAAGAAAGAATGTAATCTCTTTTGGCGTAATTCAAACTCCAGAAAATTTGCTTTTCCTTTATATGTAAATTCACAAAACAGCAAAAATTCTCCCCCCCCCCTTTTCTTCAGCTGTTTCATCTATTCTATTGTTTTCATGTAAAATTTTAAGACATCCATCCATTCCCTGTTGAGAAATTTTAAGACATCCATCCATTCCCTGTTGAGGTATGAAAGGTTTCTTAATTATGAAATCAGGAAATAAACTTGATATGCCACGTGTTAAGTCGTACTTCAAAGGATTTCTATCAAAAATTTTACTCACTGTTGCAATTAAACACTTTCGACAGCCCATTTTAAAATACACCTTGCCTTTCTTACTGACTCCTGATCTGTTCAGATATTTTGATGCTGCAAAGCCTATATCTACCTCACGAAAATTTAGGAGATTCTCTTTGTCTTCTAGATTTACAGCCAATAACTCTTTAGCAGTTGTAGCACTATTAAGAACATCTTTTTCAACAAATTGTTGCGCGAGGTTTCGTGTTAATTCTATAAGACTTGAATATAAGTAAGTTGTTAAAGGTTTAGAAGTCTGAAATCTTTTCAAAAAGGCTGAAATTCTTCAGAAATCATCTCAAACAATGCTATTTGAGCTAACATTAAAGGATTTTGAAAGCATTCTTGTACAGTTTTGACAAAAATGTTTGATGGTAATTTTGGCTCTTCATTAAGATACTTTTTAACTTGTTTAAAAATTAATACTACTCTTTCAGCACAGTGGCCATTTTCAAGCCATCTAATTTGGCAAAACTTTTTAGGGAAAATAGTACTATCTGTAACTACTGTGCTCTTCTAACAGGACTATCTTTAAAAACATAATACGATCCTCTTAGAAACTGTGCCACTTGCCGACCTGTTTTATTGTGACCTGTCTAGAAAGCTCCATGGATGACATGAAGACCACAAGATCAAGAATTTTTGGTAAATCATCATCTATTTCCGAATATGACTTCAAAAGACCCCAAAACTTCCAATTGACGGCTGGAGCATCCATGCTTATCTGAGGTATCTTTTCAGAAGACAATGGTAGGGATATTCTCTGCAGCAGATTTTGTAAGAAATGCAGAATTAAAATATCGAGCATAGACTTGCTGCTTTATATCACACCAGAAACGAATGTACACATCTCAATAGCTGTTTCTTTAACAAGTTATTAAAATAAGGAGCCAGTCCATAGTTTATTAAATAACTTCTTTATCTGGACCCATTGCAAAGTTTCCAGCCATAGCACTATCGAGGAACATCCTCCTAAACAAAGTCCCATCATCTTTATAAGAATTAAAAGATACTCCTTTTGTTATAATTCAAACAGTATTTATAAAGCACACAGAATCTCTGCTGATGTTGTCTCCTTCTGGATAACAAATTTATTCACTTTTCCAAGAAGTTAAGGAGTTGTTATCACTACATTTAGAAACTAGAGGGTCTTGGGTTGTCTACCTCTACAGGCTTTACTACTGAAGCTTTAAATATTTTGCATACAGATAATCAGAAATTTTCATTTTTTAAAGTCTGCTGATGGATTTTTCCTATCTCGTAACTTTTCACACCCTGCATTCCCATATTACTGAGAGAAAACCTTTAACTGGTTCAAGCCATATAGACCATTGTGCATTTATATCTGGATTAATCCAATCTGCATTGAAAAATGTTTTATTATCAGGCATGATGTTTTTAACACTTTAGACCTGGAAAAAAAAAAGCCAGAATCAATTATTTGTATGTATGAAATTATTACATAACAATTCTAAAATAATACGTATCATGTGTACAATACGCAAAATCAAAATTTTACATGTCCGAAAAATGTCACATGTAAACATGGGATCATTATGGCCTCCCACCATTATTGCGACTTAAAATTCTTTTTGTACTACAGTTGGAGTGTGCAGGACACTTTGATCAAGTCTCTAAATTAGTACGAAAAATGGAAATAACATAATCAGCAATAAAAAATTTTGAGAGAAAATGGCATTTTTTTTTTAAATAATCCTGTTTCTTAAGCCATTTCTAAAGCCTTTACAGTCAGACTTTTTACCTACCTGGCTAATCATGTGACCAATAAAAATACATGCCTAAGTAAAAATTTTAAGTGCATCGGACACATGTCGAGCAATAGATTTTTCTGGCCCTGCAACGATGACAGTTATCAGCCAACAGACAACACAAATTCACCATTTGTGTCTGCTCACACTTCGTGTCAAATCACATTATTGAATATAATTTAAATAATATATTTGTGTTTTAAAATAAAATACTTATCTAGTCAAAAAAGCAACTAAAATTTGGGGCTTCACCCCCCCCAAACCAGTGCATTTACGTACAAAATATATGAATACAAGGGATGTATATACATTATTTGGGGGAGGGCACAGGCAACTGAAAATGTGTGAATAGACCTACATATTTTTCATTTGATCTTCAAAACCTAAGGGGTAGGGCCCTTCCCTTAAACACACCCTCAATTAATACTGAATACAGGAACAATGACATTAAAAAAAAAATATATATATATATAGCATGGTCAAGCCTCCTCCCCCCACCACCCAATTTATTTGAAACACTATTAGAAAAGGATTTAAAAAATTGAATTGGTTAAAATTCACATTTTAAAGAATTTGGGAAAATTAAATTTTGTTCTTTTTTAAACTTTTCTGTAAAAAAAAACAAAAACCACCATAAATTAAGGACTCCTATTTAATTTGAACAATCACTTATACCGAAGTGACGTACTATCAGACAGGGCTCAGATGGAAACAGATTCAAATGTATGGAAACCAGGGGCAGTCCCTCAAGTAGAATGTTTAGGAAGGGGTTATACCCCCACCACCCAAATTTTAAAATTGACACTGGGCAATATAATTGTTTGTAAAAAAAATTATACCAACCTCCCACCACCAAAATAAAACCATATCCCCACAAAAATTTCTAGGACCATCACTGATGGAGAAACCCCATGTTCTTTGTAAAAAATTCTTCCTCACATATTTTGCAAAGATCGCAAAATTTTAATTTCTGAAATTATTATAAGAGAGCACATCAGAAAGTCTTTGCCCCTATTTTTTATTAGCCAAAATAAGGTACATACAGGTAATTACAAATATACGTACTATTCTACGTACCTTACACTATTTTTCCACATAGTCCGCACACCGATTCAGACATTTGTTCCATCATAGCACTAAATTTGAGATGCCCCTGTGGTAGAATTCGTCTGGCTGACTGTGCAACCACCATTGGACTGCTGTCTTGGCTTCATCGTTGCACGTGAATCGCTGTCCTGCCAGGAACTTCTTCAGCGGACCGAAAACGTGGAAATCACTAGGGGCGAGGTCCGGACTGTATGGTGGGTGGTCCAGACTCTCCCAGTGAAATGACCGGAGCTTGTCGGCGGTTCTGATTGCATACAGTCCGGACCTCGCCCCTAGTGATTTCCACGTTTTCGGTCCGCTGAAGAAGTTCCTGGCAGGACAGCGATTCACGTGCAACGATGAAGCCAAGACAGCAGTCCGACGGTGGTTCCACAGTCAGCCGGACGAATTCTACCACAGGGGCATCTCAAATTTAGTGCTGCGATGGGACAAATGTCTGAACCGGTGTGGGGACTATGTGGAAAAATAGTGTAAGGTACGTATATTTGTAATTACCTGTATGTACCTTATTTTGGCTAATAAAAAATAGGGGCAAAGACTTTCTGATTCGCCCTCATATTCTTGCATTATTATAATTTACAGTAAACTCTTCATCAACTGCAATGTTCCAATGATTATTTTTTGAAGTCCCTAAAACATCCTCATTGAAAAGTACAGTACATTCAATCACAGGCACACTTTTGGGGGGGGGGATTCCCTCTAAGATCAGAAAATTTACATGTAAAATATATGAATATGTGAGCAATTCTGTATATATATATATATATGTATGTATGTAAATAAAACCCACACACAGAGTCTGTCATTATCTCCAATTCTGTACCGTAACAAGAGAATCACACAATTCAAGGTCATGAGACCGGGATGCTGTAACGTTTGTTTCCTGTAATAATTGAATTGTGGGAGGAACTGATTTTTGATTTAGCATGTCATCAACGAAGGTGGACAATTGGAGTTGACTGTAATTATAATTAGTACACAAATAATGTAGACAGTTTGTGGATACAATAATTAAATTATTACAATAGCCAACTTCATTCTGTCAAATAAAAAGTGTCCAAAATTAGAAATATTAAAAAAGAGAACTTACTTTTGTCAATTGAAGAAACGTGTGCATACGTTTGTTTTATCTAAGAACTTGCGGCTGCTGGCAAAAACGAAGAGAACAGGTCACTTCCGGTTAGACTTTCAGATTACTGGTACTACGCCAGCAGATTACTCCCATCGGTCAATAAACGGTTCTGCGCAATAGCCAGTGTTACGCTGTTTTGGAGGGATGTCTGCTGAATTCTTCTAATCTAGTGAAATTTTCCAACTGCTTTTGGGAACCACTATAGGGTCATGTTTACTGCAACCTTAACAAATTTTCAACATCAAAAGTAGCACGCATAATTTTTAAATCTCAACCTTTTGAATTTCCGTGATTTTTTATTATATTTTCAATTTCCCTGACTCGTAGGAACCCTGCTCATGCAAGATAGGTGGAGTAACATCCATAATGATCCAGTAATAGCAAATTCCAATTATCACAATGGCAAATCAGTGTTCATTTCTTGAATGGACATAGAAAAAAAAGTGGTTACTGCTTTAAACTTGCCATAGAAGCAAGGAATGCTGCAGAAACAAAGTATGGGTGAAGTGAAAAGTTTTGTCTCAGATAATGAATAAAAGGTCATTACTATACACCAGAACCTTCAGGAATGTGATGAGATATCTATAAATATGTCCATGCAGCTCATTATTTGAATCTCTTGTGTAAAGATATTAGCACTCACAAGGCGAACCTACGGTGAGTGCACCGCCAATTTCGATGCAATTTTTTTGATGAAAGTAGAGCCGAAATAAGGAAATATGTGTCTCAGCATTCGTGCTAATGCAGCTTATTTTCGGTGATATGAATTTTTAAAGAATTGGCATACTATATACGAGTTTAAAATACAACATTCTCTGCAAGCCAATCGGTAGTTTAGTTGGTAAATTACGGGCGGGCCCTGCACTTCGTGTTTTTGCATTCGATGCCAACGGAAATCGAACTTTTTTTTTTTAATGTATCCTTTTTATATATTTTTATTAGTAAAAATACTTCATTTTTCTTTTTCCCCAATCGGATTTTTTTCATAAACTTACTTTAATAAAATTAATATTTACGTATTTAATTCTGTGCTACTATTTTTCACAGTTACAATTTGTACAAGAATTTTAATTTTTAATTGAAAGTTGTAAGGGTACAAAAAGCTTAGGAGTTAACGAAGTTTTTATGTGAATGTGACTTTTATAAAATTTGTGTACTCATGTCAACCTGTGAAGGGGTGGAATTACACCAACAACGCAGTTTTGTTTTATGTAAGGATGGAAAGATTTTTTTGAAAACGTTTAATAATCCCATCAAATAAAAAAAAAAAGAAAACTGCGTTAATTCGTCTTATTAGCTTTTGCAGTCATTCACTATTAGCATCTATTACGCCTAATATTTTTTTAAATATATTTGTCTATTGAAAAATGTATTTTTAGTATGTAATATTTTATTTTATAACATATAAACATTTTATAAAATGCACTCATTTTATTTTAAAACTGACTGACGTAAACATATTTTATGTGTATCACTATCAGAGGTGTCGGAATTGTTTACTGGTACACAATTTTGGATGACAATTATCATAAAAACAAAAAATCTACAATGTGAGCATTTTATAAATGAATTGTTTGAACTAGATTTTCTTCGTCTAATATCATCTGGAAAACAAATACCATTTACATTTTTAAGAACATTTCTTTCATTTGTCACCTTTGAAACAAACCAAGAGTACTATAACATATTATTGAAAATAGGCGCCGAGAGTTGATGGTGAATAAGTGAATGGGTCTTCAAAGCATCTATCTGCTCGCGTATTTAAATGACTATTTTCTTATAAGGTTTCAACACAATTTTGCAACCTTTTAATGAAATTTTTTACTTAACTGAAGAAGTGCACATAACAAGGTTAACAGTATGGGGTACAATGAGGTGGAATTACTTCAACAGAAGAACAGGTGCCGTCGTCATTTGAAAGGATATTATTAAAGTGTGCTGGATCTACTTAAATACATAACAGGCTGGATGGCTACACCAAAACTTTTTAATAATGAACAATTAAAATTCAAGTAGGAATTATCACAGGCAATAAGCAAACAATTAACATAACATAAATATGCATTATTAAAGTAAGTTTATGAGCAAAATCCGATTGTAAGCAAAGTATTTTTACTAATAAAAATACATGAATATGTAAAAACGACACATGGGAAAAAAAAAAAGCGACCAATTTCCACAGGCATCCAACGCAAAAACAAAAAGCCGGCAACTAGCCAGCTAAGCTACCAATTGGCTTGCAGATGATGTATTTTAACCCCTTAACGATTGCACAATTTTCAAGAAAACAGTAAAGTTTTAATTTCAGAAAAACCAATAATCAGGGTTATTGTATTGTATTAATTAGTTACTTTTGAACACTCCAGCCCGGAAATATCATGGGCATGAGAAAAATAGAGCAAAACCTCACCCCCATCATTTTGGCGTGAGCGAGAAAGCAGAGGTTAGCTCATATATAAGATGCAAAATCTTTAAAAATGCATATCTCAAAAAACAAGCTTCATTCGCATGGATGCCGAGACACGCATTTCCTTATTTTGGCTCTACTTTCATCAAAATCGGAAGCACACTCATCATGGGTTTCCCTTGTCAGTCCCTTTCAGTTTATGTAGTAAAAATATTTTCGCATTCATAATGGTCCTGAAGTCCATTAAAAACAGTGTACGGGATCAGTTAATCTACAGATACCAGGGGAGACCCAGTGGAATTCTCGGATGACTTGCCTTGAAACATTTTTTAACAACAGGCCATTTTACACGCAAGTTATAGATAGAAATGAAGAAAATTAGAAATTTAAATAATAATCATGGTTATTATGAAGTATTTAATCATGGAGTATTATGAATTGTTTAATCATGGAGTATTATGAATTGTTTATTCGAGCTATATAACCAAATGCACACGGATACTGTAAAACTGTGAACAGCATTTTAGTTTCAAAAAATTCACGTACCCCTTCTGCCCTTCAATGAAAAATTCAAATTACTCACAATGCAGAAGTGAAACATCAAAATCCTGTTAAGTTTACAAACATTAAATTTTACTTGTGATGTAATCAATCCCCACAGACACGTACGTGTTTATTAAAATACTAGCTGGACTAATTTACGAAATCTTGGAACGGGAGGTGAAATTCAATAGAAAAAGGAGTGGAGCGACAGAGATGCAAGACTCATGCCTTTGGTCTGAACGCCTCAGGGTGAAGTAACTAATCTTTTTCAAAGTGGATATACCAGCAATGTGCACATGTCCATTTGTACGTTGGGAGATTGCCTTGATTTTCTGCAATAATACATATTGGTGAAACAGCTGCTAAGATCATGCCCCAGCATTTAGAAAGCTCCATGCACATTGATGAGGGAGACTGGAATGCAATAGTATTATGAATGTCCAATAACAAGTCACAGTTTGCACACACTCCGTTCTAGAAGAACCATTACACAACTACATTCTACAATAGACTCAATCAATGAAAAGGACTTTAGTAGTTACTGGCATCAACGATACATAGACATTATGGATGCACAAGCTTTATGAAGAAACACAAAATGATCAACAAACTAAATTTAAAGTTCACATATCACTACCTCAGAATTACAAGGTTTTATTAGCCATAATGTAATTTTTTATCACCTTAGTTTGTGAAATTTTCAGCTACACCCACCAGAAAAAGGAAAGTTATAAGGTTCTATCTGCACTAGCGCACAAACACTTGAGAATTATAGAGTTCTATTTACAGGCAGCCACTTGTCGTGCGTGGCTGCGCTCACATGACTTAGCCAAGACAGAATCTACAGAGTCTAGCGTGCCTGCTGTCTGTAGAAATGTATATAGCAAAATTATATCTCTTCTTGGTGACACTGAAACAAGTTAAGACTCAGGTGATCCTAGTGGGTCTGACTATATGCCAGAAACTGACGTTCAACACTCTGATACGGAACCTTATATTAAACATAAGATTCTTTGTTGTAGCCAGACAAACTGTAATCGACCACACAAACTGATTCCCTAGGGTAGAGTCCCATTAATGTCATGTTCAAAGTAAAAAAAGACCATCTCATTTCATCATTGAATGTGAGAATTATACATGAGCTGTATAAAGAAAAGTGTAAAGGTAAGGGAAATGAACCAGTCAAGCTTTCTTACTATCGAACTGTATTCAACAATGAATTTAATCTGGAGGTCCATCTACTCAAAAAGGACAGCCGGGAGTGCTTATGTCTTTACGGCAATACATGTAGAAAACATCTTGTCCCCAGACGATTTTTTGAATAAAATTAAACATCTTCATATATTCGACTTTAAACGTTTGGTAGTACCTTTTATTAACGGTCGACATCGTTAACGTTTTCAAAAACACCTAAAAACAAAACTTTCTTTCCGGAGCAAAGAAATACCAGATATGTCTAACACGTGGCTTCCCTACACAAAGTCACATGCTTGACCAAAACCTTATCGATGTAGCAAAGTCATTCACTCCTCCCTCAACTACAAGTCCAGGTGTGCGATTTCGTTGTACAGTGCAATCACTATGTCATAGCTGGAGCTAAAATTCCACGTCACGCCACGCATGCGCAGTCAACGGCAGACAAAATTTTCACGCTTTTTTTTAACCGATATTTGCGTTTATGTATTATTAAATACGCACACATGACCAAAAAAACAAAAACAAAAAAAAACCCCACCCATCTGGGGATGTAGACGAAATCTCCGAAAATCGTTTTCCGACTGGAAGACCGATAAAAAATCGGAAGGATCAGCACCTATGCAATAAGGTAAGCATTACAATTTTTGAAATGCTTTAGGACCCCTTTCCAAATGAACGTAAGGACACATAGAACCTTGTAATTCTGAGGCAACAAAATGTAAAATCCTAGAATCAAAAATAATCTAATAACTAGAGTACATATGATACCACTTACACTTACCCTATTGCCCACATGACGACGTCGGCTTGACATTGGAGAACGCGCATAGCTTCGACCAGAATAGCTTCTCTTACTGCTTCCATAGCGGTAGTACTTATCGTCCCCGTAGTAGGAGGAATGTTTGGGACTATACTGTGGGCTATAAGAACGTCTCGGTGAATGGGAGCGGCTGTAAGAATATTTTCAATAGACAATCATGTGCTTAAGGCAAATGATTTAACGGTTTTTAAGGATAGGTTAATTGAAGCAAAGACATTACAAATAACGTTTGTAAGCCAACGAAAGAATTAACAGGGCTCGCAGCAGGTTATCCTAAATAAACTCGATAAATAAGGATCACTAAAAATAAGCACTTAATGAAATTTGTATACCTGTGACTTTTTTTTAAAAAAAAAAGATTCCTTCTCAAATTTTACAGTTTCTTGATATCCTTATTCAGTTGGTTTTTTTTAAACAGCAGTCCTTTTTTTCACACAGAGCAATTATCCGAAATTATATTTTATACTACATCTACTCCCCCACTATCCCTTTACAAAAAAATTTAGCTAATAAGCCAGAAATACTCAAAGATAAACAGTGTTAATTTATCTAGAATAGAAACTAAATATTTATACTACATTCTCGATAATTGCTTAAATTCAAACTAAGAAATGAAATTCAATTTATTAAATGACAATATATATTTAAATACGAATTTGTTTACACGTCAATAATACTGTTACTAAGGGATGTGCATTGAAGAATTATTCATTCATAGATTGATCTCCACATTTAAAAAAAACAAACTTTTCACTACTATTATGAAGTTCTAGTATTGCATTTGCCAACTTTAAAAAGGTGCATCAATAAAATTATGCATGACATGTTATGATATACTCAATAAAGCCAAAGAAAACTAAAATATCATTTATTTACAAATATTTTGGAAAATGAAAGTTGAAATATTAAAAACTTTCCATTTTAATACATCAATTAATTCAAAAATTCTTTCACATAGTTTCATTTCCCCCACTTCCCAAACCCACAATTTAAACGAGTATCAGGCATAGCTTATTATTGTAGTAACAAGAGAAATAACAGCAAATTTGTTCATTAGTACATTCAGGGTTCCTCCCACTCCCCATGAAGAAAAAAATGCTGACTTTTCAAACAAACCTTAAGACTGATAAACTACGAATTCGATTTCAGCTTCGGGGAAAAACAGCCCCATGTTTGTGTGAGATTTAGCCATTCAGCACAGGTTAGGAAGGTTTCCTCCCGACTTTTACAGGTTTAACCAAAAAATTTCATTTCCCCCCCTGACCTTTGAGGATAATTAGAAATTCTCTGACAATTCTAGGTTGTATGGGAACTCTATACATTGCCCATTAGAATGAAATACAGTCAATAAAATCACTAAAAAAAAATATTTATGAACAGAATGAAACCAGCCTGAATATGTAATCGCACAGTTCCAAATTTTGAAGTAGATATATCCGAAGTTTAAAAAATAAAATGGTGACTATAAATGATGAGTAGGTTTTCTCCATGTACGAAAACTTTATATGTAATATACAAAAGTTGGGAAGATTGCCAAGCAATCTGTTGCAGTCAATCACTACACTTTGCATATATACAATCGGTTTCTTCTGGAAATACGTTTGTAAATATACGATTATCGTGGATTATTTATGTTTAATTAACAATTTTTCCCCATTAAACTTCAGTTAAATGAACAAAAATAAAGACCCGATGCTATATACAGTGAACGAAGGACAATGCCCCCGCACATAGTCATTTTTCATGGGTCCCAAGCAAACTCCTATACTTGTGATGTTAAACAATCCCCAATTTAATATTCTTTTACGTATTTCCCTGCATTTGGCTTTTTTTCCAGGAAGAACTCGATGCAATTTTCCCTGAAATAATCAGTAATTGTGAAGAAAATAAAAAGGAAGTTACAAATTAAATTTTTGAAAATTTTCTTCACAAATCAGACAAATGGGCTCACAGAAACATAAGATTCTTTTGTTTCTTGATCAATGCACAGCCCATAGTGTAATTCTAACATTACAAAATGTGGAGGTGAAATTTCTCCCTGCAACTTGTATATAAGCGAAGTTCAACTTTGTGATTTGGGGATCATGCGATCATTTAAAGAGAAATATTGAAACCAACTTTTGGAAAACACTGTTCCAATCATACCTGGAGGCAGCAGAAAGTCGATGAGCACGCTAGAAGCCCTTCATATGATTTCTTCAGAATGGAAAAGAGTAAGGAGGAAATGTACCTCAAGTTCTTTTGTATAAGGTGGTTTTTCGGAGGTTAAAAGCTGATGGCTTGGCACGAGAGGAGAAAGAAAATGAAGAATCCAACAAAAGAGAAGGGTTCTTCCACAGGCAGATGACTTCAAATATTACCCAGCTTGCGATATAAACATAGTGACATATGAGACTGGCTCAAGCGATTTGACGGACTCTGAATCGAATGACGATGACATAGGATATGGAATACCCTCTATGGGAGTAGCCAGTCAAGCTTCAAAAATAGTGAAAGCATTCCTTTCAAATAGTGAAGGCCAAGAGAAAAAAAAAAAGACTAAAAACCTGCATGTGTTGAGAATGCGATTTGTGGGGGTAGGTGACATATATAAAAGATCCCTTTAAAAAATAAGTTGGAAAACTGGTATATAAATCACTGTAAAGGAAGAAATAAAACGCAACCTAAACCACTCTTTATTTCAGGGTCAGCGTTTTGTTTTTACCCTATCATGCTTTAACCTTTTCCCCTGCATATATCATTTCTTTTCAGTCCACTGAACAACGATAAATCGGGGTTTCACTGCATATATATAAAGGACTAATACAGACATGCTGAGAGCCCCAAATTAACATTAAAGAGAAGATAAAATAAATGCACATGTCAATTAGAAAAGTTTTTTTTTTAATTTTTTTTTCTTTTAAATATGGCCCAAGCACAGCTAAGGCCATTACTGCAATGGGACCTAGAATTTTTCGAGGGATCTCTTGTTGTATGGGCAGCCAAATACCAGATCACAGTGGGCTGAAAAAACGGCATATGTTCTACGGCACCACTGAAATTGGAACCGCGTTAAGAGTGGTACAATATATGAATTCATTACTTTTATGCCATCCTAGGGCTTTTGTATAAATTATATAATAGTTAAAGCTATCTAAGTAAAAACATACTTTTGAAATATTTATAAAATTACTTTCTCCTTTCCATGAAACAAAAATACACAAAAGAAAACTTACCTCCTGCTTCGAGAGCTAAAAGAAAATAAGTTCACATGTGTAAAAAATACAATGTATGGGAAAAATTCAAACAAAGATAAAACACAATTATTTTACCGAAGATTGTGAATATATCAGATAAAAAAAGCATAAGATAAACAGTATTTAATATTTTCTTGGGTGCAAAAGAAATACGGTGGACGGTTTGAATTTGCCAAAAGATGGCTTTATACTCGCTGTATATTGTCAGCTGAAGTCCAAAGATGCCTTGCAAATACGCCAGTAGCTTCGTAGTGGAAAGATGTGCAAGATTGGTTGGTTCAATTTTTATGGTGCAAGGATCATTCTACACCAAACAAGCTGATAAAAAGGACGCATTAAATTATCAGTTCATGTTTGCTGTGTGAATATAAATTTGGCTAAATTATTGCAGAAGTAACTTGTCTCATTTGAGTAGCATTCGGGGCTCACTGTAAAGTCAAGTCTATGAGTGGTTATCCTTGACAAAAAAACTCCAGTTGTTCTATGGAGAACAGCAGCTAAGCATATAAGGAACTTGCCCTGTCATTTGGTGGTGATGAAACTAGGACTTCTATATACAACAGGTAATGCATCTCTGCTTGCCCTGCGTTATGTTCCCACTATAACAAGAAATGAATTTTGGATTGACTACTTGCATGTGATCAGAAGTGAGTCTACAACAGCATCCTTAAACTTTCCTGACATTGTTTGCCCATCACTGACCCTATATCATATACACTATATGCCCAAAAGTATCCGGACACTTTGGATTTTTTAATTTTTTTCCAATTTCTAAAAAACTACTTGGTCAGTTATTCTCTAACTTTGGAGATATATAGAACATACTTGAACGCCCACTTTTCAAGGAAATTTCAGTGACTTGTGCATTTAAGAAACCACCCACATATTGACAAAGTGAAAAAATATATTGATCACCCTGTATCATAAACAGCTGAAAATTATTTGTAACTTTCAAAAAATATTTAGTCAGCTATGCTTAATGCTTGTGTGCATTTTTGTAAAATAGACATGTATATTTATGAAGATAAAAACGTTTCTGTAAGAAAACTCGAATTTTGTCACACATTCTTTGCTCAAAACAGCCACAATTTTCAGTCAAATTTCACGAAACTTACAGAACATTTGTCAACGTACAAGAAAAATATTATACTTAAATTAGAAATTAATATATTGAATACACAATAAGATATGAATAACTTTCTTTCATACTTTTGCAGTTAATAGTATAGAGCAACTTAAAAAAAATACCAGTGGGATATCTTGAAAATTCAGAAAGTTATCGACGATATAGTGAGCCGTATTTCTCTAATTCTCTGAAAGTAGCTAGATGATAAGGGTTTTTTCCACAAATTGTCATATTCCAAATTACCAAACACCCCTGTTCTGAAAATGAAATATTCCAGATTTATGCAAATAAGGATCAAAAGTATCCGTACACCTGCATGTTTTGCTTCTCCTTTACAGAAGTCAAAAACCTTGCTTGGTGCAGAATGACCATTGTTGTCCTTGCGCCATAAAAATACAACAAACCAACAAGAAGTCAAAAATTAGTATGAAGTGGGGCCATATTTTGCTGCAATGACGGCTACCACTCTATCTGGGAGGCTATCTACTAGTTTCTGGAATTTTTCAGTGGGAATTGCATGCCATTCTTGCAAAAGAATATTAGTCAGCTCTTTCACTGATGTGGGCCATTTTGGCCTAGCTCGTAGTCGACGTTCTAATTCATCCCATAGGTGTTCTATGGGATTTAGGTCCGGGCTCTGAGCAGGTCGGTCCAATTCCTCAACATCCATGTCAGCAAACCAGCTCTATACAGCCTGTGCTGTGTGGATAGGAGCACGATCTTGTTGAAACAAGAATGAACCTACTCCAAATTGTTGCCACAATGTGGGCAGCGTGGAATTGTCCGAAATGTCGAGATAGCCTTCCATCTTCAGAGTTCCCTTCAAAGGAATTAAAGTGCCAAGCTCGAACCATGAGAAACATCCCCAAACCATTATGCTTCCACCACCAAACTTAACTTGCGGCACAATACAGTCAAGTAAAAAGCGTTCACCCAGCATTCTCCACATCCAGACTCTACCATCTGATTGTCAAATAGCGTACCGTGATTCATTGCTCCATAACACTTCACGCCACTGCTGCAGGCTCCATGTTTTGCGTATTTCACACCACTGTAAGCAATGCTTGGCATTGGTTGCGGTAATGCTTGGTTTATATGCAGCTGCTCGGCCATGAAAACCAAGACTTTGCAGTTCCTGACGAACTGTCTTTGTGCTGACGTTGCATCCAGAGGCATCTTGAAAATCCGCACGAACTTTTTCCGCCGATTTCATGCGGTTCACTTTCACAACTCTCTTCAGCACTCTGCGTTCCCTGTCTACTAGACGGAGTGGTCGACCAGGTTGTGTATGCACCGTTGAAGCACCTGTACGTTTCCACTTTACGATAACAACATTAACGGTGGAACGGGGCACTCGTAACATCACTGAAATCTCACAAACAGATTTTCCACAGCGGTGACAACCAATGACTTCACCACGTTCAAAATCATTTAGCTCGCCCTTTCCTCCCATTTTACTTTTCTAGTTTTGAAATTATAATTGTTAACTCGTCAGACTTCTTTTATACTTGTCTGAGAGCTAGAAATTTGACGTCACTAACAGAATCCACCACGTAGAGGGGTGTCCGAATACTTTTGATCCTTATTTGCATAAATCTGGAATATTTCATTTTCAGAACAGGAGTGTTTCGTAATTTGGAACATGACAATTTGTGGAAAAAACCCTTATCTAACTACTTTCTAAGAAATCCGGCTCACTATAACTTTCTGAATTTTCAAGATATCCCACTGGTATTTTTTTTAAGTTTCCCTATACTATTGACTACAAAATTATGAAAGTTATTCATATCTTTCGCGCATGCACAGTAAAAAAATATTTTCTTCAAATGCTCATATCTCATCGTGTATTCAATATATTAATTTCTAATTTAAGTATAATATTTATCTTGTACCTTGACAAATGTTCTGTAAGTTTCGTGAAATTTGACTGAAAATTGTGGATATTATAAGCAAAAAATATGTGACAAAATTTGGGTTTTCTTAAAGAAACGTTTCTATCTTCATGAATATACATGTTTGGTTTACGAAAATGCACACAGGCATTAAGCATAGCTGGTTAAATATTTTCTGAAAGTTACAAATAATTTCCAGCTTTTTATGATACAGGGTGATCAAATATATTTTTTCACTTTGTCAGTATTTTGTTGGTCCCCTAAATGCACAAGTCACCGAAACTTTATTGGAAAGTGTGCATTCAAGCATGTTCTATATATCTTCAAAGTTAGAGAATAATTGGCCGTGTAGTTTTGTGGAAATTTGAAAAAAAATAAAAAATCCAAATTGTCTGGATACTTTTGGGCATATAGTGTACCTAGCTCTTGCCCAAGAAGCAACTGTTCTCATCTCTTTAGTAATTCTGATATTTCGAATCCTTGATAAATTTTTTATTTCACCTTTTACAATCTTTTCAGCAATGTACGTTTTATCTTGCATATTTTCAACCCCAAAATACTTGGAAAACCTCTTTATACAGAGACTTGCCCATGAGATAAAACTAGATATAATTTAACATTCCATAAATGTATGAAATCCTTTGTTTCTTAATTGTATCAGCCATGCTCAGTGGGTGGGTGGGGGTGTCCAAAGCATTACTGGTTTTGTTCCAGAAATATGAAGAAATGCCCTCTTTTTTTTGTTTGCCAAAACTTGAAAAATGGTTTTCAGAAAAATTCAAGGACCAACCACATTTTTCAGAAAAATTCAAGGACTAACCACATTTTTCAAGCACAGGTTTTCGGAAAAATTCAAGGACTAATCACATTCTTCAAGCACCCCCACCTTCCAATTAAAAAAAAAAAAAGTTCCTTCAAGGACAGCGAGAATCATGTGCATATTACATGCATGTAAAGTTATGTACAACTAGAGATTGGACATAGTTTTTTGAAAAATCTGAACCTTTTAAGGAACCAACTCTTGGATTACAGGAGTGTGGGTGGGCACAGAGAATCACTGGGAGTTAATGCTATGGTTAGAGGAAGCATTACGATTGCAGGACACGACTTAACATATGATTCTTGTTACTGAACTACTTGAAGAGTTAACTAGCTGCAGACTGCCGCCCACCTATGACATACATATATTTGATTGGTAAGCCAAGGTGTTTATTTTCAAAGTTTTACTGACATCACCCATAGTTTAGAATGGCATTTCTCAACAGGGTACTGTGTAAACAAAAACTAGGCATTGTAGACGCAATTTCTATACAGGGAAAAAATACACCAAGGGACATGATAGAGAATGTGAAATACATTACCTGTGGTGTCTTGGAGAACGAGAGCGGGACCTGCTCCCATAGTGGCGATATTTTCGACCCCGGGAGTGGCTTCTAAATATAAAAGAAACAAATTTAAATTAATTGCATCAAAAGGTAACACTGTCTCGGTAGATGGCAAGTTTTTTTTTATTTTTAAAAACATCTTAACTGTATATATATGCCGCACCTCCACTATATATGTTTTATCGTAATGTTTCCCTGTATGCCAAAGAAATACAAATTGCATATGAGCTCTTCTTCCAGCAGAGCCAAAATAAATTTTTTCCCCAGAATTACATGGCGATAGCAAATGGCATTGGCCAACACAAATCCACGTTCGTTATTACAACAGAAACACGGCACACATTTTACATGTAAACATTAAAAAGTTCCAAAAATTCTAAAGTCTGATATTTGCACACAAACATTCACACAAGATCAAATTGCACCAAAGACCGAAAACAGAACTGCTAATTCTGTATGTAAATTTTCTCCTCTGCTAAGTTAATATCGTTCAGAGAAGTAGGTCTTGTGTTTGATCATACAGTACTTCTTAAAGATTTAAGGAATATAATATGTCCGGTGCTACAAAGGGAACTGACCTTTGAGTGCCATTTTCTACGTCTTCGTCATTTTCGTTAGGGCTAATATGAAAAAAAGTTTGCGTGTCAGAGAATCATTAAACAAAACAAACTATCGAAGGCCCTTATTGCTAAGCATATTGATTCAAATTGAAAATGAAGGATAAAACCAAACATCCAACCATTGACTGAACCATGAAATCATGTTATCACCAATTACCTACCAAAAATGAAGAGCAAGGTGAAAGCATACAAAACAATACCCAATTGCTCACATTTAGAATACACATTGTGGTTTTCAGGGGTGACAATGTTAGATTAACATTTTACGAACAACATATTTGAGTAAATTCAATACTTAAAAAATAAATAAAAAATGCAATTAACGTTGCACACCAACCAATTCTTCTTTGTTATCGATATTTGGACGTTTACATATTTTACCATATAGCAGAGCAGTGACTCAATTAGTTTTTATCATGGGTCACTTTGAATCTTTCTTTTGGTTGGCGAGTCAGACGATATGAATATAGACACTGGGGGAACTCCCCCCCACACTCCTAGAAACTTTCTGATTCAATGAAATAGCATTGAGCTAATTCTCTTAGCTCCCCCCCACCCCAAAAAAAACACCTAGTTTCTAACGTTTTGTAGCCAGACAGGCTAGTTTTTACCATTTATGGGCTGCCTATTGAGAATCACTGGAATAGAGGCTTGTTATTCTAAATTAATTAGGACCGATACATGTATGGATTAATCGAAATTTTTACTAAAGAATTTACTGTAAGATATAATTGTTTGATATTTATGTGCATGCATATAATTTTTTTTATATTTGTGTGCACACAAATAACAGACAATGGAAAACCATCCTTTCCTTAATGGGAAACTTCTATTAGTTGGCAACGCACACTGCGTTATTTGTTTAAATCTTGTCGGTTAGCGTCATTCAGATTAACGAGACTACTGTATTTGAAAACATGGTGCCTACCCAAATTCTGTTTCAAACTTCCCCAACCTTTCCAGGTTTTTCATACAAAATTTTAAGCTATTTCCAGTCTCTAAAGTAAACAATAGAGAACACATTAAAATTTGCTTAATTAAAACAAGGTTCAAGATCGTAAAATTCACTAACACAAACCTCATAACTCAATTACAGTGAATTTACAAATACAAAAACTATATTAAAAAAATGCATTTCTTTACACTAAAAACTTGCATTAATTATTTTCATTTGTCCTTTTTTGATTTCATTATAAATGAGTTTAACAACATAATTGCAAAGATGATTCTACACTGTGCAGGGGCATCACTATATCATAGCTGGAGTTAAAATTCCACGTCATGCCACGCATGCGCCGTCAACGGCAGAAAGGTTTTTCTGCTTTTTACCAACATCTGCGTTTATTTATTATTAAATATGCATCAAGAAAAATGGGTATTTAAAAAAAAAACCCACCGGGGATTTTAGATGAAATTTCCGAAAATCAGAAGAAATCATCTTCCAGCCGGAAGATCGATATAAAAATCGGAAGTCTTCCGGGTAAATCATGAGGATTGGCACCTATAAATTATGAACTACCCTACACAAGGGTTAGAAGACTGGGATTCAATTTCCTAACAGGTTAGATAATTTACCTAAAAGCACTTTTTTTTTAAAGCAAACACTTTCACCTGAGAGACATATGCACTGAATAATTTTATATAAATTACATTAGTTTTAGTGCAAAATAGTAATGTTTGGAAGAAGTTTAGTCAAAAAGTACAGGTTTTTAAAAATTTTTGATGTGCAATGCGGTATGAAAAGTACAAGTTTAGAAAAATTACTCCAATAAGCTATATATTGTAACAATAAACTTTCCCCCGACATTTCCAGATCGGTACACACCCTGTGAAAATTACAATTTAAAAATAAACTACACTCATTATTGAAGTGCCTAAACTTAAGTATATATAAAAAATATCTCATAAGTACACATATAAAAACAATTATATGATAAAAATATCAACTTAAGAATACAGTTTACTAAAATAAAAGATGGAAATTAAATATTGGCATGTGGTACTACACAATGTTGGTAGGAAATGAGAGGAATGACATAACGGATTTTTGAAATAAAGACAACTGACACAGTTAATTTTTATTTGACGTTTATCAACGACTTGAAGCCAGATGACACCACTTATAGGGTCTGCCAACAAGGCAATTTTCTCACGAACCATAGAATTAACATCTGTTTGTTGACCTGATAAAGGAAGCTTCAAGCTGCCAAAAAACGATCATGCTGATTTAACCTTGTCAGTTGTGTGTATTTCTCTGGAATACCATTGGATATTACAGATAAATAACTAGATTTGGCTGATAGATTTCAGATGGGATATATATATAATATTTAGATTTTTCTTCACTTAGGGTTTCACTGCAGACACAGAGAAAATCACTGCCAACAACTGAAAATGTGTGATACAAAAAGAAATGCATTACTAAGCAATATCTTCATTGAAAACACATATTCATAATTTGAATCTTCAAATTTTCACACTTTGTTTTCTTTCTTCAAAAAATTAGCATGAATGCTACAAGTAAAAAATCACAATTTAATTTTCATGAGGTGGTGTACGTTTTGCAAGAACAACAGTAAGAAACAGTTCACCAGTTTTGTTTTACACACACATAAAAGAACGTTAACACACAAACATATATGCCACTAATTATAGACACTTGAAAAGTATCTTTCGGGCATGTCATTTACTACACACAATTATAAGAGGTAGGGGAAAAAAAAGGCATAAAGTGTGTAAATTTAGCACGGAATGCCGAGCAATGTTAGTTTTTGCTAGTTCCTTGAAACACACACTGAAATTGCAATAATCTGTTTTTCACAACGTGAACTGTACGGTGCATTACCACAAGAACAGACATACCTGCCTGCTATAGTGTTCGTAGGACAAAGTCATTATACACACCACCATACAAACGAAAAACACATTTGGACCTCGGAAAGAATTTTTTTTTTCCACATTTTTAGAGTGGCCCCATTTTAAAGAGAACACAATCTTAAAATTAATCTTGAGTTTGGTACTAGGCATGCCGATAATCAACCGGTTATACCAAGATTCCACCACACCACCGTTTTAAAAAATAAGGTAAACTGAATAGGTTTTTTAATTTTGATAAAAGCATTTTCGGTTAAAAAAAATTGAATGCATACTAATTATAACTGGTTATTCTAGGTAAATTAAATTATAATTATTAGTCATACAGACTAAATTACAGTAAAAGGACAAATTAGTATGCACACTATGGTAACAATATATAAAGCATCAGTATCGCAGTAGACCATGTTGCTTGCAGAAACCAATATAATCTATAAATAGAGCAGGTCATTATGTAAGCGGAAAATAATAATTGAAGTTGAATCATAGGTCAAGATAGAGACGTTAAGAGAATTCAGTAGGAGGCCAAATTGTGAGTGTTAGAAAAGTTAGATGTTCAACATTTGTAACCGCAAAATTTTAGGATTACATGAAATTATGCAAAACTACTAAAGGAAATGGAGCTGTAAAATGTCTAGATATTTAAAATTAGAATACATTGATCTAAATCATGACAAATTGGGTGTCTAGTTTGCAGTAGAAATATAATTTGACGACAACAGTAACCAGAGCCTCTGCTGCAAAAACACTTATTATCGTATCATGCTGCAAGTAGGCTTTGGCAGTCAATAACCATATTATATTTTATATTAATTGCAAGGTACTGCAAGATTCGGCTGTACTCTGCACAAGCTTATTGAAACTGGAGCATAGACGAAGGAAAATACATTATCTGATTTGAAAAATCATAATTTACATCTCACCATGCTGATGTAAGGCAACATGTGATACAAACAACACAAAGCTATGAACTCAGTGTGCTAAATAAGGGTACTGCAAACAGCTAGAGCCACATTGTAGGGGGGGGGGCGGCAAAGGGGGCTTAAGTCCACCCAAGCCATTGCTTAAAAAAATTGATTTACATAATTCTGCCATACACTTACCTTCAGAAGTTGTACAGTCACATTTTAAAATAAGGTACTTTTTAGCTCATTACTAATTGTCAAGCAGTATCAATTATTGTAGTATTTTAGTATAAAACTTAATAATACTGACACCCACGTTTGAGTTAAACTAGAGCCCCCCTCCCCCGTATAAAAGAAAAAGAGGCATCGCTCCCGACCTAGATTCAAACTAGGGTCCCTCTATTGATCTTAGAACACCTTCACCACTATGCCATCGATGACAGGAGCAAAGCTTCTTTTCTCCAAATTTAAGGTTGTAAGATATTACTAGGCTCAACGGAGAGACGCTGGTTCAAATTTAGGTGGGGGGGGGACTGTCTCCTTTTCTCCTATTCCAAAGTAAGTTTTAGCTGAGCTCAAACGTTTAATAAATCCCAAACAAAAAAACCTCAAAAATTTGCCCGATTGATTTTGTGTGTTGGTCATTATTTGACAATTGTTAGCCCTGAGAAGAGCAATAACACCTTACAGTATTTTAGCATCTTGTACATTTATTAAAATATTTGACAGATTTGAAGGAGGTTATGATTTTTATCAACCCCTCCCCTAGAATTACTTATATGGGTGCCACTGGCTACAGCTGGTCTAACTGAGCAGCTTTTATATGGACTGCCTTGAGATCACTTGCAACTTCCATCACTATACTCCATTGCAACGTAAGAATATACCTTTGTTGTTATCGACTGCCAAATTACAACTAACTTTCTGCCATAATAGAAATAGTTCTAGCTTTACACATTCCGTCTTGGAATTTGCGGGCATTGAAAAACCAGTCCTTAAAGTAAACTCTGTTGCTACGGGAGATCTTGCAATTTTTGGGGTCACCGCAATTTTACGGCGACTTTTAGGATTATTAAAGCCACCAGACTTTCAGCTATTCATGAGCTCTTGGCGTAATTGGGCATTGCTGCATGTATTCGGCTAGAAATGTTCAGTGTGGATATTTTTTTGGTACTCTGGCCTTTCCCACAGAGCTAATGGTCCTTTTTTAAAGTTGAAATGAAGTACAGCTAAAGCTATGTGCAACTCCCTGCTTATCATCACTACACCTCCCCTTTACCACCTTTCAACACAATAACACTTCACCCCAATAGTTTGGACAAGTGACCAATCGGCTCTAGAAAGTCAATGACTTTACCACAACAAAATGGCCAACTCACTTGCTGGACATCGACTCCACAGAGCATATATGAGGTGTATTGAAGGCTGTGACCATCAAGCCCTCTCGCATCTGTGCCTGCTTTACCACAAGTAGTCTTGGATTGTTAGGCAATGCTATCTCCACTCGTTTTACAGATCTTTATTGGATAATTACCAACATGTCTGCTGTTACGTTTGCAAAACACTGTGCAATAAACTATTAGGTAAGCATATGTAATATTTTGTTCTTTCAGTGTAGCTAGTACTAACGATTAAGAACGTAAAAACTAATGAAAGGAGATTCACTAGCAAACCTTTACTGAGTGTGTTCTTTGTTGGAATCAAGACAAAACACGTGCAGGGTTAAAATTTAATCATATGACTTCTGTCATTTTATTGCATTTTGCAAATTAAGCGCCAGCATACGAACTTATTGCTGTATTGAATTTTACCACTTTACACCAGCAGGACATTCCTTTGCTACAAGTACAATAAACAACTTGATTTTTCAACCATTTCAAATACATCGTATAACGATGATTATATCAGAGACAGCAAAAAATGCACCCCCCCCTCCCAAACAGGGAAATTTTCTTGTACTTGTTTAGATTATGGTAATCCCTTCTAGTTAGGCATCTTATCATTTGTAGCATACCTTTTAGTCACCCTTTTAATAGTACTGCTTCCACAACATTCTCCGCGACAGTGTTTTTTTTTAGTTATAGTAAAAAAGATACATTCTTAGCTTTCACATAAAATGCACCCGGCATTCTTGAATGCAATAGAGACATTTTCTCTGGATACAGCTGATATTTCCAAAGTTGAAGTCTTTAATTCTGTCACGTTTTCGAATGAAACAGTGGCGTCATGCCTATCTGATGCTATTAGTCAGCAGGGGCTGTGGGAGACATCTACCCCACAAGATACATACTGATTCAAGAAAAATTGCTTCAAAACTGATCAAGAAAAATCATCTCATACATAACATTTCATCATGGTAGACAGTTATCACAATTGTTAACGTCCACAATGATGAATTTTGAAAAAAAAAAAGAGGTACGGAAACTATTGCCAAAATGGAAGTGGTTACCATAATGTAAGTACCATTTTTTTTTTTGTCATGTAAATTATTCATAAAAATACAATCATTTTACAATAATGCACATAAGGTAATCAGAAATCCCCACACTACGTGATTTTGTTGCATTTGAGGATGGATCGATGGAATTCTTATTTCTTTTTAACATTTTGGGGAGAGGAACAGAAAAGCCCAGATTTATATCTGAGCAGGTGTCCAGGATTGAAAATTTTAAAAGACAGCAGATTTTTATTCAACCACTTTTTTAAAATGGAAATTCCACCTTAACCTTTGGAATTCGTTTGATTCACTCTTCCCTGAATAACGTATCCCGCACCCCAACCCCCCCTCTTTTTTGTCCCATGGAATTCTGAAAAATTCTGTGAAATAGTTTCTAATAATAAATGCCCCCACCTTCATTGGCAGGTCTTTAGTTTTTAAATTGTCCAAATAAAACTTACACGGGTACTGATGAGATTTAGTGATGCAGTTTCAATCAGAGAATTCATACTTGTGCAAAGGATTTCAGTTGATCGCATTTTTAATACTGCACCAGTTAGAAGTCTGTCAAAAGTGTGGAAACACAAAATGACGCACATAATGGTAATGTAAGGCTCCTAGCAGACCCCCCCCCCCTCATAAAAAAAAGGGTTTCTTTTAAACAACTGTCTTTTAATTTTTAAAGAGAGCTCTCTACATGTTTATTCAGAATAGTTTTATAAACATTAGTCCTATTCATATAGAGCAGGGTTGTCCAACGTATGACATGCGGACAACTGCTTGCAATACTTTTTTTTTTTCAAACAGCATGGAAACCATGGAATATTGAAACACCGGAACATGGGTAACCACAATAAATTACAGTGGAAAATTTTGATGTCTAATTATAAAGTCCATTTCTTTTATTTTATACGAAACTCTCTGAAAGTACTGGCCAGCAAATCTGTAAAAAATTTTCAAGTGGCCTGCTGCCCGAAAAGGTTGGACAACTCTGTTATAGAGCAATTATAAAAAAAAAATTATATTTTGCACCTAAAAAATTGTTTAAAACAATCTAAAATTTAGAAGGCAATCTCACAATTATCAAAACTCAAAAAAATCCAATTCATTAAATTACATTATTCCATATCAGTGCATGGGGGATACCTTCTTAGTCTCAGGTGTTTTTGAATTTAACGTATGTTAAAATTAAAGAAA
>QLNU02014176.1:46846556-46902557 GCA_006491805.2 Dysdera silvatica | reverse complement strand
AATGAATTAAAGATGGTCTTTTCTTTAATTAAACTATATGGTTTAAGGCAGATTATAGTCAAGTATGACAGAAGGATAAGCTAGTAAAGGAGACATATACAATAACCAAAAACGATAATTTACAATGTAATTAATAGAACAAGTTTAAATTTAAACTATAAAAACATTGTAATTATTTTACTATTTTTATAATAAGCGACTTTTTAAAAAACTTGAAGTTTATAGTGCAAAGTCGAGCCATCTTGGTTTCTTTGAAAATCTGTCAATCACTTTATTTACATCAATATGAATGTCTCTGTGGGTGTGTATTAAAAGTCTCTTCTGTCATCCGCGTTCGAAGCCAAGTTTGACGGGGCTTCAACGATAAAAAACTACGTTTTGCTGAAGCAACACTTACTGAAAACGTAGTTTGAAAGGCAAGTAGCTTATAGATTCGTGGAAAAACGTCTTGATCGCATTTCTCCAAGACTTAGAGACTTTGGACGCCTGTGTAAGACTTTTATTTATTACAGTCGTAACAAACAACATATAAAATATTCTTCATCGTCTTTAATTTTTTTTCTTATTTAAGCCTGATGGAGGTGGGGGCGATCTCCCAAGTTGTTAGTACATTATAAATTTAATTTGTTACGAGACCAATGTTGAGATCAAGTACTCTCTTAATTTATTTTTAAATTTTTTAATTCCGTTTAATTTTTTTATATCCTCGGGTAATTTATTCCAGAAGTCAGGACCCTTGAAATTAATGTTACTTCTCCCTGTTTCAGTTCTTATTTTCGGCAAGATTAAGTCATTATATTTCGGGCAAATATTTCTTTCTCTTTCATTATATTTAATTTTTATTAACTCCGTGTGCTTGTTTTCTTTAATTCTTTCAAACATTTTAATCAAAATACAGTATTCGTGTATTAATTCAAATGGTATGATATTGTATTTAATTAATATATTTTTCTATCAGCTATTACTTCAAAAAAGTTTATTGTAAACTTCTTACTATGCACTTTGAAAAATTCTCAGACAGTCTCTAGTTCCAGTTTATTAAGAATTTGTTTCATCATGTTTGCCTTAGCTTTTAAAAAAAAAAATCCTCAATCATAGATTTTTATTTTAATTTTTTAATTTTCAAATTTTAATTCTTTCTAGAGTTTTCTACGTTTCCTTTAGAAAATATTTTTACTCCTTTAATGCGGGATTCGCAAAAATCTTGTTTATTAAAACCGATTAAATTCTAATGTATTTAATCGTCATATAAAAAAAATCCTTATTTTTCTCGTTACATCCGGAAACTTTCTAAATGCGTGCTCGTTATAAGGGGGTTCTACAATACTTGGAAGCTTTACCAAATGTTTTTGATTGAGAAGGGATGAAGTGAGAGGAGCTGAAAATTAATAAAAGGAAATTAAATATATATTTAAACGCTGATCACTTTCAATAAATGATTCAAGTGTTTGTAATAGAATATACGTAATTTGAACATTGTAGCTACTTTTGTAGATTTACTTCGACTTTATTTAATCTAACAAATTCATACCAAGAAAACAATTGTTAAATTTACGATATTTTCGTGCGGTAAACCTTATCCATAATTAACCTGTTAACTGGGTATGACGACATTTTTCGTCATGCCCGGAAGACTACCAAAATGCGAATGACGACATTTTTCGTCATACCGGAAGTCCCAAAATGCGAATGAAGACATTTTTCGTCATTCCCAGAATGCTACGCATATTAAACCAAAAGTATCTCAACCTGTTAACTGGATATGACGACATTTTTCGTCATCCCCGGAAGACTACCAAAATGTCCACCGCAAAATGTATCTCTCCGGCTACTGAAGGTTAACACGGTTAGCATCTAACGTTAATTTATGGAAACGGCCTTGGCTGTGCATTGATATCTGGCCGATATTCGGAGTACCGTTGTCAAAATGTGACCATTAAAGGAGGTTTGCACGTATATTGGGGACATGGAACACTGACACCAACATTGCAGCGGCCTCCCCCTGAAAACATGGCGCCCGGACACCAGGACCACGTTGTCCTTCTTTTCGGCGATTTGAAAATGGCTATATTGGTCACATCCCAGACGGTGAACACACATAACAGATTCTTGAAACGTAATATAATAAACTTAGCATATGATAAGATGATTAAGAATTCATGAAGCCGAAAAAGATGATTCTCATATTCTAGAAAGTTTGACGACATTACTGCTAACTCGCAATATTACGAGAAATTTGCTCCATTGGTGTCAATTGAAGTAATAATCTATGTTCTCCACTCAGCGAAGAAGAAAAGTCCGAGAGTTTATAATTCTGAAATTGGCATCACTTGGAACTTTTGTTTGCGACTGTGTATTATCTCGGTCAGCGAGCACTGTGTAGTAATTACTATTGTGTACTCGTTGCTGCCCATTGATAACATGGAACTAGAAGTATGCCGTACATAGTGTCCTTGAATCTTTCCCCCAGCCGTAACGATTTTTCGTTTCAATCCCATCTGGGGCGGAACTATGAGCTAAGCATTCCTCATGTTAAATTATTTATTTGGTTAGTAATTATTCACCCAGAGCTGAATTAATTATTAAATGAGATAGGCATGTTTCTTAAGACATCAAGAAAAGGGACACCACAGAAATATTATACAGAATATTGCGCAGAAATATTCTAGCCATAGCCGAATCAGGGGCGGGCTGAGCCGGGGGCTCCCGAGCCCTCATGGGCGATAGGACTTGCGCCTTCGCTTTCGCTTTCTTTTTGGTTTTACGGCTCAAAGACTACAGTGGTCATGCTGCGCCGGGACCTACTGTTTTCCGAGGAATCCGAACCTCTTAAGGCCTAGGGAACCAAACCCCGGACTACAGTGAGGAGTGCGAGCTTACGCCTTCAAATGTGCAAATCCAAGGTATGTGCCCTTTGAGAGGACCCAGTCCACCCCTTAGCCGGATTTACCATAGACCCTATGATCCAAAACTGAAAATGATGCAGCTGAACTAGCTTCCACAAAAACGGGGCCTCCACAATAAATGAAAAAAAAAAAGAAAAATCAGAAATACACACATAAAAACATATACAGTCGAGTCTCTATTTAACGAAGTGCCATCGTTCCTCTGAAAAACTTCGTTATAAGGAAAATTCGTTAAATAGAAATTAACATAAATTGTAAAACTTAATTTCGATAAAATGAAAAAGGGTGAATTTAGACAGTAACTCATTTTATTAGACACTTTTTTTTCCAACAAGTTTAAATATTTTTCATATACAAATACGTAAATATTAATAACAAAAAGAAAAGGCCGAAGCTTACCTTGCACCTGTATGATCCTCATACAACATATTTGAAACAGAGAAATAATCACTAATTTTGCTTTGTACAAGTATCTTGTTAAAAACGTTTTATTTATAGAAATTCTCACACTTTTGTAAATATCGAAATACGTCATCTGTAACATTTTCTTTAAACTGTAATCTCCGTCGGAATTGTTTCGAATGCTTTTAATCACTTTACCATGTGAAGGTTTTTCAATAGTCTTTTTATCTTCATCATCTCTTACTGTAAATTCTTCATTACATTTCTTAACATTTTGCAAGATTTCATGCTCCATAGGATATTCAGCGGTCACGACGTTCAAAAAATAAGAGAGCTCTGTATGTTCTTCAACACCCCATTGTCTTCCTAATCCACCTCTGAAGTTTTTGCACCTTTGAAGCATCTCGGGGTTTTACTTTTTCCAATAACTAGTGGTTTTAATTTTTCTTCACCAGTCATATTCGCACAGAGTAGCACAGTCATTCTTTGTTTACTATGTTTCCCTCCGAAACACTTGTCGTCTTTGAATGTTAAAGTTTTATTCGGCAGACACTTAAAAAATTTGAGATCAGTTTCAGCTGCGTTAAAGATGTCTTTTGCCTGATAATCTTTCCAAAGTTTTACAGCATCTTTTTTCCAATTTTTCACATGTGTCTTCTGATTCATCTGCGTTTTCTCCTGATAGGATTTTATACGAGATTCCATGTTTCTTTTTAGATTTATCTAGCCACCCAATGCTTGCTCGAAGTTTTCGAGTGCCCCAAATCTTTAGCAAAATGCAGGGCTTTTTGTTGGATCACAGGACCGGAGAGTGGCAGATTTTTATCCCGAATTATTCTTACCCATTTGAAAACAGCGACATCAATGTCTGTATACAAACATGGTTTAAATCTTTTTCTGTTCACATTTACACCATTTTACTGTTGAATGGTAATTACAGAACTATTTTTTAAAGTTGACACACCGCTTGCGGCTATACTGTACTTTATGGCCACATCTTTCGTTTTCATTCCTTCATCAACATCAGTTATAAGTTCCACTTTATCCGAAAGACTCAAATCTTTTCTTCTCAACATTTCAAGCAAGTTGTGTGTGACACACGTTATGTATTGACTGAATAGAAATGGTCTTTTACAGAATTTTCAGTTTGCTTTACTTTCAAAAACAAACTCCCTTGAAATTTTGCATTGGTAACATAGGAACAAAACCACAATTTTCAACTTATTCCAGATGTTCCGCACATGTCCCCTCCCCTCCATTGAGGTCAACCCCATTTTCAAACAATGCAACACGTATTTGCGAGAAGCAAATTTCGTGGCTTAGCAACACCTGAAGAGTGATACATCCCCGCTGTTTCGAAGTTCCCAGTTTAGAACAATAGAATTATTTATCACAACTGGCCGTATGTCCACAATACAGAAGGCTACCTCACCTCCATCTTTTTGCTTAAAATGCTCAACTATCCCTTCTAGCTAACCATCCCGCTGAAAAATTGTAAAAGGTAAATTAAAAAAAAAATCAAATTCTTTATAAAAAGAACTTCGTTATATAGAAATTGTTTTTCGTAATATGGAGACAAATTTACATGTTAGTGCCATTCAAAGTCAAGGTTCCGCCGAAAATTTCATTAAATAGAAAACTTTGTTATATGGAAGTTCGTTATATGGAGACTCTACTGTATATAAATAGCTATTACCACAATGAGTACTTAAAAACCATGGTACAAACTAATGTTGTTAGTTATGATTTGTTTGAAATGCTTCATTTTGCCACAATCTTTCATCTAAAAAACAAAAGAAATATGGAGCGATTTGCAATTCTCTGTATGAACTTTAAACACTGAAACAAACCATTTTCATTCATGAACTTTTTTCTACTTAGATAGAATTTAGCCAGGCTTTCATTGTAATTCATTTGTATTTGTGCAATAGCTCTTTTATTTCCATTGGTAGCCTCATACACTAGATACGTATCAGTCATCTCATGTCATCATACATTTTAAATGACCATGCTGACCATACGCATACGCATGTTTTTAAATTTTTAAAAAGTACTGGTTTTTACTACAGTCTTTGATTTTACCATGTTTGGCGCAGTATAGCCCAGATGCTCTTGCGCCATAAAAAAGCCAAACAATCATCTCAGCATTCATAAAAACTGGCATTTACACATATGCTGCCAATCGAAACGGAATTGCTGAGGTACAACTACACATTCTAATGAAAGCTTAGCTAAATTCTTCTTAAGCAGACATATATTCAATAATGAAAGAGGGTTTTTTGGTGCTTAAAGTTTTGAATCACCTTGTATTAAAAATGTTAGCCAATTATGAAAAAAAAATATTTTTTTTTCCTTGCAGCCGTACAACAAATGTAATATCACCATTTGGCAAAAGCAGTGGATGAATTTTACGCAGGTGCAAGATTTTTCATGTGTATCAGAAGGAAAGAGATGTTAAACACTTTTCCGTTTCTACCTGCATTGTTGTAAAATTGTGCAATGAGTGTTAGAGCAAGTAGATATGCTATGCTGTTATATACTACATATAAATGCAAAGCATTATTCTTCTATGCATAAAAAATTGTGCATTTATTTTGTCATGCTTTTAAATTTGTGATGGGCTACATATATTTTTATCGTTCAGCATGCTTTTAATTTGGTCATTACTATGTACTTTAAAATTGTAGTGAAAATAAATTTATACTTTTCTTTTCTTACTATTATTTAATTGATTGAATTATACAATTCTTTTATTAGTAAATTATGTATCGAGAGGGCCAGAATCAAAGGGATGCTTGTGAAACAGGTTTTGCAAAAATGATATTTAAACCAAAGGTAGGAAACTCCCTTTAATTTAAACATAAAAAGGAGTCTCCTTTTAGGCAATATACACATACAAGAGAATAGCCACATACTGAGGTGCTCAAGGCATCGGGATGATAAGTCAAAGATCGCTGGTTCAAATCCAATCCGAGTGTGTGACTTTTTTTTTTTGGCCTAAAATATAAGTTCCAATATGAATCATACAAAAGGGGAGTCCAAAACTTAATTGTATATGATGTTGAAAGTTGCATTTGGCATTTTAGAACTTTGTTTTGTATGAAATATGTGATAGAAAAAACAGTATCTTTTTTTTAAATCATTGCTAGTTTCCTATATTAACCCTATAGTTGTTTGAATTGTATGAACTTTGAACATTTTCTAAAAAAATAACTGTTACTCATACCCCATTGCTTCTGACACCCTTAATTTCAATAAATCAATTTCTTTGGACTCCCCCACCCTCTTTAATATGTTTTGTCTTTTTTAACACTACAAATAACATAGATTGTGTGGGGGTGGGGAAACTTTATCCATTAGGGCATGCTTATAGCAAAGATTATTCTAGGATTAAAAAGGGGCAGAGTGCTGCTCTAAAAAAAGGCCATTTTGAACTTTCAAGGACACTCAAAAACAAGGAATGAGTATATGCACGCTAGGCATGGCAAATGTCATTAATTATGTAAGTTTAATATAATTAAATTATTTAACATGCTCATTGTCTGAGGTAAAGATTTAACATGTTCTTTTTTTTTACTACGTTCACATTCATTTCAACTGCTATTAATTCATAAACATTTTTGCAACAAATAATCAGTAATAAAACATTTGCAAGAAAATGTATATAATAGAAAAAAAAATCACTGAAATTTTAAGCATATATGAATTTTTGTTTTGTTACAAAATTACAGATCATGAATTTTTTTCAAGATTGTAAACAAGTGCCTGTTTTCTGCGTCCTTCCATTTAAGTACTGCTTAACTGAAACTTATTGAACCATTTAATTTTACCATCATTATTTTATTGAATTGTTCAACTTTGAGTCTTATTTATTTTATTAGTCAATATTAATTTTAGCTGAGAAAATATCCCCTCTACTTCTGCATTTGATATTGCTAAGGAACACGCAATGTTGAATATCATATGTTTTGCCAACAATTATCTGTTTATTTTTTTCAAACCAAATGTTTTTTTATTGACATTTACATGTCATTTTTCTTAATAATACTGTGACATTTCAGGTGCCATCGCGTACATTCTCTGAATACAGAATATCGTGGCCATAGCTCCAATGGAAGCCTAAAAAAGGGATGGTGGCTCCGGGACACTCGATACAGCACTGACATGCGGCATTTCAAGTGCCTTCGTGTACACTTTTTGAATATGGAATACTGTAGTCGTAGTTCAAATAGCAGCCTGGAAATCAGATGGGGGGGCTCCGGGATCTCCCGATACGGTCCTGACATGCGATATTTCAAGTGCCCTCACGTACACTCTCTGAATACGGAATATCGTAATCGTAGCTCCAATAGCAGCCTAGAAAAGGATGGGGGCTCCAGAACCCTCCGATACGGCCCTGACATGCAACATTTCAAGTACCCTCGCATACACTCCCTGAATATCGAATATCGTAGTCGTAGCTCAAATAGCATCCTAGAAAAAGAATGCAGGGCTCGGACCCCTTCCCCGATACATCCTTGACTGCATAGTACAGGCATAGAATGTGAAATATACAAGCACAAACTAATCTTAGTAGTACATAAGTGGAAGTATAAGTGTTTAACATTGTCACAAAAACAAATCTGTATATTAAGGGATTGCAATCTGTTATGTATAGGTTTGACAGGAAATAATTAAAAAAGAAATTTATTAGACTGTTTATTTCATCTCAGACTTATTGGGGAGATCCATTATAAGAACTGGCTCCTGTCCAAATTAGCCTTGATGATCAATTCGCTACTGTGTTATTAATACATTTAGTAAAAAGATAAAATACCTTGGTTTATTATAGACTGTGTTTTTTTAATCCCCCTTTCCTCGGTTTAATCTTGGAAAATGAAAGACAGGTTTAAAAACAAAAAGTATTTATTCACTGTTTAAAAAATTAGAATGTACGAGAAATGAGAACTCTGTTTCAAGATAATTTTATGAGCAACATAAAATCCAAAGTAAGAACATTGACAATCTGTTGGAAAAACAGTGAAATATTTCCTGACTAAAATGTATTAACACAAAAGTGAAAATCTTGAATGAAGGTATACATTTTCAGAAACATTGCATTAAGGTACAATATTTTTTCAACATTTCATAACAGAAACACGTACGACTGCGTAACACATGCCCTTGGCCCAATAGTTAAAAGTGCATTTTTCTTTCAAGCCAAATGATTTGACTTTTCTCGAAAGGAATTAAGCTTAGCTTTCATGCAAAAACATTAAGCATTGGAAGAGTGTTAATTATTCGGCACTACTACGAAATATGGTTATTTGGTAATTTTGCTTCAAATGTGATTTCCTGGTCTCCAGTTTTTATGGCAACTATGCAAGTTTTCTTTTACAAACTGTATATGCCTAATCTTTTCACAGCTTCCATTTTGTTTTTAGAACTAAATTCACCTTCTTCCTTAATTGCAGCCATGTTGAATTTTGCAAACAGTGTTTTCTACTTTATGGTATCTTGGGACCATGAGTTACATCTAATAAGCATTCGTGATGTCATTGCAGGTATATTTACATTTTTACCCTATACTTTTGCAAGATTTACTAACTCACGACGGTGCAGGGCCTAGATTCAATGCCACAATCCAGATGGGGGGGTGTGGGACAGTGGCGGATTCACTGGGATGGGGAATTGGGGCAATTTCCCCCTCCCAAATCCAAAAAAATGTACTAGAAATCGGTTATGATAAGTGCCGATTAATGACCAACCGCATATAAAGACGGAATTTTTACAAAAAGTTTGATTTCCTATTTTATTTATTTTTTAAATTGCTCGTTAAATTCGGGGTCCAAAAAAAGACTTATTCGTTAAAAGCGGTTAAATTGTCTTGCGCTTAATCAAATTATACCAAACAAAATCCATATTTTCCTCGCTATATCTGGAAACACATTAAATGCAAGATTGTTATAAGTGGGTTTTACTGTAGTTGGCATCCCCCCCCTCCCCCCAAAGTTGCTCTCCGTATCCTCCTCTAGGTGTGGTGAAGTCCCTCTCACTAGGCATCCACTGATTCAGGAAAAATACCAAGGCCTCAAGTTTTGTAAACACAATAGTTTTTTTGTTTTGTTTTGTTTTCTTAACAATTCAAAATTTTCGTTTGTTTTTTTTTGCGATTTTTCAAAAGGGCGGATATGTAACAACGTACATAACTGTCATGTTGGAAATTGCCCAAAGTCGCCAAGATTACCATGTTTCGTAATTATACCAATTATTCCTTTAAACCAACAGTCCCCAACCTGGAGTCAGTGACAAGCGTGCATGAGAAAGCTACAGTAATTCTGTTTTCACTGCACTTTAAGAAGAACAATGATCACTGGAAATATTAAAGATTAATAGTTAAGGACTAACGATGTTGCACAAATTTTTATTTTTAGAATTCTGAGTAATTAAATATATTAATATTGCATTGCCAAATATGAAAGTTAAAGGTAACATAATGTAAGTAGTATTGTTCCATTAATCTAAGTGGCAACAGTCCACAGAGACCAAGGTTCCAAATTATTCGAAATTCAATCGTAAAAATTTAGTTCTTGAAATTTCCATATTTTTTTTTTTAAATACAGCCAAGACCTATTTATACAGAACTTGGACATATAAATGTTCCTTCCATGTATCCCCTGAACTTTGTAATATTTATCAGCCGCTATGGATATATCAAAGTTTATGTATATTGGAATATTTTCACAACTCCCTTTAGCTTCGTTATATGTGTGTGTTTAACGGTATAATCAGAGCTTTTATATCACGCTCTTCTAACATACAAATCCTGAGACCTTATTTGAAGTTCTTGATAATAATAATTCTTCAAAAAGAAATTTGAGTGAACACTGAAATAACATGTCCTTTACTCTGACACTGTATTAACAAAACATTCACTTGTGCTACTTACGTATGTTCAATTTTTTTTTTATCTTACTTTAAAAATATACCATCAACATAAACAAATCATAATAATGTATTATATATAAATATATCCTTGGTAAGACCTCCAAATCCACCAGGAACTGAAGCGGCCGACACGGGAATCTCTCCAGAATTCAAGCAAGCCACACCATGTAAAAGGTTGAGAACTACTGCTTTAGCTAAGTATACAGAACTTAACTTGTCCATGTTTCGATGATTCTCACGTCAAAAGTAAATTTCCTCTATCGAGAAAATTTATTTCATGGCTTGACACCTAACTTTACATTTCCACAGCCGAGTACGAATGTTTGAGGAGTTAAATATAATAATTTATATGTAAATATTAACAAAATAATCAAACTTTTCAAGGAAATTATATTGAATGCATTTACATTATGTGACTAGAAAAAGATTTATGGCAAAACGAACAGTAATTGTCTTCGAAGATAATGCCATTTTCATGGACCAATATTAAAAAAATAGTATTTTTAAATAATGTCTAAACTGCTTGGAAAGTGTAATAAGAAAGTGAGATGCCAAATACTAGGAAATTGGCAATACAAATTTCACACTGTGAAAATAAAAATGCATTTTTTTACAAACACAGCGATATTTCCTATCATAGGAAGAAAAAAAATCCACTCTGTGTGACATTTTTCCTTCCAGAAGGCTATATATCAAAAACTTCATTCTCCAACATTCAAAATTGCACTTATAAAATTACCATTATGAATAAAAATATCTGCTACTTTTTAGTGCAAATTTTATAATCCTGATTAAAACCGCACTAAAAATAGGTTTCATAATAGAGTTACGACAACGAATGGTAGCTGAAAGCAACACGGTTTACACTTGTGTGTCCAGGATTTTTCCTCTTTAAATCTGCACCACCTTTTTTCCATACACAACATAACTAGCACTTTATTTTCAAAGGTGATATACAGGATGCTTGCTGACAAAACAAAGCCTGTTTGAATACGCAAAAGCTGCTAGAACGTTAACCCTTTTCAGTGGTGGTGTAATTAATAGTACAATTTGTATAATTCAATTAGAGAACTAAACATAGCTGAACTATTAAAATTAAACTAGTGAAGTCTGGCTTAAAATCATTACAATTGAATCGACGCATTTAGTAGTATAACTGCCCAATAAATTGTAGTATATCACAGCAATTTTAACTTGTGACAAAAATAAAAATTCAATATTCCTATGGTAAATGGATGAACATTCTTATATGGTAATGAAAAATTACATTTCACAAAAATAACTACGGTTTAATATGGCAGAGTATTTTTTAATACTATAGTGTTCACACATCATTAAATATAAAAAGAACAAAAATTATTTACATTAAATCATCTCCAAAAGTTCATTTTCGACAGTATTTCTGATCCTAGCCATGCTTCTAAATACAAAATACTAATAATTAAATATTAAACAAAAATTTTTATAAATGTACCTAAAAAAATTAAATGTACACCTTAATATATTTGGGAAGCACTCTCTCATCATAAAAAAATTATACATGGCATATAAAAATTGATTATAGAACTTTAATTTTTAAAAAGTGTGAAAAATACAAAGTTCCTTAACTTTATATTTACAAGGGAACCACTTTTGTGGAAGCTCGTACTTTGAGACAAGACATATCACAAATGATAGTCCATAAGTACCTTATTAAGAATATGAAATCAGCATTTTGTGAATAGCATATAAATGTTTTTTATTAATATTCAAAGTCCAAAAATCGCATGTATTTTTTGATGAAACATTTATACTTCATGCCGATATCGCCAATTCTTCTCACATAGCCAAATATAAGTATTAAAAAGCTTAGTTTTTATAATTTTTTAAAATACTCTGAATGATCTGTCGTGTACTTTTATAATTTTATTCGTTAAATGCAACCACCTTCTTTATTCGAATCGAGTTCAGAAATTATTATCTTCATATACAGTGACTTTAAATATTAATAAAAAAATTTATATGCTATTCGAAAAAAAAAAATCATATTTTTAATAAGGAACTTAGGGACTATCATTTGTGATAAGTCTTGTCTCAAAGTGCGAGCTTCCACAAAAGAGGTTCCTTTGTTAGATAATCAATTGCTGCATATACGTTATTTATAGAATTTGTCTTTAAAAGGAGAGTTCATTAGTTGTATTTTTATGGCACAGGGGTAGCAAGGGTCATAATGCGCCAATTTAAAAAGAGAGAGAGAAAAAAAAAAAAACTAAAAATAATCATTACTATATAAAAATAGGTTATTGGACTTTTCATTTTTAAACAGGGAGGAAAAAATACAGATAAGGTTATGAACAATAGATAACAAACTATATGTTATGGAAAACGGATATTATTTTTCTTTGGCATGTAGGCAGTTATCTATGCCTTTCAGAAAGTCCATGGTTATGGACTTTCTGAATGCCAAACTACAATCTAATGGCATCTGGTATTTTAACTGTATGTAGATTGAAATATAGTAGAGTAAATCATGTTACAGGAAACTGAAGCAAGATCATTGCTCATAAAAACTTCTAAATAAGTCAATGAAATTTTTCCATAACATAAAGATGATGACTGCTATGATCGGTTATGGTTTGATGGTTGTTCATTCAGCATTTAATTGGGTTTGCATTATTATTATTATTTATTCCAGGAAATTCCTTGAATTAAGACTCTGTACTTCTTAATTAGTAAAAATTTATTGAAATGGGATAGTTTAGCAAATATTAGTTTGTGTTTAGCTTGTCATGAAAAAGATGATCATGCATTTGATGAATGTGATGGTATGTGCCTGTTTTAAAATCTTTATTTACTAAAGTACATAAATACCGTGATGTTTCTTACAAATTTGGTATGTTTAAATTGTAAAGTTTTCAGATAAAACACTTGATGCCACATGTTCAATATAAGCACACATTTTTTAAACTAAAATTATGTGCTCTTTATCCCATTTCATTACGATCCCATCTCTGTTTCAATTATCGTATAACTTACGTGATTTATATGTACCTTATCAAAATTATGACGTGATTTCGGCTATTTTTTTTCATATGGCAAAAGCGTGTCTGCTTAATATATTCAAAAGCAATAGCACCACAGGTCGGTACAATGTGCACCAAATGAATTTAGCACAAAGGGTAAACCAAAAATAATTACAAACAATTAATTAATGTACTTTATAAATTCACTAATTACACCTTTTGATCATTAGGCAGTAATGGCTGACCTTTGTCCTTCAGCTTGACCATGTGGTTTAAGTACACCCTTAGAAAAATAGCCGTAAAAACGATAAACACCCCAAACACTCCATACGCAGTTAAACTGTGCTTATAAATGAGACACGATAACAGTATAGCTAATAATTGTCGCACGGTCATAACGATAACAAAAACAACAGGGCCAAATTTAGATATTGTGTAAAATATAAATAGCTGGCCTATAGCTGAGCAGATCGATAAAAGGATGCAATCTGTGAAAAAAGTATGGTATGTGATAAGGAATACAAATGAGTTGGAGAACCCTCCTTGTTGTAACAAAGACACTGATGTAAACAAACATGAAAACAGGTTTACGCCACACATCATTTGTGCGGAACTCATGTGATACTGCTTGAAGAGTTCGCCCTGCCAGTTGGCGGTGAAACTGTCACTGACCATGTATGCGAGGAGAATCAGCAGTCCAGAGAGGGTGGTGGCATGTGTAGCTGATTCGCTAGGAACATTTGATCGTGACAACAGAAATAAAGTCATTCCGCATGATATCATGATGGCTGTCCCATACTCGTGATTTTGATACGTTTTCTTTGACACAAGTTTACCCATGAGCATGACAGGAATTATTTTGGAGGCCTTGGCGAGTACCTGTGTAGGAAAGCTGACGTATTTCAAAGATTCATACTGACACCAACTACTCATAATATTCGAGAAAGAGCAATAGGAATATTTATAGAACGGTGCTCTATGAGATGGCTGTTTAAACAATGTAATGTAAATTCCAGCAAAGATGAATGCAAGAACTCTATTTACAAACACAAGGAACTGCGAATTGGAGAATTTTTCCTTTTTGCCGACATTGTCTTCATAGTCCTTGGTCATAATTTTTTCTTGCAAAACTCCCCAAATCAAATATGAAGTTAGTAAACCAAAGACGCAAAACAAAAGAATCAAAGTCTTGTGAAATGCATTACTGAGCCTAGGCTGGATCTGTGATGCTGGCTCCACATCAGTATCAGAGCTTGCATTTTCATTTCCAACTGCAAGAAATCGTAAACACCTCCAAACACATTTATCGCCTAAAATACAAGATATGCCAAGTTAAAAAAACAAAACTATTTTATAAATATATACAGGCAGTTCTTCCATAATGTGTGTTTTTATAATGCAATTTACAAATACAGGAATATTACTTGTAGAATATGAACTTTTATCAAGGTTCGCACTACTGTGCAGGATTCTCGCAATTTGTTGCTAAATCGCACTTAAAAAAAATAAATAACTTGCACACTTTTCGTACTGAAGGCTCAACAGAGGGACCCTGGTTCAACTCTGGGATCATTAAATTGTATTGATAGCTCCTTTTTGTAGTATGTTGCTAATTTCATTTTATATATACAGGGTGTCCTGAAATTGACTCCGATTCGAAAAATTAATATCTGGAAAACGGTTAATGATAAAAAAAAAATTCTTATGACATATTTGTGTGACAGTAAATAAATTTCTTATAAGAGTATCTCCTTATTTTAGTTACATATTTTTTTCAATAGACGGCGCTGCACTCATTCACAGTGACACTGTCTAACGAAATTTAAGTTACAATATTCTCAAAATGTTCGCTAGCAGCGGCAATGACATGTCATACTCACAAAATAAAATTCGTTGCCGCCTTTTCCAATGTAGCAACTGGAATGGCAATACATGCGTCTGTGATAAACTGTTGGAGTTCCTGAAGTGTTGTTGGATTTTTACTGTACACAATGTCCTTCAAGTGGCCCCATAAGAAGAAATCGCATGGATTCAAATCCGGGAAATATGAGGGCCAATCCATTCTCATTCCAGTTGAGCTGGGATAACTCGATGGAGAGCAATGACTCTATTATCAAAATGTTCATTGATGAAATCAAAAACTGCAGCAGTCCAATGAGGTCTTGCACCATCTTGCATAAACCATGATGGCTGATGTGACCCATGCAAGCAATTTTCTATGGCTACAAATTCATGCCTTATTTCAACGTAGCATGATGAAGTGACTATTTCTCACACGAAACTTGGTCCAATGATCCCTCTGCCGGAAACAGCGGCCCACACGGTCGCTCTTGGCAGATAAAGTGTTCGTGTGACAGACACATGGTTCTGTTCCCCAAATGTGCCAATTTTGCTTATTCACGAATCCATTAATATGAAAATGTGTTTCGTCAAAAAACCATATGGCACTGACATCAATATCACCAACATAAATCATTGCAACATGTCCTTTGCAAAGATCTTTGTTGCACCTATGAAACCATAAGTGGCTGGTGTATTTAAATTTTATATGGGAACATGTCCAGGGACTTTTTCAGTATTACATGCACTGCTGTTTTGCTGAATTGAGCCTGACATGCAATTTTTCGGACTGACTTTTGCGTGCAGCATTCAATAATTTCGTTAACAACTTGCACATTTGCTGGTGTAACGGCCGACCGATGTGGTCATCTGCAACGCTTCCTGTTCTTTCAAATTTCTGGAACCATGCCATTATCGTCTTTTGATCAAGTCCTTTGGGCTCCTGAAATTTACATTGGAAGCTTCGTCTAGTCTACTCTACGTTGCACTGTGTTCCAATCGATGAAATTCGAGTATAATGAAAATTTTTTGCTCTAAGAAATACACCATTTTTGCTGTATTACTGTACATAAGTTAACGGTTCCTACATGTGCCACGACAGAAGGCAAACTACAGGAAATGTGGTGAATCGAAAGCTTATAAAGGGAGGTTGAGCAAGTGCAGCACTATCTATCGAAAAAATATGTAACTAAAATAAGGAGATATTTTTATAAAAAATGTATTCACAGTCACACAAATATGACGTAAGAATTTTTTTTATCACTAACCGTTTTCCAGATATTAATTTTTCAAATCAGGGAGTCAATTTCAGGACACCTTGTACATAATCTGACTCACATTGTGCATTTATTATGTAATTACTTCGTTTGAATGTGGAATTAAATTGAAGTTAGTTTAAAGAATTCAATTCTTGAGTTACCACTTGGATTTTTAAAATCCCACTTAATTTTGAAGTTACAGTGGGATAATCTCGCCTAATATTTTTTCCTAGTGTGAACACCGGTTCATCGAAGGTTTACTATAACATGATTCATTATTAGAGGAACAGTATTTATAAAATGCAAACTTTTGGTGAAAGGTTGGCTGTAATGCTATACCTTTTTGAACAATTGAAGTTTGCGAATTTCTCATTGTTGTCACCACAACTCTGTGCTTGTTATGCCTCATATAAGTAGCATATCACTCAGGGCCGGATTAAGAGCATAGTGGTCCCCAGGGCACACGGAAAAATATGGATCTCTACTTCCTCCCCCCCACACCCCGTATTGCATGGGCAAAGTTCACTCTGCCAGACTCAACAACGTACTAAACATTTTAAAATTCTATTAACACTTTACTTACCAGAAGCCTAGTAATGGGCAGTTTTTCACCAACGTTTAACGACCGGCAAACTATTAACCGATCTTTCGATTACCAGCGTTTTCTGCCAAGAAGCCTATTAATTGGAGTTAATGCCTTTTTGCGAAATACCGCTAATATTCGTAAAGAATTCACATAATGTGCACTCGAATCTTACGGTATTTTCTATGTATTCATTTCAGTTGTAAGTGGTAGGTAAAATGTTAATTCCATATGATATTTTATACAGTAAGTCTACTCGAAAACTTGCACTTTGGTTGTAGCAATTTTTTAAAAATGTCTGCTGAATTAACTTTTGCAGTAAGAATCATTAGAATGGATAACAATGAAAGCACAAACTTCGCATTAAAGGATAGAGATAAAAGTTTTGCTTAACACATTACTGCTCTCTGTCTTTGTTTAAATTTTTATTGCAATACAACTATCATATTATAGGAGCAATTCCTGCAAATATTTCTATTACATGCAAGATTTCTTCTAATCATTATCTGCTGTTTTGACAATGCAAATTCCAAGACAAATAATTTAGCATGTTATATGAGAATAGGATTTGTACAACCCTGAAAAGTACTTGGGGGAAAAAAATAAAAATCTTTTTTTTTTTTCAAGGCCTTGAAAAAGCTGGTCAATCCTTGAAAATTTTGATTCCCAGTCTCCCTTCCGAACACATGCATTATTAAAAAAAAAAAAAAAAAAAGGGGGGGGAAAGGGAACAACGAATGGAAAAAAAAAGGTGTGAACACAAGTTGATTATACGATGCATTTAGTACGCGATCTTCTGGACAAAGCTGTAGGGCGAGTTTTCTCTTGTAACCACATCCAGTATTTCTTAGTGAAAACAGGTGATTGGTTGAAAATAACAGTTTGGAATGCCGTTCGTGATGTCATCCGTAATAGCAGCAATGAATCTAAAATGTTTCTAATCGATGATGATGATTACCATCAAAATTGTGATGGAAGAGAACAAATACATAAACCTAAAATGTAAAATTAAATAATATAATAAAATAAATAATAAGAAGTCAAGGCTGCAGGCAAGTGAGGGAACTTGGAGACCACCCCTCTCCCTCATCTGAAATAGGAAAGTTGATATAGTTTTTTTTATTCCCACCGATAAAAAAAGTCATCCCCCTACCCCTGCTAAAAAAAAACCCACGCACCATCCTCAAAATTAACCCAACACGCTACTGGACTTCGCTTTAATGGAAGTTTGAACAATATATGTATAAAAATTCTGGGTTAATCCATCATGGTGTCACAAACAGGAAATCACAGCAAGAAGGCATGAAGTTGGGGTGACAGTACAGAATACATACCCTAGTACTTTCTTCCTTTTGAGAAGTGTCAAAAGTAGTTGGAAATGGGCTTATGATGTCATGGACTATGCAACGTCACACATAACGGGCATCTGGACCTGCAAGGGTGTTTTCACATGTTTCGTCGTTGTTTAGGCTGTGTTCGTTGAGGGAAATTGTATTATTCCTGAATGGTTGACGTTGTCTTCTTTTGTGGAATTACGGGTTAAAAGAGAAAAGAAATGTGTTGGAGTGGGTTATGAAAGGATAAATTTCATCCGGATATAAGTGTGAGAAGAGATTGTGGGCTAGGCCTCGTTTGAATGACGCTTTCCAATGCCGATGTCAGAAAGCATGACAGGAGGAAGGAAAGAGGGGTGAAAGCTTACAATAAATTCCATTCTTCAAGCTCCTTTCGTCGTCAAAACAGATGACATACTCTTAAAACTGAATCCGAGAGCTGTAAACACCGTCTGCACACTAGCCGGTAGCGGAAGACCAGAACACCCAATGTGCAATCCTTCCGACACATGCGTGGACTTTCCAAAAATCCCCATTAGTGTTTCTATCCAATAATAGTTATTAGCTAGAAAACTAACATCTGACGAAAAGATAAATAATATAGAGGAGATATTTTAAAAGAAATATTTTATAAAAGGTATTTTAGAGGATATATTATGGAGAAGGTATTTTAGAATAGCTATCTAAGAAAAAGTAATCTGGGGAAAGTAGTTCAGAGGAGGTATTTTAGAGAAGGAATTAGGAAGGAATTAGGAAGGAGGTATTTTGGAGAAAGTATTTCAGAAGAAGTATTTTAGAGCAGGTATTTAAAAGGAGGCATTTTAGTAGATATTGCTAATATTTTAGAAGATCTAGCTAATTTATGGCATATTTTGGAATTACTACTACCTAAACGACAACATGCTTGCATTTACAGAATTCGTGCACATACACAGAAGGATTGCATACCAGGCACTCTAGTCTCCCGCTACGGGCTATTATGTAACGTCGATAAAAGGAAAACAAAACATATTTACGCAAAAAAAAACAAACCACTAACAGTCATGTTAAACAGCGGATTCCAAAACATAAAGGTAAGAATTATTCTAAACACTATAAAACTTGTAAATGCTACACTGTTATGGCAACCAGAAATAAAGCGAACGTGAGAAACAGCAACCCAACAAGGAAGTTAGCGTGCTTTTGGCGAAACGGAATTTATTATAAACTTTCACCAGAAGAGGAAAAAGGGGGATGGAGATTCAGAGGATGGGAAAGAAGCAAGTAGGGAAAAATCATAGTCACGAATGAGGAACTATTTGACTCCTACTTTGCGGAATTTCTATGGCAACTCCGGCACAAAAATATACCAGAAAATTTGTTTCCCGCATTTTTAAATGCGGTATTTATTCGGATTAGATCCACCAACAATGCCACCATCAATATGGTAACCCACTTCCCTGCCTTGATATTGCCCGTTATGGCAACCCTTGATTTAGTTCTCAATTTTGCTGTTAAGCATGTCATGATGACGCCACTGTCGTTCCCATAATCCTCGTTCGTCTTTCTGTCTCTTCGCGGTCTAACGTTTCAACACAGACAACCCCCTTTGTTAGATTGAACATGTCTGATCAGCTGAATCTATTTTTTAAATGAATTTTTAAATCTATTTTTCTTTTCAATGAGATTGGTTGAAAGTGCTTGTGTAAGAACTTTTGGAGTTTTTTCCTGTTGGAAGCTGCCAAAATGATCTTTTTGCTACAAACAACTGACAAAACTAATTAGATGAGTTTGATTTATTATTCGGCATCCCTACTTGTCCTCTCTTCCTCCTCTACTCCTTTCTCTGTCTCTCTTCCTCTTTTTCCTTGGATGGAATGTTGGTTTTTAGGCGTTTTTTGGAGTTCGATACTTGGCATTATGGCAGAACTGTTCCCACATGGAAAAATTATTGCACCTCAAAAACGTCTTAAATTCAACAATCCATAACGGCAGACCGCCACTACAGCCGTTTTGAAAAATGTCGCCAAGAGGTGGATCTAGTCTGGATTTTCCCCTTAAACACTATAAAAACTACATACATCCGATAAAGAAGAGCAATAAAGGTTAGTACCTCTTTTTTCTTAAATTCGCTCAACGTACATGTTGTTAAGGTGATGTAAACAACATGGCGGCAAGTGAGTCACTGTTGGCATATGTGTTGGAAACACTTCCCACTAAAAAGCACTAGGGTACGTGTTCTGTACTATTGCCGTAGTCGGCACCATTGGAGACTATGCAGTGACGCCAAAAGGGTAACAATATCACGTTCATTACCCAAAACTCACTCTATTCCCTTAAAAACATTCTGCTAGATTTCCATACTACGTGAGAGTGTGACGTCAGCTAGGCGTGTATGAAGCCCAAATAAGCTGTGAGCAAGTGCGACATGGTTTTCTCGAACGCAAGGAGATTTTTTGCGAATCAGTATTTTTCCTGCATCAGTGAAAGCTTAGTTGTGGGGGTGCCCAAAAAACCATCAGTAAAGCACGGAGTAGTACTCTCCCGCCGTAAAAAGCAATGGCAGCTAGTCACTGTGTGCCAATTGCCAGGTTTTGAGTTCTTGGAAACACTGTGCTAGAATCTGCTAAAATTTCGCTAGTTTTAGGGGGGTAACGAACCCAATATTAGAGCCGCCAAAAGAACTCCAAAACCACTGTTCAAATTCTGGGATTACAGTGCCGCCTTCGGCGGCCACTCTGAAATTTCCTCCCACCCCTTGCCCACTCTACTATAAACCACTATTCACATGAAATATACCTACTTCGAGATTCTAAGTACTTGGTTTTGCGCAAGTAACACACGAGAAGGCCACCTGGCACGCCGATCGAAGCGTAACCCAGTAAATTTTGAGTTAATTTAAAAAGCCACCAATCGCTCCATTCTTCCATGTTTTGAATATATCACTGTACTAATGATTCATGAAGTAACAGAAAAGCTAACTATACAGACTAAGGTATACATGTCGTTCTTTTAACACAAAACTAAATAATTAAAAAATCGTGTTAAATTGACGCACGCAAAAAAAAAAAGTTTTAAATTGACAAGCGAAAAGAAGTTTCAAAACGTTTTATTTGACACACACAAAACACGCATCACCACTAGATTCGGATCTGTTGTGGGCAGACAACGTTGATGTTGCCAAATTCGTTAGAGAAGAAATTGTCATTATTTTCCGTTCTTGGAATACAGAACGTTTGTCACTACCAATCTTCCCACAATATTTGATCATATTATGGGGTTAAATGAGCTGTTTCTTTTTAACTCGGTGGATCGTACACACAGCAGCCTATTTTCGATCGCATTCCAGTCAAACGTTTCGTAACCCCAGCAGTGTTTTAAAATTCAAAAAACGAAAAGGACAAGAAGTATAGAAAATTTAAAAGAACAACAAATACAGTGGTTCTTTGTCAGAAACTATAAAATGTATTTAGCACACATTGCTTTGGAGTTTTGATGAGTTGAGATAAAATTTTGTAAATTTACTATTTACTAAGTTATGATTTTCTTTACACATATCGATTCAAAAATTACCCGGTTTTGTTTTCTAACCGTAGCAACAAACCGCTTCCAAATTGCAAACTCATTTCATTTATAATCAAACGAGTTTTGTCGAATTGGATTTGCTTGTTTGAAAAAGTTAAAAAGAAGTTTTCCATAGAAAGGAATTTTTGAATACTGTGTGATAAAAATGAGTTCAATCGGAACAGGGGTAAGTGGTGAATAAAAGGCTTTGATATTTGACGTTTGTCTTTTTACAATTAAAATGCAGTAACATCTGTGAATAGCAGGCACCTCAGAACTTGAGAATCTGTCCACAAATCGAAGGTTTCTTCTATTGGGAAATGTTATCGCATAGAAATCACTACGACTGGAAATTGGAAAAGTATTCATTATGAAGTATCCTGTGGTGTATTATTAATGCGCACACCCTAAAATCTCGCCATGAGCCGCCACTGGTACCTACACAGAGCAGGATCTCCATATATTTCGAAGGTTCAGTGGCTGTTCAAGGCTGGGGGGGGCATGGCCCCCCAAATATATCCAGATTTTATTGTCTATATTCGACTTCCGTTCACATAGGCAGGAATTTATGCCTCCCGAATTTTTTGTCTGGAACCGCCACTGGGGAAGGTTCGTAAAATATTTTGATATATAGGAGTAGATTTTCAATGGGCTTTACTACACTTGTATCCCCTGTGCGATTTGTCGCCAAAGCATGGCAACCTCCTGCCCGGGTTTCGTCATCACGGCGCACGCTCGCTTCCGGGCCGCCATGTTTTTTTTAAACTGAGTAAAAAAACATGGCGGCTTGGAAAACAGAACTCTTTCACTCTCTAAATAAAAAAGCGCTTTTGTGTTTAGGCGTCGAGAGTTTTGTGGAGGATAAATTGTTTTATGGCTTTCGGAAATTTTGGAAACATATTTTCGTCTTTATCGCGTCACCTCCACATATCGCAAAGTACAAGTTAAACAGATTTTCATCCTCGACATTACGATGGTGTTGCCAGTGGAAATCTTGCTTGATTTGACTCCAGGTGCCTTCGATAGTATTTGTGTGTTTCCCTATTTGCGGGTCTTTGAATGTCAGACTAGAGTTTACTGTATAATGTACGAAGCCTTCCGAAGGGAGACCTCCGTACGATTTCCATCAGTCTGACACTATGGTAGTCACACGGAGAACATTTACTGAAATTTTGGGCAACAACACACTTGCACTTCTTACTTTCACCACCACAAAAAACATTTATTGCCGCCCTCTCCACTTCTCCAAGTACCCACTGCCCATTTACTCGTCTACCTCTGTTACATTTGTGTTTCCCCTGCGGTGGCGCAGTGTGGTAACGCGTTCTCCTATTGCGCGGCTAATCCGGGTTCGACTCCCAGCAGTGCAAAAAGAACGCTTACTCAGAGATCTCATAAAGATCGCACTGCTCACTGTAGTCCGGGGTTTGGTTCCCTAGGCCTTAAGAGGTTCGGATTCCTCGGAAAACAGTAGGTCCCGGCGCAGCATGACCACTGTAGTCTTTGAGCCGTAAAACCAAAAAACAAACAAACAATATTTGTGCTTCCCAAACACACGTTCATCTACTTCCACAGTTACACCCTCACCACCTAACATTTCTTTTTCCAAAACACATGTCTATACACACTTCTCTGCAAAACACACGCCTATCAACCAAGGTAAATTCACTTCTTATATCCAACTCCATTCGTATCAAATCTATTGTTGCCTTGTACGCCCATAAAAAAGTAAAACACAAAATATCAATTAAACTTAGTTTGCTTTCGTCCCTTTCTCTTTTCTTCCTTTCGTACTAACCTCATTCAATCATGAGCTTCTCTCCATATTTCCTACAATGCCACACGTACCAATTGTCCACACTTGCCTTCTTCACCAACTTCATGCATTCGTCGCATTTTGGGCACATATACTTAGATGATAAACCTTTTACGCACCAATCAATCACAAACTTCTTTTCTCTCAATTCCAATCCGTGAAAAGAAAAAGGATTTAAATGTTTACTCATCCTAGCATTGCAGATCAACAAATTACTATCAAAAGGAAAGACCACTGCAAAATGACTGAACACACTCTTACATGCTACAATACAACTACCCTGTGTATGTGCACCTATCATGCGCTTCCCAAAATTTTTTGTCTATTTTAAGAGTATAGCATCAGTTTTGGAGACGAGTTGGCGACAAAACAGGGGATTCAGCTGTAGTTTCACCTTTCAATGTAATGAACAAGGACTTAATCCAGATCATAGGGTCCATCAACATGGAAGATTTGCTGCAGTTTGGTTTTTCATACACCCTTAAAAAATGATTTGATTTATGTGTAATCTTACCCTGATGGTTTTTAAACAAATCTGGAGCCTTCAAATTCTGGAACTTCAAATGTTCTGCTTTTGCATGAAATTTAAAAAATAACAGGCACTCCCATCATAGGCAATGATTATATTGTTATGTTATGCTTATTTATTTTCTAAACTTTTTTATCTCTTATAGTATGATTTGTCCGCATCTCAATTTTCACCTGATGGGCGAGTATTTCAAGTTGAGTATGCCCAAAAAGCTGTTGAAATTAGTGGGTAAGTTACAATCTTGAAAATGTACAATACCTGTAGTTTTTTGCATGAATTGAAGAGTACAAACGTCATAATACTGTGGTGTCAATATGTTTACCATGCAGAAAATCCGGGTTTAAATCTAAATGGTGCCAAACACTATAGTATTTTTTTTTTCTACTGGTGTATAGTCAGGGGTTTGATTTCCTAGATAATGGGTTTGAAGCCCTCTATGAAAAATCCGTAGATTCTGGCCCAATTACGACATGTGTTTTTGTACCATAAAACATACACCAATATATATATATATTTTTTACAATGGTTAAAGATCTCAATTTGCTGATCAATATACTTATTTGGTTATTGAACTGTAGTCCGTTCGTAGAAAATTATCCACCAATCCCGTTACAGTTCAAGGGAGCTGACGTCTCAGACAGGTTGTTTCGTAGCAGTAGAGGGAAGGGCATCTTCCATAACTGTTTTTTTGCGACCGAAATACTACTAGCTAATTTTCCGCAAACGGACTGTAAGTGAATACTCATATGGAACGGAAGACGTTCAGAATTATCCTGTTGCTACAAGCTTTTGTCGCCAAAACTCGTGCTGTACTCTTAAAATTGAATTTGAGAACTCTAAGCACAGTGCTTGCTCATGAATTATAGTGTACACAAAGCCTGGCTTGTATTTTGAAAAGTTGCCAAAATAAACTCTGGGCGATGGTCTTTTTTTTTTTTATGCAAGGGTATTTTTTGAGGATCGGTACTTTTCCCTAATCAGTGAAAGTACTTCAGATAATTATTGGTAATTAGAAACCTCACTTGCCGCAATGCGGTTACCAGGAGAAACCCTGTATTTATATTTTTTAAAAAATTCATAGTAATGGTCTGCAGGATTTAAAGTTATGAATTTAATGATTGTGAGGTGCGAAAGGTTGGGTGACCACTGCCCCAGGTGGCAGTGGAGGCTTTGATTTCTCGGAAAACTGTAGACATGACCTTAGCTATCCTTGCACTCTAAAACATTTGTAGTTATCTTAATCAATTACTTCTTGATTTTCAGGACTGCTGTGGCATTGAAAGGAAAAGATGGTGTAGCTCTAGCTGTTGAGAAATTAGTTACTTCAAAGCTATATGAAGCAGGTGCAAACAAACGAATATTTAGTGTGGATCGTCATGTTGGTGTCGTAAGTATTGCGATCTTTTTAATGGGATATACTTTATTTTAATATACTGCTGATGAATATACTGTCAAACTCAGTTGTAGTGATAACACTGACACGGGGCTAGAAATTAGGAACAGAAAGTTAGGCATCAATGGTGCCTAACAATTTTTCCTTAGTTGCCAAAATGATTTTCGTAGATGCAATTTCAAAATTATTCATTTTATTCACTTAGCATTATGCTATTATCTTCACACACATAGCATAATAACTTGTAATGATGACACTAAACAAAACAGGCATTTTACAAATTATGAGGAAACATTTATTAACCCTCCGTCGGGCGCACCTCTGGGTCACCCAAGTTCGGGTGCAATGAGCCTGGCAGGCACATGTTTGAAAATGGCCGTTTTTAATAACCTATATCAATTCCAGCTATCCAAAAGAAATCACTGACATTTATAGGGATGTGTACTAAGAGAATCAGTGAATTTTGATGCAGAAATATACATTTAATGGTTGTAAAATTAATAAAACAAAAGGTACTCAAATTCCGAAACAGGCATTATTTTTTTCAATGATAACGTTTTTTCTTTCGCGAGGGGTGTAGGAAACCAAAACTTCGTTATCATAGCTAAACATACTGGTGTTTGCTTTTCTCCCTTTGACGTTTACAAAGGCCATTGGCAACTAAGTTTTATTTTTTCTGACTGTTCCAATTTATGAAATCTTCTTTGTTTTCAAATCATCAATGAGATCAAAGTCGGTGAACCAATTATCGTCCGTGATATTGCGACCAGATCCAAGTATGGGCTCAGCCATTCTCCTCACCACGTCACTTGGCTTGTTGCTGACATAGAAAGCGCCTGGTGGCTGGTTTCCAGCATAAATCTCGAAATTGATGATGTAAATCATTCTTACTTCAACGAGGGCAAAATGTTTTATACCATGATTATTTGGTTTCGAGGGTATACATATTGCCGAAAAGCACATTTGCCTCAAAAATCTGGAAGCATTTCATCAATAGTCAGATTCTTCCCAGGAGTATAGCTCTTCTGGCAATTTTTCACAAATTTGTCGAAAATATCTCGAACTGGAGCTAGGCGATCATACTCTTTTTCTTTGGGTTCAGGTTGTTCGGTCGTCAAAATGAAGGCAACGGATCAATGTCTTGAACTGTTTCAGATTCATGACGAGTCTGAATTTTTTGATGCTCCTCTTTTTTTCCCCAAAATTCTTCCATACTTCGACGATTCCCTCTGTATGCTCCTGATAGATACGATAAGCCTATGAAAGCCTTTATTTCAATAAGATGGTCTCTCTCTCTTTCTCGCAAATCAATCTTCGATGGAGTCAATGTAGTGGTTTGTGTATTTGACAATCAACTCAAGAATGTAATCAGTGAATAAACTATTTCAATGTTCAAATACAATTTAAGCATTCTTTGCATTTCCTTTGACTCCAGGAAGGTGAGTGCAAACTTTGTGAGGTTCACAACATTAACTTTTCTTGAGTGGTTTACTGGCCCATTTGGGCTTTCTCTACCTTTCCCCATATAGAAAGTTCCACCTGTTTCTTCATCATCATCTGTCTCCTCACCAGATTGCTCTGTTTCTAAATTGAGATCACATATTTCAACCCCATCTTGAGAGTCAACGTCACTCTTTTCCTCCAAATCCTCAGTCAGTGTGGGGTCTCCATCTTCTCTATCCAACCACTGCATTACTTCATCAACGTGAGTCAGGTTTGATAAATTATAAAATTTCCGTTCCATTTTAGTCAAGAACCTTTAAAAAAACAAACAAAAAAAACGGAAGTTAAGATGCGATCAGGCGCAGTGTGCCTGAGAGGCCAACTTTGTATTTTGTAGTTATTTATACGAAATATCCATAAAATTAGCATTATTTAATCATACAATAAGCTGAATAAGCAACTGCGATGGGAAAAAAATTGAAAATACTCACCTTCCAATTTATGACGAGATCGGGCGCAATCAGCCTGACAGGCCAAGGACACTGCTACTACTGTCCACGACGTCGAAGGAAAAACTGATTATGGGCGTTCTATGTGCTTCCCCCAAACAGGAAGGTACTGGGAGGGGTCAGGACTTGGCGATGATCTGGCGGTGAAGGGCAAATAAAAGTTTCCGATCTGTGCTTGTTAGATCAGATGTGCCCGACGGAGGGTTAAAGATTTACTTTTTAAAATCTGTTCTCACTTTATACGTCCACGCTATACTGCGACACCCCACTACCACCGAAGAGATTAAATTAATATTCCCGGAAAATGTAGAGAGTGTTTACAAGGACTTTTATGTTAAAACAAATACAATTTCGTTGATCCGACTCCTCGAGTATGACCGAAATCGCGGAGGACAGGGGGGGGGGGGTTCTTAGCACCTTATCTACCCTACATTGTAAGGTAAAGTAATGATGTTTTTGTGAATTAATTTATTTTAAAAGCAATGAAATTTTTATTTTGTGGGAGGAGGTGGGGGGCTGTTTCACAAAAAATTTCAGAATTTCAAATTGAGAGCCCTTCACGGGAGATAGGCTTTTGAGGGGAAAGCAGGTCGATGTAATTCTACAGACCAAAATTGCACATAAAAATAAAAAAGAATTCACTGCCTTTTAAAATTTTATGCTCTGGACCCTTGCCCACACATAAATCCGGGCTTCTGGGTCCCACCCCCACATCAGAATTTTATGACAGAAATTTACTGAAATCACCTTATGTGGAAACACGGGAAATATTCGACTAAACAATACGCATTATAATAAGACACAAAAACAACGCGAGAAGCGATATGTTAAGATTGAGTTCAATTGAGCCCCACCCAACATAAATACGCCTAACGCTGTTTTTGCGTCTTATTCACCTTATGTGTGTTATTATAAAAGAATGATATTTTTATGAATAAATTTATTTTATATAACGACAAGAGAATTCCCGATTATTTGGAGGAGGGAATGAATGCTTTTCTGGCGAAAGCGAATCGATGGAATTCAGTGATAGATTGCAATTTTAAGGAAAAAAAACTTTTGCCGTTTTTTGAATTTTTACCCTTCTAAAATTTAATGCCTTGGATACATGCCCATTTATAAATTCGGATTCGACCGTACATGATCACAATTTAAAATAATATACACATGTGGACACTTTGCAAAGGAACTTTACTACTGATTTCGTTTTGTGTAGTCTTCGTGATCGAAAATTGATAGCAAAGTTTAAAATCGGAACTGAGCGTAAAACCAAGGAATATCGCTAAACATAAACTATTCCTAAAGAACTTCTTTACAGACAAAAAAGGCTAAGCGCTCCACTAGGGAGGCAATCGAGATACCATAGTGGGCCAGATCCAAATCGCACTAGATTGCAGACCGTGGGTTTACCGCTAACAAGAGCAACAATGATTCTGATCTTGTGACGTGCATTGGTGAAATTGGCAGAGGGAAAAATAAAGGATTGAGCAATCGAAATTTACGTCATATAAATAATGAAATTTGAAAAAGTTGGGCACCAAAAATTACAACTGGGTCTAAAATTTTAGGCTTCAAAATGAAATTTGTAGGTGTAAAATACGACGAACGATCACAAATTTCGAGCCCTGCCCTGGTATTATACAAAAATTCTAAACTCCCAGTATAGATTATTTCTATGTACAGTAAAACCTTCATGTATCAAAATTCACACTTTCATAAAAAAAATTATACATAGAAGCAATATTTTTTTATACATATGTATTGTGTAGTATTAATTTATTTAGAAGGTAAAAGTGTAGTTGTACCTGCAGCTGTGTTGCCGATCTTCACCAACTGCCAAGCCACCGTTGTAGAAACACTAGTTGGGGAATGCAGCTAAACAGAAGGTGGATTGCAGCAGTTAAAACAGAATTTCAGCTGTTTCCACTAGGGACAGTTAACCCTTACATAGAATGCATAGAGTTCGGGGCTTGCAACAGCTAGGTAGTTAATTCATTAGTTAAAGGTTAGGAAAACTAACTGAAAAAAATATGTAATAATTTCTCTAAACTAGATGTAAAAAAATATGCAGTAATATCTCTGAATGGGATGTAAAAATGTGCAATCTCTGAACCGGGCGACGAGGGGCCAAAAGGAACACACTGTGGTTAGCTGATGGAAGTCATGTGAAAAGGAGAAAAAAAAGAGTGTTTGCGAATGAAGAATGATGTCACAAACTGGGCAACAGAGCTCTGGAATAAACGTCATAAGATTTTGGTGAAATTGGCAAACCATGGATACATCTAAACCATTTGCAGTCACATTTCCAGTTCGGTGTACTCTTTCTTCTGATAATCAAATGTGAATCATGTGTTTAAAATGTATTCATGTAGGTAATTAAAAACAAGAATTTGAGAAAGAAAGTGCTGACAATGCCTCCAAAAACATAATATTTGTGTAATAAACTTCCTAATGTTTGGCTGTAAGTTTGTAAATGGGGGGGTTGAAGTTTATTGTTGTCTCTTTCCTCATGATGTAATTTCTATACAATCACCCCAAAAAAAACCTCCCAATGTTCATCGTACACACAAGCTACGTAACTTTGTACTGGCACTTGTGACATGGAGACATGTAGTGGATTAGATTTGTCACTAAAACTGAAAGTGCATGTACATTGTTCATCATGGTCTTCATATAGATTCTTCATCATCGTTCATAATACAGGGTCTTTATAATTAAAGTTCCACTTTGAAATGGCCATAAAATGAAAACTACTGGACCAAATGTTACCAAACTTGGTAATAACTTACAAGTGGTCATGGGATTTTATTTTCCGCCAAAAAAAAATCACCACCAGCGGAAATGGCACTGTATGCAATATTGTTAAACGAAATAAGACATGAAGACATCGTTTTAAAACGTTTTTAATCGTTTCTAAAACGTGTTACAAAGCATGTTGAATGTGGCGTCCACCATTTTCTGAAAGCAAGTTAAATCGCATTACTGCGTTCTCAACAGCAGCTCTTAGCATATCAGGAGGAATGTTGCGGACATGTCGGTGTATCGCATCTTTCAATTCCGCCAAATTGTTTATGTTATCACCATAAACAATTTGCATAACCCCACAAAGAGTTTCGTTTTAGAAACGATTAAAAACGTTTTAAACCAATGTCTTCATTTTTTTTATTTCGTTTAACAATATTGCATACAGTGCCATTCCCGCTGGTGGTGATTTTTGAACTTTTATTTTTATTTTTTTTTTATTTTATTATTTTATTTATTTATTTTTTATTCGGAAAATAAAATAACATGACCTCCTGTAAGCTATTACCAAGTTTGATAATATTTGGTCTAGTAGTTTTCATTTTATGGCCATTTGAAAGTGGAACTTGAACTTTGAAGACCTGTATATTCTGAAAGTGGAAAAGATTGGTGAAATCTTTGTGTTCCAGGTATGGTTTTTGCTTTTGAAAAGCTGCCTTCCAAATTCTTCCCATTTTTGTACCTTATGCTGAAGAGAAGCCTGAAATCAAAGCTTTATATGTCAAATTGCAAAAGTTAAATGCTTCTTGTATGAAATTAATCTGATATGCAAAAACATCTCTGCAGGATCTCTTTAGTGATCAGTCATTCGACTGTCCCACCAATACCATCACATGATTCATCTTGACTGGTGACAAAGAAACACTATGATCTGTAAAAAAAAAAATCCTCTTCGTGATGACGCAGATTAAGGAAATTTTTATATTGGCCAAAACAGCTGTCACAGAAGTAATGAATTTTCTTTATTAAAGGAACCTTCTCTTTTATGAATATTATGACTTCCCGTTGTATCAAATGTAAAAAAGTAACATTACGTTGCAAATCATCAGATAAAACGCAGAGATTAGAAACAGCCAAGTTTGTAGTAAGAGATGGAGTGTATATAACAGTTGGATGTACAGTACAAGTTTCTTTTGTCCAGCGATATCCCTGAGCCTCATCTTGAACAACAAAATAGAAGTTTTTGCTAAAATCCAGAAAAATGAGTCGCATGCGGTCCAAGATTTGCTTTGGTTTCCTTCAGGAAAAAGTAGACTGAGCTTTTTAATGAAAGAATGAGAGATGAGTTTTTCCAGACTTTAAGGTAGTTACATATTCATCAAAAACAACAGTGCACATAATCATCTTTGTTCATAACCTGCTGATGATACTTTATCTCATCAGTTGGCTTAGGCTCATAGTTCTCAAGCTTTTCTTGCAGTATTCTTTGCGAACTTGCACTAGTTGGACAGTCGGTACAGTGGTGCAATATGAAATCTTGAGTACCATTGCAACAGAGAAGATATTTAATAAGCTCCTGGTAGTTCTCTCTAATACAACCTGCATGGAGTAAAAGGATTTCATTCTGGTATTTTGTACGCGCACACACTGAATATGTACCTGAGAATCCAGTCAATACATACCATTTTGGCCCCAAAAAGCAGAACTTAGAAAATTTTACATTTGCCTGGGGAAATAAATTGAAGTTTGAATGAAGAGTAGAGTATAACTCACACAGATTACATAGTATCATCTTTATATATAGAGAGCCCTAGCAATATTAACTATGTATATATATTTTTTTTCAATCCTTATTCTGGGATACTTGTGGCTGTCATAAATTTTCACTTAATTCAACTGTAGTTTGACTTAGCTTTACTGGCATCAGGCATTGCTAAAATTCCTTCCTCCTTCAAAATTTGTCGTGACTTGGCACACAGCATAATCAGTGTAAAAACGAAAGTGATGATGTAAATACTGTAAGTATCACATGCTTGCTGAACAAGTCTAAAAAATTTCAATTTGATTACTATGCATAAAATTGCAATTTTGTTTGTTTAAATGAAAAAATGTTTCCATATCACTATTTTTACGATCAGGACCCATTGACTAGTGTATTCCATGAATGAAAGCACAATTAAAATTTTTTAGGAGTCTGGAATTATTTATTCATCAAAAATATTAACAAATTTATTAAAAACGTTGATAAATTCATTAAAACTTAGGAGTCTGAAGTAACTTTTTAGGTGACTTTAGGTCTGAGAATTTTTATCCCTGGGTTAACGTGTTTTAAAAAAAAAATGTGCACACCATGTGAAAGATGCATTTCTTATTTCAAAACCAGAAAGACCAAAGTGTAAGCTTCAATTAAAAATAAAAAAAAAGACTATTGTTTTCATCTGCCTTTTGGTAAAAAAAATTTTTTGTAATATCAAAAAATTTCGAAAATTTTACATAATTTCTATTTTTTTTAAACATTTTTCCAGCCTTAAAAGTTAGAAATTACCATTCCAGTATTTTTATTTATAATCAGCACATTTCTATTGATTTACAGTCAAAATTTCGAGTCCCTAGAGATTTCAGATCTTAAGCTGCAATTTTTTGAAGACGAAACTGCAGTCTAAAAAAGGTTTAAAAATGTATCATCCCTGGAAATCCCAAAAATTTTGACCCCCTATATCTGAGGAACTATGAGATCTAGGGAAGAAAAATTTCACATGGGTTCTAACCTACATAGGGGTAGTACACACCTTGACACTGTCGGTGAGTGTCAAGGTGTGGTTGACTTGACATGGAATGACCCTATTGAGATTATTGATATATGCAAGTTGTACTGTAATTATGTTTTGGTTTTTGTGTTAAAATTTTGGCGATTTTTTTTTAATGTCATTATAAGCTGAGTTTGACTGTATTAAAGTGTTGTAAAACTATACATATATACTCATAGTTTTCATCATTTGATAAACTTACATTATTCTGTTTGCAGGCTGTAGCTGGGCTATTAGCAGATGGCCGCCAAATAGTGGAAACAGCTAGAACAGAAGCCAGCAACTACAGATCCGACTATGATACAACGATTCCACTGAAGGTACCCAATATCTAATCCTGCTACTTAATTCTGCCCTTCCCATTATATAAAATGGGTGTATATTTTTTTCAAGAGAATTTGGTTAAAATGTGTTGTGATTATTTTAAATTGACATTTTTTTTTATAGTGGGTTATGTCACTATGGGTGTTATCACTTTCTTTTTAAAAGTAGAAATAACTGACCTGTTTTGGTGTAGTTAATGATGTTACATATATCAATTCATACCTTTGAAGTTCTGCTTCATAGGGCTTTTGAGAATTTTCCAATAAATCCTGCTTGCATGACTATCATATTTCCTTCCTTGGTTAAAAAATGTGACTGGGCTATCCAGCAGTTTTAAAATTACCTATCTTACTATTTAAAACCATGCTACTGGGAGAAATGGAAGACTGAACAGCTCTCAACTGCGCTGATGCAGTGATGTTTAGAGGTGAATCTAAATGTTACTGCATATTGTATGTTGTTCCTAAAAATTAATAAAAACTTTGCCTGGCAAATGCTGCCTTAGCTTTCCTCATGATGGAAAATACTGATTTACGAAGCTAAAATGCTTGACATTATTTAACAATAAAAATTATTAATTAATGCTGTATTTTTTTATGCACATTTCATAAGTTTAGATTCACCATCTTCAGAAAATGTTCAATTGAAATTGAAGTCGCTCTGAGCTTATTTTATATAGAAAAAAAAAAAAAATTAAATTGGAATAATTTGTAAATGATTTTGGTGTATTCTCAGCAGTTAAGTTTGTAATTGTTCACACTGTGGTATAAGTAAGAAAACTTTGATGTATCATATAAATGCATTATTGCTTGGAGGCCTTTATAAACTGTATTATTATGGAAGCGTGTTGGGTTTTGGACTAGCAGTTATGATCACAATCTCTATGCCTTGTGGTGTAGGAAAGAAGGGGGCACAGAGTGCTGTCCTCCCTCATTTGATATCAAAACACATTATTTTCTCTAAGGCTGCATCACATCATCTTTAAAGCCACTTGAGTCCCTTCATGAGTTTTGAATTGCTACGCTACTGTCTGTGCCTGTTAAGCTAGTTTTAACACCGAGTAAAGAGTAAAGTATATGTTGAAGTATCACGATTCATAGGTTATATTTAGCCCCCAGTCTCACTCAAGATGACTGACTAATCGTGGAGTCCCAGAACGTTAAAAAATATACATTTGGTGGTGTGATCTAATGTTGTGATTATAATAAGTATATATCTCTGAAAGTATAGTTGTTAGTAAGGTATAGGCAATATAATTCTGTACTTTGTTTTAGTATCTCAAAGATCGTGTTTCTATGTATATGCATGCCTGTACGCTGTACAGCTCCATTAGACCCTTTGGAACGAGTGTATTGATGGCTTCCTACGAGCACGATGAGCCGCAACTCTACTGTATTGATCCATCTGGAATTTCTCTAGTAAGTATTTTGCAGGATTATGAGACGATTTTGATGTTTCAAAGCTAAATTCAAAACATTTATCTAAGGTAACATTGATTTTGTCAATAAAACTGGGAATTATGATTCAGTTTCGTACAGCCTCCTCCCCTTGTGGTGACATATTTTGAAAAACCACAACAATTGCAAAAAACCAAGACATCAAAGGGTATGATGAAAAACTAGCAAGAATCAAACAACAATGTCAATCAATCAACGTTTATTGGCGTAGTGATACCAAGCTTAGTGGCAACTAGCAAGAAATAAAAATTAAAGTAGTAAATGAAATATATCAGAGTATTTTCCATCATAAGCTTTTAATGATATATAATGTACTCTGGTAGGGAAAGGTAAAGATTTTTGCGATGGACTAATAAGAAAAAAAAAAAATTACCGCAAAAGAGTAGAGAAAGGTGTTATTGTGTAACACATAAATTTTGCCAACTTTATCAGATATAGTTAGCCCTACTTAAATGAATATTGACTGTTCCAGAAAATATTATTTGATTATTCAAATATAATACTAGCTAGGGGAAACAAATACATTGTTCCGTATGTACTATTGGTACACTAGTGTCAATTGCACACACATTTTATATAAAATGGTATTGAAAAGAAAAAGAACGATGTAATGTATATATCTATGTATTTTTTAATGAAACAAAAATTGTACATTAGAGCATGCACTTGCTGCATTACTGGTGCTGAAATCCGTCAGAGCTTTTGTATTTCATTTCCTAATAGGGAGATTTTGAAAAACCTTCAACAAGGGGTGGGGGAGAAGGACATTTGTAAAAAGAAATTGTCTGTACGATTTTTCTTTCTTTGAACGCTGTTTGTCCAGCTTTTATTTGATTATCCAGGGACAGCTGTGGAGGTTTTTCACTAAAATATTGAAATTTAGCATTGATCTTATGTGAATAATTTTTGTTGTAATAGATTTTGTTATTGTAAGTGGGGTATTTAATTATTTGTTACTTATTACCTGCATACAGTATTTAATTTTAACTGCATACAATATTTAATCTATATCTTGCGAAAACTTGGTGTACAGCTTCACCTTGTCACAAAATACTGCCCTTGTGCCATAAAAATTAAAAGTGGCGCTAGTTGTATTTCGGAGTGTTATGATTAACAATATATTAAAATAAATTATTAAATGACGTTAAATTTGTGTTAAAAGATAACTAATGAAATAATGGCCAGGGGAGGCATTTCTTGGCTGCTATCAAAGATATATGTGTATGGTTTATTATTGATGTTCTTCAGTTTGACTAGTAGTATTTTGATGTGCACTGTTTTTTATCAGTAATGCCCTATGACTACTTCCTTAAAAATATAAATTCTGAAATGATCTGAGTTTTATTTCAAAAATTTATGTGTATGTCGATTTCATTCATCAGCTAGTTCATGAATGTGTTACTGATTGATTTAACAGCTGTTTTATGATAGAGTGCTAAAGTAGCATTTTTATTTTAAAGGGATATTATGCATGTGCTATTGGCAAGGCCAAACAGTCAGCCAAAACTGAAATGGAAAAGTTAAAGGTTTGTTTTTTATTAATCAATTTGTAGTTACCGTCACTGTTTAATGCTCTTTTAACCACAGTGAATAAATTAATGTTTATTAATTTCTTTATTTAATAATTTAACACAGGGTTCGAAATTAGTGGGTGCACTGTGCACATGAAATTTTATCCATGCATGTAAATTTTGGATGCACATAGTGCACCTAACTATTCCAAACTATGGCTACTTACTTTTTTTTTTCAAGAATAGTGAACTACGGAATAATTTTATATAATTTTCTCAATGTATCTGCATTTGCTTTGAATTTTTTTTTATTACAAATGAATGTTCAATTATTTTGAAAAGTTGCATTTTGTTGTAGTTTACATGCTTAAATATAGTTGCTACATATACATTTTACCCGTTTTCAATGTTGAGATTTACTTTCTATTCTGTTAGTTACTTGTACACCTAAGTCACAAGGCTTGGGTGCACCTGATTTAAAAAGTTAATTTCGACCCCTGATTTAACAACGGTAGTATCCATATATAGCAAGGAGCCAGGAACCAATGAAAATGCTTCCTGTATTCGGTCATTTGTTAAATCAGTTTCGGAATTCAAAATTCAGGGTGCATACAGGGCCTGGAAAACCTGCAAAATTAAGTTTTTTTTGGGGTTTTTTTTCAAGGCCTTGAAAAGCCTGGATTTTTTTTAAAAAAAGTCGAAAGCATCTCGGATTTTTGGCTGCAAATTTTTTTACTTACGAATCTAACATACCGTTTTCTTTTTGAGTTAGATTTACCGTTAAAACTCGACAACACTAGTTTGTGATATATTCCAACTGGGCGTGGTCCTTCCTCATGATTTGCTTAGAGATGCTTCTTCTTTGCCTTAGCTGCTTTTTTCCAGAGAACGGTTTATAAGTTCTATGGTTTTTTCTTAGAGATGCAAAACATTGAAAATTTGCGATATTTTGAAATCATTGATTGAATTGAAATATTACGTTGCCAAACCATCTTTTTTGAAAAGCATTGCCGGTTCCAATATTTTCTCCCAAATTTAAATACTTTTCGATATTTTTTACATCGATGTTTTTTGTCCGATATTGTTTTGATAACAGCGTTTTTGATTCAAAACTGTATTTTTTCTAACAATAAAATTAAAAAGTCATTTTTTTTACAACATTCAGAAATTAGCGATTTTGGTTCCAAATCTTTTTTTTTTTTAAATAAACTTTGGTGGTTTTTCAAACTTCTGTATTGGCAACGGCTACATTCTTGTTTTTGTTTTTTTAACACTTCACGATTTGAGCTTTCTTGTCTGAACACGCAATTTTATTTATTCGAAGGTTCCTTTTTTAATTTCCTACGTTCAATGGGAAAATATACATTTCAGGATTATTGGCTGCAGAATCCAGAATATGACTACTGGATAGCCAAAACTTCTAATCAATATCTTGTGAGATGTTTAATATTTTTGAAAATTTTGACATTTCAAACATGGGAGAGCCAGCACTACAAAGCCATATGAAAGGGAAGAGGTATTCCTCAATCAGTAGGACATGTAAGAAAAATCCAACTTTAGAAGATTTCCTTTCTTCCAAAAGTTCCAGAATCGACTTCTTTCCAGACGTCAATGAGTGATACTTCCGCACCATTAGCATTAAAATTGCACAAAAGTGAAACTATTAAGGCAGAAATATTATGGACCTTGAAAGTTATCAAGAGTCATTTTTCCTATAGATCAAGTAATGGTACTGAAAAACTGTTTAGACTGATGTTTGCAGATAGTGAAATAGCTTCTACATTTTCTTGCGGCGAGAAGAAATGTGCTTATATTTCTTATTTTGGCTTAGCACCACACTTTAAGTCTATCTTGCTTGAAGGTGTTAAAAGTGAAAACAAGGACATTGTAATATTATTTGACGAATGCCACAACAAATGCACGTGGAGTAAACAGATGGATGTTAACATTCGAATTTGGGAAAAAGAAAAGGTAATCATCAGATACCTTACCTCACTGCTTTTGGGCCATGCCGCAGCTAATATAATTCTTGAAAATCTCCAGCAGTGTTCAGAGTGTTTGACAGTAAAAAACATATTGCAACTCTCAGTGGATGGTCCAAATGTAAATTTGAAAGTGTTTAAAGACTTTCAAGTTCAATTAGGGGCTAAAAGAAGTGCAAAATCGTTAAATATTGGTACATGTGAACTGCATATTGTGCATAATGCATTGAGGCAAAGTTTCACATCCACATGGAGAATTGAAAATTTTTTAATTAGCCTTTTTAGATTGTTCAAGGATTCTCTTCCACGAAGAGAAGATTTTTGTGCAATAAAAATGCCTTTGAAATTTTGCCCTCACAGATGGACCGAAAATTCTATTGTGTGTGAGCGGGCAGTAGAAATGTGGCCTTTAAAAGAATATGTAATGAAAATCGAGAAAAATATTTTTGTGAATCCGAATAATACATCTTTTAATGTAATTGTGAAATGGATGAATGGTCCGTTAGCTTTATGCAAGCTCGAATTCTTTAATTCTGTTTCTAAACAACTAATTCCATTTCTAAAGAACCATCAGACAGATAAGCCAATGATACCATTCCTATCAAATGACTTAGAAGAAATGCTTAAGGCTTTTATGAGTCGTTTTATTAAGAAAGATGTTTTGGATAATGCAACATCTGTCTTTAAATTTCTGAAAGTTGATTGTAGTGACAGCTCCAATTGTTGTCACTTCAAAAAAATTTAAGTCGTTTTTCTGTCAGAGGTAGAACTAAACAAGATCTGCCCCACCAAGGATTGTAGTGAAAGAAGTGTTAAGGAATTCTGTGTGGATTGTAGAACTGTTTTACAAACTCTTAACAAATTACTCTATAAAAATCCACTGCAATTCCCTCTTGTGAGAAACCACGTTTCTCAATGCCCAGCTAATGGCGACTGATACCGAAAAATGTGCAAGGTATTTTAAAAATGTTTGTGCGGCACTTGTAGAAACAAATCGTCTGAGACCACAAGGAGTGAATACTGTTTTGCTGCAATTCTGGGAATTTGCAAGCAATGTTGCCAGATTACAGTCATCTTTTTTTCAATTTCGATTCCCAAGGTGAAATGAGAGTAGATGCACTGTTTTATGAGTATATGTCTCGAAACTGCTTATGATCAGCTGTGGGAAATTGTGAGAAGCTTACTCCTTCTGTCACAGCGCCAGGCAATAGTGGAGAGACCTAAACTGTATTGCAAAGTGTGCATTCAAGCATGTTCTATATATCTCCAAAGTTAGAGAATAATTGGCCGAGTAGTTTTTTAGAAATTCGAAAAAAATTAAAAAATCCAAAGTGTCCGGATACTTTTGGGCATATAGTGTATGCATGCAATATGCATAAATAATATTCAGCTTTGAATTTTCTTAAACTTTAATGAGCAATATATTGTTTTATCACTTGAATTTCAGTGAATATGCTAAATGAAAAAACATGATATAAAGGAATTTACATTGATTAATAGTCTTTCCCAAAATAAAATTTATTTCAATCTACTTAAAAATGGTCTACATTTGTTTGCTTTGTTTTGCAGTTTCTATATGGATTACATTTTTGTTTTGAAATATTTAGTGCATTAAAGGCTACATATTCCCTTCAGAAATCCATTGCTGTAAAAAAAAAAAAAAAAACTTTTCTATGCATTTTTAAAGGGATGAGAGTTCTCTAAAATTATCCAGTTTCAAGTGTATGAAAATTTGAACCATCATGTTTGCCTCAATTAAAGACATTATTGGCCACCGATTTTTATTTGTAAAATCTGGAGGCTGCGAGGGTATCGTTAGCTAAAAATGATTAAATTGCACATAATTATTATACCAAACAAGAGCCATGTTTTCCTTGCTAAATACATGCTTGTTATAAGCGGGTTCTACTGTACTTTAAATTGCATTGATTTAAACTAATCAACACTGTTGTTTTCAGTTTAGGAACAACATCTTAGATTTGTTTTGCGATCCTTGTTGAATGCTTGGAAAAAGATTTATCAGCTACTAGAATTTTAAATCCCTTTCCATATTTTAGCATCATTTCTTAAAATAAATGATAAAATTTAAAATGCTTTTTTAGTTCACTTTTTGCAAGGATCCACATAGTTATGCACCAGCCACAAATCATTCCATTGAATTAAATCATCAATTTTAAGAATATATGAGAGGACCAAAAAATATTGACGAGTCGTTTCACAGTAAAAGTATTTTAAACACATTTTTATTGGCAACAGTTTAGGTACTATAATAATTTTTTCGTTGTACTTCGGTTATTTTATGGGAGTGTCAATTTAAGCTCTTTACTGCACATACCTTGACATACCGAATCCAAAATGCCACAACGTTTTTTTATGACAGGAAAGGAGAGTAAAATTAATACGGCCGGTCATAGACATGAGCAATAAAGTTTACATATATATCTTTAAAAAAAACCACTATTATGAGCCTGTGTGGTATATTCCATGCCAGTCTTAAGTGAAAACTGACTTCAGGTACCACAACACGCACACGACGTTGTAGTACCATGCAATTAGGTTTCTTTTATGTTTTACAATTTGTTTAAAGTTGAAGCCAGTTATTGTGTTATATGTATAACATGTGTGATTATTTCAATTATACCTTCTTTCAGCTCAAGGACATGACCTGTCTGCAGCTTGTAAAAGAAGCAGCTAAAATGTAAGCACATTATAACTTGGTTAACGTAAAGATAAAATGGCAGTAAACTGAGTTCAATTTATCGAAGAATTTGAATTAAAAAAGTTCCATGTAACTAATTTTGATATTGATGAGGAAAGGTCTAAATTATCCAAAAGACACTATTTGTAATTGGTCTTTATTTTTGTGTGCAAATCTAAGATCTGGGGTTTTTTTTTAAGCATATATTCATTCTGCTGTATGTATTTCGTCTTTGTTCCTCCTTTGAGTTACACTCAACATTAATAAGACAAAGCATAAGTATTGTTGTGCTGGTCATTGCTATGGAGACAAAACCAAAGTTATGTAAAAAAAAATAAAAGGTTATAAATATTCCAAAAATAAACTATTGAGCAAATAGTGAATTTAAATTAGGGTGAGTGTCTGTGTAGCCCCAAACACTGTACAACTTGAACTAGTATTTCTTAAACTTCGGTCACTCATGAATTACATCAAGTATTATTTTACTTCGCATGGACTGCCAGGAGGAAAGTTATGGATCCTTCCTTTGGAGAAAATCAACAAATGTATTGTCTTAAAGATTCTATGAGCCACTTAATAACCCACTTCAACTGCATTTTGAGAAATACCGATTTGGGCAATCTGCAGAATCTGTATCAGCGTAGAACAGTATCGTCAATGGAATCTGTCATGAGCACAGTAAACAGGGATTTTATTTCTTCCCAATGTTGACAGGATAAAAAAATCAACGTCTGCTACAGACTGAATAAAAAAAAAAGGTCGCAAAATAATAGTCACTCATCAAGAAACTTGAAGCTTTTTTTCTTTTCTAGAAAAGGATTTCAAATTTCATTATGTAAATAAAATTATCTGTAATCCTCTGTTATTTCATGCTCAAATTGGCATGCAATATATAACTTAAATCTTTTGACTTCGTTAGACTATAAAAAAAAATTCTTTCCTAAAAATAGCTATAGATATTACAACCAAACCTCGTTAACATGCTAACTTGAGTTACTTTTAACACAAACTGTTTCCTGAATCCCTACCAAATTGAATAACTTAATAGCATTTATATAGAAATAGTATGATCTCATCCAGGGTTTAAGCTGTCTCAAAAAATGCTAAAATGGGAAAAAAAGTTGTAGCAAAATGCTAAAAAATATTAGTTGCTTTCGTTGCTCGAAAAATCGTATCAATAAAATTATGTACATCAGCATGCTTTGAATTATAAAGGAGTAGTTATTTTAGAAAATGCTAACATATTTATGAAAATAAAGAAATATACAGTATGAATTGAGGCGTCGCCAACGTTACTCTAGTTCAAGTGTGCTGCCACAGCCAATTAGCATTTATTTCCATGACAGAAATGATCAACGAATGCAGATTAAATATGATGTATGCATGTGGGTATTTGTCATTGTGTGTCCTAAGGCCGTGTCCAGACATGTCCAACAAAATTCAGTAACAGAACATCGTCATGTGTCTAGTCTGGACCGCACTCCTCAACAGAGCATCCTAACATTTCAGCATCCCATCAACTGGCAGTCTTTCGCCGGCACATCAAAGGAATGTTACGAGCCCATGTTCATATATTTAAACCAGTTTGCAAACAACCACATTTAGTCAGTGTAGACTAGATACGATGGGATGCGCTGCTGACCCGTGCTGGTGATACAAACTGTTCTACCCTAAACATCGACACGGGAGGTCACAGGGGTCATGACCCCCAAAATATATTTTTTCACTGTAAAAAATTCCAACTTGCATGATAAATGAAGGGTGTTATTCCAAGACCATGGCAAATTCTGTCCGTGACCCACCCTAACACTGTCGCATATCCAGTCTGGAACCCATTCTGCAACAGAACATCGTAACATAGAAATAAAATACAGGGTACCAGGGAGGAAATTACATAAAAAGGTTAAACACTGGTAAAATAGCAATGAAAAAGATCACTCAAATTACTCCTGATGAAGGACTGCTGCTGATGCGTCCGAAAGCTTGAGTGATCTTTTTCATTGCTATTTTACCAGTGTTTAACCTTTTTATGTAAGAACATTGTAACATTTCTGCATCCCACCAGTTGTCATTTTTTTCTTGTTGCATCAAAGGAATGTTACACCCCTTGTTCGTGTATTTAGACTAGTTTGCGAATAACGGTGTTTTGTCAGTGTAGACTGCTGATGGGACGCAGTGACGTTACACAGAGTGATGATACACAGAGACTAATTCGTGATTTTGCTACTTGTAGGCTGACATATTTTGCCTCCCTAATCTTAACAAACATAATAAAGATTTTAATACTTTTGTCAAATTTTTAATTTGACATCCCTGTCGGTTATTTAAAATCCATCTTTTCGCAAGTATTCATGAATTTGGCACTTTTTTTAACTTCTCTCGAGGCGGTGCCCATAGCAGCTCTCCCTTCGCCAATGTCTAGTTATGGCTTTGAACATAACAATTCCGAATTAATTCAACTGGCCACTAAAAAATAAAAAGTATTTTTAGTCAAAAGGGAGCATTGATATACACTGTGGGTCGGCCAAGAAAGGGGCAATCAACCTCCTTCAAGGGGATGAAGTCCTTGAATGAAGACAACTATGGAAGAGGGCATCTCCATGCCCTCCCCTTCCCCCAACTGTAGCCCCCTCCCCCGAGTAAAAGTAAGAAGATGGGGGATGTTCAAACAGGTGCTGTTAAGAATTTTGAAGAGGAAACAAAAAGGAACAAGAAAAGATCGCTGAAGTGCAAAACGGATATTCTGGAATCGAGGAATCCTGTTTTCAGAGAATAAACTGTGGTTAAAAATGCCTGTCGCATTTTCGCGATGGGCAATAATTTTTTCTTCGCATTTTCGAGAAACTCGTCGCATTTTGCTGCCAAAAATGCAACTGCAACTTAAATCCTGATCTCATCCCTTCCAGATAACAGAAATTACTTTTAACATAAACTGATTTTTTGTTCCCATGAGTATTCACTTTAATGAGGTTCAACTGTAATATTAAAATATGAAGTAAGTCTATGATCATTGTTTAAGAAATTGTTTTCTGTAGCCATGTTTTCTACTTCCAGAATTTATTTGGTTCACGATGAAATAAAGGATAAGAATTTTGAATTGGAGTTGAGCTGGGTTGGAAAAGGTATACTCTATATTTTCTTCTATAGCTTATATTCATTTTATTCCAATTTTTTTTGCAATGCTGTGATGTGACATAGTTATCTGCTGGTACAGATTAGTTCGGTGGTTCTCAATTTTTCTATTTTACGGAATCAGTTTCTTGTGTGAACATGGAACCTGTTCATAAATAGGCCCTGCAGTGAAGAAAACATTTGCCTGACGTGTAGTTATCCCAGTTTCGATTCCCAACTGCGCCAAAAAAGAATGCTTACCAACTAGCTGCTCACCAAAGTCTGGGAGTTGGTTCCCTAGGCATCAAGAAGTTTGGATTCCTCAGAAAACTAAAACTGTGGGTAATGATGCAGCATGACCCTTATCTGCCCTTGTACTGTGAAACAAGCTCTCAACTTATATTATTTGAAGAACATTTGAAGGGCTATTATTCGGCACTGTGTGGATATAAACATGACAATAAGCAATAAATGAGTATAGAATAGTGGGTAATAACTTTTCTATTGTTTTTGTTGATTAACTGTAATAATTATTAGGGAAATTGCCGAATTCGCAGATTTACGATGATGTTTTATAAATTGCTTGTGAAACCATGAGGTTCCATGAAGAACAACAAACACACTTTGAGAAAATTTAGATTAGTTCAATTTTTGTTGAATCCTGTTGTCTTTATGCCGTTAATATATATATTTATTTTTTATTTTATTTTTAAGAATTTGTCAATATTAGCATGTACCCTTAAAATGGATCGTTATCCCTGTTTCACCACACTGAAGTTCATTAATTATAATTCAAATCCAAATTATGACAAGAGTAGCAGTGTTCCTACTGTTTCTTCCATGGAATAATACTACTCTTGCAAGTTTTATGTTTGATTACTGAAAAAGAAAGAGTGCAGTACAGCTTTCAAATAAGTAGAAAGTGTAATTTTAATAAAACATGCAAATTCATATCGAATTTTGAGATCCTTTTAACGTTTTTTTTTTCTTATTCATATTTGATACAGCACATTTCTTGGGAAATTTAAAATGAAGGAATTGCTTTGGAAAAAAAAAAAATGTAATTCATTTTTATTTCAGAAACCGATGGGAAACATGAGTTTGTTCCTCCATCTGTTTTTAAACAAGCAGAGAAGTATGCTAAAGTAAGTTGTAGTTAACATCAGATTTAATATAAAGTACAGTTTTCATTTCTGTTTTGTAATGTAATTCCTTACTAATTCATTTATTTGTTTGTTTTTTATTTAGGAATCTGTGGAAGATTCTGATTCAGATAATGAAATGTGATGTTGAACTTTTTTGGAAAAAAAACCAATAAAAACTCATTATTTTCATCTTACATTTTTGTATAATACTTACTGAAATTTAACAATAAATTGTGAAAATTGGGAATTCACAGAAAAGTCTGCATTCATTTAAAATATTTAAACATGAAATGTATATAATATTTAGTATATATAACATTTAAATAGGAAAGGAAAAAGTCATAATTAAGGAAACACTGATAACTGAAAGGTGTCGTGCCCATTTGCCATCCCAGCGACCGATGAAGAAAAAATATTCTAATTATATGTTAGTACCTTAAGGAATTTAAGATAACCAACTTCGTTTAGAGGGCCTTTTTTGAAAAAGGTTATATTTCTTAATTTATTACATTTTCTAATGGGTTGTCCTGTAGCTAAAATATATTCATTGATAAAATGTACAAAATTATTTATTTTTAGAAATATACGAAAAAAGGAAATTTTAGCCCAAAATTAGCAAATGCTAATTGTAAAGAACTATTTTTGGTTTCATTTTATATATACCAGTAATATACATACCATGAGCTAGGATCATAAAAAAAATTTGAATCCTCAGTGAGATATGCCAAAATATGTTAGTAGCCCCCTCCCCCCCTGAAATTAAAAAATGTGAATTTCCACAAATTTTAGGGTTTTCTACAAAATTTAGATTTCCCCATTATTCCCCAGTTTCTTTTCCGTAATGACTTTTTAATTAATTTTTATACATTAAATCATTTTAATTCAGCCACCATCAGAAAACCTTTCTGATGAAATTTGGTGTAATATATTTAAACTGTGTATGTGCAAGATATTTTGCATTGCCCATCATCCCTTGAAGGTTAAGTTAAAACATTCACTTCCTATTCATTTAAGAGAAACACATTAGATCATGAATTTTAAGGTGCAAAGACAGCAAGAGTCATTTTCCATCATGTGAGAACATTAGTAGAATAATGTGAAAGGGCAAAAGTACAGCACGCAATCTATGAAAATGTTTTTCTGTTTGAAAGTTGTGAAAATCTCTTTTCTCAAAATGTCTACATAATTTTACTTCCTTTTGGTGTTAACCAGTGGCACACCCAGACATTTTTTGAGGAGGGTCATCTGTAAGTTAGAAGAGGGTAAATTGCTTTTACAAGAAATAGAATTTTATGTATAATACAACATTTTTTTTTCCTTCAATAATAGATTTGGGGGTAAACTCCCTCTTGGTTATGACAATGGTGTCAACAGATGGTATATAATTTGCATAACTTTCTTTAACAATAAAATATATCGCACACTTGCGATGAAAGTTTAACACATGAACTTTAACACATCACTGTATACTGCTTCAATATTTTATAAGCGTTAATAATGATGGTGTATCGACACATAACATCGTGTTTGAGACTGAATCTGTTCAGATATACACTAGTGTTTGGATGCAATTTAAATTTATAATCCTTAGGTATGATCATACTCTTTTTCAACAAGATTATTGGAACATAAGTATGGAGATACAATTATGTTTACCATATGTTTGATTCCATGGAGCTTTAAAATCAGTTTAGTATTTGTTTTACTTTTATTATTGTGCCTCTCTATGATATGAGTCACGAGTGGTTGGCCCATCACTCTAGTGTTTGCGTCTGGCCACACTTCTTAATATTAGTTTTGTTACTATCATACTACCTTTCTTTCTTTACTTTTTTTAACCATTTTTCATGTCCGACATTGTTGATTACCAAAAGCCTAATGTCAATTCAAACTATTATACTCCAGGTGTTTTACAATGCACAGCTACTGCGGACAACAAACTACTTGCTCTCCATATAAATTCACGCAGTTTTATCAACAAATTGCCTTTAGTAGAAAACCTACTACACATAATCAATCCTAAAGTAAACATAATCTCAATCACAGAGACTTGGTTACCCCATCAGTATCTTCTTTCGTTACCGGACTATCAACAAATATCAATTGGAAAAGAACTAACCAGAGGAGGAGTCACTGTATATGTCCACAATTCTCATGAAATTTTAACACATCACCAATGGACAGACATTTTTCCCGCTATAGAAATTATAACTTTCTCCATATACAATACTTACATAGCCACCATCTGGAAATATAACAGAATTTCTTGATTACTTACATAACTTACTAACACATATAACTAGTTCAAAGCTTAAACTACTTATATTGGGTGATTTAAATATTAATACTACACCCAATAACAGTACATCGTATCATCATTCACATTCCAGTGCTTTAAAAGACCTAATACTTTCATTTGGATTTGACTTTTTTATAAATAGCCCAACTAGAATAACAGACTGTTCCCAAAGCATAATTGACTATCGTATAACTAATATAAGCAATACACACTGTAGAATTTTATCATATATATTAGTGATCATCTCCCAATTTTCTCTTTTTTAAGAGTCTCACAAAAGATTAAAAAACATTCTAAATACATTATTATTTAAGAGACTGCTCTGAACATAATTTAACCACATTCAAAACTAAACTACTTGATGAAGAGTGGATAGACATACTTTCATCTAATGATGCAACCTCTGCCTACGGGTCCTTTATAGCTAAATTTATGGAACATTATTAAAATTCTCTGCCAATAAAAAGGATATCACGTACCAAGCGAATCAGAAAACCTTGAATTACCAATACCATCCTTAGAGAGATTAAAATGAAGAACAGACTACTCCATAAATTCTTAAAAAACAAATCTACTGATAACTATAATTCATTCAAGGCCTTATACAATATTTTAAACAAAAAAATTAAACAAGCTAGAAAATCTTACCTTCATAATTTCTGTGAATCCTCCGATAGTAGAAGAACATGGGCAAAAATTAATGAACTGATGGGAAGGCAGAAATTGCATAGTACCTCAGAAATTAAACTAACACCATCAACTCATACTCAACAAAATAAATTTGTGATGTATTTAACGATTATGTTATCAACTTCCCTTACTCACTCTCTAATACAAGTCCTGGTGATAGTGGATACAATTACAATCACCATGACTATAATATCACTAATTCATTATATCGTCACGAAATAACATATATGGAAACGTTTAAGGTTTTTATGAATCTTGATATCAATAAAGGACCAGGACCCGATGACATTGATCCCGCCCAAGTCAGATATGTAGCCAATGAAATAGTCATTCCTTTAACTCTTATCTTAAATCTCATATTCCACTACGGGGACATCCCTATTAAATTCAAAACATCTTGAATCATCCCAATTTTCCAAAAAGGTTCTAAATCTGATGTTTCCAATTACCGACCTATCCCAATTCTCTCAATTTTTCCAAAAATATTTGAGAAACTGCTTTATAAAAGATTATTGACTTTTTAGAGGCTAATAAAATGATTCATGACAATCAATTTGGTTTTAGTGAAAATAGATCAACTGAACATGCCCAGTTGACATCTACTGACTTCATATACTCATTATTAGATCAAAAAGAGTAGGTTGTTGTTTTTTTTTTTTACTTGTCCAAAGCGTTTGATACTGTAAATCATGAAAAACTAATTCAAAAGCACACGATGCAGGTATTAGAGGTAAACAAAATAATCTATTCAGAAACTATCTAATCCACGGAATTCAATATGTTAAGATTAATGAGTATTACTCGGATGCCATGCAACCACTATATGGAGTCCCCCCAATGCTACAAATTGGGGCTACTACTTTTTATTTTTTATACAAATGATTTGTTTTTCACTCCAACACAATCGCAAATCATATTCTTTGCCGATGATACTAGCCTCTTCTTCCGTAAAAAGGATCATAATGACCTTTTTCCATAGTCCAAAATGATATATAAACAAAAATTTCACCCCGTATTTTATCAATAACCACCTAACACTCAATACTAATAAAACTAAATGCCTATTATTTACTAATTCCAAAAACATACATAACAGCTCCCAATACTCACCAAATATCGGAAATGACTCTGTGCAGCTGTCTAGTGAAACTAAATTTTTAGGTGTTACGTTGCAGTCCAACTTAAAATGGGATGATCACATAAACAATACTTGCTCTATGGTCAGTAGAAACATTGGTATCATGTGTAGGATAGGCTATTTTCTCCTCATTAATAGACTCATTGACATGTATTATTCTTTTCTCACATATTCTGTCATTTAATATGGGGATTCACTACAAAAAATAATATACGAAGACTTCAATCACTACAAAATAAATTTCTTAATCTAATAAAACTAAAACTTGCGTCAGCACTCTCTAACTCCGAAATATTGTGCAAGTATAATATTTTACCAATAAACAAATTACTGAACTATAATCTTGCTCTTATCATGTTCAATAATTAAGACGGAACACTGGCTTTTTTCTATTTCGATTTTCAATTACCACAACATCTTTATCCAACCTCATCTAGAGCTAACTATAGATCTTATCGTACAAGAATTGGTCTTGCTTGCAGAAAAATGGGATATGCTGGTCCAAAAATATGGAACTATCTTCCACATTCAACTAAATCCACTACCTCTCGTTTAAAATTCAAGAATGATAAGCGGAAATTCCTTATTACACATTAATTACTAATCAAAATTTCAGTTTCTCTAACTTCTCATATCTGGTTGTATTCAACTACTTATATTAAACTTTCTGAAGTACACATGCATCTTTAGATTAATTCTTCACTTTTTTTTTCTTGCGTGTGACATTTTGTGTGTGTTGCGTTCATCACGGTCTAAATCTTACTCTCAGTCAGTCTGTACTCATTACTGTCCAGGTGGTTATACGTTCCTTATTGTAGTATCAAGATCAATGTTTAGTTGCTTTACCATGTTCATTTGTATGTACTATTATTATTGTTCATTAACCACCCAAAATAAGTTAATAAAAAAAAATGTTACAACACAAAAATTGGGTGAAAATGACTTAATGTTACAACCAGATGTAGAAAACAGTGCTGCATTTTGCCATGCAAAACGTTAGGTCATAAGTTATTTGGGTTTCCGCTAGTTGGCACATGTCATTAGATGAACACAACATCCCTCAATTCAACCAGAAACAGTCTTTTGTGTTTTCTGTTTATTGTGCACTATTTATCAAACTTAACCAAACCATAAACATATACATGCAAATGAAAAACAACAATATAGAGTTTGCTACTATCTGTAGTTAACCTTGGAATGTATCACTTGCAGACAAAGCATTCTTACTGTATAATACTTGCTTAGTAACATAGTAGCCTAGTTATTTGTATTACTGTTCGGAAATGGGATTTTAAATTAGTGTTACACTTCTGCATTTTTATTTTTTTAAATTTCCATTAAATTCGCCACACGTATAGCCACCCTGTAAATTTTGCAGTCCCCCCCCACTTCCCGATAATAGAATTGCTGCCCTAAGTATGACCAGCCACATATACATGGTGGACCACTTAAATTGATAATGTAAAATTTCGCAAAAAATAAGCGTTTTACAAAATGTTTTAAACAAAAGTTGCTTAGCTTGAAGCAGGAAAGTGTTTTCCATTATCTATGTTTTACTTGGGAGTCATTTGAAGGTCAAACTATTTTTTTTTTAAAGGGAAATTTATATTTTTTAATCTTATTCCTCATAAAAAAAAACCACAATTTTGTTGGAAGAGTTTTTTCAATTTAGTGCTTAGTTTCCAAGGTATTTAAAAAGTAAGTTTGAATAAAGAAATTAAGTATGCAGTACTTGGAGAGACATTGTACACACAAATAAAAATATGATTGGTTGGTATGTCAGGCCACCGATTTATATTGCCTACAAAAATGAGAGATTGCACATGGTACTAATTGGTATCGAAGCAAGATGGCCACTTGCTACGAGCATTCAGCTTTTAATCAACTTCCATCTTACAGCCATCCATTTGATGCAAGTCATTTAAAAATTAATACTTAAACGTTAAGATAAATTAGTTCGTTGAGTTTTAGTTTATTGTGTGTTAAAAATAAAGTATCTGTCTGTACAGGAAAAAGTCAAAATGATTTTTATTTATGGGGAATCTCGGAGAAATGTGCATGACATGAAATTTATTTGGAAATTGAATCCAAAGACTAAGGACATAATCATTAGGATAAGGATACATACATGGGTACCCATACAGGAGGCTTGAGCTCCCCCCCACAAGCTGTTGTTTAAGAATTTGATTCGCCCGATCCTATGCATTTACTTTCAAAAGTTTTAGTCACATTTTAAAATAAGGTACTTTTCAGCTCATTACTAATTGTCAAGCAGTATAAATTATTTTTGACTATTAAAACATCAGCAGTCATCAACTCTTTAAGATCAACAGACATTGAGGATGTGTACATTGACATGGTGAAACGTGTGTATAAAAATGCAAGTGCAAAATTTCGGTTACATAAAGATACCAAAACTATCAAACTTGGCAAAGGGGTGAGGCAGGGAGATACCATTTCTCCAAAACTTTTTACTTCAGCTTTACAGATGATTTTTCAGCTGATAAATTGGAATAACAAGGGAATAAAAATAAATGGTGAATATTTAAATCATTTGCGGTTTGCTGATGACATTGTTATTTTTTCAACGAACCCATTAGAACTCCAAGACATGGTACAGGAGCTCTCAACTAGAAGTAAAGAAGTTGGACTCAAGATGAACCTACAAAAAACTAAGATCATGTTCAATAATTTTGTAGAGGAAACAAAAATACAAGTTGACAACATTGAGCTAGAAATTGCTGATTCATATATTTACCTTGGCCAGCTGATTTCAATGGATGGCAACATTATGAAAGAACTCAACAGACGTATTAAACTTGGCTGGAGTGCATTTGGAAGAAACAGTTTTATCCTGAAGGGGAAATTGCCTTTGTGTCTAAAAAGAAAGGTCTTCAACCAGTGTGTATTGCCAGTCCTCTCTTATGGATCAGAGACATGGAGTCTAACAGTTGGAGCAATACGAAAGTTACAGACAACGCAAAGGAGCATGGAGAGGTGCATGCTTGGAATAACTAGGAGAGATCGAAAAAGAAACACTTGGGTGAGAGAGCAAACTAGAGTAGAGGACATCATTGTTAAAGTAAAAGGGCTGAAATGGCGATGGGCTGGGCATATTGCAAGAAGAACTGATCAACGATGGACAACAGAAATTCTGAACTGGATTCCAAGAGACCACCGAAGACCTAGAAAACGTCCTCAAACTAGATGGGTGGATGAAATAAGAAAACAGGTTGGGGTGACGTGGAAGCGAATTGCTCAGGATAGACTTGTGTGGAAAGCATTTGGAGAGACCTTCATCCAGCAGTGGATAGATAATGGTTGAATATGATGATTAATTATTTTTATAGTGTTTTAGTATCTTGTACATTTACCAAAATAGTAAAAGGTTCATTTAAAAATGTTTTATAGAACAATATAACTAAAAAATTATAAAATTGATGATCAATGGTCGTCCTTCTTCTAGGATTGTAAAATGTCGAATAACACCAAGTGCGTGTTGCCGATTTCAGGCTGGTTAAGTTGCCACAAAAATTAACAAATCAGCAACTGATGTCTAACTGAAATCGGGAACATGCAGTTGGTGTTATTCAACAATTTACAATCCTAGAAAGAGGACAACCATTGATCGTCCGAAATGATTGTCGATTTTATAATTTTTTAGTTATATTGTGCTAAAAAACATTGTTAAATAAACCTTTTACTATCTGTGCACAATGTTCGTCGTCTATATTTACCGAAGTGTTTGACAGCCTTGGAGGTGGAAATTTTTCTTAGCTCCCTAGAACTACTCGTGTGGGGACCAATGGATGTGTATGGATAGCACTATATGGAAGGGTACTTTCTTGGCCATTTGTCCAAAATAAGAGCAAGAAACAAATGGCATGTAAAAAGCATTTATTTGATCAAAAATATTTGAACATTTTGATATATCACAAAAATTGATTAGAATGACTATTACAATAACATTTCTTTAATAATATATATCTCCATCCCATGTTCAGTAATACCTTATTATATTTATCTGGCAGGTTCTAACGTACATACAACTGCATTTCTTTAAATTACAGTTTTTACTTTTAAGTGAGGGGCAGTACAGAGCTATTTGAGACATTGAAAGTTGATTTTGTAAAATAATTATATACTTCAGATATGGTAAGTTTTTATAATCAAATTTAAAGAGATGAGTCATTTTTAGATTTACCAATTATTTCAAATACCTTAGAACAACTTCTAATTTTGCAAAGAAAAGGGGTGTCTACTTAATTTTTAAAATTTGAGACTTTTCAAGTATCAAGATCTAATTTCAAAGTGAACCCAACATTATGTGAGGTATAAGCATCAAGCTATTTTTAATAATGGTTTTCAGCTGTTGGTGACAAATTTAGCTAAATTAGAAGTTCAGACTAAAAAATAGTTCTATCTAATGAAAGCAAAATCTTTTTCTTTCTTTAATTTCAGGATCAAATTTATGGTTTATTTCTGCATTTTGTGATTCAAACATTACGATTGAGTAGACAGAATATTTCAGCTTGCTATACATTTAAATCTAGCTAAAATTCAAGGGGGAAATAATAAAACCAGATTTTGACAACCTGTAACATGCATGATTTTGTACTATAAATTGCAAAGTATGAAATAGACATCAAATACATTTCCTAAAAATATAAATGATTTATACTATCCAATGCTCATGAGTTGAGCTCCAGTGAAGCTGTCAATCAAACCACATTTTTTTTTTTTTTTTTGAGAGGTAGTGGTATATATAGTAATGACAGTTGTGTACAAACTGGATGGGTAACTTCTGGAGCACATCTCATTAGCACCAAACAGTACCTAGTTTTGTATTTGAGATATTGAAGTAAATTCTGTATTAAAATAAATAGTACATTGAAATGGTATAATTGCACAAGAAAATTCTCTAATAGAATATAGCTTTCGTGTCAACGATAACGGCATATTATTTTGCATTTTTTAATAATTTTTGTAGCAAAAAGATTAACAAAAATATAAATTCACAGCTAACAAAAACTTGGTTGAATAGCCTAGTCATTACACATTATTTAGGTGCTTTCTACTACCTGAGCAGAATTTGTCCCTTCACCCAATATCGACCAATTAGGAGAGGGCACACCAGACACAAGCCAATTAAAATCATCCACTTTACTCCAATTATTAATCCTTTTGTCCAATCCTGAATTTGCAAAGTCGGAATCCTGATTAGGGTAAGTCCACAGATAAGGAGCAAACTGAAAAAATGAACAGTCTTCTATGATCGTTCTGCTTGTAACGTGCAAGTAAAAAGTACATTTCGAGGAATTGTGCACCCTAAGCTGTTGGCAAGCAATAATGAAAGAACAGTCATTACAATTTTCAATGAGGATGGACGTAGTCACAGGACCACTATAGACTTCGCATCCTGTCAAGCCATTAATGAAGATAGTACTAGCAGTTCCATATAAATACACTTTGCAATTATGCAATGAGTGAAGACCAACATCTTTTTTATCGATATCGACACAATGTAATTCTACAGTTTCACCAGAGAGATTTCTGATATCACAATCACTCAGTTCCGAGACTTTTAATATGGAGCTCTGTGCAGAATCGGATATCTCTGGAACAAGGACCTTCTGGACTTTGCCCTTGCTTCGAAATGCAAATTTCTTTTTCGGAAGCAGCGTATTCTCTGCTTTGTTAATATCCTCCTGCAAATTCTTCAAGCTTTCTTGAGCGATTTTAATATCATAAGTGGGCAAAAACATTGCACTATCTGAGAGCAATTTCTGAAGTTTCTGAAAGTCCTTACTCATTTCATCTAAACGATTATTTAACAGAACTTTTTCGGTAGTTTGGAGACTAAGAAGTTTACATGCAAGTTCTTTTTTATACTGATTAAACACAGAGTTAAAGTACTCGATCTGCTCTTTCACTGTTGACTTGTTTTCTTTCTCCAGTTTCTTCTTTTCCATTTCTAAAATTCTAGCTTCTGATTTTTGTAAGAGTTTGTCCACCACCTTTGCCTCAATATTGCAGTCTTGCAAAATGCAAGTGAATCCATTGGTGGTGTCCGCCATGTTATGATATACAGTTGGTGTAAAGGGTCAGACAAGCTGATTACAAAAGGCCTATATGAAGCAATCCAATAACCTGAAAGAAAACAATGATAAATAAGAGTACACATTTTTATTCAAACACCATCAAACAAATATTAATTTTTATTTAAACGGAAAATTTGACTTTTATTTTTAAAATATATATCATAACCCCATCCATTTTTTACACCAATTATTTATAACTTTTGTACTAAGTTTAATAAATGAAGAAACAGTGTCTTCCCTTCTTCTAAGAGACCAGTGGGGAGGGAATCCCCTGTCAGCACATGCCTGAATATTGTGAAGTATTATAATATGATGATATATCGCTATGAAAAAAATTCTGGTATTGCCCAGTCCTGTTGACAATATTAAAAAAAATTAATTTAAACTGTTTAAGGGACCATATAAGGAAGTTTTCATTTTTTCACACAAAGAAATACCCCCCGCCCCCTTTCTTACAGAACTCCTGGTAATGTTTGAAAGTATTCGAGAGAGTTCCTGGTCAGGGATTTAT
>QLNU02014176.1:46828746-46841143 GCA_006491805.2 Dysdera silvatica | reverse complement strand
AAAAAAAAAAAAAAAGGGTGGGTTTTCATGTGTTTAAGTGGGTTTTATTGAGTAAAGTTGTTTTGGGCAAAATTGGGATCTATTACAATAATTATTTTGGTTGTTTTGAAATCTATACACAAATGAATAATTCAATAATAATATAGCATATTCCATGGGCATATGCAGGAAGTTTATAAGGGGGCATGCCACAGCATATATATTCCAATGTTAAATATACACAATTTCATTGCAGTGGGGGGGGTTACAAGCCCCTGCGTATCCTATACACCTAAAGTATCTTTGTTATTTATATATAATAAAAATGACAAAAACAAAAAACCAAAACATATAATTGCAATTAAAAGTCATTTCACACCAATCACATATCTCCAATTTAACACAAAAAAAAAGTTTTTTTTTAATGTGTGTATGCATAAATATTGAAAAAAATAAGGATTTTTTAATGATACTTACACATATTTTTATGAAATGGAAAAGTAAGTTAATTATGTAACATATTATCAGAGTTAACATCAATCAATGATCAAGGATATTAATATTTTTTAGACTAAGAATGACTTTTTAGATCACAACTTTCAAGCTTGTGTGGGGATTTTTACTTTTAGAAATCCCTATTTAATGAAAAGGTAAAGTTTTTTTAAGGAATATTGCAGAAAAATGGAAGATATACATCGAAAAACGAAGATTCCGTAAAAAAAAAAGTTTCAAGAGATATGCCATCACCAATCTCATGGACCAAGTGCAAATTGCATACAAGGACCCCCGCCCTCCCTTCACCAAAGCTCACATGTCAAATCTAATGAATTTAATTCAATTATAAATACATACTATAAGAAATCCAATACGCGAAAATTAGCAGCTATCTTCTCAGATTAACGCTAAAAATAATTAATAAAAAATGATTTTGGTTTGACAGAAGAGAGACTTTATCTCCATTTGGCGCCTTTTAATTTCTTCCATAAATTCCTCAAAAAGTATCCAAACATTAAATGTATTTACAGTCTGTTTTATGCTATCCTCACACGGATAAATAGAATGCAAGCGATACTTTGTGACAGAATTTTCTAAATAAAAATAAATGCTTCTCTTATGCACAAACTGAATTGCAACTTGCAATGTGATTATAAAAATTAAAGTAAATTGTTTTCTGCTATGTGCCAAGGTGAGATACACACTGTCCAGTCTGCCAAAGATTTTGCTAACTTAGCAAGCCAACTTACAGTACAAGGACCTTCTATATTGGAAATGATCATGTAGAGAAGAAAATACGAGAGAAAAACCCATGGAACAGTGTCATTCTAATTACTGGTATATCAGGTTTCCATGTAATTCAATCAAAAAGAAAGGATGTCATCAACTGTCGAACCCATTCTCTTTCGACTGAAAATATCACCTTTGGAAACAGCAATTTACCCTATTTAATTACGGATGAAGACCTGGCATGTGGAAAATGGGTCATTGTAAATTATGAGGACAAACTCTATCCAGGGGAAATTACCAAAGGAGAGGAAAATGGTACATTTGTAGTAAACGTGATGGAAGAGTAAAAAATCAAAGGGCTACTTCATGTGGCCAAAACATCGTGACGAAATTCCTTACAAATGTGAAGATATATATAGTGAAGGATATTTCAGCACCAATTGTTGCTAATAATAGAGGCTCTTAAAATTTTTTTGACCTATAAAACTGTAATCAAACATTACAAAGAAAATACTATGATTTAAATACTTGATATTTCCGTTTGTGTTGATGTGTCTCAAATCGAGTTTCTCTTTTTATATATATTTTTACTATTATTAAAAGAAGAAAAAATCCAATAATATTAGCTTATTTGCTGCTATTGTTTATTCATATATTATAATAATAGTTCAGTACTTTCGCATTAAAATAAACTTCTTGGAATTAATAAAGCAATTGTATTTTTATTAAGTGACAAATCAAATCACACAATATCCTGCACGTGACGGAGTTGTTCCACACGTGACATTTATTTATAAAAAAATTACCTGGGTATATGCTTACCTTTTCTCCTAAAAACAATTATAGATAATTAATATGAACCTAGGAGATATAAAAAAAAGTGCTGAAGTCACATGACTACAGCAGAATCAGAGAAATTTTTGTTAGAAGGCAATATAATGAAAAGTCCTGTCAAATGGTGCATCCTGCATGTGACAGTTAGGTTTAATTAAAAAACAGGATTTAAAAAGTTTATGAAAAAATTCTTGTGCTTATAAAACCACCATACTCAAGTATTTTTGTCAGACCATAACAAATTCTAAAACCTCATTCTTACAAAAAAGATCTACAAGCAAATGTAGTTTAAAAAGTCATCTGAATGTCCCGCACAGTGGAATGGCCCATTTACATATAAGTGAGATTACTAAAAATTGAACTCAGCGGAGTGGTTTTAAAGGAATTAATCATGATCACTGCAATGTTGTTTTAACAGCTCTCTAGAATACTGCTTGAATAGTTTTTGCATTGCCATAGAAGGTGAACACCATTGTGTAAACATTTTCCCACAGTAAACATTAAATTCAATGTGATTAGAGAAAATTGAAAATCTTTGCAATGGAATATTAAATCTTCCTACCCCTAACGAAATAATTCATTAAGATGGCATCTCATATTAATACATTTCACTTTTATACAGTGTTGACCTTTTAACTTACTTGAAAAAAAAAACAGTGGTCACAAATAACGTTGCAAACATAAAATGAAAACACATATTTAAGAACATTACATTTTCCTTCCTACCTTTAAATTTTAAGACCCAAACATCTAGCATAAATTTAAACATTCAATTTTTAATACAGTGAAATCTGTCTATAACGCATAGACATATGGGGCCCAAGCCCCTCCCCCAATAATTTTACATATAAAATTGCAATTTTATATGTAATGTATAAATGTTCACAATATGTGCCTGCTCATCCCCTCCCACAATAATTGTGAAAACTCTACATTGATGCTAAAATGATACCCACGGCCAGGGAAAAGATATCGTCATAAATAAAGTTAAAAATGATACACTTTATCTGCCGGGGAGTAGCGAAGAATACCTTTAGGACAGATTTCATTACACAGACTGCATCACTATGTGAGGTGTCCTGCATAAGGTTACTATAAACGCTTGCCACTTAACCTTAATGCTACATTTTATCAAGAAAATAAAGATCGCTAAAATTTAATGTCGAAAAAAAAAAAGTACAGTAAAACCTTCTTAATAGACACTCCCAAATAGTGGATACCTTTTAACACACTTTCCCAATTCCTAGTCCAATTTCGAAGTGTCCGTTACTTAGAGGGGGGTTTTTTTTTTGGTAATTATTAAAATTCTCACCTGATTTGCTTATGGCTTCGTGGGCTTAATAAATATTTCACAGCAAAAACACATCGGATGAGTAACCGTTTTTGATTTTTAGAATTAGTGTTACCCAAAAAACGCAGTTGCCAGATAGAGAAATTCGATTGAAATACAGTAGAGCTTTAATAAATGACCCGTTATTAAAGTTCCGAATAAAGGACACTTTCCAATTCCCCATGCTTCCTCTGCCCAAATACTGCTAAACAGTGAGCACCTCCGAATAGCGGACAGATTCTAAAGTCTCGTAGTGTCCGCTATTCAGAGGTTCCACAGTATATTAAAAAAAATACTAAACAATCTTAACACGCACAATAATAAAACCTACATTTCAAATAATAGCAGTTTAATTAATAAAGGCAGCAACGAAAGTTAAGAAGGCCTTTGAATACATGTTGTATTATTTAGTAAATACATTAGCGGACTGCAGTACTTTTTTTTCCCGCACAAAAGAATTGTCGTCACTGTCGCCCTTTGGTAACACTGTCGGGTGGCTGTCATGGCTGAAACTCATGAATGGGGTAGTCGTCGAGGTAGCCGGCCGTCATCAGCTGGCGTTACTCCAGAAGCTGGTTGCTACGATCCTACCCTAGACTTTGAGGAGGAAGATGATGACGAAGAGTGCTGCAGCAACTCTTTTCAACCGGTATGCCAAATCGCTGCCTCGTGAAATCCATCCTCATTGTAATTTGTGTCTGGGGTCAGTTTGTGGCAATTTTATTTGTTGTCGGGTGTTGTTTTGGTGTGCCGCTTATTTTGGTCAACAATGATTTGACTCAAGTTTTTTCTCCATTGCTGCCTTTTAACGACGGGATAAACCCGATGACAGCGAGCATAACATTAATGGAATATAACAAATAACATTAAAACCTCTGAATAGAGGACACCTCGGGACTTCAATACCTGTTCGCTATTTGGGAAAATTAAGGGATAGTAAGCATCAGGACTGGGAATAGAAAAATGTTTGTTAAATAGAGGTGTCGGCTAGTTTGGGAGTGTTTAGCTTTGACTGTACGTTGACAGACTAATTGTTAAATTGTATTGGTGGATTCAAAAACGCCCCCGTTGACGTCAAAGGAATAGGGCATTGTCAAAGCTGCCAATTTAACGGGAAAAGCGTTGAAGTTAGTACTACTGGAAATGAGTTTGTATTGTCCATATTTAGGCTTGAACAACATTGATTTTTGTTTGTGTAAAATGTACTTCACGGAAAATCAAAATAAATTGCGTTTCAGGAAGAAAGCTAATTTCGGTCGACCTACGATGAAATTAGATTCATATTTTTGTGAAATGTCAAATCCATAAGATTATGACATCAACGTTTTGGGTTTTAAAAATATTACTTGTGGAACAGCTAATTTCAATCTGTTATATCTTTTGACATTTTCCGGTCTTCCTGTTAAAGTATGTAAATTGTAGTGTGGAAAAATACAAATTTTTACCAGAATATTGTTGAAATTAATTATAGTATTTAGAAATATGTTAGAAGTTTGGATTTGTTAGTTAAACATAATGTTAATATTGCATTTGATTTGGTGACACTAATTTTAAAATTGTAAGGTTACGTTCATTTTTCTTTGAAAAGAGGTAAAATTATTCTAAATGTAAGAAGTGTACAATGAAATTCATAGAGTTCATTTTTGACTAGTGAGGAGAGATTTCTCAAGATAAATGCATATTGCTTTTATACAATCAACATACGTTGTTGGGTACCAGTGTCAAGACTACTACCAAACAAACTCCAGCAGAAGCTGTCATGTTGTATATCATCCCCTTACTTTCTTCTTTTAGCATTAGAATAAAACAGGGTGGCATAAAATGAGAATAAGAGGGAAAAGTATAAATGAAAGAAGATGGTAATACTTAGGAAGAAAGGGCAATAGTCTAGGTAAGAAAAAGTGGTGCTAGTACAGATACTGTCCCATTTCGTTTTTAGTGGGAAGTGTTTCCAACACACTTGGCAACTTTGTCCTGGCTTGCCGCCATGTTGCTTACGTCTCAATACAGGCTCCGCCCCTTTCCCTCCAGCCTTCACCCCTACCCTTCTCCCCTTCTAACCTTTCTTCTTCACTCCTACCCCTCTAACCTCTTCTTCATGTTCTTTTTCTCCTCCACCTTCCAACAACCCCTGTTTTCTTGGCAGTCTTTTCCTACTCCCCCTTACCCTTGGAATCCCTTTCTACTCCCAGCCTCCACCCCCTTCACCTCTTAACCTTTCCCGCTGTTGGCTTTCCTCTCTTTTCCTCCATCTCTTCCCCTCCCCCTGCTCCTTTTTCTCAGTGCAGCGAACAAAATAAAAACGGCATACTAACTTTTATTCCTTTTATCTGTCGGATAACTTCACCCCTTCAACTACACAGTTATCCACGTTAGGCCTAGTGTACAAGCGCACCTTGCAAACCGGGCCCTTCTACTCTAAACCAAATAAACCTTCTCCCACAAACCAATCCAACAACATTCCTCTTCCCTTTCAACCGCAATTGAACAAAAAAATCCATATTGAAATGTTCCGACATCTTTCCAATCGCTGCAACACTTCCATGACGCTCAAAATGATGAAGCACACTTTAAGTGAGCGATTCTTGCCACATCCACATGGGTGACATCACGTAGCATACACTCTGGCATCCAAACTTCACCTACAGCTACTTTTCTACATTTCTCTAGGGGAGAAACACGCTGTTGGGACAGTATCTGTACTTCCACCGAAAAAGGAAAATATGTGAATGAGAAATAAGACTAACTAGGGAACTCTACCAACTGTCACTCACCAAATGCCACGATTTTTCGTATCTAGTAGGATGTGGTACAACAATCACTTAAAACGTTAAAATTTTTCTCTATCTCGGAATAGAACAGAAGATATGGTCATATGAATATAGAGTTTTTAACGTGCCAAGCTAAAGATATCTCCCCAAGTTAAAACAAATCTCACCAAGTTGTTTAAATTAAACGCTTTGGGCGAACGTCCGAACGCCTGAGATCACGATAAAGAACAGAGATATTGACACTAGAATTTTCTTTTCGAAGTTATCGTGAATTATGCTTAATTTACTAAATGTTGACATACATTTTTTGAACTTAGTTAAAGCTAAATTTGGAGATCCAATTACAGCAAACAATTCAAAGTGAAATGAATGTAGGGATGGAACTTTTTGCAATTGCTAAAACAAGGTTACAGTCATCGGAATTTTATGTGGATTTTGAGTCTACGCTGGATTTTGATTTTGACGAAAGGGTTGCAAATAACGATTTTACAGAAAATTCATCAGAAAATAAGGAGCCCATCAGCTCAATTGCCAATAGTTATACTTTAGAATATGCGGAAAAAAGTTGTCAAGTTTGCTTGGACAACGAAAGGACGATGTCACAAAATAGCAACAATATGTCGATACTTTTATAATTTAGATTTAAATTATAGACAAATATATAGAATGCGCAACTATATAGTAAATAATGGCAATAGATCGCAAAAGTAAAAAAGAAATAAGAAACGCAGTTTTTAATCGTTTTAAATCAGCACGATACAATGGCTTTTGTGTACATGATAAAGATACCCAGAAATGGTTTATTGCATGCGCAAAAGAAAAAAGCACACATGACTTTAAAGTTTCAAATGGATTTATAAATTCATTTAAAAGAGAATTTAATATTTCTGGGCGAAAAATTACCAAACTCGTAACAAAAACTGATATCCAAAGTAAAGGTTTTTTTGAAAACCGAGCGGTTGAATTTGTCCTTCAAATAATGGATGATATTGAAAGGACGCCAAATGGACGGGTTACAGCCAAATGCTGCTGATTTTACTAATATTCAAGATGTCATATCTTTTGATCTCTTCCGAGATAGAGAAAATTTTTAATGTTTTAGGCAATAGATTTACCATACCTTACTACATGCAAAAAATCGTGACAGTTGATGAGTGACAGTTGGTGGAGTTCCCTAGTAAGTGCAGAAAAAGTTACCTGTGAATGCAAATATAGGAAATCATGGTGGCTGTCAACCTCTAAATCAGTGAAGATACTTTTCTATTAATACTATAATTTAAAAGATACTTTTTTTATTTTTATATGGAATGTAGCAAAGCATGGTACTGTAGTAAATTTCCCACATAAAATTCTGCTCTTCGACAGGGCTTCTTCCTTTTTACTCCTCTTTTCATCATATTTTAAAATTATTTTTTGTTTTATAGTAAAGGAAAAATCATATGAGCATGAGCTTCTCTGAAAGGGCAATAAGAGCTGACTTTTTAATATACGAGTTAGGGTTCTTTACTTTAAGTTGAAAATGTCAATATCGGAACTTAATTTAAGTTTTTAATGTCACATTATTTAAATTTTAGGATTTAAGCAACTTCAGTGGATCAAAGTTATCATTTTGCTCAGAGAAACTCTCTATTCCAACTTCCAGAATGGACACATACCGTTTTTCATTGGCGAACTTGGAAGGTAACAAGTAGTAAAGTTTATTCTTTTTCGTAGGTGGGATGCTTTAGTAATCGTCCCAGTTTTGGCTGGGGCGATTACTAAAGTGTTAAATCGATCTTGTGCCAACTCGTTTGAATCTTAACACCCCTGAGTATTTTTTACAGATGTAGTTTGAATCATATTGCATTGATAAAGAGCCATGGTTATATAGTAGCTGTATGTATAGTAAGGGCAAATCCATAAAATATTGGTGGGAGTGGGGGCAAAGCTTAACAATGTATTTTCGAGAGATGACGTGGAGTGCAAAACTTGGAAACCTGTGTAGACATCTATAATAAGTGCATTTTTTATTATCTGGGGGAGAGGGAATGGAGCACATGCCCCTGCATCCTCCCTTGACTCCATCTTTAATATCTGTGCTCATAAACAAAACTTAGTGCAACTGGTAAACAATCAAATTACGTAAATTTTGTTATCTTGGCAATACACCCACCTCAGTTGTCACTGTCACAGCTTTTTAAGTTACCTTAATTGTGTGTATTAGGTATGATGTGATCTGGAGATCACGTTAAACTGAATGTGGACCTGCGGTGGCGCAGTGTGGTAACGCGTTCGCCTAGTACGCCGTTAATCCGGGTTCGACTCCCAACAGTGTACAAAGAACGCTTACTCAGAGATCTCATAAAAAGATCGCACTGCTCACTGTAGTCCGGGGTTTGGTTCCCTAGGCCATAAGAGGTTCGGATTCCTCGGAAAACAGTAGGTCCGGGCGCAGCATGACCATTGTAGTCCTTGAGCCACAAAACCACAAACAAACAATAAACTAAATATCCCATCAAAGATAATAATCATTATTTGCACACAAGGCATTCTGGAGCATGAAAATGCAAACAAACAACCGGTGTTATGTCGCTATACAGTTAGAAAACTTGTTTCCTGTATTGTAAGAATGTCAACTTTAAGTAGGGCAGGTCTCTTCGCCCCTTCCTAAAAATATTTTGGGCAGCGATCGTGCCCCCTCTCTAAAATTTGATGGACAATAAAGAAAGGAATGCAGAACACAGTTGTGTACGTAAAATATATTAATTGGTATCATTCATGTTTTCAGGGTGTTTACGGATCTGGAAAAGTCAGGGAAATTTGAAATACAAAGGCCTGAGTCAGGGAAGTTTGAAATTCATTGTTATAATAAATGACTAACGAACCAAGTATTAGAGCCCACACTTTAAATGAAATAGAAGATGAAGCATCAGCTTTGCGATTATATAGTTAAACTCTTTTATAATGAACTCAAAAAGGGCCAAATGAAAATGTTGCTGTAAATATTTAATTAATGCAAGTTTTTAGTGTAAAGAAATACACTCTTTAATACAGCTTTTGAATTTGTAAATTCAATGTAATTGAGTTATAAATGGCTTTGGAGTTTGTGTTAGTGGATTTTATGGTCTTAGAAACTTATTTTTATTACGCAAATTTTAATGCATTGTGTGTTGTTTACTGTAATTAGCGACTGGAAATCGATTAAGATTTGGTCTGGAAAAGTCAGGGAAGTTTGAAACAGAATTTAGGTAGACACCCTATGTTTTTTCCTGTTGCTGTAAAGTTGTAATTGAGTGTTATATAAGAGGAGACGTGTCTATATTCCATTACAGTAGCATGAGCCTGCGGTATTATAATGATCGTCAAGCAGTTAACTTTTTTATCTGTTCAACTCTTAGTGTGTTTCCTTTTAATAAAATTGAAATCATACTTACAGTGCTTCACGTTATTTGGTGCAAGGACCCTTGTTTTCCTTGTGCTGTGAAAATTCATTTAATTAAAAATTGATTTAATATGGCTATGGGAGTGGGGTCAACTCCTCCCCCCTCCCTCTTTGAGATTTAAAACCAAGCCTAAGAAAGTGAATAGAGCTGTAGTTGGACCCTGAATAATTCCTTCGAATTGGTGTCCATTCAGGGTTGCTTACGTTTTGCCCTGTTATATGATATTAGTTTTCACATACACTTATTTATATACAGGGGTTGTCTGCGTATCGTTTCAGTCTATTTAACAATATACTGCAAAAATTTTATCAATAGACGGAAATTGATTTAAATTCAAAACATTTTATTATACACACCTGTGGAAATTTTATTACACACTTTCGAGAAATTTCACCATGCACTCTAGAACAATTCCATTGCAGACTCTGAGGAATTCCCAAGAAAATTAATGGAGTTTTCTTCATAAAAGTAGAAACCTTGAAGTTTTCGTTTATTTTTAAATGGCATTTTATCTGTACGATGTGGCTTCTTAATAATGTGAATGGTAAATATTTGTTTCAGATAGCCAAGATGTGGAACTTGATGCGATATTGGGAGAACTCTGTGCCTTGGAAAGTCAGTTTGGCCAAGAGGCATATAAAGGCCATGCGAGGAGCGTAAGCAGTGTGTTACAAGGTGCTATTGCTGGCGAAAGCCCTTGTCTTTCTGTTCCTGCTGTTCCTTTGGGCCATCTGTCTTCTCCTCAAGAAACAAATACGACATTTGGCCCACGACGCTTTCTTAGTCACCGTCGTTCGAGTTCTGGAGGATCCAAACCCAAATTCGAAGCAACTAGCGCACTTGACTTAGATGACCATATGCAAACCCACAAGTTGGAATTTGGTATCCGAACTAAAAGTCCCGATAATGATTCAGCTTTTTCGGACAGTGTTTCCATGTTGTCATCTGAATCTTCAGCGTCTTCCAGTTGCCCGACAGACACTGAAATTTCTAGTCACGGATCATCAAAGACCAATAGCATTGTCATGCTTCCATCTCCAACACAGGTATTGAATTACCGGGACAAATTTTAAACTTTTTGTGATAGTACTTGTCAAATATACATGCATGTTTAAAGCTTTGTATTCAATGGTATACTGGCAACCTCCACAAGACAGAAGGACCCCCAGGAGAAAGGGAGTCCCCTTTTGTCATTTATTTTCCATAAAATTTATAAGTAAAAAATATTATATTTTTTAGTTAATAAGGATTTCTTTTAATCTTTAGGTAAAATATAAAGTAAAATAAACGGTTTCCAACTGTGGCAAACTTATTACGCGTATTTACTTTAGCTGTTTTTATTGCCTTTAAAATTGAACTCACCATCCGAAAATTATGAAGTCTGGACGAGTTTTGAAGCTATAGTATACGCTTTGTGCCAGAACCCTACCTCATAAAACGGTTGGCTTTCTGCCAGCAGAAATTATTTGCTGTGCCAGTAACAGAAACTGGTTATAACCAGTTTCTACTACTCTATAAATACTAGTTTATAAATAGGCACGTAAGACAAATACCCAAGGCACTAAATTTTAGGAATGCAAAATTTCTAAAGACTGCAGTTTTTGTTTTTTTAATTGCAGTCTATCATTGAAATCTGTCGATGGGCTTTTGCTGGAAAAGCATTCATCCCCTCTACCTCCCCCCAAAAAAATCGGGAGAATTTTTGTGTCATCATATAAAATAAATTTATTCATAAAAATATTTTCTTTTTATAATGAGCATAGGGTAATCTCAGACCCCCCTCCCCCAAGTATTCCACAAGTTCTGTCGCAGTTGCATTTGAAGATGGGTCGACGGAATTCTTATTTCTTGTAGCAGAATTCTATAAAATTCCTAATAAGCACCCGTTCTTACATATTCTTTTTTTTAGGGAGATCCTATTATGTGTAGGTAGGCTGAGCATGTAGAGCATTAAATTTTAAAAGGCAGCAATTTTTTTTTTCTAAGTGTAATCTTGGTCCGTCGATCTGTCTTCCCCTCAAAAGCGTGTCTCCCGTTTTTGTCTCAATTTGACATTCTGAAAAACACCCCCTGGAAACAGGTCCCCTCCCCCCACAAAATAAAACATTGGGAATAAAAATTTTGTCATATAAAACAAATTAATCCACAAAGACATCGTTATTTTATTTTATAATGTACGTGAGGTAATCATAATGCCCCCCCTCACCCCCCCCATTTCCCTTATTTTCTGTCACACTTGAGTCAGATCAACAAAATTGTATTTGTTCATTTTAGCATAAAATTCCTTGTGAATGCTCCCTACATTTCCGCAAATTTTAATTTAATTTTTTGGGTGGTTGTGGTGGGGGTCGACATACCAGATGAGAGCAGATTTCAAAAAGTAAATCTTTTAATAAATGATTCCTCATAATTTGTAAAATACCTGTTTTGTTTATCATCATTACAAGTAATTTGACTATGTGTGTGAACATACACAGCATAATGCAACGCGAACAAATAAATAATTCTGAGACTGCACCTAAGAAAACCATTTGAGTAACTAAAGAAAAACTGTCAGGTGTCATTGAAACTTAACTTTCTGTTCCTAATTTCTAGTCCTGGTTCAGATTCCCATGAATGTTTTGCCAAAGCTGATTTATGAAATTTTGTTTTCTAACGTATGTTTCATGTTCTTTTAATACTAGGCACAGTGCTCTTCATGTTTAGCCAATGTAAATGTGTCCACACTGACATGGAATGGAGTATATGTCCCAGCTGTCAGAATTTATGATGATATCTTTAAAATTAGAAAAACCTATTTTGTTGATTGGTGTGAAGGTAACTTGAAAGTTGAATTT
>QLNU02014176.1:46774867-46828646 GCA_006491805.2 Dysdera silvatica | reverse complement strand
CTGTAAAAATTATTCGGAGTATACTTGATTTGACTTCCGGCATTTTCGTCCAGCTTTTTAGGTGGACACCTGCGCCGATGGTGCTTTTGGAATTTGTGTCCAACGTCAATGTTTAGTTTTTTAGAAAAACGATTACACTGCCAATTAAAATTGTCAATATCGGTGTCATTAGTTTTTATCAAATTTAAATTTTCAGTTGTGCCATCGATTATCGAAATGCGATGTAATGTATTAAGCCCCAGAGTTTCAATTGTTTTTGTTAATATTTCTACTTTATATATGATACTTTTCAGGAAAAGCAAAGAAATAATAAAATCAGGACTTAAAATTTCTTTGTAAAGGCCAAACGATTTTGTTCTTGTCTTGAATTCTGCATTCGATTCTGAAATGTTTAATAATGTTTGTGATTTTCTCAAAGGATAAGCTGATAGCTTGCAACAGTTTCTGCTTAGGCGGTCCATCTTCATTTTGAAAGATTTCTTATACCAATAGCATTCGCGATTTCTTCTAAATTTAGTTTCAAATTCTGATATCACTTAGTGCTAGCTGTGAGAAAAACATACAATTCCTCCATTGTGCTAAAAGTCGAGACAATAATCAATCTGGCGTTACAACTAGACTCAATGACGGTATTTATCCGATGTTCTTGACACAGAATGTAGGGTATTGGCCCGCATAATAATTCACTCAACTTTTGTTGAATGCCATTGAACTCCCCTGACATTACACTAGCAAAATCGTAGGACTGGGAAACCAATTTAGTTAGATAAATCTAGTTTATTTTCATTGAGAGTCAGGCATATATCACTTGCCAGTCATTGTTGAGTTTTGTCCTTAGATTCTAAGACTTCTAATAATCTTTCTTTCGAATTACCATCTGAATCTACTGCTCTTACAACGATGGATAAGATGTCTTTGTGAGAGGTGTCCGGAGTTGTATCAGCCATGGCACAAAAAAATAGACTGTAATTAATTTCCTTAATAATTTCTTCGCGAACTTCAGATCCAAGGAGTTAAATTAATTCATTTTGGGAATTTTTGCTCAAGTAGGTAACATGGTAAGGTCTAAATATTTTATTTTCCAGCCAGGAACTTAAAGTACTATTATCCCTGGCTATTAATTGTGCAAATTGATAAGTTCCCATTTTCATCTGAATCCGACCCCCGAGAAGTGATGCCTTGTCTTGCTGAAGTTCTTGAAATATCGCATAAAATCTTAATGATTTTGGTATTTTGCATTTTAATTTCTTCTTTTTCAATCAACAATTGCATTTTATTTTTATCCATTAAAATATCTAAATGTTTTGATTTGCACAAGTAATTGCAATACTCTGCTAACACTGATTTGTGAGGTTTTGGTGAAAAATGCAATTGCGATTTTCCTATTATTTCTTTTCCACCACTTCTCATTTTTCCCCAGTTTCTAACGCCTTTGCACACCCAATTATTTTCAGATTTTTCACGCCCCGTTTCATTGGGGAAAAGTGAGCAAACAAAGCAAAAGGTGACATCCTTCTCAGTTCTGTATTCTATGAATTCATATTCCTTATACCAACATACATTAAACCTATCTTTGCCATCAAAAGGAAAACAAGCTAAATGTGGTTGATGAGGACCTAATTCTATTAAATAGTCACGTTGGTTGTCCTTTTCAATTAAAACACGTAAACCAGGGTCATTAGAAATTATTGGTGTGAACTTGGCGTAATTATCGATATTAATACTAGCATTGCTAATTTCCAATTCTTTAAACAGGTTATTCCCCTGCACAAGCAGAGAATCAGTAATTTCTTTTAATGAATCTAAAAATTCTAAAGCTTCAAATGTGATGGATCGGCAATTTATAAGACTTTTATTTTCTTGGTTTGCAAGGATTTCTTCCCCGATGGACAGTTTTTTAACTAAAAGTTTTCAGCAATACCTTTCTGGTTTCCCTGTTCACAATTGCATTCAACTTCTCTTCTTTTACTAGCTTGAAATGGATTAATTGGGGCTCCAACATTTTTCACTAACCCTTTTTGCTTCATGAATGATTTTTTCGTGATTGGCTTTATAATCGTTATTAAACACTGAACCACGCAATAGACACTCTACCTTAAATCGAGAGGTGCATGCTTGGAATAACTAGGAGAGATCGAAAAAGGAACACTTGGGTGAGAGAGCAAACTAGAGTAGAGGACATCATTGTTAAAGTAAAAGGGCTGAAATGGCGATGGGCTGGGCATATTGCAAGAAGAACTGATCAACGATGGACAACAGAAATTCTGAACTGGATTCCAAGAGACCACCGAAGACCTAGAAAACGTCCTCAAACTAGATGGGTGGATGAAATAAGAAAACAGGTTGGGGTGACGTGGAAACGAATGGCCCAGGATAGACTTGTGTGGAAAGCATTTGGAGAGACCTTCATCCAGCAGTGGATAGATAATGGTTGAATATGATGATGATGATGATATATTAGTGGAACCTGGTAAAGTGACAACCTAAATAAAATGACTACTTTTTATAAGAGAACTGGCAGGAATTTAGTCACACGTTTATACCGAAATATGGTGACCATTACTATCCAGTCCCAAAGGTGGTCAGTTTAGGCAGGTTCTGTGTGTATACATGTATATAATGAAATATTTTAAATTCAGATATAATTTATTTTTTATTTTGTGTCTAGCAATATATTTTACCCTTGAACTCTGAGCGGGAAGAAATGGATGATGATGCGAAAGGAATTTTAATTGAAGTAGGTTTATGGCTTATCTAAAATTTATTTACATATTTGCCTTTGAGAATTATGTTATTCCTTGTATTTAATGAATGGGAGAAAGACACAATTGTTTATAAATGCCGTTAAGACAACCTTGTAATCATGTTTTCGTAGTTTTTGCAGCAATCATTTTGATTAAGTTGACATCCCATGATAAGTTGCATTAGTTTCTGACTTTATGCAAACTATATTCTTCTTGCAACACAATAATGTGTTTCTCGTTTATTTTGAAGGTTGGGAAATAATATAAACGCATCTGTTGGTTCAAAATAAGCATTGAGTATTCCTTTCGTGGCAGTAAATATCGTAATTTTACACTGATACATAATGTGTACTCATAAATTATTCTACACGCCCTGGCAACCAACCATGAAACATCAGTATCTTGGTAAGTAATATAAACAGCTGACGCTGACCACTCTACATGTGCAAGGCACTTCTACATAGTAAACCCATTCGGGCAACTATTGTAATACTGTAGGTCAGTACATATTTAAGTGGTGGTAGAAAGCAGCTGGTTGTCATATTCCACAGCACTTGAATTCAAAGCTCAAGGTATCCAAAAATAAGGCTATAATAGGGAGAATCTACAGCCAAGATAAATGTGTGATATTTGAAAACAGGTTCGATAAAATGCAGGTATGTAGTCATTTTAAGATGGACATTGATGAAAAAGGTTCTATACATGGTGATGCAATAGTGTTAAAAAGAAAGAAAAAAACTTACCAACTAACTGCTCATTGTAGTTTGGGGGTTGGTTCCCTAGGCCTTACGAGGTCTCGTTTCCCTTGAAAAATTTGTAAATATAGGTTCACTTCCCAAGGGTGGTGTAGGGGCAACACATTTGTCTGTCATGCTATTAGCCTTGGTTTGACCCATAATAAAACCATTGTAGAAAATGTTTTCCATTTTTGCCCTGCGGTGGCGCAGTGTGGTAATAATGCATTCACCTAGTGCACCATTAATCTGGGTTTGGCTCCCAATGGTGCAAAGAACGCTTACTCAGAGATCTCGTAAAGATCACACTGGTCAATGTAGTTCGGAGTTTGGTCCCCTAGGCCTTAAGAGTTTCAGATTCCTAAGAAAATTGCGGGTCCAGAGGTTCGGTTTCCTCGGAAAACGGTGGGTCCCGGCCATTGTAGTCTTCGAGCCGTAAAACTGCAAACAAACGTTTTCCGTTTTGCTGTCTCACCCCTCCTGATATTATCCCCTTCCAGTTCTTTTGTCAGCAGAGGTTCAAATGCCTTAGAAAACTGTAGATCCTGACACGGCATGACCTGTTCTGTCCTTGCACTGTGAAAACACAAACAAGCGAACACAAATGAAAGAAAATTGAAGTATGTAGTAATAAGTAATTGTCGAATATAATAATGTTATTGTGAAAACCACAATGTATCTTCATGCTTTCAAAAAAGTGCATATTAATTTTATTTATGTACTTATTTATTTTTTTAATTTTGTAATAGGAATTTTTCTTGTCTTCTGCAATACCTGAAGTGGAAGGTTTCCTCTATTTGAAAAGTGATGGAAAAAAGGTGTGGAAAAAGCACTTCTTTGTGTTACGGGCCTCTGGGGTGTACTATTGTCCGAAAGGAAGATCCAAGGTAAATTTAAAAATGCATACATTAATCCTGAAGTGATGTCATTCAATATACAGGGTTCCCACAAGACCTGTAATTGTCAGGGAATTGGAAATCGTCTATAAGGCTCAGGGGAAAAACAAGATTTTTTAGTTGAACCTAAAAAGTTAGGGAAAACCTTCTTAACTTCTGTTTTGAATAGCTAAATTTTCCAAAAATGTGATGCCATGTCTCACAACTAAAGTTCAGTTGAAAATTATTTGTGATCGGTCAGGTAATTTTTCAGGCAAAGTCAGGGAAATTTGCATGCGGGGAATTTTTCTCCAGTGTGAGTTGGAACCCTGGTATGCTGGTATTAAACAATATTAATTTGAAATGCTGTATCCGTGAAGATGTTAAAACAAAGCTCTTTCCAAACATTAATAAATTTTGTGTTGAAACTGATGAAAACTATTGAAACTGGCTTTTTTTTTGTCAGCATTATTATTTATAGACGTTTCTTATACTTATTTTCTAAAACTATCATGTCTGGTGCTTTCTTAACAGATTAGCCAATGGGACCTCGGCCTCGTTTGGGTGCAGAATGACACTTGTTGTCCTTGCGCCATGAAAATACAACCAATGGGACCTCAACCCAAATGGGGGTGGGAGTGCAAATTGACAGAGTCGACATATTATAGTTTTCTTATTAAAAATGTGTGGAAATTTAAACGTTAGTGTAAAAAGGGTTGCAGAAAAAAACTTGGGTCCAGGGCCCCTCGTGTGCTTTCAGATGGCCTTCTTTCTAAAGGTCATTGAGCTGCAAACACTTTTAATAACTGGTCGCTGAGAGTCTGAGCACTCTCTTTAACATATAATGAAATAATAACGTAACACAACTCCTGAATGTTAAGCCATGTTAGCCATTGGCCAGCAGAGTCTCGAGGTTTAACATATAGGTTGCGAAACGACGAATGTATGCAGTCAAACTTTGTTATTATAATGACGTTCAAAAGATTGCCGAAATTTTAGGCTGCAACCGATAATTTTAAAATGTTGGTATATAGCATTAAATTTTGTAAATGGCGTTGTTAGTGCATATATGCACTTTTATTTGAACGTTTATTTTGAACGTCTATTTTGGGAAAAATTGGCAATGCAACAAGAAATCTTGCAATGGAAACTGAACTGCAAAATAATTAAAAGTTTCATGTCTACTAAATTTCAGGCTAAGAAATCAGCGATTTTTGTTTAAGTATTTTGACATAATGTCTTAATTTTTGGGAAATGTCATGACATCATAACCATGGCAAAATAACGTTATCTTTATGGGACCTGGTAGTGAGGCCTGCAGAATTTTGACGTCATATGTTAAGTTGTCGTTACAGTCAAACTCAGCCTTATAAATATATCATAATTTAAGTCATTTAAAGCAATTTATTCCTCCTCGTTGGATGATTTAAAAATTTCTAAAAAACACTGTGTTAACAAAACAATACAAAGTTTCACCATAAGATTCCATAGTAACAGTTATTTCGCGTACAGTTTTTTAGCGTAAGGTTTAAAAACACGACGTTTCGGGAGCCAACTGCTCCCTTTGTCAAGTGAAGGCAGAATTTTTAACATTTTTAAAACATTTTACCTTCACTTGACAAAGGGAGCTGTTGGCTTCCGAAACATGTTTCTGAAACTTACGTCAGTGGTGTCAAAATAATTGTTGTTACTCAGTGCTTTGATTATGGTAAAGATCAAAGAGCATGTTTTATTATGCACCCCTTATGATTATATTTATTATGCAAGCGACAGTTGTGAAGACTGTAGAGGAATTGTTGAATGCTTTGTAGTTATTTCTGGCTATGAACTTACCCAAGTGAGATTTACTTCTGTCCATTTCTGCGAATATACATTACTTTTAGTCTTTGAGTCATGGAAGTTTAACTTCAACTTCATTAGATGGGCATTGTGATTTAATAATAGGAAGAAATTGTATGTATGCCCCAACTAAATCTTTAAAGTAGGATTTGGCAACCAGTTGTTGGTCACTCTTGAAAACGCAGCATTTTTGCAATATTTTAAATTATGATGATCATATATTCCTGGGTCAATAATTTTACAATTCTTTAAAAATGACAAATGTTATAAAACTCTTTTACGCTGAATTTTAATGGCCCCTGTAAGTACAACTTTTTTGTAATTGTCAAAAGCGTATTGAAAATTAATGATTTTTTTTTTTTTTAATGTGCAAATTTGGAAGCAATTTTTTGGTAAATACCAAGCATTTATTAAATAACTAACTCTCCCGTAGAATTTGGCTACTAACTTCTGCTTTCAATTGGCCTTACGGTAATGCATTTCCTTAGTACATGATTATCCCGGGTTTCACTCCTGTTGTTGCAAAAACAGAACGCTTACTAACTGTTGACCGTAGTCCAGGGTTTAGTTCCCTAGGCCAAGGGGTTTGCGTTCCCCGAAAAACTGTATTATGTCCCGGTGCAGTATGGCCCTTGCTGTCCTTGTGCCATGGAAAAAGAAATAAATCTGCTTTTTTTTTTTGTTGCTCATACAAGTATTCCTTACATCTATCTCAAAGGGGGTTAATCACAAATTACATTGGAATTTTTATTCATGCTCTTTCCTCTCCTTTCTCACAGCTATCAAAGGATCTTGTTTGCCTTACAACGTTTGAAATGAACAATGTTTACATTGGTTTCGGCTGGAAGAAGAAATATAAAGCACCCACCGATTTTGGATTCGCTATAAAGGTAAGCCCTGCTGTTCAGAATTCAGAACAGTTCAAAATTTTCACGATGTGCTGTACTTACTGCTATTCAATCCTTTTATCTTGAAAGTAATGGTTGCCTTTTATTTTATGCTGAAAGTGGATTATATAAAATTCAAATATTATGTCTTCTAAAATATAAAAGTGCAGAAGTCAGCAATGCAACAAACTCAGCATTTTTACTGTAACTATTGTGTTGGTATGATGTAAAATTATACATAACTATGGTTAAAATTATTTACTAATTTATGGTTTATAGCTATTTCAAAATCATGAAGCTTTCATCTTCATAAACTGAACATTGATGTAGTTAGTCCACATGTGAAAGGTTGCTGATGCCAATGTACTGGTATTAAATTATTTCGTAGGTCGGTTCGTAGCAGCCACTGGTATCCTTGAATTAATACCAGTACTTTAGCAGCAGCAATCTTTCGCATGCAAATTACATCAATGTTCATTCGGATTCTGAAGGAGAAAGCCACACTTTTGAAATGGCTATAAACAGTTTATAAAATGACTAACTGTGATTATGCATATTTTTACATTGTATTTTCATGTGCAGTGCATCGTACATTTCTAGTATTGCACTGATCTTGAAAAATGTCCCATAAAAGTAATATTAATTTACATTTATGAACCTTTTTTTAACTTTATCGAAGTCTGTACAAGTTTGAAAATTGAGGATCCACAGCACAAAGAAGTTACATTCAAAATTATGTATTTATTTTTAGTTTCGCTTAGAAAATTTTCACAAAGTCACTAGTTCTCGATAGCAGTAAAAGCTTTGACTGCAATGTGGGAATGTATAATTTGTATGTAAAAATTACTCTTAGAATTATTATTTTATGAAATTGTTCTTATTTTCAACATTGGACTCTTTTGCAAGTTAATGTTCTTACATATAAAAGGATATATGATTTCTTGCTAGTTTAGAATCTTAAAGCTTAAAGGCATGACGCTTTTTAGGAAAAAAAAAGTGCATTTTTAAATAATTGGTATTTGCTTTCAGCATCCGCAAATTCAAACAAAATCATCAAAGTATATAAAATACTTGTGTACTGAAGATGAAAGAACATTGAAGCAGTGGGTTATGGGAATTCGCATTGTTAAGGTATTGTTGGTTTTTGCTCATTGCTAGTTTGCTCAATCAATAGTTGAATTCTTTTTAATACACCAGTAACCCAATAGTTACACCTATTACTTTTAAATACACCGAACTGGGTTCGAATTTCAGTATGCCTGGCCATGTGTGAACATACTATTAATCGGGTGTCAAGTTAAACCATGTATCCCACCGTAGATTGTAGACTTAAAAGGAATTGCTAAATAGTTTGTGGTGTTGATCTGTATTAAATAATAATGAAAGCTCGGTGCCTCTCCTGTTAAAAAAATTTAGGTAATAAAGGATAGTACACTTACTAAAGGTTTCTCATCCTTGAAAGTATGCGTTTGAAGATACAATCCACATATATTTGACATTGTTAGTATTCTGTCAATGGTAATACAGTTATATGAATTAATTTAATTGCAAATTTTACTCTTATAAACGTACTTCCTCAGTCTCCAATTGGCCATTTATCAGATGAATTTATTAAAGATTTGCTAGAATTGGATCTTATGAATTAAATTTGTGTAATATTCATTTTCTTGTTTTCTGGGCAAACGTTGTCTTTAATAGGAATAAAGAAGAATAAAGGGATTTGCAAAATTCTTTCACTTTTAATATGCTTGTATTTGTAAAGCTGTGTATGTTGTGGGTGTGTGCTTGATGACTACTGGTTTGTACCTTCATAGCAGTCTCTCAGTTACTCAATTTAGTTCTGAAATTGTTACTTATTTGGAGCACTGGATAAGATATGAATGTGTATAGCATCTGATAGTTTGGATGATGACCAACTGCCAGCTGTTTATTGAATGTGCAGTATTTAACTAAAATATTATAATGATTGGCTAAGAACAGTGTATTGTTTTAAATATTGAGTTAAAATGTTTGCATCATTGTAGTTCTTTAATATATTGTTAGTTATCTTTTGCTATTTCTTGTAATTAAAATATGACAATACCTTTTGCAGTTTGGACCAACGTTGAAAAACAACTATGATAATCTTATGAGGGATATTGTGGAAGAAGACTTGGAAACATTGGCACATGCCCGTAGTGTTTCTGTATCGTCCATGGCTAAAACCATGGCAGTGAGTTCTGACAGTTCTGGGAGTTCAGGAAGTCCAGATCGCCAAGATATTTCCTTGGAAGATGTTGTTTTCTCAGGACCACAACCTTCATTAAATGCAGAATCTGCAGAACCTGACGTTTTGAGTAACAGAAGCTCAGATACTACTCCTACACCAACACCTATGGAATGGAACAGTGCACACTGTGTAATGATTCGGCATGACTCGATGAAATCAAGTACTAGTAGCAGTAGTGGTTGTCTTTCAGAAAAGTCAGGAGCAAACACTCCGACTGCTGAAGAAATGGCATTTGAAAGAGATCCTTTACCTTGCTCAAACACATTCGATCGAAAGCCTAAATTACCACTAACTAACACGACTCGTAGCTTAACTAAGCATTTTGAAGAACCAACTACTTCTCCTGAACAGGAAAAATTAGTTACTCTTGGCAACAATAGTTCTGTGTCGAATAGTAGTCTAAAACGCAACTTAACCCGATTTTTCAGCTTGCGACGTTCCAAAACTGAAGATCATCTTATGGTAAAAAAGTTAAGCAAGAATGTTCGTAGGACATCCGATGCTCAAGTGAGTAATTACTCGTCAAATCAATCAGATGATCTCAGCAGTGCAGATGAATTTTTATTACCTTCCCCTCCATTAACAGCTTGCAGCTCACTAGAAAGTATTGACATAACGTTGTTACCTCCTCCTCCACCGGAAGCTTTTAGAGGAAGCACAACCAGTCTTGATTCTTTGCCACCACCACCTCCACCTTTAAGCCTTGCAGAGTCATACAACTGGTCCAGTACTTCTAGTCTGGAGTCTTTACCACCTCCACCCCCACAGCGAGAGAGTGTGAGAAGCAAAAGTATTGCTTATCAAAGTTCTCCTGCTAAAGCCAAGAAGCTAGAAAAACATCTTGCATATAATTTCAAAAACAACAAAAGACGCATGTCCGAAGCAGATGTTAAACATCCTTCGCCACCTCCTTACTTAACAGAGCTGAAGTTGGGAGTGAAAAGTTTATCTCGGGAGTTTTCACAACCGATCTCACGAGGCAAACTCCATTCAGACTTGTTTGAAACGAAACATTCTGCAATATCGAAAGTTAATAACCCACCAGTCTCACATAAAGTCTGTTCTGGCCCCAAAGTTAATAGGAGAGCTAGTGCACCTGCCACACCACTGCCAGTCAATACTTTTGTGACCAATGCTGCAACAACACCGCCACCTCCGCCGCCACCACCTCCACCTCCTCCTGTACGCTCAATTCCCAAGCATCCTATGACCTTGCCTCTGAAGAAACATAAAATTCAGCAACATGGCGCAGATTCAGGCAATGATAAAAAATCATTCTTTACACCTAGTCTCATGAAGAAAATGAATTCTCCCGATGCCCTTTCTGGTCAGTCGGCACCTCCGGTACCTTGTCCACCACAGTCATTTCTCCGCGATCTGCAAAGGGTAATGATGAAGAAGTGGAAGGTGGCACAGCAGCTTTCAACAGATTTGTCCTCTACCCCAACGGAAATACTTGGCTTTCGTGAGGCGTGCTATTTGCCTCCTCAATCTCAGACCCTAAGGCCATCCAAGTTACCTCCCCCAATTGCTCCCCATCAGTCCCTCACTTTATGTCCTAAATCATTACAGCATGCTAAGTACCAAAAACCACCAATGGATGATGATGCAGTTGCAAGAAAGAAACTTCCACCACCACCGCCAAAAAGGAGCGAGTTTACTCATCTTTCAAAACACTGAAGAATAGAGGAAGGAAGTGTGTTTTTCTTTACAAGTATTTTTATGTTTCACTTTCCCGTATCAGAATACTGTTCGTTAAGTTATAGCTACAAATGCTCCTCAGGTTTTAGTCGCAGTCAATGGAAAATAGAAGAGTTTGCTTTTCAGTTTGGTGTACTCTGTAGTTTCATGGGACTGTTATTTATGAGCAATCTGGTGTTTTCATTTTTTTTTCACATACGATGAAGGGCTAAGATCCTTTTGTAATAGTTCCATTTTCACACTTTCGGTAATGATAAATACTTCGTTTTCCAGTACCTCATGTTAATCCATATTTGGTGCGAATTTGCCCTCTTCTCATTTTTCCAGACCTCAAATTCACGATATCGCAAAACAATAAAATTATATCCACAAATAGTAGCTGACAACTTGAAACCATTGGTCACTTTGAAATTGAACTTGGCGGGAAAACTTTTTTTTTTGTGCAGCCAACTTTCACGTCGCTTTCCTCAAAAAGCCTAGGTATTTTCAGGCAGTACAGTAATGTAGATATAATAAGCTTGTCTGCAGTGTAAAAAATTTGGGTTTGATTTCTGCTTGTACGAGTATGTGCCTCGTCTTCTATTAGTCTGTAGTCTGAGATTTAATTCTCTAGATGACAAGTTCAGGTCCTAGCACAGCGTTACCTGCGCTATCCTTTTACTATAAAACACAAACCAAAGACCTGGCAGTTCTTAGAATTCCCGAATAAGGATTGTCACTCTCTTCATTACTTATCAAATTATAGTTATGTGGACATACACACATGACAAAATTTTCACGAGTCATGCTTTTTCTTTGTTCCATTGGTTGCGTTTGAAACCTCGAAGGCAGTTTTAGCCATTTTAAAATGAATTTCATTGATGGTTTTCAACTATACATCAAACTTTTGCAGTACATGATTTTGTACATAATGTGATACATTTGGCCCAGTTGTTATACACGCATTTGCTAAGCCAAAATTGATGTTCGTTCTCCTTTGCTCGTGTAGAGAAATGTTTCTAGATAGTTCAGACAATGCGTTTTCATGTGGAACAGAAGCCAAAAATGTGTATACTGTTGTTGAATTTGTGGTCAGTTTACCAGTATGTTTATGTTCTTGTATATAGAGTCTCTGTTATCAGTGTCTATGTGTTAGTCAAGAATTGCCTATTTATGAATAGCTGCTATCTACATTTTTTCCATTGAAAACTACTCATACAAGGTTCCCACAAGTTCGGAGAACCCGAAGTTGTCAGGAAATTTAAAATCGTCCCCGATGGGGAAAAAATCAGAGAAAACCTTCGTAACTTCTGTTTGGAATAGCTAACTTTTACGCGAATGTGAAGCTATTTTTCCTCAAAAGCGAAGTTCAATTCAACGTTTGTGATTGATTGGGGAATTTTTATCACAAAGTCGGAGCAAAATTCGTAAAGGTCCGAGAATCCTTCGTCTCCACTATGAGTGGGAACCCTGTCATAGCCATCTCCAAATAGCAGTATGAACTATATGCAATAGAATGCACCTATTTGCTTTATTCTGTTAGCAAATGTTGCCAAAACAAGTTCAAATATGACTTTTTGTTTTAAAGAACAGAAAAAAAACCCACCACCACATGGTTGAGCTTATAAAACATGTTTACTCAAAATCTGTTTGTGAAAAACCATTTGCATCACGTATATATAGTTTCAATAATTTTCTGTGATTTATAATTTATATGTTTATAAGTTCGGGAGTGTATTGGAAATTGCCATTGAACGAAATTGTTTTTAAAGAAGTTCTTTATTCTTTATTACTATTAATATATGCAAATACATATTTATCACAAACATTTGTTTGTCAAATATTTCATTGGCCCTGTGGTTGTACAGTGAAAAAAAACGTGATTTTCTAGCATGCCATTAACCCATGTTCGATTCCCAGCAGTGCTAAATAAGCTTGCCAACTAACTGCTCATTGTAATCTAAGGGTTGATTCCCAAGAACAGTGTTTCTCAAACTTTGGTCACTCGTGGACCACTTTAAGCATTCCTTTATTTATCACGGACCACCATGGGGATCCACCCCTCCACCATTAAAAAATATATTGCCTGAAATTAAGTTTGCCAACTATGGTTAATAATATTAAGCCCTACTTAGCCACCGTCATGCTGTTCCCCCCCCCCTCCCACCACCTCGCCCAAGGAAAGACATTACCAAAGTAACACTCGATTTATATGATTTATTAGCAGGTTTGTGTAGGCCACGTATATATATAAGGGCTCCGGTAGGAGAGACTTATTCATTCATTGAAATATAATTTGTAGTTAATTTTAACTTCTTTTATGGTAAATTTTAAGCTTTTTGGGTTGTACTTTTTACTTTAAAAAAGCACTAGCTTTTGGCAAAAAATTTCAGAAATCTCCGACCATGTTCTTAAAATATGGGTTGGTTGCCAAACCCACCTGAAACAAAATAATTTTTAGAGTAATGCTATTTGATGAAAAGAGTGTCAGTTACGATCGTATTTTGTCAAATTTACAATGAAAATGACATCATTAACTTAAATAATAATAATAAGCAATGTAGACAGCATGGGTGCACTTGGAGGATTTAAACTTTTCACGAAATGCTGTAAGGTAAGGCTTATAAACAAGTAATATTTGTGAGAAATTCCTTAATTTTTTTTAATTCAAGAATTGAAATGAAAAATAACTGAAAAAATTATACATTATTTTATCGAACAAACATAATAAGTTTGGCCAACCTAGGCCTATGGTTGTAGAATCATGCTCTAAACCCAAACATGGGGACCCACGAAAGACACTTTGAGCTTAGACTTCTCAATCGGGCTAATTGTAGCATGTTTTCCTGTCATGCTTACAAGAATTCAGATTAGCTTCCCATAAAAGTCCCATGTAAGTTATTTTAGCCATACTTAGTTCCTTGATTGGTAATAAATTTACCTTGTTTGGCGTAACACGATTTTAGAAGTCTTTGCACCATTTAAAAAAAATAATAATTTTTGGATTTCTGAGTTTTGAACACAGCCTAGTTATCACAAGAGAGATTTAAACTAAGTAAAACTCTATCGATGGCAATTATGTGATTAAATTATTTATACTTTTTTCTGGTTTTTACGCCATTTTATGCATAGTAAACATATAAAACCTTTCATACTTGTGAACCCTGGTTCCGATGCAGTGTGACCTTTGATCTCCTTGCATCATAAAACATGAACAATATTCCTTCGCTATTGATTTGGAATTGGGCTGGGAATTGATAGACTTGACTTGCTAAACCCTGATAAGAACTGGCGTACATTTTTTTCTGATTCATATGTATTTGTAAGAAAACAATCTGTGTTGCTTGACAATTGTTAAGGAACACAGACATTTTTCATCATAACAAATAATAGACCCTCTTGCAAAAAATTAAATTTTCTAAATATTTAGTAAAAGTGCTGCAGTATTTTTATTAAGCACAATATTATAAATTTTGCACCAGGAAAAAAGCAAAGTAGCAAAAAGAAATAGCTGCTGGAGCATCGTTGATCAGCCACTGAAAATTCTCCCTTGCACACGAATGACATCAGATTTGGGTGCCACAGTGGAGAGTATGCCCTCCATGGACACTAATGCACATTCTATGTCACTTTGGCATGCTTTTCACTAAGTTTTTGAAGACTATGAAAATATGATTCCATTCGTCTTTCGAAGCAATTTTCAGATCCTGTACAGTTTGGGGAAGAAGGTTTCTTTGCACCATATTTCTACCAAAAGCATGCCAAGCATGCTTCATTGGACTCAAATCTAAAGAGTGTGCAGGCCATATCATGTGCTCTATATATCTTCACTTTTTGGTATCTCAAAATACATTGCCACGACCATTTGTTTCTTAGCCATTATCAAGGAGTGTATTTGCTATATATAATGAAACACTAGTTGCATGTTTTTTATTATTTTTTTATGGACCGTCAAAAAAAGAAAAAGGTCTATGATGAAGAGAAAATGCACGAAATGGTAATGCCATTCTATTCAATTGATAATTTATTTCGTATTTGAGATTTTGAAAGAAAGTGTTCAAAGTAGGAGAAAATACATTATTCACGAACATAAAATCAGCATTTCACCCCCACGCCCACCCCCCATTGCTATAGATTAGTTGAAATAGGAATTTGTGTGAAAAATGTATGCAATCATCTCTTTATGTATTTGAAAATTATGAAGAAAAACTTGTAAAGATTACATTTTTAGCATTATAATAAAACTTGACGATGTATTTGTATTATTTGCATATTTTATTTAGTGATGTGATTATGTATTTAATATTTGCATATGTGCATCTACTTCCCTTATATGATGGTAGCCATCTTATACTGATTCGCTTCATTTGGTGCCGAATGATCTTTGTTGACCTTGTGCTATAAAAATTCAACTAACCATCTTACACTGATATTGCTCAGTTTCGTCAAGTTATGTATTTAAATACAGTGTACTAAATTATCCCAGGAGCTTTTATAAAGGTGTGGTTGGTTAAAAACAGTGTTATAACAGTTTCTATGACAAAGCATCTTCAGATTTTTTGTGACTGGTTTTATATTCCTTTTACTTCCTAATCGGACATTTATGCTCGGAATTATGAAATATCACTCTGTCGTTCGGCTGTTTAGTTAATGTTCAACTTATACTCCGTTACAGGAATACATTTCTCTTCTTGCTATTGTTAAAAACATGTCTACAAAATTTAATTGAAATAATGTATAAGACTGACACGAGCACTCCATTTTGGTAATTCAATTTATAAAGAAATCAACAATACTTTATAAAGTTATGCGATTCTTGTCATTCTTTAATTACATAATCTATTTACATGTATTCCTTTTCATTATGTTACATATTCCTTATTACTACAATTGTTAATCTATTAAGAGATTTGGGTGATTGGGAATTAAAACTGTAAGTGTATTTACTAATGTGTTAATAATTTATCAAACTATTTATACTTTAGTTATGCAATTATACTACAGTCAAACCTCGCTATAGCAAACCTGGCTTATAACGAATGAGTTTTTGGTCCCGTCCAATTTCTTATACTTACAATGTCATTGGATATTACGAACCCTCAGATATCGCATACTAAAAGTTTGGTCCCTTGAGGTTTGCTATAGTGGGATTCATCTGTATATAAAAATTATATGGAAATTTGGAGTATGGATGGTGTATTTTCTTAACCTGTCTGGAATATTAATGAACGATCTATGTGTTAGATAGCTTGAATCTGCCATCTCCGAATACTCATCATTACTTGTTGCTTGGTCCGTTCTCTGTCAGAACATTTCGCAGTGTAGTGTTATATTTGAAAATGGTGCTGTTGTGCGGTTTTCTATTTTTTTAAAACCCAGTGTCTGTACCCTTTGCTTCGAGTGATACTGCAGAAAGGGAAGCGAATTAAGGGCGTTGTTGGAGGCAAAGATATTTATCAAAAAGAAAAAATATATAAAAAGTTATATGTAACCTATGCTTGTTCTCAACGGTGCTGAAAGGTAGAAGTTAATTTGTAAATAGTTAACATCCATGACGTGTTTGAGCTTTGCGTAAAGTATTCTATTGACAGTTGTTGAATGTTGGGGAAAATCTATATCTGGAAGACAATGTATTAGAAGCGAAACGGAAGTCAATTTGACTTACTATGCCAAATGCATGTAACAGGTGAAATGTGTGCGTGTATATATATATATATATATACATGTCTTTGTTTAAATTCTTCTTTTGTAATATCAGAATTAGAAACATTTTAGAGATTGGCATACAGAAAATTCCTTGCCTGCTTTCGTGTCAAAAAATTCTTATAGTTGTCAACTCATCAGGTCATTCTTGGTATACAGCAGATTGTCGATGATTGGAACTAAACCGGAATTTACTTTCCAGAACAGGAAGTTCATATTAATCAAACCTGGTAAAATGCAAAGTTCGTATTAATCAAACTTGGTGAAATCGACAGTTTGTGTAATTGAACAATTCACGAAGTATTGGGTAAAATAAACAGAAATACAGTGGGACTTCAGTGAGTCGAATCTGAAAGGAATAAAAAAAACTTTAAGTTAGCAAAAATTCAAGTCATAGGGTCATGCATACATGTGTAGTACATTTTGCCCTTTCTTCTTTTTTCAATAGAAAATTCTGATTTATTGAAGTTTCATTATATTTATATAAAATTATGCAGAATTAAGGGATTCAATGACAAGTTTTTAAACAGGTTTCTGATGACTGGGAATAGTTCCGATTGTTTGCTTTCTCCTGTATTTAAATTAAAATGTTACGCTGAGTGTGGAACAAGTATTAAATAGTCGGTAGGCATAATGAGGAAAGGACCGGTTCTTTTTGAGCATGGGTTCTTAGATTTTAACACGGGAATTAAAATCAAATGTGAGAGAGTAATTTGTCTTTTTTATTATGCATTATGATTAATTCTCTTACACTTCTCAATCTCATCATTTGATTTGTAAAGGACAAAGGTCTCGTACTATGAAGTCAGTACATACCTAAATGACCCTATAGATTAGTGGTTCTCAGTTTTCATCATGGGCTACTTTGGATTTTCGTTTTTTGCCAGCAGGCCAGAAGATATAAAAAAGAAATTATCTTACATGCTATATAGACAATGGGGGGGGGGCTTATCCCCCCTTTCTAGAAATTTTCTGATTCAGTGAAATGTCATTGAGGTAAAAGTTTTAGCCTGCTCCCCTCTGAAAAAAAAAAATTCAGTTTCTTATCTTTTGCAGGCGGACCAGTTTTCACTGTTGGCAGGCCGGAACTGGCTCATGGGCCACTTATTGAGAATCGTTGCTATAGATTATGTAGAATTTATTACTTGAGAAGCTTAGAATGTAATTTTTAACCTTCGTTTCTTATGCAACCTTTCCACCATATTTCAGGATATCAACTCCCACCCTTTTCTACAACTTTTTAGCTTAACCCTTTGCACTCCAGGCTATTTAGCCAAAGGAATTCAAAGCCATATACTGAATGTCGCTCCAGCGGAGCCTGTGGAGTGCAAAGGTTGTATTTGAAATTAGTATTGTTACAGTTGTTTCTAGTCCATCAATTTGAATTTGTAATCCCCACCCCCTTACTTTAGTGTAGATCATAAAAGTCAAAACTGGATTTAGGCAAAATCCTTTACAGTCGATTCCACTCTATCGGGACTAGGATATTATTTTCCCAATTAAGCGTCTGTCCTAAGTAGGCAAATTTCACATAAAATTAAACGACGTTTTTTCAGTACTACATAAATATATAATACACAATACTTGTAAGAAAATATATAAAAATATAATATATATATATGCACATAATAAATTCTAAAATGAAATATGTGGCCGGAACTGATCATGCCTTCAGTTTTACCCCACTCCTAAGTTAAGACCTGTGACACAAGTGTATGTTAAGTGCATGCCAACGTTTGTCACTGATGGTAAACATTAAGTAACATGTATCTGAAGTTCTGTTGTACTGCATATAAGATCACATCATAGTAAATTATTTGTACTTTTTTTTTTTTTTTTTTTTTTTGAGACTGTAACATAATATGTATGTACAAATTAATTGTAATCTTAAATTAAATTAAATGTTTTTTAATTAATTTAATTAAATGTTCTAATTAAACAGAATCTTGTCCCAGTTAAGCGATGTAAATTTCTATTAGTTTCTTGGTTTGGTTTTCGTTCTTTGAGATTTGTCCCAATTAAGCGGAATCAACTGTATTAAATGATTTTACTTACCATTAAATAATGGGCCTATTTGCTTACTATTTACTGATACTTTGAAGGCGACCTAGGCTTCCTTAACAATTGCCACCACTCTCCTACTTCTGATTTTCTTAGGTCTTTCTCTATTCCATCCAGCTAACCATATTCTCTTCTTCTGGGTTGGTTCTCGTTATCTGCTGGCTATTCTTACCTATCCTATTTTTAAGTCCGAGCCATCTTAGTCTTCCGATTTTTGGCAATTGATCAATAATTGAAACCAATCCATTGTTTGCTTCATAAAGAGTGAAAATTATGTGTTTAAATTTTAGGACCCAATTATACAGCAGGTGCAGGCCTTTCAGTCAATAGTGAAACTTTTGTTTTCACTTATTCATGATCCGAAATGTAACCAACTACAAACGGCTTTGATTCTGAGGTCACTTTCAGCAGGTGTTCCCTGAGTAATCATGATATAAAAGAAGCAAATAATAGAAATTATACAATTTGCCACCGAACCCTAATTATCCTCATCGTGCCTCTGCTAGTAGTTTAATATCAACTTTGGATGAACGTTGGTGGTATTGAACGAAGACCAAAAGCAGGAAGTAAATAGTATTAAACTTACGTATCGAATTTTCATTTCTTGTGCAGCTGATTTATTTTGGTATTAGGTGTCCCAAAGATTTGTGAATCCTGCATGGGACAACAATGTAGAATGTCAATGCTGTTTAACAGGGTAAACGTTTTTTAATTTATTTGTAGAGTATATGCAATGTTATTTAATTATATAAATGTGCCATTTGTAGTATTGATGAATTAAAATTCTACTTGATGTCAATTAGTCGAGCAACTACGCTTCTGCAATTTTTTAAATTTAATTTCTTTTGCAATTGACAAAATCGGTAATTTCGATCTAATCAAAAAATAGTGTTGCAGATGTGTTCTTGCATTTATTCTATTTATATCCTTGTATCGTCTGTCTTTAATGTATGTATTACTCATAGTAAATATTTGTTTAATTTAGATTTAGTTTTATATATGAAAAAAAAAGCACAATTTTATTCATTTATGATGAATGCATTTATGAGTTTTCATGTATCTCATTTTTGTTTATTGATGACTAATTTTAAGTTTTGTCTTTGTTTCTTTTATACATTGCTTAGACCAATTTTCTGTTGAATTTTGAAGAATATACTGCTTTTCGCTCTGTATATCGACTTCTAGTTGAAAGTCCTTGTGTTCCAATGCAATGATAAAAAAAATGTTGTGTCTTCCGAGATATAACAAGGCTTTTAATGTTTCGTTTGTGGACAGTATTTATTTGTATATTGCAAAGATTAGCATAGATCTGGTTTGTCACGTAATCTTGTGTTTTTTATTTGAAACTCAATTTGTTGAGATTGTTTATACATTTTATAAACATCAGTAATAAAAAAAGTGAAAATGAATTGTAGAAGTTTTTGTTTACGTAAGAAAAAATATCTTGAAAAATTATTTCTCATTTAAATATTTGAAAATTTGGGTTTAAACCTTAACTGCAATTCAAAGGAGAGGTAAGTTGAAATACCATGGATTCATATTGTCTATGCAACTGTTGCATGCAAACAAGACCACTAGTTTTAAAATGTGGTATTTAGAAAGGAAGATTGATTTTTGAACTAAAATTAGAGTAGTTTTTTCTTTTAAAAGTTTTGATGAAGTAATTCTGCACTAAATTGAGATCTTGCAAAAATGATTCGTTGAAACACACAAGGATTAGACAATTTTAAAGAAACATTAAAGTAAGTTTAGATTTCTAGTTTAGAGAAGAATGATTTGCCCCACAATTAACGTTTAAATCAAGGCACTCTTTTGAAATCAACATCAAGACTTTAACTTTTGGCATCCCACTATGTAAACTACAAGATAAAGAAAATAAACTAAAACCTCCCTAAAGCAACCACCATCAGTTCCATGAAAAAGCGGTCACTCATAAAGATGGTTTCTGAATGGAGGTAAATTTAGCATTGGGTCTGTGGGGGATGAGGAAATACGTTTCCAGAAAATTATGCAGGGGGTGTTGATTGGGGTTACAACTCCCATCAATATCCCCCTGCATACGCCCCCCCCTCCCCCAATTGTATGCTAGTTAGGGGACCAGAATTTTGGTATGATGTCGCTATAACTTAGTTCGACTTTACATATGTATATAAAACCGCAGTTTCCAAATTCACTGGTGGAATCTTGATTCTATATAGATTTGTTGTGGTTTTGAGGTCATGCTAAGCCCGTGATCCTCAATAAATGGCCTTCAGGCCAGATATGGCCCACAAACAGTAGAAACTGGCCCAGCTATAAAAGATAAACTAACAATTTTTCTAGGGAGCTAAAGCCTACCCCTCACTACTATTTCATTGAATTATAAAATTTCTAGGAGGGAATAAGCCTCCTCCACCCTAGTTACACCAATGTCTATATAGCATATAAGATAATTTCGTTTTCATATCTTCTGGCCTGTCGACCGAAAAAAAAAATAAGATACAAGTGAACCATGATGAAAGCTAATTGAGAACCATTGTGCTATGTCATATCTTCGTCACAGCCGATTCATCTAATTTTACGAGATAAAACAAACGAAACAAGTTTGCTATCTTACTTAGCCGGTTTTATTGAACAATTTTCATTCAAAAATTATTGAGATGGAAAACCCACACATACTTTTTTTATTATAAAGGCAGAAGGAAACACAAAACACTCTTTTTGATAATTTTATTATTCCAAAATAAAAACCACATAAGAAGTTTACCAAATGAACCAAGTGTAAGTGTCTTAACAGCATTGTCATGAAAATTTAACAGCGTACTACAAATGATTAATTAGTCACAGCAGATGCATCTCCACCATCGAAAGCATAGTAGTCATCTCGAATAGCACCGCCATCAAAACATACTAAGAATTTCTGCCAAAAATCTGTATTATCAATGGAGTTGGAATCACAAGCCCCTGGACCCATCTTATGAATACGAGCAAAGTCGTAACAAGTCACAGCACCATCCCTGTCACAGTCTGTGCCATGTTTTTTCATGTAGCCACGGACTGCCTGTTCCGCACAGGTTTTGTTGTTCAAGCATGTTTCAAAATCTGAAAGAAAAAAAATGTTAAAATAAATGTGTGTAGAATGATTATGACACAATCCCCTTTGAATAAAACAGTATGGAGCATGGAATATTAGAATTCCATATGGATCCTGGTTTGTTCTAGAAATTAATGCTTCTGATTGTATTTACTGTGGCAGTCTAAGAGTGAGTAAAGTATGAATGCCCGTAATGTATCTTGGCTCAGCAGTCACGTTACGTTTTCAGTCTCATCTGCCACAGGCATAGCAGGTTTAAAAAAAAACCAAACTTGCGCCTAGCATGCTTGCAAGCAAGCTATGCCTCCACACTTCTCAAAGATCAAGTAAAGTTTCACAGAATACATTCAAGGACAATGCTATATTAATGATCTAAAAATAAATGACAAAAAGTTAACTTGAGAACATTGTATTACCAATTGCTATTTCTCCTACATTTTAAGAACATGGCTTCCCGGAAGAAGTGGGGGGGGAAGGGTGAAGATGTAGTGAGACTTTCTTTTTTAAAGATAAATCTGTATTGCACTATAATTTAAGTGATAGGATGGAAAGTTGGCGCGAAACTATTTAATCTATCTACCTTGAGTTTTGATTTGTAGGGGTTTACACTAGGGGCTTTCACCTCTACACCTGAAGTGAATGCTGTTCAGTTTACGCCAGGTAGGAGAGTTTTCTTCCTTAAAATAATACCAAAAAATTAATTTTAGAATGCACTCCAGTGGTTATGGTTACTGGCTTCAGATCTCGGTCAGCTTGACTATATGTAAATACATCTTGATTCGGAAGTCACGTCTAGCCGTCCGCCCCTGAACAGCCGTGAGACGTAAGATATTCATATAAAATTATCACTATTTTAAATAGTGTTTTATTTTATGTGAAGGAGAACATTTTTACATAGTACTTCCTCTTAAAATCGAACAGGTTCCTCGACTAGTCCTTGATGACTTTGAAGCATTTTATCACTAGTTGGAATTATAAACAAATGACGATAACGTAAGTGACATCAAACACAATCAACTGACATTTACATCACTGCATGCCAGTGGGGTCAAGCACCTCCCATTCGATATCCAGGTACATTTTTTTCTGACGCCGAACTACGTGATATTTTTAATTCGTGAATCATTACTTCTCTGCTTTATATACAAATTATCATAGCTTAAAAAGTCTGTAGAAACATTCAGAACGGGGCTGTTAGTGTTGTTCGGAAAGAAAGGTAGCCCATGGTTACGGAAACAGTTATTGACAGTTTTAGAAATTGTTTCTACTGTTACAAGTTCTGTTACTTTACATGTAAATTCTACGCAGTATGTCGCGAAAACGCAAGTAGTTTTTACTAGACAAAAATTTTTAACGTCACATACGTTTCAAATGAAATCATTGCTAAATTTTTCTAATAATATATGTAATATTATTTGAATTCTTTTCTCGTATGAATTGGAAGTTAATATTTGTGCATAATCGGATAATCTGCTTTCTTACATTTTTTTCCCAACGGTGCAAAGAACGCTTACTCAGAGATCTCATAAAGATCGCACTGCTCACTGTAGGGTTTGGTTCCCTAGGCCTTAAGAGGTTTGGATTCCTCGGAAAATCATAGGTCCAGAGGTTTGGATTCCTCGGAAAACAGTAGGTCCCAGCGCAGCACGACCATCCTTGGGCCATAAAACCACAAACATTTTTTTCCATCATGCATAACTTTTTTTTTTTTTACGCACGAATAAAATTCTAAAAATCTTAGTAGGTAGTTTCACTGAGCTTTTGAACCAGCCATGACCTTGGAATGTCCTTCGGTGAAAAGTTTCGTGATCGGAGATGCATGACCAGTTCTCCGAATGTTTCTGTTTAAATATGCAATTGTGTCACTTTTATCCGCCAAAAATGAGTGCAATATTTCCCGGAAAAAAAAAGATAAGGAAAATTTAGTTTACCACTTGCTCTTCCTTTATCGCCTGGTCTTCCGCCATCGTGCCAGTAAGCCCATGAAATAACATATGGACCACAGAAGTAAGCATCAGCCCCTGCGTTGTGGCAACGCTGACTCAAGTCACAATCGCTACTACCCTATCAAAAAAAGGCACAATTAAATGCAGTAAACCCAGAACCGTAGCCAGACTGGGGCTATAGGGGGCTGAGCCCTCCTGGAAAATACTTTTTCTCAAAATAAAATATTGTAGACTTTTATTTTAAATTTTTTGTTTTGTACGAAATTGTACATGACAATGGAAATTGTTCTTTGACGTTAAAAATGTATTCAAAATAGCTTTCTACGGTAGATCTTGTGTATATAATGTTTTTTACATACGTTTGAGTCTTCATATACTTTATAATAAGGATAAGAGAAATTATAGAGAGGTATACTAAAATTTATAAGTTTTTAATGCAAAATTTATTTTAAGAAATTTATTTATTAATTTTAAATATATTAGTCTCCTTATATATTTAGTATTATTAAATATATTAATAAAATATATCAAAACATTTACGAATTTTAAACCCCTCTGTAGTTTCTGAATCCCCTTGTAACTTTCAGAGCTTCCCTTGTAACAACCATCTATCTACGGGCCTGTATATGAATATATAGAGTTGTGTAGGTCTGTAATCTTCTCCTTCTAAGCCTGTAACGCCCTTCTCCTTTAGGAACTGCCTGCGTACATTAATGGTCAAAAGGTTCATTAGGAAATTATGAATAACAAGGAGAGGTGATTATAATATTCGATATCATTACGTATATCCTGAATATTTTTATATGGGAGTAGGAGCTATGGGGAGGTTATAAAATACATGGTGGAATCGTCGTTGGGGGCTAATGAGTTAGATCAGGAGTGGAGAACCTGCTACATTCCAAAACAGCATATATTTTTTATTATTTTAAGTGAAAAAATTTCAATTTTCAAAGCACAACGTTAAAAATGGAAACATTCTTATCGATCTATGCGTTTTATGATTTGCGTGATATGTTTACCTATCGTTCTGTAGTCTATAAATGAATTAACAATTCAAAATTTTTAGTCTGTAGATGGAATATTTAAATAGACTAGAAACCGCTTCCTTGTTTGCATGAACTCGTAAAAAATGCTACTTCATAGCTAGGAACGTACCTCTTTATAATTTTTCCAAAACTTACTGGACCAAGAAGCGTGTGTTTTTACGAGGAATCAGAGAAGTGATATACAGCCTTATAAAGATCCGTGACCTAGCATGCGGTTTTATGAAGGATCCGTAAAGTGGTGTACGGCTTTACCAAGAATCCGTAAAGGTGTGTGCGGCTTTACGAAGAATCAGTAAAGGTGTATGTGTTTTTATGAAGAATCCGTAAAGGTGTGTGCGGGTTTATGATTGTTTGTTTGGCTTTTTTATGGCGCAAGAGCATCTGGGCTATACTGCGCCAAACATGGTAAAATCAAAGACCGTTGTAAAACCCAGTTCTTTTTAAAAAGTTAAAGACGTGTGTGGTCAGCATGGTCATTTAAAATGTCAGAGAGTGATGAAGAGTTAAGAGTACGAGCAAGGTCAGCGGGTTTATGAAGAATCCGTAAAGGGGTATGCGACTTTGTAAAGACAATTCAAGGTGTCTTCATAAAGCCGCATACCCCTTTACGGATGACACCACTTGAAGTGGTGTACGGTCAAATAAGGAATCTGTGGGAGCTGTCTTCTACGGTCAAAAAGGTTCTCTGCCCTTGAGTTGGACTATGGTATGCCTCGTATATAACGAGGAGCTTGGAACCAACGAAAATGCTCGTTATGTATGATCCTCATTAAATCCGTTTTGGAAATGAAGTCTGTGTGGATATAATGTACAGGCAATATGCATACGATAGTATTCGGCTTTGAATTCATTTAAAATTTAATGAACAACGTACTATTATTAACGGCTGTAGGTGTCCATATACACTGAAGTGCCAGAAACTGGAACACTACCTAATATCGTAGCCCCTCGCGCAAGTGCCGCAACACGACGTGGTATGGACTCGACTAATGTCTGAAGGTATCCTGGAGACAATTCACACCAGGAATCCTGCAGGGCAGTCCACAAATCCATAGGAGTGCAAGGAGGTAGAGATCTCTTCTGAACAGCACGTTGCAAGGCATCCCAGATATGCTCGATAATGTTCATGTCTGGCGATTTAGGTGGCCAATGGAAGTGTCTAAAGTCAGAAGAGTGTTCCTGGAGCCACTCGGTAGCAACTCTCGATGTGTGGGGTGTCGCATTATCATGCTGAAATTGTCCAAGTCCGTCGGAATGCACAATGGACATGAATGGGTGTAGGTGATCGGACATGATGCTTACGTACCTGTCAGAGTTGTCTCTAGACGTATCAGGGGTCCCATATCACGCCAACTGCACACGCCCCATACCATCACAGAAGCTCCACCAGCTTGAACAGTCCCCTGTTGACATGTAGGGTCCATGGATTCATGAGGTTGTCTCCATACCCGTACACGTCCATCCGCCTGATGCAATTGGAAACGAGACTCGTCAGACCAGGCAACGTGTTTCCAGTCATCAACAGTCCAATGGCGGTGTTGGCGGACCCAGACGAGGCGTAAAGCTTTGTGCCGTGCAGTCAACAATGGTACACGAGTGGGCCTTCGGCTCCGAAAGCCCATATCAATGATGGTTCGTTGAACAGTTCGCACGCTGACACTTGTTGATGCCCCAGCATTGAAATCCGCGGCAATTTGAGGAAGTGTTGCACGTCTATCTCGTTTAACGATTCTCGTCAGTCGTCGAAGGTCCCGTTCTTTCAAGGTCTTTTTCCGGCCGCACCGCTGTCGGAGATTTGATGTTTTACCGGATTCCTGATATTCACGGTATACCCGTGAAATGGTCGTACGCGAAAATCCAAATTTTGTCGCTATCTCGGAGATGCTATGTCCCATCTCTCTTGTGCCGACTATAACGCCACGTTCAAAATCACTTAAATCTTGATAACCTGCCATTGTAGCGGCAAGAACCGATCTAACAGCTTTGCCAGACATCTCTTGTCTTATATAGGCGCTGCCGACCGCATCGCGTTACGCTGATTGGTTGCAAAGCTCCGTTATTTGCATACGCACGCCTGTACCAGTTTTTCTGGCACTTCAGTCTACTTCCTTACACTTCTTCGACAGAAATTGGTTAACAACGTTTCGTGTTTAGGGAAGACCAATTGTTTATATATCGTAGAAGTTATTCTTTGTATGGGGCACCTTTCTGTCTGCTCTTACTGGCACAAAAGAAATTCTCATCAAATTTTTGTGCAATAAACAGACTAATTTTTTTTAGACCTCTAGCTAATTGGCCATTTTTCCTCGCTTAATCAAGGGCGGACACAGAACCCCCAAAGTATATTTTTTCACTGTAAAAAATTCCAACTTTTATGATAAATGAAGGGTGTTATTCCAAGACCATGGCAAATTCTGTCCTTGACCCCCTCAAAATGAAAGTCTGTATCCGCCCTTGCGCTTAATCCGAGGAGCGCAAAATTCTTCCTCACTCAAAGCGATTAAATTGTATTGCACTATATTATTATACTAAACAAAATCCATATTTTTGGCGATGAATCCTGAAACTCGTTATATACAGGCTCGTTATAATTGGGCCCTACACTATATGGAAGGACTATTTACAAAGGTTCATTTTGACCATATTTAATCTGGATAGTCACCCACTCCGTTTCTTTAGTCACATTTAATTTTAGGTCATCTGGTGATGGTGATTTAAACTCAACCTTCTGTGGCGTTTTTATCTCACGTTCGTGTTTAACATTGAAGATCACTTTAACCAGATATTTCCTCCATTGATTATCTGCAATATTTATATGCGTGATACACATATCGTGTTTCCGAAAAATTTCTCCTTTCACAGATCACTATCTTTTGTCGAGCTTGGCCCGACTCCAACGTCATTATAAATGTAGCAGTGTGTGAATTTTATTTTTAAACATATAACACTTACCATACAAATGCAGTCCAGACATTGTTGGGAAATTGGCACAGGAGGAGGAGCGCTCCGAACGCCTTGTTGTCCAACTGGTCTTCTGCGGGCACCTTGGCCTTGGAAAAGAAAATATTTCGAGTTCAAAAGGATGAGAGAAGCAAAAAGAAACAGAGAACTTGTTTTCAACAGTTATTTGTGACAAATTTATGAACCACAGAACTTAAAAGAGCATCATCTCATCAACGGGGTGAGAATATTAATGATGTTGAATAATTATCTTATCAGAAATTAATATCTTATCCAGTTAAAAATATAATAAACAAATAGTTTTATGCAGTAGTATATATTGTTTTAACTATGAAGTAGTTATATATATTTTATCAGTGATGTAGCAAATCAAAACTCATGTGGGGGCTCAGTTGGCTATGGGATGTACTTAAGCGGGTTCAAAGAAGAATATATGATGCAACTTTAGAGAAAATAATGTGTTTTTATATCCAATAGAGGTGAGTGCGGGAGGGACGTGGGCCCTCTGAACCTCTCGTTTTCCCACTACACTGAAATGATCAGAGAATTTATCTATGTCTTTCTATTTACCATTGTATGATTGCGTTTTATACTTTTACCACTGGTTGTAGCGCAAAATATGTTAGAGAAAGACCCTTTTATATTTAGCATTTATTTTTGTTTCCTGTTCTAAGATGACACAAAAATTTGTCCCTTCTATGCGCTTAACGAGTAAATTTCTAAACCACGATATGTATTTTTGTGTGTCTAATTTATCGTTATTTGAAAACAGAGCAATAAGTGCTGAAGATGAGGATAAAAGCCGTTAACTATAAAACCTTCGTAGGACCCCCGGTAGTAGATTTTCTCCGCTTATTATGGGAAATACAGCGTTATCATGTAGGTCACCAACTTTCCTAATTATATTCTACATCAGTAGTTCTCAACTTTTGTCAGACCGCAGCCTGTAAGTCCTTTTTTTTTATGACGAGGTCCTGATCCCAACACATTTACTCGTTATGACAACAGCATAAATATTTGGGAATGTTCTCAGAGATCGAGTCGAACGTATTTTTCTAAGTCAAGACACAGGATCGTGTTCACATTATACTGCATTTGTTGAATACATATTTAACGTTGAGAAACCCGTTTCTTTGATATCGTTATTAGTCTGGATTAATATCAGATAATTAAAGCGTTTTCCAAAACGCTTTTATTTAAGCAAAATCTGTGTTAAAATGCTATAGAAATTATAGTCGCGCAAAAACATTTAAGAATTTATTTAGGATTATTTATAAGGATTTTTAAGAGGGGGGGGGGGAGGCTGAGAAACATTAAGAGTATTTTTAGGAGGGGCTGAGAAAAATTACCTCCTTCTCAAAGCTGTTGAGAATTTTAGTGAATGTACAAGATACCAAAACGCTACAAAAATAATTGATACTGCTTGACAATTAGTAATGAGCTAAAAAGTACCTTATTTTAAAATGTGACTGTACAGATTTTTAAAGTAAATGCATAGCAGAACCGGGCAAATCAAATTTTTGAACGGCTAAGGGGGGACCCGAGCCCCTCCCTGCCCCCTATATAGGCGCCCATGAATATATATATATATATAGTCGTACATTATCATATGACATGATTGCATTAGTAAATATTTTAAAATGGTATATATTTAAACGCTGATAATTAGCTCAAGCGGATATATTTCTTTAATAATACAGTCTAAGGAAAGGACATTAGTTCATTCATTTTATTCCAAAGCATAAGATTATTAAGAATTTAAAACAAGGTCTCAGCGGTCGTTGTCGGGGCAATGTGTGGCATGAATTCTGATTATGTAAATAAATATGTATACAAGTATATGGAAGTTTCAGAAAATAGATATCACATATATTGGACTATTGCGGATCGTAGACAGAAAACCATTGCTTTGGGGCGGGTATTTCTTAACCGAGAATGCGTAGAACATCGATGTTCCGTAAAAGGCTAATGCCGGATTTATAAATGGGCACTTGCCCAGGGCGCAAGAGGCTGCGGATTTTTTTTTTTTAATTGCAATTTATTTACCGTAGAATTCTGTCGATCAGCTCTCCCCGAGAAGGCGCCCTCTACCCTTTTTTTCTAAATCTGAAATTCTGAAGAATTGCCTGAAACAACCCCCTGCTCCCCCAAGGACGAATCCAAGCAGGGGGCCTGCTCCCCCCTGAGAATAATAAATTTACATTAAAAATAATTATTTTCAAGCAAAAAATAAAACTAAACTTACAAGTGAATTTTCAAGCTTTGCGCCTATCTTCAACTTTTGTTCTGTATCCGCCTAGCCCCCTTCTCCAATATCCAAAAAATCGTCGTCAAATAAACTAAATTTATTTTAAAAAATATCGTTATGATATCTTATAACAATGTATATAAAGTAGGCTGCTCATAAATGCCGTCCTTTCCCTATCCTCCGCGATTTTTTGTTGCATTTGAGGAGGCGGAACGACAGAATCTTGTTTCTGCTAGTACAGCGGGATGTGGGGGCGGGTCATGGAATAACCAGCGCTTCGAAGCCTAGGGGAATAACTTTTTTCGGTGGCCCATTTTCTAAAGGGGTTAAACCGTATACTTCAAAGCTTAGAAGATACTTACTAGCAGGGTTAGCCCCCCCCACTAATTGCACCAATAAATGGGGGCGCCAAAAGTCTGTGCTTAGGGCGCCTCTCACCCTAAATCCGGCCCTGTGAAAGACCATGAATGAATAAATAAAAAAAACCTTACTAATTACCAGTGTGATCTTAATTACAATATCATCTTGGATTAAATTACCCTTGGATGGGTTAACAAAGCCTGGATCTGGAGCTAAAGAAAGGATCAAATTAGCAAAGTTTGTTTATTAGATCTTTCGCACTGCAAATATTTGGAACTTTAAAGGATAGTGTAAAAAAAAAAAAGGTCAAGTTCGGAGCTTCCGAGTACTTAAAGGAGGCCCGGTTCTACTAATTACGCCGGATTTGACATAATTTAACGGACCGGAAAATTTATAATTTGTATGCAAAGGTACCACATCTCGAGGCTACTTAAGCCGCTGGGGTAACTTAAGCCGTTATGCTGGGTAAATTTCGAACACTGATTCTGGCAACACTGTTTTGAGTTTGATTGTTAACTTTCATGCCATCAATTCCATATTTTGACGAAGCTTTGGGCCACATATTTTAATAGTGTGTATGTTCTAAAATTAAGTTTATAAACCTTTATTTGTATTTAGGATAATTTCGTCATAAAATTATACAGTCCATATCTTTCATGGCCAAAATCACATTTTTAAATTAAATTCACTAAAATCATTTTTAAACATAACCTCAAACAATACTCTTGCAGTTGTTATACTTTCTAGATTTTTTTTTATTTCTAGTTTTGTTTTTTTGTGTAATTTTAAATTTATTGTTGCTCCCTGTACGAGGTAACAAAGGCCACCAAACAGGAGTGGTTTTTAATGTCCTCATCTAGGATGAGGACCGCGTCCTTTTTTCTCCTAAACAAAAACAGCTCTGGTTTGAGCTTGTTTCTACGTGGGTGTCGAAAATTATTGAGTAAAAATAAATTCCCCCACGAAAACTCACAAAATTCTCGCCCCGGAGGCTTTCTTGTGTTGACAATTATTTGGCAATTGTGTAATCCCCGAGAAGGTTAAAAATATCTTACACCCTTCTATACGGAGAAAGGGAGCGTTGTTCCTCTTTCGTTTAGAAGTCAAGGCATTCCGAGCTTAACGGATGGACCTTGATTCAAATCCAGGATGGGGACGGAGTCTCTTTTTCTCCAAAAACAAAAATCTCTAGTTTGAGCTATATGTATGTAGGTGGCAAAAATTATTGTATAAAGCCATTATACGGGATAAATTTCGGACACCGATTTTATCAATACATATTAAATTAAACATCTTGAACATGTTTAGTGTGGATTAAACATATGAAACACTACAAATGTATATATATATTAAGCTTTTAGTTTTACTAATAAATATCTTGAGCAGTATATGTACATTTATTTAACCCTTTATGAGAATAACTTACGGGGTAACTTGCGCCACTTTTTTTTTTTTTTTGTCTTTAACATACATGTTGTAGAAGACTTTCATACATCTGAACATAGAGTGTAACTGTAGACCCAAGTTTTATAATAACTAGTTAATCTCTAAAGTAAATGATGTTGAATTGGCAGATGTTTTAAATTGAAAAGTGGCTTAAGTAACCCCGAGATACGGTAGTCGGATGAAAAGTGTTAGTTAGGTAAATATATTATTCTATGAAAAATATCCCCTAAATAAAAACGTTCAGGAAACGCCACTCTATGTTATCACCATAACATAAAGGCCATGCCCGTATCAATAAGGAGAGGGATCTTAGTGACCTCTCCCTCCCCCACACATATACCCTGAAACTAAATTTTTAATGGGACTTGTCTGCGGTCTCGTATGCTGTGATTGTGTCAATACATGCTGTTCAATTTTTTTAACTCCGCCCCAAAATTAAATTCTGGCTACGGCCTTGATTAAGGCACATTTATAGTATGCACGAAATATTCAACCGCAAGAATTTTTAACCGCAAGAAATTTCCCACCACTTTTCAATGACAGAACAAGCTCAAGGAAACTGACTTCCTTTCAAATTAAATCTTTTGTATAGGATAACAATGCCGTGACGTAGAGCCCCAAATTGATGTCAAGGGCTGACTCGTTGCGTCAAACATCGCTGTCTAGTCAATTCACGAAACCGTTAAATAAATGAGATCGATTTCCGTTAGCGGTTCAATCCTTTTGTTTAGCCTCATTTCAATTTGTTTTTTTTCTTCAGTTTTCTCCTTCCTTTCTCTTATAATTGTTTTTACTTCTTGTGAAGATTTTCATATTTTTAAAATTTGTGTAATTTAATGGCAACTAATTTTAAGCAACTTTTAGAATCGAAAATATATAACTGGATTAAAAAATGACATATAAGTATTGTAGATAAAAAAATAAGTAGGCATATGCTACATGTGTGTACGTAAGGAGAATTAAAATTTCTTTAAAAATAAAAGCAACATTTTACAATAATGGAAATATTATTTTTAAAATACGCAATGTTAACTTAAATTTTAAAGGAAGAAATATTGCTTCACTTTCTTCTGTTATTTTTTTTGCATCCTCCCCATTAAGCGCAAACACAGGGGTCATGATCCCCCAAAAAAATATTTATTCACTGTAAAAAATCCTAACTTTCATGATAAACGAAGGGTTAATCCAAGACTGACAATTCTGTCCTTGATCCCTCAAAATTCGCTGCCCTCGTACACTATGTGTTTAAAAATATTCGATTACAAAATAAACAAGAAGGATGTACATATATAACCATCTGCAATCATTGGTGCATCCAGTGGGGGCGAGATCACCAAAAAAGCACTATACTAGATATACTGCGTGAAACAACATTGCGATAGGTTAAAACTTTTATATCCCAAACGAAAAAATGAAGAAGAAAAGAAAGTGACCCGTCATTGTTTGCATGTATTTCAAATTACATTTGTTGAAAGAACTTAAAAACATTTTTTTTTTGCCACCCTTGTTTACAGACTCAAATTAGAACTATTGTATCATTTTTAAAATTGCGAAAGCTGTCTTTAAAGGTCATCCCTAGTCTCGCAGAATAAAGTTATTTTGATAAATAAACAAATATTGAATATAGTTGAAGGTCAAAGATAAAAATATATGAATTTTCATTGTTTATATATTTCCTATCTGTAGTTGAGTTTCTTGACTGTATTGATCCCCTTAAAATATTTTCGGTCAGTTGTCATCAGTCGCGTCCATACGAGTACTTCTAGTGGGCTGATAAAAATAATTCCCTCCTTTAAGTCTGACAGATATGTTAGTAAATGTACAAGATACTAAAATACTACAATTGATACTGCTTGATAATTAATAATGAGCTAAAATGTACCGCTAAAAAGAACGTGACTGCAAAACTTTTGAAAGTAAATGTATGGCAGAATCGGGCAAATAAAATTTTTAAACGGCTAGGGGCCTCAAACCGTGTGGACGCCCATGGTTGTTACGCCTGTGCAAGGATATAAGTGATTGGGAATTGAATTATCCATATAAAAATAAAAATTTGTATTACACTGTCAGGTGATGTAACTTGGTTAAATAGGGAAAGAGAACACAACAGTTTTAATTTATACGTTTCGTTGATTTATTTTTCGGAGAAATTTCTTTGGATTTGGTGAAGAAGTTCTTTAATGTTGTTAGATGTGACATGGAAACTTACGGCTTTCACTTGGAGACATAGGTGGTGTTACATGATTTAGTTTCTAATATATTTAGCGTTAGTAAGTTTTCGTAGGAATTTTGTTTTGAAAATACATTTAATAGTTTACATAATGTCATACAAATACATTTAGATATTTGCCTAATGAAATTCAATACAAATGCATTTAGATATTTGCGTAATGAAATTCAATACAAATACATTTAGATATTTGCGTAATGAAATTCAATACAAATACATTTAGATATTTGCCTAATGAAATTCAATGCAAATATATTTAGATATTGGCCCAATGAAATTCAATACAAATACATTTAAATATTTGCCTAATGAAATTCAATACAAAAACATTTAGATATTTGCCTAATGAAATTCAATGCAAATACGTTTAAATGTTTGCATAATATCATGCAATACAAAGACATTTCGATATTTGCCTAATGAAATTTAATGCACAAATGCATTTCGATATTTGCCTAATGAGGGAATTCAATGCAAATACATTTTAGATATTTGCCAATGAAATTCAGTAAATACATTTAGATATTTGCCTAATGAAATTCAATACAAATACATTTAGATATTTGCGTAATGAAATTCAATACAAATACGTTTAAATGTTTGCATAATATCATGCAATACAAAGACATTTAAATTATCTCAGACACAAGTTGATAAGTTATTGTGAATAGTCTATAATACGCAAGATTATTATTACCCTTCACAGGGATAACACAACTGCCAAATATTGGTCAACACACAAAGCCACCTGGGTGAGTTTTATATGATTTTTTCGTGGGACAATTTATTATACTTAATAATTAAAATGTAATTAAAATTATTAAAAAAAGTGAAATTATAGGGCTATAATATGTTGTCCTTAGACCCGTGCACAAAATTTTAAAAGAAGTGTTTTTTTTTTTTTTTTTTTTTTTTTCTTTTTCTTTATATCTTTTTTAAATGAGAAGTGTTTTTTAATGACAGATTTCTCCCCATATGGAATTTTACATCAAATAAAATTGCTCACATAGAGGTGGAGGGATTAATTCCTAAATTCATCTTGTGTACGTATGATTTGCATAGCTTGTAAAAGCTTACATTATTCAATTGATTTCTTATATAAAGTTAGAGTCTGGGGACTCTTTTTGCATAATAGATTTAAACCTGATCGTTTGACCGTTATGTAAAATATGTCACAAACTGCGAATGAATGTAAAAACAATTATAGTTCAAGATTACCTGAATAAAGAGCCCAGTGATATTGAAAAAACAATCGATAAATGCATAGAAATATAGTGGAGGACCGTGGTTCCGAATCTGGGATAAGGACGGCGCTGCTTTCACCCTAAGAAGCAAATACAGCTCTAGTTTGAGCTTATTTCTATGTATAAGGTGTCGAAATTATTAAGTAAAAGAAATGTAATCGTCCGCGATTAAGATATGGATGGTATTAGCAAGTATTTATTCAATTATCCGGGAATAAAACATGCAGCATTTTCGGAATAGATGTTACTGTATTTACCATTTCCTCCGTTAGTTGTGCAAAAACCCGAGGGAAGAATTTTTAAAATTATGAAGAAGATGTAGAATATATTATTTATTTACATGGGGGGGGGGGGTGATACATGTATGAAAGCACATTTGTTTGTTTGGATTTTTATGGCGCAAGAGCATCTGGGCTATACTGCGCCAAACGGAAGCACGTAATTTAACTTTTATACGGGCCGCTCTACTAAAACATTTCCAATTAGGAAAACTGCTTTATATTCGATTGGTAAAATAAAAAATATTTCATGTTTCTACTTGAAATATTGCGTATTTTAAATTATGTGTCTGAGCAGCAAATAAATAGGAACCATCCACAAATTGAAAGAATGCAATAGCAACTCGATTAAATTTTGTGTTTGTGTGCCGTTTAAAACAAGTTTACGAGCACGCTTCACGGATTTTTTCCCTAATAGTCCCCTAATGCTATTATTTCGCCAAAAAAAATAGCCAAAACGGCGATAAAGTTTATAAATGACGAAATTGAATTTTTAATAACACCGCAAATATTCTACTTAGAAATATGAATTTTCCTTTATTGGACTAATTAGATGTAGGGCAATACTTTTCTAATTGGGAATTTTTTAATAGCGGGTCCGTATAAAAATTTAATTTATTTCATATTTTTATATGTATACTACCACTATACTGTAAATAACATATTCCACATTCTAATTCGAAAACTTCCCTCCCACGAATAGGTGTACGCAAAAAGTTCATAAAGGGGTTATAGGTTCAATGGGGGTTACAGAGATATAACTCGCATATTCCTATGTTAAACATACAAAATTTCACTGCAAAAACACCCCCCTGCGTACGCCAGTGTCTCCCCGCAACACCAAGTATTTTTTCTTACGACTAAAGGTTAAAAGATAATTGATAAAAATACAATAACACAATAGTCACAGCTGTAATAAAATTAATTTAATGTAGCTTTAAAACGTTTCTCGATAACTTTTAGCCATCTTCGATGAAGCTTTTTTTTTTAACAGTGTTGAAAAAGATTCATCGAAGATGGTTTAAAGTCACCGGGAAACGTTTTAAAGCTAAATTAAATTAATGTATTTCAATTGTGCTTATTCTGTTATTGTATTTTTATCATGTGTTTCGCACAGTGGGTCGATATCCAATTCCTAAAAGATATTTGCTGTTACATCTATTTTGAATACCCTATCCTTATACACCAGTGTCGACTGTACACATAATAAACATGAAATATTATTGAAAAGGATAATATTATACATAAAAATATGTCATATATACCTATTTTTTAATGAAAGAAAAATTATAAGAGAGAGACTACGCTTGTTACAATACTTAAGCAGAAAAATCTGTCAAAGCTGATTATTTTGCTGAGAATCACACTAAACATTTGCATACTTATTTGGATCAAATTGTAATTGCAGGGAGGATACTATAAGACAGATTTTTTCCGCCTATGAAATTTTTTTTCCTGGTTTGATCACTAATTTTTACGCTAAATTGTCCAATTTTTATTCGATTATTTAAAGACGACCCGTGAAAATTATTCGTTAAAGCGGGAAAATTTAGTTTGCTCTTATGGAAATAATTTTGGTCGTAATAGATTTTATTCTTATGAGCTGGTAATTTGATTATCCGTGACTTAATTAAATGGTGCCGACTGTGAGTAAATTAAAAAGTTTTAAAACGCGTATTAAAATTAAAAAGCTTTAAAATGCATATTAAAATTAAAAAGCCTTAAAATGCATATTAAAATTAAAAAGCCTTAAAATGCATATTAATTTCGCTTTTTAAAATTACATATGCTGTCCATTTTTAACTAAGACGAATGGAAAAAAAACAATACACTATAAATGAAGAAGAATTTTGCTTACCTATCACCACACCAAATAACGCGACTAGCACAATAATACGAAAACTCATGACGCTTCTGTTGTCTTCCGTTAACTGAGAGAAAGTGGTTGTTGTTCCTTTGTGGGCTGCATACTTTGCGGTAAGGTGTTGCCAACTTCGAAACCATTTGTTACTCCAGAAACTGAACTCCAGAAACCACAAAACGCACTAAATCGTGGCGTAGGTAAGACTTTCACACAGAGAAGTAATTTCATCATTTCCTACGTCAGCCTTTTTCAGTTGCGAATATCAAGATTGGTTATTTATTTTGTTTTCCATTTGGACAATGACTTACTTTCAGAATAGGTTTATAATACGAATGAAAGATTTAAATAACAATTAGAAATACAATTCAATGAAACTAAATGTGTTTTGGAAAAGACTGGTTCCTGCTGTATAAATGTTTGTAATCTATTTTTTCTCTCGACTCACTTATTATTGCATATATATGTGTGTGTGTGTGTGTGTGTGTGTGTGAACAGTCGAAATCTGTTATAACGATCTAAGCCATAGAGACACCCCGCTTATTACGTCAAAATTAGGATTACTTGTATATAATAAATTATCAGTCATGACGTCACAATTCCGATGGTTTCTTGAATGGCGTTACTACTGATGCTGATTTGTTTTAATTTAAACAAAGTAAATTTAAAGGTAAATCAAAAAAATTTTAAAAGCTTGGATCTTTTAAAACTGAATTGATTACTTCAAGTTCTGTAATTCTTTCTGCTCGATTGCTTTCGAGAAATATAAGATTTCAATATAATTGCATATTAAAATATTGTATTGCACAGACATGCAATATTCAATTTTTCTACATTATGCATGCATGCTTCCGAAATTGTTTTTAACTCGATATGTTTAATTTAGAACTAATCCCCTATTTTTGTATGTTTAATAGTACTGATGGCCATTACAAACGCAACACCAGGAAAAACACCGAGCTGCCAAAGACATACGTACTGAATCAGCGGTGTGTCCAGTCGTTCAAAGACTATTTCACCGAACAAAATAATACTCTTATCATATTATTAATAGATGGGCAAAATGGTTCATTGATTCATTTAGTGAACGATTTGGGACACCTGTATACTGAACACCTGCAAGGAAAAAGTTACTGTGCACACGAGTTGCATATGTACTGAGTTTTTACATATCCTTTTACATGATATTTTGTGATCCATGGTCTGGCCATCTTGAAAATTTCGAACCGATCTGCTATATTTCTTCCTAGTGTTGCCATTTCAATGACCAGGAAATGTACATTGTTGTCAAGACTTTGTGGCTGTAGATTTGCTGGGAGATACGTTCACACCTAACAAACCACAGGCTACAGTTATATTTGCAATCGATCTCTTGCAATCTGTCACTCTTCTTTTTGTTAAATGTAATCAGTATCTTAACGTGTGCACTACGAAAGATTATATGTATATATAATAATAATAAACACATGTGGTCACCACAAAATAAGGACGGGCTGAATCAAGTGTGACTGAAACGTTCTTTCTCAAAACTTATAAAATTTGCAAATTTATTGATTTGCAAATTTTGCAAATCCATTACCCTGATAAAACATTCGTCCATTATCTGAGTAAATAAACCATAAATATCAGGTCAGATCTTCCTTAATAAAAATACTCCATATTAAAATATTTTTATATATAAGTAAGGTGTTTGTTACAAGCAGAAATATAGTTAATTGTTATGTACCTTTTTCATGGTATGCGTTTCGCTTACGTTTCGGTCTGTTTTATGTAAAATCTTCTTCAGAACATTAAAAGCAAAATTTAAATCGGAAAGATGGAACAAAATTATTTTTCAACAGGAGCCTAAAAATAAAAATAAATTGTCCAAATACGGCTGAATGTTGATAGGCACTATTAGGTTGTTTACTTCTAACAATAAGGCAAATATAGTTATTACTAGAATTAGAGGTTATCTGATGAAGGGTTTCTTAAACGGGTTCCATCAACGGGTGTCAGAGGTGTTGCAAACAAAATCATCGTGAAAAAAATTCGTTAGCAATTCTATATTTTAATTAAAATTTGCGTGTAAATTCTTGAGGGGTTCCTCAACTTGTGTTATCGGGTAATTGTGGTGTAGACGTATGTGTTTACTTTTTGGGTAAATACCTGGAATTAAGTTACATAGGTTGAGTACCCCAATCGAAAATTCCAGAATTTTCAATTTTGTTCTCAGGGCAGGTAACTCTTTTTGAATGGGACTATGACTCATATTTGGAAGCTTCTAAAGAACATGGTTTAATTTAGGCCAATTTCTGATGCTGCCGTTGTCTTCTGTGGACCCCTCTCTCCTCACTGGCGTGTGCGCAGGGTGTTGATAGGGGTTGTAGACCCCATTGCAATGAAATTCTGTATATTTAACATGAACATGGGGTTGTAGCCGCCCTCCCACTGGGCCTATAGCCCTTATGAATATTCTTAGCATGCATTAATGTCATGCCTCTCCTCAATCTTTAACTTTCATAGTTATCCAGCTAACCAGATGAGATTTCCTTCTGGAAGTATATACAGACCATGTAAAAAGAAAGAAAAGAAGAAAGAAGAAGAAGGAGGAGGAGGAGGAGGGGATTAGGTAAGTTTTTCGTTGTGCAGGGAAGATTTCGGTTGAAAATTAAGTGTATGGGAGTTTATGTAAGTTAGGCCAGTGATTATATATTTATCATATTATATATACTAAAATCTGGAAAAATCTCAAAATCCAAAATGTTCTTGGTCCCAAACATTTCAAATGCTGTCTCACCAGTCCACTGTTCTCACCATATTTAGTACTAAAATCCCTAAGCTGACAACAAGGCATGATATTTTCTTTACCTTGGAAAAACAACATTGGAATTTGTAAACCCCCTCATTCCGGTTTTAGCATTTTTTTCCCATTGGCTAGAGTGTTCAACGCAAACCCCGTGGTTCAACGACTTTCTGAGAAAGTGATCGGATCTTCAGCACCTCCTATAGATGTTTCAAACTGGGGTTACTAGGGGGCAAGCACCCTCTCAAGGCTGCTTGCAAGTATTATTGACACACTGATAACCATACCACTGCACCTTTCTAAAACCTTTTAACGGAGTCGGACTAAAGTATTCTAGTCACCCCAGGCAAAAAAGATTATCTTGGGCCTCTGCAAACCCTAGGCTTAGAATTATCTCAAAAACGCCTCTCGTATATTAGGGTCCCAGATAACTGCCCTTTTAGGAGTGTTTTAACCTTTCACTGACTTTTCATTATCAATCAGTGGGGCAGAAAAGGGGTCTTAAAAGCTCAAGGCTCCTCCACTTGTCTGTCAAAACACATTATTTTTTCTAAGGCCGCATCACATGATTATCGTTAAAGCTACCTGTGACCCATCCCCCCCTCCCCTCCCTCATGATTTTTGAATTGCCATGATACTGGTATAAAGGTATCGCCCAAATTGTACCTACAATCTTTGGAAAAAATTATATAGTATTTTTACATTTTCTTGAATTGTTCTTTATCTCAATTTTTACATTTATGAAAATAAAGAAAATAACTATGTACAAAAACAAAATTTGTACTTTATACCTTGAAGTACATACAAAAATTAATGGCATAAATAAAATAGAAGCATATCAAAGATACTCTCTCAAACTTAAAAGATCCTTGGGAAAATACCGTATATCGTGTCTACTTAAGCCGCTGTGGTTAACTTAAGCCACTATGCTGGGTAAATTTCGGACACTGATTCTGGCAATACTGTTTTGAGTTTGATTGTTAACTTTCATGCCATCAATTTCATATTTTGATGAAGTTTTGGACCAATGGCGGAAGCAGACGTTCATTTTGTGGGAGGTCAAGGACAGAATTTGCCATGGTATTGGAATAACACCCTTCATTTATCATGCAAGTTGGAATTTTTTACAGTGAAAAAATATATTTTGGAGAGGGTCATGACCCCTGTGACCTCCCCCTGTGTCCGCCCTTACTTTGGACTACATATTTTAATAGTGTGTATGTTTTAAAATTAAGTTTATAATCCTTTATTTATAATTAGGATAATTTCGTCATAAAATTGTACAGTCCATAACTTTCATCATCAAAATCACATTTTTAAGTTAAATTCACTAAAATCATTTTTAAACATAAGCTCAAACAATACTCTTACGGTTGTTATACTTCCTAGATCAATGTTTCTCAAACTTTGGTCGCTCACGGATCACTTTAAGCATTCCTTTATTGATCGCAGGCCACTGGGGTTGGGGGGGGGGAGGATTTCTCCTCCCATTAAAATAATATATTGCCTGAAATTAAGGTTGCCAACTATGGTTAATAATATTAAGCCCTACTTAGCCACCGTCATACTGATCCCTTCCCCGCCTCTTACAAGTAAAGACATAACAAAAATAACCCTCTATTTATATGATGCAGACATGTATACATAAGTAAGAGCTCCGGCAAGAAAGATGTATTCATCCCTTGAAATATAAATTATAGATAATTTTAACTTCTTTTTCGGTAAATTTTAAGCTTTTTTAGTTGTACTTTTTACTTTAAAAAAGCATTGTAAGATATTATTACCCTTCACAGGGATAACACAATTGCTAAATAATGGTCAACACACAAAGCCACCGGGGCGAGTTTTTTGTGGGGGATTTTTTATTACCAATAAATTTGACACCCACGTATTATTAGCTCAAACTAGAGTTGTTGTTTTTTAAGGAGAAAAAGCTCTAGTTTGAGCTACTAATATGTGGGTGTCAAATTTATTTGTAATTAAAAACGCATTAGCTTTTGGCAGAAAATCTCTAAAAATTTCGACTATGTTCTTAAAACATGGGTTGTTTGCTAAACCTACATGAAGCAAAATAATTTTGTCCGTCTTTAATTTTACCATGTTTGACGCAGTGTTTATCTATTGCTCAGATGCTCTTGCACCATAAAAATCCAAACAAACAAAATAATTTTAAGATTAATTCTATTTGATAAAGATAGTGTGAGTTGGGATCTTATTTCGTCAAATTTATAATGAAAATGACATCAGTAATTAAGTAATAATAAGCACCGTAGATAGCGAGGGTGTATTCAGGGGATTTAAAACTTTTACGGAACTACGAAAGATAAGGTTTGCAACAAATAATATTTATATGAGAAATTCATATAGATATTCCAGCTACGCCGGCAATTTTTAGTTCATTTTTTTTCCTGAAATTTAAGGATGATTCGGTAGACCACTCGATAAACTGTCGCGGACCACACTTTGAGAAACACTGTTCTAGATTATATTTCCATTTTGTTTTGTTTTTTTCAATATTTTTAAATTCATTGTTGTTTCCCGTACGGGGTAACAAAAGCCGTCAATGGGAGTGGCTTTTGGTGTTCTCACCTAGGATGAGGACGGCGTCTCTTTTTCTCCTAAACAAAAACAGCTCTAGTTTGAGTTCGTTTCTACGTGGGTGTCGAAAATTATTGAGTAAAAATAAATTCCTCCGCGAAGCCTCACAAAAATTCGCCCAGGAGGCTTTGTGTGTTGACAATTATTTGGAAATTGCGTAATCCCTGAGAAGGGTAATAATACCTTAACATCTTTATATACGGAGAAAGAGAGCGTTGTTTCCTGTCCTCATTCGTCTAGCAGTAAAGACACTCAGAATAGCTCAACGGAGGGACCCTGGTTCGAGTCCAGGATGAGGACGGCGTCTCCTTTTCTCCAAAATCAAAAAAGATCTAGCTTGAGCTATTTATACATGGGTGGTGAAAATTATTGTATAAAGCCATTATACTGATTAAATTTCGAACACCGATTTTGGTAACACATGTTAAATCAAACATCTTGAACTTTTTTAGTGTGAATTAAACATACGAAACATAAAAGCAAAAAAAAAAAAATGCTTTTTACGCTTTTATTTTTACTAATATATATCCTGAACAGTATATGTACATTTATTTTAGCCCTTTATATGGATTTTGATACCCCATCATCAACTAACCTAAGTCAAACATTGAATTCTTCTGCTGGCTTTAGTTACTCCATATTCAGGGCTAACTTCAGCCACCATTTTTTTTTTGTCTTTAACATGCATGTTTTAGAAAACATTCATGCATGTAAACATAGTATGTAACTGTAGACCGAAAAGTTTTACAACAATTAATTAATCTCTAAAGTAAATGCTCCTGAATTCGCAGATGTTTTAAATTGAAAAGCGGTTTAAGTAACCCCGAGATACGGTAACTAATACACAAATAATCAGGAAAAAATTACCTAATATTAATTGTGTTTTTATTAATATTTCGTTGCTCTTTCCAGAGCTTTAGTGAGGGCTTGAATTCGTCGTGGTATTCATTTAAAAAGATGTTTATACATATCAGGTTCAAATTTTCTCCAATGGTTGCGTTTTGCAGTTCTCGATTGTTTGTTGGCTTGTGCTCACCGACGAGTCCTTTTAAATTCTACCAGACATCTTTATAGGGTTCGTGGCTGAACTATTTGTAGGCCAAATCATAGCTTTAAGGGAAGTTTCTTGTAAATGTTTTTTGACTAATTTAGCGAGATGACCGGGCGCATTATCATCCTGAAAAATGATCTCATCCTTATCCTCAAATTTATCTTCTAATGCAGTGTTTCTCAAACTTTGGTCACTCACAGACCATTTTGAGCATTCTTTTATTTATCACGGACGACTGGGTGGGGATTTCTCCCCCATTAAAAAATACATATTGCCTAAAATTAAGGTTGCTAACTATGATTAATAATGTTTAGTCCTACTTAGCCACCGTCATACAGACCCTCCCCCCGCCTCTCCCATGGGAAGGCATATCCAGAGTAACAATCGATTTATGTGATTTATTGGCAGGCTTATATACGTATATAAGAGCTCCGGTAGGAGAGATTTATTCATCCCTTGAAATATAATTTGTAGTTAATTTTAGCTCGTTTTGTGGTAAATTTTTTAAGCTTTTTTTGTTATTTTTTTACTTAAAAAAAAATACTAACTTTTGGAAGAAAATTGCTAAAATCGCAGACTATGATCTTGAGATACAAGTTCCCACCCGCAAACCCACCTGAAACAAAATAATTTTTAGAGTAACACTATTTGATAAAGAGAGTGTCAGTTATGATCTTATTTTGTCAAATTTACAATGAAAATGACATCATTAACTTAATTAAATAATAATAAGCAATATGCACAGCATGGGTATTTTTAGAGGATTCAAAACTTTCACGAATCGCCGAAAGGTAAGGTTTATAACAAGTAATATTTATGAGAAATTCCTTAAATCTCGCACGAACCTAAATTCTAATTACGCCCATGAGGTATAGCAAAAAAATCTTTGTATAATAAAGCTACATCATATATACAAAACATGATATGTTCAATTATGCTTTGATTTTCTTTCTTAATTTTAGTAGTTTTTGAAAGTTCCCATATAAAAATGCAATTAATAGCAAAAATAATAACTAATATAATGATCATACCATCAGTGAGAAGGATGCTGCTGCTTGCAATCTTTTACCAAGCTGTCTATATCCGGCTGAATGGTAGATAATTTCAGTCGTAAACTAGCTTCCACGTCCAATCGATTTCTTTTCTTGTTTTTAATTTCAACTAAATTCGAAAATCCAAACTCACAGTTGTAAGTCGTCGCGAAAGGTAATAAATATTTAAGAGCTCTGCCAGATAGCTCTGGATATTCATGTCGAGCATGCACCCAAAAATTAAGAAGGATTTCTCACTAAATATGACTTTCAGCGCTCCGTCACGTGCCAAGTCGACCAGTATATTGCATCCATGGGAGGCTGAATGTTTCAACTAAGGAGAGTGCGGTGAATGGATTTCTAATCCCTTCTTTCATCATATTCTGTTTTGGAAAGTATTTCCTCATGTTCCCCTGCAGCATTTTTAAGTGATTTTTGAATATGTTCAGTAATAATTTATCAATTTTTTTCTCCGATGATTGTTGAAAATCATCAAGTGTTGGGAAACAGTCAAACTCATAACGATCTAGTCTCTTGCACCAAAGCTCAGTTTTCCTTAGAAATGCTGGTATTTTGTCCTCAACATTAACAACCGTAATATTTTGTCCTTGAAGTGGTAGATTCAGGGTATTTTGAATACCGAACACATCGCTGAGATACGCCACTTGAGCAAGCCACTTGAAATCGTATAACTTTACCTTTACTGATATCGGTGTCATAGAGAAACAATTTTATTTCGTCCCTCAATTCAAAAACTCGTGTGAGCACCTTTCCTCTCGACAGCCAGCGTACTTCAGTGTGAAAAAGCAAAGTTTTGTAATTACTCCCCATTTCTTGGCACAGAACGTTTAACAGATATAAACTTAGTGGCCGCGATTTGATCACATTCACAAGTTTCACTACCTCTTTTAATGTTAAATCATGTTACCTCTTTTAATGTTAAATCAAGTGCTACCTCTTTTAATGTTAAATCAAGTGTAAGAGGCATATTTTTGACTGCTAACTGCACTCCATGAATAAAGCAGTGTGTTGATTGGCATTCTAGTGCAACCTCTTTAATGCGTGTAGCAACACCTTTTCTTACTGCACACATAGCTGGTGCTCCATCAGCACTGACCCCAACAAATCTTTTCCAGTTGATACCATGACTCACAAAATAATCGTTAACTAAATCCACAATCTCTTCACCTGTTGCACGTGTTTTCAATGATAAACAAAATAAAAAATCGTCTAACACCTTTCCCTCGTATACGTATCGCACATATGCCAATAGTTGATTTAAATTCTGTACATCAGTTGTTTGATCGTCCAATTGCAAAGCAAAATATCTGCTGATACTTAAACGTGATAGTAGTTGCTCTTCCACGTTGTATGCCATTGATGTTATGCGGCATGCAACACTGTCGTTTGATAAGGGATTTTATTAATAACCTGTTCTGCTTTCTCTCCGAGCATAATATTTGCCATTAATTTTGCTGCTGTTTTTGCAAGCTTTTCATCAATAGTGTGACTTTTTCCTGTTTTAGCTATAAGGAGTGACATTTTGAACGAAGCCTCGGTAGTTTTTGCCCCTTCTTCGCCTTTAACGATGTATTTTAATGCCTTTATGCTGGAAAGCATTGCCTTCAGCTTGTTCTGGAAAAACTCGAGAGGTTTGCTAGAGAAGTTCGCATGCATTTGTTTACAAATGGCGCAAGAGCTTCGATGGCTTCATGGCACTATTTGATAAAATCTCATAACAGATAACGCACTGAGATATTAGCGCAAGGGAATCTCCAGTCCAATAAAAGCCATTTTTCAGATATTCGTCGTCATACTTCCTATTAACGTTTTTCTTTTTCGATGCAATTACCTCATTTTCACAAGTAGATTTCCTTGGCCCTGTATATGTAAGCTTACAGTCCATACAAGCAGTGAAGTCTTGCTCACTATTTACAATTAAGGTGTTATTCCGAGTTTTGGTATTTTGGTTTCCATTTTCATCACTATTTTTACGTTTCAAAGAACCAATTTTAAGCCACCGATCTATTTTTGACGATTGAGAATACGTATTGTCAGGACGCCGTGGTTATTGTGGAGTGGGGGGCGTGACCACGCAGCTATAACATGGGTACTGTCTAATGCTGATGACAAGGTCTCCAGAAATTGTTAGATTAGTGTCCCTTGGAATGGTTGAATATTCAAACTAGGGTAAGGGTAGCAATTCGGGTTCTTTGTTTATAGAGTTTGAACAGAACCTGCCATTGCTATTATATTTAGCAAGCAATCGCCAAAAAACCAATTACCTATCGCTTACCCCCCCCCCTCCCCCTCTAAAAAATTGTGTGCTACACAATTGTGTGTAATGTTCGTCAAAGGTCATCTGTTTGAGATCTGCATTTCTCCGTTAGTCATTATCCAATGCCTGTGAGGGTGGGAGAACAGATACTCTCCTTTCTCGTCCAGTCTTGCCCTTCAAAGGGGGGGGGGATCTGGGGGGATTTGTGAAACGACAACTCCAATTCCTGTGGTCATAGCACAAATCACCTCAAACTGATGCACTAACTATCACTTTCTGTACTGGGAGTCTGAGACACTTTTACGGCTTCTAGTTTCAGCTGGCACACAGTCATCTTTTCCAAATGCACTCGTTGACGTAAATATGTCATTTCTTCTAGTTGCTTTGTGATCAATATAAATGACCACCCTTTTAGATACAACTTAGAATTTGTTATGCCAACATCCTTTATTTTTTTGTTTTTTAATGTCGGGGAGTTCAAATCTAGATACCCAATCGAGATTTTAATTTCAGCAATTTCTGGTTCATGTTTTTCCCTGAAAATTGATGAAAATCCTGCGGACCACTTTATAAGCCGCCGTGGACCACACTTTGAGAAACACTGTTCTAATGTATCAAAAAGTGCTCTAAAATTGAGCAATAAAACTTCAGCATCAACAGTGCTTTTAAGGTGGCATAAACTACCAGTTCCTTTAGCTGTGATACAGCTCCGTATCATAAAATAATGCGGAAATTTTGCTTTAGATAGCAAACAGTGATCAAAATTTTCTTCCGGGCGTTTTCATACAAATTTTCCAATATCATCGCTGCTGGTAAAGCATATTCTGGATTCGTCCGAAAAAGTGAGCTTCTCCTAATCATCAATGGTCCAATGCCGATATTGTTTTGCCCATTGTAAATGCTTTTGACAATGAGAGCGTGTAAGCAGTGGTTTTGTTTTAGCTTTACAGATGGAAAATCCACGCTCATTCAACCAATTTCTAAGTGTTCTGTCAGAGACACTCATATCACGTAAGCTTCAAATACGATTGAGTTCTTTTGACGAAGATTTTCGCATTTTTTTACAAATTTTTATGAGGTGACATCTTGTTGCTTCGTTGTTTTTTTAAAACGCCCACATCCCGTTTTATTTTTAACACTGCCAGTGGCTTTAAATTTTGCCCACAAATTGGATATCATACCTTGAGAACATCCCGTGATAGTAGCCACTTCTTTCTGTTTTTTGCCTTCCTTTAAATGTTTAACAATAAGATTCCTCACATCGTCTGAATATTCGCGTATTAGAGCCATTCCTGTTGGTTTCATTAAAGAAAAAGTAACCATACAGTCTTTCTGCGCAGACGCTACAGCGTTCCTATGAAATTTCATTTTCACATACCATTTCAATGCGTTTCGTAAGTACTAGACAATTTTTTCCACATAGAAAATGTATTACATAATTTTTCCAACATATGTTTTTTCCCTTCACTATTTATTACCACAAATATTATTTTTACATTATGCAAACCTTTCCACTATGTAGTTTAAATGTTGGCAAATGACGTACGTTCCCTTCAAATGCAGCCAGCGATGTACTATTTCTACAAAATATATCACTTTTGAACCATTAAGTGAACTTCGAAAAATATTAGATAACTTTTGCCAGGGGTTGTAGGAGAAGAAAAATGATAAAAAGAAGATTTGTCGTAGCTTTTTTGTGTTATATAATGCTAATAATAAAAAAGTTTTATTTATATTTTGTTTGTATGTGAGTGTGTGAAAATGTAGGGGAGAGTTGCTGAATATGGGATAGGTTCCTAATTTCGGATACGTCGATAACTTCATTGATAGGTGTTGCAACTTGGCTGATTGTTGCGTAATTACTTCTTTAGTTGTCATCGATTACTCCATTCAATCCGTAGCGTTGTTAGAGGACGTTTGTTTTTATGGTGAAGCAATTTGTGTTTTTTGAGATTTTAAATATTTTGCAGACTTCAATTAAACGGATCGCTTCTTCTAGAAAGGTATTACAACTGTACTATTATTGTTATCATAATATAGGCTAAGAATAGCAGTATAAAATGGTATAATATAAGCATAACTATTGATGTTTACTTTTGAGGTTATAATTAGGTTATTGCTGAACAGTCGGGTTGTGAAATATCGATAGTGAGGCGGTCCTTAATATAGGATATCCGATATTATGATATTATTTTTTTAATATTATAGATGGCAGAAACGAAAAGAAAAAAATGGGATCTGGGTGCCATGGCAGAAGCTGTAACTGCCGTTAAAAAGAAAAAATGGGGCTTCTAAAGGCATCTAAAGTCTACAAAGTTACTCGTTCTACTTTGGAGAATTATGTGAATCATAAATGTAATGATACCGAGACACTCATACGTACAAGACTTGGAAGAAAATGCGAGTTAGGAGAAAATCTGGAAAAGCAATTATTTCAATATTGTAAAACTATAGATGAGAGATTTTATGGCGTTACAGTACGTGATATTAAACAGTTCGCATTCCAATTAGCTGTGAAAAATAATATTTCTCATCCCTTTGCTCTTTCAAAATGCATTGCTGGTAAAAAATGGCTTCTCAATTTTCGCAAGCGGAACCCAGAAATTTCACTACGTAAACTTCAGTCGATGTCATGAGCTCGAGCCAAAGGTTTTAACAAAGATAAAGTAGATACTTTTTATAACATGTTAGAACCTGAACTCCAGAAAGTTCATATGAACCCAACTAAAATTTTCAATGTTGATGAGACAGGCATAACTGTGGTTCAATCCAGCCGTTCTAAGATTTTATCCGTGCAAGGAAAAAAAACCAGGTCGGCACTCTTTCCTCGCAAGAAAGGGGAGCGTTGATGACAAGTGTAACCTGCATGAGTGCTTCGGGTATTTTCATACCACCATTAATTGCATTTCCTAGAAAGAACATGAAGGCCGAACTCTTAAACGGTTGCCTTCCCGGAACTATTGTTCGTTGTCACCCTTCTGGATGCAAGCCGACATCTTCAGTGATTGGCTTAATCACTTTATACAGTATATAAAGCCTATTCAAGAAGGTCAGATTGTTTTAATCTTAGATGGGCACAGCTCCCACACACGAAATCTTGATGTCATTATTTCGGGAAGGGAACATGTAGTTATTATTGCGTGTCTCCCCCCTCACACACACACATGCACATCGCACGAACTCCAGCCTATGGACATGTCTTTTATGAGTCCTTTCGAAAACTATTACTCTCAAGAAGTTGAGACATGGTTATCAAATCAGCCGTTTAGGAGTCTATCGTCATATCAAGTTGGGGAGTTGGTGGCATGGCGCCCATACAGGGAGGGGCTTGAGCCCCCTCTAGCCGTTCAAAAATTTGATTTCCTCAATTCTGCTATGTATTTACTTTAAAAAAATTTACAGTCACATTTTAAAATAAGGTACTTTTTAGCTTACTACTAATTGTCAAGCAGTATCAATTATTTTTGTAGCCTTTTGGTATCTTGTATATTCATTAAAATCGACAGCTTTGAGAAGCAGGTAATAATTTTTCTCAGCGCCCGCCCCCCCTCCTAGAAATACTCTTAATGTTTCCCCCTGAAAGTACTCATATGGGCGCTCATGGTTGATGGGGGACGGTTTATGCAAAAAAAACCACTTTGCAGAACGTTATGAGTGGCTTTAAGAAATGCGACATCATGCCTTTTTGATTTGATTTCATTCATTCAGTACATGAGAGTGCAACTGGAAATAGACGCACAGCTGAGCATCAAAATGATAATAAGCCTACATCATCTACGAGCTGCAGGCCCTCAACTTCTGAACTCATTTCACCAGTTGGTGTAGGCTTATTGTCGTCGCCTAGTGTCTCTCCTTTTGACATTCAACTGTTGCCCGTCCTACGTCCACGATGATCACAACCTAAAAAAGGTCGTCCTCTGGAGAAAGCCGCAATTATCACTGGTTTCCCATACAAAAATGCATTGGAAAAGGCAATGACGTCACAAGACAAAAAGGGGAAAGAAATCTCAAAAACTACAAAAAGCAACAAAAGGAGTAGGCCTAAGGAGTCAATCCAAAACAGATGTACCCTCACAATCATCTTGTAGCAGAAAACTTTTTCCTACAAATCAAAAACGGAAGTCAGAAACTAAGAGCAAGCCTTCATCTAAATTCAGAGATGAAGATTCATCCTCAGAAGAATTAGTAATGTCTTTAGTATCAACCGATGATGAAGAAAGTGCCGAGGAGTGTCTGTCTTGTTTTTAACCCTATAAATTGGACAAAGCAGGTGAGCGATAGGTAAGATGTATGAAGTGCGTTAGATGGGCTAACGAGTTCTGTACCGGAAGTGAGAAAAACAGCTGGAAAAGCTTTGTATGTGATCTTTGCAATTAATGAACTTGTAACGTAACTTACTCTATATGGTTAATTTTTTATGTTATGTTCTATCACGACATTCATGTAACATTCTTTAATGTAATATGTAATTACAGTGCAATTCATTAGCCTATGTAAATCCCTATCCGGTATTAGGAACTTATACTATCCTATATTAAGCAACCTTTTTAAAAATATAAAAATTGTACTTTTTCCTTAATTGGTTTTTTAATTTTATTTTTGTTGTTATTTTATTGCATCTAAATGTTAACGATATCTAAGTAAACATTACTCAGGACCTTGTAAAAAAGTTCACTTGAAAAATTTTCAAGTAGTAATTTTTTTATTTCATTTTCACAAAACGTATCCGATATTCGGCATCTTTCCACTACTAGTTTTTAACGGAAATAAAAGTTCAAGAGTTTTCTGAGCGACTTCCTTCCAGTGTGGAACTTAAAGTTCTCCAGCGGATGTATATCCTGCTGTTTGGTTTCTTTGAAGAACGGAAACTTTTCCGTTGAGACAAAAGTTTTCCGCTGAGACGTTTGCAAAGGCAGGAATTCTTTGATGACCAACTGAATTACTAATATTGATTTGTTATGTCTAAAAGCATAACAGATTAGATATTGGCAAAGTGGGAGCTGTCATGGGCGCCGCCTTGAGAGAGGTTCAAAAGGCGCCAAATTCGCGAATACTTGCGAAAAGTTGAATTTTAATTAACCGCTGTGGGGGGGGCTCAAATTAAAAATTTGACAAAAGAGAAAATTTTTGTCATGCCTCTAATTACGTTTGATAAGCGTAGGCGGCAAAATATATCAGCCTACAGACGGCAAAATTGTAAATCCGCTTCTGGATATATGTAGCCCATGTGAGACTTTAAGTAACATAACTGCTGCATTAAAATAGCACAAGTGGCTGCTACAGTTATTCCGTGCATATTGCACGACAAAAAATTATCCTTCCGGCCGCTCGATCACTTTTTATAATACAATACAAAAACTTTATTTAAGTTCAGGAACATGACAACGTTTTGGAGAGTGGAGGGGGTGGGATTGGCGAGAGATCATTTACGGCGACAAACTTGTGGCGCCATCTATTGCCACAAATCCCAATAGTTATTATAAAATGTTAATTACATAAATTAATTGTTAATTAGATGTTAATTAGTTAATTAAATAGTTAAAATAAACTGAATTACAAAACAACAACCACTTGAACGATTTCAATTTTACTGATTTCGCAGAGCACCAAGCTTTAAAATCAATGGTTTCACAAAGACTGAAAGGGAATGTACAGGTAAAGAGACGCTCATTTTTTTTAACAATAGATACGCCAGGGGGCACTGTAAAATAGTATTATTGACGGTATGGTGCTGACATCTATTGACAGAAAATGAAATTAGAATCTAAGTTTCTTTCAGCTTTGCTACATTAGTGGAAATGTTTAATGTTATTTTTGAAGTTAAAATTTTAATAGTATTCCTCGATAGTGTTGGGGAGGGGCGAAATATACCTTTTCGTCCCTCCTCTTCCGAGACTGGAGGGGAGAAAAAAAACCCCGCTCCCCCGAAACTAGATTTGTAACAGTTATCAAAATTCTGACTACAAGATCTCGTTTCGTAGACCACTAATTTATAAAGAAATATAAATTAAGAGAATATTTTATAAAGAAAAAATATCGAAACCATTTTCTTTAAAAGGGGGACATTATAAAAAATTTAATTTTGATGGCAAAACTGTAAGTAAATTTTACAATGATATCTGAAGACAAAATTAGTATTTTCTCATTGACTTTTGTATTTTATATAATACATCATGTATTTATATTTTTTCATTAAGATAAAGGTGACACATCTTTATTCAAAGTTATTTTGTAAAAATGTTTGAATCCCCCGAAATTAAATTCTGGTTACGGCCTTGATTTGACGAATATATCTCAATCAAAGACAACATCATAATATGCAATGTTTTAATGGAACACCGAAATTTTGAGGCCGTTAATAGCACGATAAAACACTTGTTGGAAGTAATCGCTATTTTTCGGATACTGACGGACGTTGATAACCCCAACACTTTCAAAAACAAAAAACAAAAAACCTATTAGTGTAATGGAGGCTTTCACTGATTTGCAAACTAGGCATGAAGAGTAGGGGGGTGGGACCTTAGTGACCGATCCATGTCCGTACCCAGAGG
>QLNU02014176.1:46739662-46768467 GCA_006491805.2 Dysdera silvatica | reverse complement strand
ACAGAGAAAGAATCGTAAATTAGTGGTGGCGTTTTATCCTGCTATGGATCCCATTGTGCTACGTATTTTCCTTTTTCTTTTAATGCGTGTTACGATGTGACTGAGTTCATAAATGGATTCCATTGAATGGAATAGGACATTATCGTAATCTAGTAGGGGCTGTTGGCCCCACACCCGGTTTTTTTAGAACAGAGGCAAAATCGTATTTATGCTATATTTAACTCTTAGTTGTAAACATCACGGGAATCTACTTACGTTTTCAGTCACATCATAATCACACAATAACTTTCACACTAGCACTCCTTAGCAAAAAGTGTTACGTTGGGATCCATAGCAGGATAAAACGTCAACACTAATTTACTATTCTTTCTCTGTTTACGATTATAGTCGTAGCGTATTTGTCGAAGTACGACGTTTCCGCAATTCTTATACCACCCACTAAGAAAAGATTCAAAAGCATCCGCTAAGTCCGTGGGCATGCGCAATGCATTATTTTCCTATGATCGACGTCAGGATACCATCAGGATCGACGTCATGAAAGTGTGAAACCGGGAAACCGTCCAGACCAAGCGATAAGACGATATCGTAAAACCGCGCATGCGCACAAGAAACATCGGAATCGGCGGTGTGACAGCGTGAAATCATAATGTATCGCCGATTTGAAAATTACGAAACAATGTCGGCTTCACACCGGTAGTATTGATTCATCGTCCAAACTTAGTCATGGGAACGGATTGAGGCTGCAACTCTGTAGTGTGTTTTTTTTTTCCCCTAAAAATAAAAAAATAAAAAAGTACAATCTTACCGATCATTAGTACAATCGTACAATTCATTAAAATCCGTACATTGTACGGACAAATCGTACAAGTTGGCAGGTATGGTATTATTATGCAGGAAGTTTCTTGCCCGAAAATATCTGACTATATCTGAGGGGTGTCCGTTAAGAGGGGTTCTAGGGTATATTTTTTTTATGTTCAAATGTTCATTTTTAAGACTTACAATTACTTTATTCTATAATCGCTTAAGAAAATAATGATTTTTAATGTAATTATTAGTATTTTTTTTCCATCTTGTTTATCATACAGAGCGTGGCGTATTTCTCACTGTATCTTCATTAGCCTCGTACCCAAATATGCAGGATCGACAGCTGGAACTGAACTGGTACAATCTACCAGACCATACTTCTGCAGATGACGCTTGGATTCGTCTGTTCTCTCACCAGCCTGTTAGAAACGACACTCAGTATCTCGTTACAATTCATCCAGCGAATTATAACGATGGTCGTTATAGAACATCAATCCGATTTCCAGAACAAGTTTTTGAACCACATAACTTAACAGATTCATGTTTAGGATTTTGGATTGCGTATGTGGTTGATGCAGATATAGTTTCTTCTTCCTGTATCAGAGCTAGACCCAACTGGATGGCTGAACAAAGGGATATATTGGGCAATGTACCACTTTCTCAGCTTGTAATACCGGGCACTCACAACGCAGGCTCTTACGGACGGTACGACCCCGATGACGACACCATAATAAAAAAATACATCATCAATCAAGAAGAGAGTATATGGCATCAATTGGTTTATGGCATACGGTATTTAGATCTGAGAGTGGCTTATGAGGTGGTGAGTGGCACAGAAGATCGCTTTTGGATTACGCATTCCATATTCACCACGAGCTTATCAATCCGGGTTGTTGTCGAGCAAATTAAAGCATTTTTGAATGCTACTGACGAGATCGTTATCATGGACTTCCATAGGTTTGTCAATGGATTCAGCGGAAGACGAGCCAGACGTAAACATCGTCAACTGATTCAATTTTTAGAGAGTGAGTTGAGCGATTACATGATTCCAGCTTCAGTTGACGTTCACACAACTTTAAATGAATTATGGGCAATGAACCGGCGTCTACTGGTTGGATATGCAGCCAACTCAGAAAGATCCAAAAGCTTGTTATTGCACCCAGCGGTGAAGCATTTGTGGGGCGATAAAGATCGCATAGAAGATTTGTTTGAGTACCTAAATGGAAATGTATGCAGACAATCAAGGAACCAGTTGACATCAGCTATGGTCCAACTCACACCCACTACGAGTGGGACCATTTTTGATGTCTATGGAGGGTTACGCAAGCTGGCGTCGCAGATGAATTTGTTCGTGGCAAAGTGGCTGCGAGAATTTTGGTGGCACTGTGCTAATATTGTTTCGACGGACTTTTTTCTTGGAAGTAATGTTATCGAAACAGCTATTGAAATCAACAAAAAGAAATTTTTAACTTAAATATATATTTAAGAAAATTGCAATTTAGTATTAAAACCATATGCAAATATACGGTTTGTAGTTTTAACGGTTAAAATTCCAATGACTCACAGTAAAATAGAGGAATCTACATTTTAAACTATTCAAGTCAGAGTGACTAAATTCTGCACATACGAGAACCAATAGGTTCATTCTATGTCAAATCAACCAAACCAATGCGATTTTCAACCCGACTGTTTCACATTTTTGTGAAATTTGACTCATTTTTTTCTACTTGCAGAGAAATGAATCAATGCCCACTAATTAGTCCCTATTGCTATTAGTTTCTGAAATACACAACTTTGAAAATGGGTCGGTAGCTCAAATTTTAGCATTTCTTGTATGACAAATTTTCTCATAACTTTCGTCCTAATTAATGTAGAGACAATATTGGTATCTTTAGAAAGTACTTAATGTGGACTTTTTTGTGCTGAATGAATATATATTTCAAACTTCTCTCAAGGTCAACACATTTGGCCTTATATCTAAAAAGGGAATAGTTAAAATTTGTACTTGTAAAATTCTATTCTTAGTGCTCTTGAATTTTTATTTTAACTGAGAAATTATTTCCAATTCAACTGAATTGAAGGTGAATCATTGACAGAAATAGTCATCACCTTTCATTTTAAAGTTTTGCATACATTTTTTTAGTTTAGTTCTTGGATATTATAGTGCAGCAAGTCTTTTCTTTTTTATTGGTGTTTTCTAAATATTTTTCAAGCTCTCATTTAAATGAGATATTGTTCTTTTTCTTTCATAATCAGAAGTATATGATGTCTGATCACCACATTTGGCAACTATCTCGTGTTTCTTAGCAGAAGTTACACTTATGCCTGCTGTAACAACTGGAGATTTATTCTCACTTTCTGAACTTTTTATTAACTGCAGCTTCTTCGGACATTTATCACAAATCATATTTCTCCCTCTCAAAATGGAATTTTTTTTTTTTACCATCCAAGGAAGAACATTCCTTAAAAATTTCTGACATTTGAATGATCTGGTTCATTGAATGAGTTGCAATATACACTGGCTATTCCGATATTTTTTCGGCACAGAAGCCTCCATCTTTTAAACAATTTCCCTCAAAACCCCAAGAATAAAGCATATAACTGAAATGCCAAAAATTGACTATCAAGGTCTACAAAATCTGAACTAGTTTAACTGAGCTCTAAGCATTATTTGCTTTTCTCCTTTCCTTAAGGATTTAAGTGCCAAGCCCCTCCCTTCTTGATATGTGACTAGTGAATAACTTTAATGACTAAACCCACATGGACAGCCATCTCTTAACTGAAGGATTGATGTGAAACATCTATAGTTGCATAGTGAGTGAAAATAACAGGTAACAAAGTTAAGCACAGATTTGCCTTTCTACTGTTCTCCAGAAAATTCTATTGAAATGTCCATCCTACCACTTTCCCTCTGAGAATATTCTACTCAAATGAAATGGGTAAATAAATAATATCGGTAAAAAATATGTAAAATTCGTTTTAACAAAGCATGTTTAGGACTTAGATTGCAGCCAAACCCCTATTTGTCAAGATCTGTAAGGGTTTTTTTTAAGAAATGTGCATGCAAGGCCATTTTTGGTATATAAATGTAATTTCTAATTCGAATATTCGAGTAGTGCATGGCGGTCGCAGAATGGGATTCATGGATATTGTAGAAAATAAATGGAAGAGTAACATATAATTTTCTAAAAAAAATTAAAATAACAATAATGGCAGAAAACAAGTGCATTATATAATTTTTGAATGAAAATGGGTACATGCACAGTATGTTTAAATTAATTGTTCGATATCCCATGGTGGTTCCAGGGTGAGATTCTTAGATATAGTAGAAAATAAATAGAAGAATAACATATATTTAAAAAAAAAATTAAAATGCCCTTTTTAAAGTTATGTAATGTCAAAAGACAAATATGTTGACCTTGAAAATAAAAATTTGAAATATATATTCATGTGGCATTTCATAAGAAAGCCCACATTAAATACTTTCTAAAGATACAAATATCAAGTCTTTACATTAATTAGGACGAAAGTTATGAGAAAATTTTTCGTACAAGAAAGGCTAAAATTTGAGCTATCTACCCATTTTCAAAGTTATATATTTCAAAAACTAATACCAATAGTGACTAATTATTGGGCATTTATTAATTTCTCTGCAAGTGGAACAAATGAGCCAAATTTTATAAAAATCTGAAATGGTCTGGTTGTGAGCTTGGGTGATTTGGCGTGGAATGACCCACATGATGTGTCTAAATGTTACGGGTTGCGAAATGTTTTGTTTAATCAATATTTAGGAATCTGTTATGTGTATGTCACTAAAAATTGTATTCGATCTGCTTTCATGGGCGCCCATATGGTGAGCAGAGGGGGGGCTCGACCCCCCTCCCCCCCCACATAGTCGTTCAAAAATTTTATTTTCCCGATTCTGCTAAAATCTAAAACTTTCAAAAGCTTTACATTTTAAAATAAGGTACTTTTTAGCTCATTACTAATTGTCAAGCAGTATCAATTATTTTTGTAGCATTTTAGTATCTTGTACATTCACTAAAATGTTTGACAGCCTTAAGAAGGAGGTAATAATTTTTCTCAGCCCCCCCCTAAAAGTACTCATATGGGCGCCCATGCCCGCTTTTAAACAATTCGCGTCACCTTTGTTCTAAACAGTTCTGTGTAAAAATTTAGTCTTGTAACTTTTAATTTGATGGCATTTTATTGATGTGTTTGACATACATTTTTTTACAAGGTATTACATATTTGACAAATAATTTCTTCGCGAGTATATGCGTGAAGAGCTGTTGAAAAAGAATTGATCTTGTAGATAATTTTATAATAGTCGCTACTTATGCATGTCTCAGGATATATGTACATATATATAATTTTTTTATGAGGGAGAGAGTTGTATATATTTTTTGCTGTGTACAACAAGTAGTGGGGACAACAATAGTATACAAGATATAGATATACAAGAATAGTATACAAGGACAACAATAGTATACAAGTAGTGGGAAGAGCCAAAAAAATCAACTGCACTAGTTGGCAAAATTTTCAAAATTTATCAGTTCTTATAACGGTTATTCATTTGCCACAAAATCATTGTTTAAGTTAACTTGGTTCTGATAAATTTTTAAGATCTTTAAAATTTATCATTTCTAGCTTATTTTACCAAAGCAAAATCCACATAACAATTATTGACAATGTCTGTACACACACATGTATATCCAATATATTTAAACGCATTTGTAATAAAAATGACTGAGAAATGAATTTGTCTGTTGTTTACTTTTTTAATGTAATAAGTTTAGAGAAGTTGAACTCTCCGCTTTTTTCGTTGCTGTTAGTTTTTGTCTTTAATGTAACTTCAAAGTTCACGATGCAATGCACACCTCTAATAAATACAGGTTTGTTTGTTTGTTTGGCTTTTTTATGGCGCAAGGTTATCTGCCAGTACCAGCCAAGAATACAGGTATTACCCTCTTATAACATGGCGCCCGATGGAAAAGAATTGCATTGTGATGCAGGCGAGAACGCGTTAGCAAAATTATTATTTTCTTTTTTTTTCGCAAGGACAACAAAGGACATGGTGAGTTAGACCTACAGTTTTCCGAGGAATCGGAACCTTTACTGTCAAGGGAATCAATCCCCGGATTACGGCACATGTGCCACGACGCCATTAGGGGTTGAATCCGGATTACGGGCATTCTAGGTAAACGCGTTACCACTGCATCACCGCAAGCGGGCCGTTCAAGTATTATGTAAGCATCTTCGAGGGAGGTGAGGACTGAATCATGCTTACGTAAGACACAGAAAATAATAAATTAACACACAGTCACAAATTGACAACTGCCCTAACAGAACTGCAATACTTTGATGCATGACACATTGCGAGCAGATATAAAATACATCGTAGTTAAATATTTAACTATTTAAATCAGTGGCTCTGGACCTTTTTACGCTCGGGCCCTGGGCTCCTGGCCCAATATTTTTAAATTATCGTAAATATATTATTTTTAATAAATGTATTTTATTAAATCCATTTCTTATATATTACACTAGTTGCTTACAATGTAAGAAATATTAACAATAAAAATGTAACAAAATACTTTCTTGTGCCAAAAAAATAGCAATTAATAGCGTGTTAAAACTTTTTTTAAACGCGATAATTTATTGTGATTACTCTCTATTTATAAATAAGCGTTTAATAATATAACAAACTTACACATAAGTACTTAATATTACAATAAAAACGAAAATAAATGCTATAATTTACATTACACACATCGAATTCTTACTTTAAAAAATTGCATAAAAAAACTAGAGGACCAAAATCTTACGTAAACGTGGGTAGGGGGAGGAATCAGGTATTTGCTTATTTTTCTTGCAAAAAGGCTGGGGTATGAAATGGCCAGAAATGTGCCTACGTAATACTTGAACGACCCTAAGGCCTAAAATCAAAAATATAATAAAATGAATTTAAAACATGATTGCATTAATTACCTAACTGCAACATAGAAAAAGGGGAATGTTTTATGCAAAGATTTCCTTCTTTTTCATTTAAACGTTTATTCCTATCTGCAGTACCGTAGGCTTTAAAATGGCGTGGCATGTGGTGGGGGGGGGGGCACCGGGCCCAAAATTTCAATATTGAACTGGTGGAAGGGAGTGCTAACTGGTTTCAGCGGGCATGATACTTAATTTGCCCCGGGAAACTCACGCTACGTCGCTAGGCTTCGGGCCTGGGTTCGACGCACAATAAGCCTGATACGCGCGTCATAGCTAGCAGGTCACGTTAAGCTCTCAGTCTCATTCTACATGACCAGCAAAAAGAAGTTGGGAAGGAAAAATTGTAAACAAACCAATTTCGAACATACAAGGACAATTCCAATTCGTGTTTTAACGTCCTCATTCCAGAGGCATACGTATGTGTACCTTGGCTTGTAATGTTCTTCTAGTAAACTAATATAAACTGCGAACTCAGACCGAAGGGTGTCATTTGTGCACCTTTTAAGCTTTCTTTTAGTGTCACTAGATGTCGCTGAAAGGCCTGGAAAATCGCGGGAATGAGAATTTGCTTTTGCGGAAGTGGCATCATGTCAACCAACTCTTGAGTCAAAGATAACTTAAGAGGTTAAGTCTAGATCTGAAATCACCGATATTTCCAGTTTAATTCATAGACGTACGCAAAAAAAAAAAAGTTCATAAGGGGTGGGGTTATAGGGTTATGTTGGGGTGGGGGGGTTAAGGAGCAAAACTTCGTATATTCACATGGATATGTACAAAATTTCACCTCAATGAGGGGGTTATCCTCATTGAGGTAACCCTCATTGATGAATACCCTCCTGCGTGCGACAGTAGTTTAATTAATAGTTATATTAAATATCAGTTACTTCAATCCGCCACATATGATTCTACGAGCTGCTACTAAGTGACATGCTGTTTGAAAAACAAAACCAGGGCTGTCCAACGTACAGACCGCGGGTCACAATCAGGCTCGCCGACAATTGTTTGGAATAAAAAAAATCAGGATTTCAAAACAAAAGGTTTAATACCCCCCCCCCACACACACACATACACAGAAATAAGGAAAACTCGCCGGAACAATATGGGCTATTATAATAAATTATTGCGGAAAATTGTATGTTCCGTAACTTTTTTTTTTTACAAAACTCTCTAAAACCGCTGATCCGCGAAAAATTTTCAAGTGGCCTGCTACCCAAAAAGCTTAGACAACCCTGAACTAAATCATTACATATTTTCAGTGACGTATCTAATTTTTGGGCCCATAGGCAAGAAATCATTTTGGCCTTCCGTGTTTATTAAAATAAGGAAACTAAAAATGAATAAATGGTATCCCTAATTTATCAATTCCGCTAAGCCTTGCCCACTTTTGCCATACAGTAGCTACGCTTCTGCATATTTCATAAATACACAAAGACCTAGACGTTATTTTGCGAAAAAGCTACACCGCAAAATGAGAAACATTGCGTTTTCAAAATGGGTGGTGGGGGTTGAAAACGTGTATTTAGTGATTTCATGGAACTCATCAGCCAACAAGTGAGCGAAAAAAATCAATAATTCAAAGTTTTCCCTGAAGACATCTCGCAATTTAAGAAGAGTGTACAATTTTGACAAGTCAACAAGTGCGTAGTTTTTAATTGCTAACTGTAAAATAGAACAAGATTTTACTGCGCAACACTTGAGAAAACTTGTCACGTTCAATATTCTGCAGCTTCCATTTAGACACGTGAAATTCAAACCCCAAGTATAAATCAAGAGGAGATGACGGCGTTGATAAGTCTGCATTGCGACACATTTTTAGGCGGCGAAAACCTTCGATTTTAATTAGGACAATATTTTAAAGCCCACTTGTTGTCAAGTCAAGTAAAATATGGCGGAGACGAGATTGAACAATAGGTCATCTCAGATGAGGCGGACGGTTTAAACAGACCCCTCCCTTCCTCCATTAAGATATTATATTCAGGCCTGTGCAGTGGCGTGGCGTGTGTGTGGGGACGCAACAATTCAATATTGTACTGGTGAAAGGGAGTGCTAACGGGTTTTAGCAGGCACAATACTTAATTTGCCTTGGGTGCTGGCAACCCACGCTAAGTCGCTGGGCCTGTGTACAGGATTTAAAAACCAGGGCGAGGTTAAAAAGGGGTTTTGGAAGAAACGGAATATTCTCACGTAACGAATTTTATTTTATAGTTAAAAATATTGTTCACATGAGAGGGTAGGGGTTAACACCTAGGAAGAGTTGGCCTCTCCTGTGATGAAAAAAATATTTTTAATCTCACAACCTGCGTTAATCGGCGTTCCTCGATTTGCGTAGCAAACCGTTAAAGGTGGTGGTGGTGGTGATTTTTTTTTGTTTTTGTTTTTTTTTTTACCTCTCAAGGCTGAACGACGAATTGTCTGAGTGACTTGACGTGATCTCCAAAATACGATATACAGAACATAGATTTCTAAGAACTGAACCACAAGCCATTGATTTAATGGTCGTATATATAATATATAGATTGATGTAGTTACACGAATTGCTTAAAATAAATATGGAGAATATCCAGAGGCCCCATATGGAACTTTAATATCTTAATATAGTTTTTTATTAAGCATAATTGGTTGCGGGACCCGATCTGCTAAATACATTGCCTAAGGACGGGTCTGTAAATTCTGTCCTCAGCCCTGACTATGGTCAAACATCATTTCCGTGAATACTCAAAAAGATTAAAAAAAAAATCTATTTTAATTTATTAAATATATTTTTTAATCCTAACACATAAACGTCTGCCTAGAACCATCCCCACGCTACCTTGTATGGTGCCCCTTTATCCAGGGGCGGACTGGGTCCTCTCAAAGGGCGCACCGGCTCAGTCTGCCCCTACATTGGCCCTTTAACTTAAGGCAACTTTGTTAGCAACACACTTACAAGGGAACCCCTTTCGCTGTTCACTGCACTTTGAGATCAGACCTATGGGAGATGATAGTGCTTGACTTCCTGATCACGAATATATAATCATTTGTCTGCTAAAATGATATGACAATTTTTTATGAATATTTGAAATCCAAAAATGACACTTTTACGCCAGGTTTGATATTTTTTAATCGCACTGTATGTGAGCAAAAACAGGTTTGAAGTCGGTAAGATTATGAAGGATCATCGTATTTAACGGATAAAAATAAAAAAATTATGTCTCAGCTAATTTAAATAGTATAAAAAAAATTAATATGAAAAATGAACTTTTAGCATAGATATTTGGCGAATTTGGCGACAATTTTGAAGAGTTGGCGGGACATTTAAGTTTCGCATTCCACTAGCTATATAAACTCGTCCGCAAGTGTAACGTCAATATAGTTGTACGAGTTTCCGATTGTGAGAAAATGAAAAATATAGTGAACATAATTCAATCCGTTTTGAATTTGGTCGTTAATAAATACGACACGCTTCCGTCGTTAATAACTGACCAAGAACTTAAGGAAAGTCGGGAAGTATTGTCGAAAATCGAAAACATAATTTTTAATAACAATGTCAGTGAAAGTATCAGTTTAGATTTTGAAGACAATTGTGATTTCCGTATCAACGAAGAAAGTGATATTAGTATAGTCGGTGACGAATATTATAACTGTACTGTAAAGGGCGATCAATTGGCAAATGAATTCAGTTTAGAAAATATGCAAACAATTGTTCAGTATTTTGACAGTTGTCAAAAAAATAAATTCCAGAAAACAAACAGGAGATATCCAACAGTAAAATACCCTACTTATATTTCGAGGTTTAGAAAATATATATCAAATATGGGCACAAATATAGAAAAGTATAAAATAATAAAAAATGAAATGTTAGCCAGATTTACAAAAGCTAGGGAAAATTATTTACCTGTTCATGATATAGATTTGAAAAGATGGGCGATCCTGAAATCCCAAGAGTTAGGATTTGAGGATTTTAAATGTTCCGATAATTTTATAGATAATTTTAAGAGCCAAAACAAAATAGTTCAGTGGAAAGTAACAAAATATATCACTCAAATATACACCCAGAATATGGGCAACATAGAAGATAGTGCCATAGAATTTATTTTGCATACGAGAAATGTTACTGCTAATATTATCCCCCAACAAATTTTTAACTCTGATCAAAGTGGTTTTAATTATTTTCTTCCAAATTAAAGGCAGCTATCGCATAAAGGTGAAAAACAGACATTTTCTTTAATAGGGTCTGATTTTGGCAGAACACATTCATATACAATAATGACAATAATATCAATGAATGGGGAACTGACAGGGAAAATGTTACTTCGTTTAAGAGAAGCTGCGGGAAGATTTGACCGGATTGTCAAAAAGAATTTATTTCAACCTCCAAACTTATATATTACATGCTCCAAGTCGGGAAAAATGGACAAAATCAAAATGAGAAAGTGGGTAGAATGTTGTATGAAACCCATCATGTCTCCTCCTTCCTGTGTTTTACTAAGCTAATGGACAGGTAGTACAGACCCAAACACTTATTAAGATTTTCCGGAAAATTGTATATCCTTGCAAATACCCCCCAAAGCAACATCCCTCATACAACCGCTGGATGTTTATTTCTTTCGACAATATAAAAAATTTGTACAAAAAAATAATCAACAGAATAGCAATCGATGAAATGGATATTGACATACGACATCGAAATGAGATAATAAAAATGCATTCTTTGGTTCACAATCAATTACAGTCTAAAAAATATCGCCCTACGTTACAATATGCTTGGTTTAGGTGCTGTTATAGCGATCATGATCCCGGAAAATTCAAAAATGTTGAGGAAATTTCTTTTGAAATTGAATACAACAATTTCAGCCGAGATAATTGCAAAAATCTGTCATTCTTAAAATGTGCCCACTGTGATCAATTGCTTTGCTTCACTCTTTTCTTTTTTTGTACTGTATCACTTTTACGACATTCCTGAGATGTACACAGTTTAATTTTTCTCATTTTTAAATGAAGAGCATAATTCAACAATTAATCCACAATTTATGGTTACATAACTTCATGAAATAAAGTACATTTCATGAAATTTTGTTCACATTTTTTCTAATTACAATAAATGCATTTTCAAATAGCCTACTATTAAGTTTTGTTCACAATTTTTTTAAATTCCATGGTTGCAACAGCATGTGATATGCAATGACCACATCCAGGTTGGATAAATATAGCAACTTTTCATTATTCGTACACATCATTTATTCATACATCTCATATATGGATACTCATATATTCATAAATTTCATTTATTCATACTCATGTATGCATGGTTCTATATAGTTATGTGTTTCTTTTCCTTATGAGATAATATTTTGGAAAAAGAAATGTAAAAGAAACTTGACATTGGCTACGATAATACGAAATAACTTCAAACGTAAATCTAGCGTTGTTTTCAAAATTGTAGCCAAATGTATATGCTAAAAGTTCATTTTTCATATTAATTTTTTTACACGGTTTGGATTAGTTGAGACATAATTTTTGTTTTATCCGTTAAATACGATGATCCTTCATAATTTTACAGACTTCAAACCTGTTTTTGCTCACATACAGTGCGATTAAAAAATATCAAACCTGGCGAAAAAAGTAATTTTTGGACTTCAAATATTCATAAAAAATTGTCATATCATTTTAGCAGACAAATGATTACATACTTGTGATTAGGAAGTCAAGCACTATCATCTCCTATAGGTCTGATCTCAAAGTGCAGTGAACAGCGAAAGGGGTTCCCTTGTTGGTTCAACGCTGGATTTTCAACTATTATAGGTGCCGCTTTTCTTTTCTTATGACATATTGCCTAATTTGTCACCGGAAAGATTAATTTAAAAAATAAATGAAATGAAAATGCAATTATTCGTGGGATCAAACTAAAGACCATATGTATTTAAACAAATCGAACACTACGCAGATTAAATTAAACAACACGATAAACCAACGTTTATTGGCGTAGTGATACCAGCGTCAACGTTATGGCGTGATTAGATGGTGAAACGTTCGAAATATTTATTTTCTTTCGAACGTTTCACCATCTAATCACGCCATAACATCGGCGCTGGTATCACTACGCCAATAAACGTTGATTTATATTGTTGTTTAATTTAAAGACTATATGTTGTGAAGAAACTCCACTTTCAGAGGAAAATCGAAAATTCCACAGTCGTTTTACCTTAAGAAGGCTTTTTTTTTTATATCGGTTTATTTGCTAGGTCAAAATAAAATTCTTCGACGAAAAAACATGTATGCAACACAAGATTCGAATTCAAATCTGTACATTGCGACGAAACAAGACTTTTGGAGATAACCGGTAACCGCTCAGGTGTTTTTCAATTATTACATGTTCTGCTTTCTTTTTATGGCATATTATTTCATTTGCCAGGGCAAAACTAAAATTTTTAGTGGAAAAAAAACAAAACTGTCCACATTCCCCAAGATTGAACTCAAGACCACATATATGTATTGTAACGAAATCCAACCTTCGGGGACAAATGATGATTCTTTAGCTGTTTTTCAGTTATTATATGTTTTGTTTTCTATGGGATATGGTTTTATTTGACAAGGCAAAACCAATTTTTCAACGAATTACAAAAAGATGTATGTAATCCCGAGCCTGAATTCAGAACCATATATATTGTGACAAAGCTAGACTTCCAGCAGTAAGCGATAACTCTACAACTGCTTTCCAGTTATTACACATTCTGCTTTTCTTTTATGGCTGGCATATTGCTTGGTTTACCAGAGCAAAATTTAAAATTTTAATGAAAAAAAAAAAAAGAAAGAAATTTCTGGAATTGAACTCAGGATCACATATTATGATGAAACTCAATTTCTGGAGACAATCATTAATTCCTTAACTTTTCAGGTGATCATACCAAGAAATTTTTGTACCTCAGACAAAGATGAAAACGGCACCACACAGAAAATTATATTTATAACATTTGCTATTTTAAATATTTTTACAATACTTACATATAAATGTTTGCTTAAAATCACAATATACTACCATGTTACCTCATTTGGCACGTTTTCAACTTTTAACCACAAGCAATTGCCAAGTTTGCCGCACTCTATGCATGGCCCTGAAGTCTTATATCCTTTAGGGCAGGAATTGTGGATGGCGAAATTATAAACACCCACCATTATCATTCTTAGAGTTGTTGAGAATTTCGTTTAGAACACACTTTTCCTTCTCTAGTTGGGGGAGGGGAAGGGGTGGCTCTCACAAGTAGATTAGCCAGTCTAGGGCCTCTCTTGCTCTAAATCAGGGTTCGAAATTACCTGGTGCATGGGTGCACTGTGCACATGGAATTTTACATATGCATGTAAATTTTTAATTTGGGTGCATGCAGTGCACCTAACTATTCCAAACTATGGCTACTTACTTTTTTTTTTCAAGAACAGTGACCTATGGACTAATTTTATATAATTTTCTCAATGTATCTGCATTTGCTTTGAATTTTTTTTTATTACAAATGAATGTTCAATTATTTTGAAAAGTTGCATTTTGTTGTAGTTTACATGCTTAAATATAATTATTTCACTTACATTTTACCCGTTTTTAAGGTTGAGGTTTACTTTCTATTCCGTTCGTTACTTGTACACTTAACTAGTATTTAATGCACCTGATTTAAAAAGTTAATTTTGACCTCTGCTCTAAATCTGGCACTGGGTCATGATAATAGATATTCTATTTTACAAACAAAGGGGCGAGAAGTAAAGGGGTATGACAAAGTTGTTTTTGAGTAAATGTTCAAAGTTGCATAATTTAGACAATTATAGTTCTTTTAAGGTGAGCTAGCAATGCATTTTAGAACTTCGTTTTCTTTAAGTTATGCCACAGACCACATGGCATTATTTTTTCATCAACTTTAAACACAATTTTCTCGAAAACAACTTTTAGAAACTTTGTCATGCCCCTTTACTTCTACAAATATAATATCAACCATGAAACTTACAATACCATCGAATTTCAAATAAAAACAAAACCAGTGCCCATACTTGTTTTCACAGCAAAATTAAATCAAATAAATAGCCTGTATAGTCAAACTTCAATTTTACACATTATCTCTTGCAGGTCATAATAAAAAATTGTAAATCAGGGTGGTCTGGCCAGCATGCGTAGGTGCTGACTTGAAAAATTATTGGAGATTCAGAAAATTTTAAATTGAATGACCGGCTCAATTTTTAAAGGATTCAAACGTACTTTAAATTTCATTATCAGATTATCTGGTACAATAAGACAAATGAGACATTAAAATAAAATAAATTATAGCTAATTATAGAAAAAAGTTTTTCTCTTGATAATTACTTAATTTATTTTGATTTTGTAGGCATAAAATAAAAAATCCACAAAGACTCACCCTGGGGCTTTGTATGTTGACCAGTATTTGGCAATTACGTTAGCTCTGAGAAGGGTGATAATACCTTACAAGAACATTTAGATGAAAAATAAGTCAAATGATGTTATGCATATATTTCCTTCCGTACGCGTATTTTCCCCACGAGCAAAAATATTAGGGGTTCGAGGAACCCACAACAAAATTATTGAGGGTTCAAAAAGTGTCTCGAACCCATGAAGTCGGCGCCACTGCCAGCATGCAGTGGCGTAAACAGAAAGTTCATAAGAGGAGGGTTATAGGCTTAATGGGAGGGGTTACAGAGCTATAACACATATATTCCTATGTTAAATATGCAAAATTTCATTGCGATGGGGGTTCAACCTCCAAAACCGGCCCCTGGCTACTCCTCTGCTGGCATGGCCTTCTTTTGGTGGCTTCAGGCAACATTCAAGAAAAATATCCTAAAGCTATAAAAATCTGTTAATATATAATTACTTGCATAAATTTTATTAGAAGTAATGGCCTTGCTGTGTACATGTTCATAAAAAGAAATCAACAACTAAAAAAAGAATATAAGTACTGGTATCAATAGCTGTTAATGAAAGCACATATATCTGTCCATGTATTAAATTCGTTTAATAATTAAATCTATTAATTATATATTTCATCACACATTTCATTAAATATAAAAACCATGCATATTAAATATATGGCAACAACTTTAATTTACGATATGGAAATTTAATTGAACATGTGGCCTGCAGGTTCTGGCTGAAGAACTTATTTGGCCCACTTTACAAAAAAAGTTAGACCATCTCACTGTAAAGCATATATCCAGAAATAATGTAAAATTAAAATCTCATGGTTTATTGGTACTTTTAAATAATGGGCAATGGCCACCAGAAAATATTTCTCATGCTATAATTCCAATATACATAACAGATTAAATATTAAGTTTAAAATAATCATCTACCCTTTCCGATTATCTAGTACCTATGTATTATTTCAAATAACACATAGTGAGCATTTTATTTTTTCTATTGATTCACAGTTTAATTACCTAAATGACAGAGGTTCGGATTTCTCAGAAAATTGTAGATTTCGGCACAGCACATCTCATCTATCCTTGAATCGTTAAAATACAAACAAACCTATCAGATATTAGAAAAAAATTTATCTTTACACAAAGAAAAAGCCCGCCTTTCGTAAACAGTGGAAAATGTGAGGGAATATTTTAGGGAGTGACATAAATATGCTACTACACAGCAGGCAGACACTATTTGAAACAAAGCAAATTTGAGTAATATTATTTAATTATTTTATTTGTGCACACAATACCATATAATATCTTGCCTATAGCTGTTTCCATATAAAATGTACTTTATTAACTAGTTACACAATGGATGTGAAATTGCAGCAAATAAGGATGAAATGGTATTAGCTTAAATGCAGAGTTTTGACATTAGGACATACATGTTAAAATGGTAACATGCATCAGAGACATGGTTATTTCATTTAATGGGTCCACCTTTTCTATTCATGCTAACAGTTCTAGATGATGACATTACAAGCAATAAAAGTGCACATTATATCCCTGATCATTACAAAATATTCCGTTGTTCACATGGATATATATATATATATTATATTTTAAAATTCACGAGCAAAACAAAATTTTAGACTGCAGAATAAGAAAAGTTTAAAACCAACACTCCAACAAATATAGTCTCAAGGATACAGGTTTTATCAAAACTCACGTGATGGGTAATTTTTTGGTGATAGTGCAGAATGTCCCCATAGTGCTTTTTTCCTCTTGAAAAGAGTCAAAAATAATTATCGATCAGATTATGACATCATACACTGTATGATGGCACACCTACGCTCTCTTCCAAGCTGGGAAGAGTATTTTCACGTATTTCATCATTCTTTGACTGTGTTTTGTTCGTTACGGTGAATTGTATTATGTCTGAATGGTTGATGTTGCCTTTTTTTTTTGGTGGAATTGCATTTGAAAGGAAAAAGAAGCGTACTGAAGTGGGTTATGAAAGAGGGTTTAATTGTGTCGGAGTATGAGTGTCAGCACGGTTTGCAAAGAGAAAATGAGATTGTGGGCTAGACCTAATGTGGAAGACGCCTTTCATTGGCAGTGTAAAAAAAGCGGTGAAAATGCACATGATATAGCTAGGTCAGTGAGAAAGGGTTCTTAGTTCACTGAAAGCAAATTGAGTATGATTGAGGTGTTTTCTGTTATATACTTGTGGGTGTATGAGGCAAAGTCAGATTTAATGCGAATGGAGTTGGGTATAAGTAGTAATCACATGTTGGTTGACTGGAGGCTCTTTTGTAGAGAAGTGTGTGTGGATATATGTGTATTGGAGAAAGAGAAACTTGGTGGTATTGAAGTGACTGCGGAAGTAGATGAGTGTATGTTTGGAAAGTAGAAGTATAGCGGAGGAACGTGGGTGAAAGGAGAGTGGGTGTTAGGGGATTGAAAGGGGGTGAAATAAATGTTTTTTTGTTGTGGTACCCATTAGAAGTGCAGACGTTTTGATAAGTGTGATAGCTGAGAATGTTTTGCCAGGGTCTACAATAGACTGTGAAAGTCGTACGACAACCTGTCGGAGGCGAGGTTTCGAGCACTTCTCAGTGAACCACAGTCTAAACTTCAAAGTCCCTAAAACAGGGCAACATACAAATACAGTCAGAAATGTGGAGTAACGTACAGCAAAAATTCCAGCATTGACACCACCGACATGTCGCGAATAAAGATCTGTTCTACTCTTATTTCGCAGAACTTACGGGGCACAAAGCTAAGCCAGAAAACTTATTTCCATCATTTTTGAATGCCATAAAAACAATATTCACGCCACATACGTCTGACCAAGAAGACCAATAAAGGTTAGTACCTCTTTTTTTTTAACTTCGTTGAATCAAGATGTCCATGTTGTTAAGATGACATAAACAACATGGCGGCATGTCAGTGTCATAAGTGCCATGCATTTTGGAAACACTTTTCACTAAAAAAAGCAATAGGGGACATGTTGTATACTAGCACCAATTTTTTAAAACACAAACTACGATAAATATAATTTTATATACACTTTCATAAAGGTATAGATTGGATTTAGAAAAAGTGTATTGCAGTTGAGCCACGATTGAACAATAAGTTATTCAAATGCACTGAAAATTACTTATATCTTACGTGTTTAATACAAGAGTTCTTCTGTAACATCAATGCAATAAAAGTCATATATCAAAATAAATCATTAAAAGTTTTAAAATCAGTTTTTTAAATCATTCATCTTATTTCTTAGGAGGCTTACACCTTCCTCTAATTCTGGGTCATCAGTAAAATGAAATGTTTTCAATTGATTTTCGATCCTAACTAAAATATTTTTTAAAGTTAAGCTTGCTTGTGCTTGGCTTTGTAACTTGACATTACCTTCAATGAGCTTGAAGTAGTTTATATAGGCATCGGCGAGCTGACAGGCATTATGAGTGACATTTTTGCACGAAGGGATGTCTTTTAAGCTGTGAGGCTTTTGAATGGTACAGTTGATGGATTTCTGGAGGTACTTAATTCCCAATGTCATTGAATCGGCATTACGTACACTGTCAGGATCAGACAAATGCAACAATGCATACGATTTCCAAATGTCTCCATTATTCAAGACAACAGAGGTTACCCTACCAAACAAAGGAAGGACCTTTTTCTTCAAACGCATCGTTCTTTGTCCTGTGAAATCTAAAACATTAGTAGTGATAGCCTTTTCAATAATCGTCAATGCTTCGGTATCTTCGAATTTGCCTTTGATGTCTAATAAACGGTGGCATGCTTGTATCGCATCGTCAAATGCTCCAATGTCAATGCAAACTAAAAGGTAGTTTTCCCAGACTCTCCAATCTTCGTAATTGCACTTCAGGGCTTCTTGAAATGTCTTGTACGCTCTTTCCTTCTGCTGCAATTTGATGTAAGCATTAGCGAGATTATTCCAAGCCTCGAAATGGTCTGGATCTAATGAAACAACATGGCGATAGGCTTGTGCAGAAAGGTCAAAATCATAGGTTTGAGCAGCGGCAAAACCCAATGAAAACCAAGCAGTCAACTGCAAGTGATTAAGTTCGAGTGATTTTTGGAAATATGGAATACAACTCCTGTAATCGGCTTTTCGGTAATAAAAAAAGCCAAGACAACTTTGAGAGCGAGCACTCTTGAAGGAAGACAGCTCCCATGCCTTCAAATAACAATCCACATCGTTCGTTACATCTCCCAAAAGACACAGCAAAGCTGGTGTTTCCTTTTCCGCAAGTTTTTCTCGAATGATCACTGCAGCTTGATCATTTCTACCCAAAATAAAGTAACACTTCACAATATCTTCCCATAGTTCTAATCGCTTAAAAATATCCAGTGCGCTTTTCACAGCACCCAAAGAAAGCAAAGTATCGGCTAATTCCTTCTCCAGGATCCAATGTGGTGGGAAGGGAGCTGAAAAAAAGAAACGTTGACGTACAAAGACATCGGGTTTTTCGTTTTTAATAGCCGAGAGTAAGGATTCGACTTGGCTCATGGCTCGTTCAATTTTCCGTGACTTATTCTTTTCCAATTTGCATCGCATGAACAATGCCTTGAATTGAATACTCCACACTTTCCTTTGCTCCAGCAAGCAATCTATGTATGCCATTAACTTTTCGCTAAGTAACTCATCAGAAGCCTGACTTTTCTGTAAAAGGCAGCATTGGGCAAGAAGAATTAACTGTTCTTCGGGATACAGATTCTGTACTATATGGTCAGAAAGATCGAGGAACTTCACTTGGTTCAATAAAACATCGTCTTGTATTGATGTATTGCAGGGCAAATCCGAATCCTGTAATGATGTAAGATCAGATTCCGGAAAGGACTTGTTTCGTTTCAATTTAACTAAGAGCTGTGCCACTGGTTTTTGCTGATATTGCGTTCGCTTACCAAATGCACCACTCAACTCGACATCTAGTCCTGCGATATCAAGAGCTTCAGAAAAATACTTTTTTGCTGGTGTGATTTCATGGTAGTACAAATGCATGTGGCCCATTTCAACCAACAACTGAATTTTCAGCGAGACGTTCTCAACCACCCAGGACATTTTTAATGTCTCTGTAGCTAACAATTTCATTTCCTCATGGAGCATAATACTTTTATCAAGGAAAACATGCTGATGAATCATTAAATGGCGAAATCGCCACCATTTTATAGTAATGCAGCTGCTACTCAGCGAGGATAGCAATACATCACTTAAAAGTAACAACTCTGGGAACTCAACGTTTTCATAAACGCTTTCACCATCCCTAGACAAAAGACTCAAAATTTCTTTTCTTGCCTCTGGTGCTGACGCATTAAGCAAATGAGAGAGACAATTAAAAGTACTCACACTTAAGCTTGGTCCTGTCCAATTATATTTCAAGAACTCCTGCAGGGCAGACACCCCTATCAACAAAAAAACGAACTCAACGATAAATGCATCGTTCGTTTTAATCGCAAGTCCGACATATTCCCTCACGTCTTGAAGTTTTTGTTCTAATGGAAGCGAATCCTTGAAAAACAATTTGCTCAAAACACGAGAAACAAAACCTGGATTTGGAAATAATTCAGGATTAGTAATTCCATTTTCCGGAACAGGAAAGGCGTCAATAAAAATCTGGATATCTTTATCATTCAATAATTCTAAACAATTACCTTCCAGCAACACAATTTCTAAATCTCTAATTTTTTGTAAAGAACACATAATTTTTAGGAATAAATATGTAAAAAAATCAAAGCTTTTGAACTCAACCAAGTTTTTGAATTTAATAAACTTTGCGTATTGATCTGAAATATTTTAACTATTTGTTTACCACGTGCTTCAAGAATAAAAATAATTGTAAACATCGATAATATATATATATATCGATAAATTCAAAATTGCTTTCCTTCTATTTCGGAATGTAATTCTAGAAAAGAAAAAAAAATGTTTATGAAGTAAAGAATGCTGAAAATAAACTTACAGCGCCATTAATTAATGCAAATTTTGAATTATATTTTAAGGTTACGCAAAATAAACTAACATTTGTATTGTTTATAGCTATAATATCAGTTTGCCTTGCCGATATATGCCAATCCTGATTTCTTCCGTATCGATGGGCACGACTAACGTGTTCTCTATTGACGGTGACCAATTTTCTTATAACGGAAATCAGGGTATAGCGCCTAGAATGGGCGCCTTGAATAACTCCTTCTAAGCGCTGTAACCAGCGTATTTAAGTATCTGCCACTATTCATATATATCTGCTATTTAGGAAGGTTACGGGATAACGGGTAGGATGCATAGAAATCTTCAGGGAAGAAGGAATTCTGAACTCAATTCAAGGCTACCATATCCATGTGAGCTCATACATTTGGCTTTATTTTATGATTTGGCGAAATCTGTAGTGATTTGTTTATATCATTTTGAACCGTTCGCAGCCAATGTTGATTGATTGATTGTTTGGCTTTTTTATGGCGCAAGAGCATCTGGGCTATACTGCGCCAAGCAGCCAATGTTGAAACTTTGATGTATTTCTGGTTTAAAATATGAATTATTGTAATTTGTTTTTTTTCTTGATTTTGTAGATAGAGCGAGAAATTCGATTGTGCTCCACTCACAATACTATTCAGGTTGGCTGGTTTGTTCTTTTTTTTTCTCCCTTTTTTAGGCCGAAAGAAAGCGTGTTTATGGAGGTTTAAGGAATTCGGAAAGGCACACGTCGTATTATCTGCGAAGAATATGTGTGTATTGTCTCCACTGAAAATGTTTGGTAACTTTAAATAGTTGATGAAATTTATAATGATTTAGTGAAAACGTAAGATTTATTTTAACAGAATGGGAAAAGAAAAGCTAATGTTCGCAAAGGATTCTGTTTTATGTAGTAAAGAGCGGGGTTGGAGTATATGCGTATAAAAGATTTTACACCCATTTCTGGTGCAAGTGCAAAAAGTGTCCCTCAGCAATTTTTAATGGGAAATGTTTCCAACATGCATGGCAACAGTGTTGTGACTTGTCACCATGTTGTTTACTTCATGTTACAAGCCCCACCACCTTCCACAAATTATATATACATTATTATATCAAAAAATTAGTAATTATTATTAAAAAAAATATATTATATCAAATTAAAATACAAATTCAACAAATATTGATTCTACATTTTACTCATTCAGGCAGTGCACATCGAGTGTGATCCGACTGGGCACAAGTCTCGTAGCGATGAGCAGGGGTATCTTCCCCCAGTTTAGTCCTTGTGATTCGATTAAGTGTACTAATTGCATGAAAAATACTAATAACACTAATGCACTTAGAAATGATGGAAATAATTTCACCTCTTTCACTTTGTCATCCACGATAGGCTTAGCACACAATCTCATTTCCTTCTTGGAAACCGGGCATTCATACTATGACTCTATTAAGCCTTCTTTTATAACCCATTCCACCACACTTCTCTCCCCCTTAAAAGCACAATTCTAAAAAAAAAAAGGTCAAACATTTACAAATAGTAATCTCAATCGCTACCACGAAAATAATGTATACAGCCCAAACAAGGACGCCACTTAAAAAATGTCAGTTGTCACTCCACTGAGTGAGTGATGTCAAAGCCCGCCTACAGCGGCTTTTTTATTATTTTCTAGAGGAAAAAAGCACTGTGGGACACTTTCTGTACTGTCGCCTATTTTCTATGTATAAAATCCAGAAAAAATGTTTAAAAAGGTACAAAACTATAATTAAATTCTATAATTGCCATCTGTGGTGTTTTAGTTTAAAGCTTTTTTATGGTAGCTAGGCTCTTTTCAAAACTAAGAAATCCAAAAACCATTTTTTTTTTTTGTAAAGACAACTAAAATCATACTGCACTAAACTAGGAAAGTTTATTATCAACCAAGTGTGGAGAGATAAATGGCTTACACAGGATTTTTACGAGGAACTAATCTGAATTATTGTGAGCATGACAGGAAAACCTGCTACAATTAGCCCAGTTGAAAAGTGTGAGCTGAAATTGTCCCTTGTGGGTCCCTGTGTTTGGATTTAAAATGCGATACTCTAACCATAGGCCTACGTAGGCGAAAATTATTATATTTGTTCGATAACAAATAACGTAGGCCTGTAAATTTTTTTTTCAATTATTTTTCGTTTTAATTCTTGAATTAAAAAATAATATAGATACACTGAAACCCCTCTTAATGGACATCCTCAGATACAGTCACCCCTCTTTTACGGTCAGATAAAAATTCCTCGGCAGAAAGTAATTTACAATGTATTTCAAACCTCTACTTAGTGGTCACCTTCAGATGCGGGCACTGTTTGCATGATTCATTCCATTAGACCAGAACCGGGCCTGTAACGAAACTGGGACCATCAGGGACATGGTCCGACTTGCCCTATTGAGCTATTTGTAGATATATATGTGTATGTTTAGTAGAATTATGTCTATTCAATGTCATCTCAAGAATGCTTATCTGACAATGGGAGCTGAACCCACTGGCACACTTTAGGAGGATTCAAGGAGAACATAAGCCTTTTCCTTAGAGTATGAAATAGGCAGTGAATAGAGAGGCACATATCAGTTACGCACAAACTAGTATTTTTAGTGTGGGGCGAAAAAAAATTGCCTCATCCCAGGTTGTCAAGCATTGTAGTAAATGTACAAAATACCAAAATTTATAAAACAATTTGGCTATACCAATGGCTCTCCCCCCCCCAATATGGGTGCCTAATAGGGTGGGCCGAAAAAAACAAATTTCAATTTTGCTATTGTAATAATGTGGAAAGAGTACCCACTGAGATTAATGAAGATCATTTCAGATCTTTTTTTGTTTCTTTTCAATTATTTCTGTATGTTTTTTTTCATGTATTCGTTTATAAATGAATTACGATACTTTAAATTTGTAGATATTTTCAATGTTTAGTATTTTTTTTTTAAATTGTTCGATTGATAATGGGTTATCCTTTATTTTTTTGAATGAGTTATTTAGTTAGATTTGTTGTAGATAATATACTCCATACTATATTCCTCTATAGTAGATTACTATAGATCATTGAATAAGGGTCATTCCATTGTGACCAACATAACATTTACACTTGTTGAAGGTTATAATTTTACTTATTATTGCTATAAAAGCTGCATAGTAAAAGTTTTCACTTTTATAATAATGTATTTTGTTGAGCAATTATAACACATATGTTTAATGTTGAATTTTTAATTAAATACTAATTAATTTTTTCAAAATTAAGAGGTATGACCAATGTAACATATTTTCAACCCCATAAAATGGTTCCTTAATTATTAAAGCTATTTCTCTGAAACTTACAGTTCTAGAATCTTATATTTATGTATTTTTAAACCTTAAAATGTCAGGTTTGATATAGTATAGGTAATAGGAATTTGTATCCTCTCAAACAATCAGTTAAAAACAGTTTTAAATTAAAATTGATGTGACCAATGTAACATGCAAGTATACAAATAAAAGATGTACATAATATTGAATACTTTATTAATGGTTTACTTTTTTCCATTTTTTGTACAATGTAATTATTTTGTCTCTTTCACCCATACTTATATTAAATGGTAGATTACCACTTAACTGAACAGGACCACTTAAAATTAACTTCAACCATCTAGGCATCATCGTGATTTGGCCGCTTAAACCCTTCAGGGGTCTCTTTCAAAAATTTCATTTTACAAACGTTTTAATGTTTCATCATATAAGACAACATGGCCTAAACACCACTTGTCATCATGGTACATACTCGAATATTTTTCTAGTTCAATTGATAAATCGTGTGTTACATTTTCTGGTGAATCAACATCTACCTCAGATATCTCATTTGTTTCATTATAAAATAAATTCGGGTTTTGAGCAAAAGGAATTGTGTCCGGTGTTGAGAAACATATTTATACATGTAAAGCTCACTTCACTAATGCAGTTAGCTGATTAAATTCCATTCAGTGGTTTCACATTATAAAATTTTTTTTCATTTCAGGACTCTGAGTTTCGATCACTTCTGGAGAATTGTAAAGGTACTTAATTTTTAATTCAGCAGAATTCACTTCAGTAAAAAAACTCATGTGCATTCTTAGCTATGGACACTTTTTTCCATACATGGTATTTGAGGACGGCCCCAACTTCATCATGAGGTCCTTTTCCATGGTAAGACTCCCCAAAATTCTATTCACAGGCGTTCAAAGAGGACATGGAAGCAATTGGAGTAATGATTTTTAAAATGCACTGCAGCTCCATCACTCCAAATAATTACCTTTTTAACTGAAATGTTGAACGATTTCTGAAAATCAGTGATTAAGTTGAGAAAATTTTCACTTCAAAAAACTTATGCTATTTTGTATCTGAAATTATTCCATATATTTGCTTTAATAAATCATCGTTTGGTTCTTGCCTATAGTAGATAACACCAGTATGGATTGTGGCAGTTGGATCTTGATCAGTTTTCTGATGAGCTACCATGACCTCATTTTGATGCTTGGTCTGATAATTTTGGGCAAAATCAGTTTTAAGTTATATCTCATTGGGTTGTAAATTATCTTCTTGCTTTTTTTTTAATTCCCTAGCTTGCCATGCAATATTATAAATATGTTCAGAAAATTTTGGAATTTGTTTTGAAAATTCTTCTGATAATGAATTAGATTTACTAAAACTTCTTATTTCAAATTTTCCCCCATCTCACATTGCCTCAGACTTAGCTGTTGCTTCTTGAAAAATTACTTTATCGAACATTGATAAACATTTCTCACATTTATGTTTTATGCAATTAGAAGGATATATGTCACAAACAATTAGTGATATCAAATCACTTATGCTTTTAATATTAGAACCTTTCCATTTGTATGCTTGGATAACCCGATGTTTTCACAATAGGGGCAGCAACATGCTTCATAATCTTTAGACCGAATTGTATCCACTTCCACTGGCCTATGTTCACAAAATTTAGAAATACCAATGGAAATGTAATTAGCCTGAAAAAGCTCATATGCCTCTTTGAAATTGTACATAAATAAACGTTTCTGCAAAGTTACTTTTTTATTGGCAATTGGGTCTTTATTCCCTGGAAGTAGATGAGAAATTTCATCTCTACGATAAAATTTTTTACCGTATTTTTTACTTCAACTGAAATTCTATTATTCTTATGAGTTTATATTTATATCAGTAAGTGCAAGACCCAATTCTGTAGCCATTTTCTTAACCATAGCAATTTTTTTTCTTCGACTCTGGGGTACAGATGCTCTACATCCTTCAAAGCTGAAGATTAAAAACAGATGACGAATCCATTCTTTTTTTTTTTGAATGCATTTCACACATTCTAACTTTTGATGCTTCATTTTCTTTTTTTCCACTTTACGTCACTTTCTTTTTTTAATCTCTGTTGTTTCATATGATTTTTTGCTTTTTCCTTTTCTCAAAATATTTATTCTTCATGCATGTTGTTTAGCATGTTGTTTTCGTTATGCAGCAGTTGTTGGCACCATTTTGTTACCTTTGAATAATATTTTTTTTTTTTTTTAATATTTTTAGTTATATAAATGTGTGAGAAACAGACTGTTACCTACTTTCAGTTGTAACCGCTGTCCAAGTGTTAATAACACTTATACAGTTTTAAATGATATAAGAACGAGTATGACTGACGTAACATGTTATTTTGTTACGTTGGTCACAGCCATATGAGCTAAATTAATGATGATAAAATCTTCAAAGTGTTCTAAATAGAATAGAAACTAAGTAAAGAGGTGTAAAAGATATAGCTTCTAAGTAATAAAATTTATTTATAAAGAAAAATGTTGATTTTTGTGACCAACGTAACACAAAAAAAGGTAAACAATAAACAACAATAACCGATAATATACCTATGATATTTTCCAGAAGTAGCAAATAAATAAATTAGCTAAAGGTCTAATCTGTCAAATTAATCAAGCTTCAGGCAAATTTTTTTAACAACATATGCATAAATAGCAAAGTCTTCTGCATTACATTTAATCTTAAGTTTGGCTTACTTCACAACCATGTGCCTTTTGTGTTTCAACTGTTGCCAGATTCAAATGATTTCCAAATTGTTGCTAGATTCTCATACTACAACTATGCAGTATATATAAAATAAAATAACAGGTTGCACTTAAAGTTTTTTTAACTTTATTTTTTGTCACTGAGGTTTACATTTCCACGGAATGACCCATTATAGGTATCTATTTTAGATGAAGAGTTGTTAATGAATTGTTTAATGTTGTTAATGTTTCGTTAATTCTTCTTATTTTTTTAATTGATGTTTCTATTTAGTCATTCCATTGTAAGTTCTCATATAAGTTTATAATTTTAATTAATTTTTTTAATTTTTTTGTTATTATTTGGTTTCCTGTCCTTTTTTCTTTTTTTTTTTTGCATGAAAAATAATGTGGGGTTTTTTTTTTTCTGTATTTATTAATAGTTCATTGTCTTTAATCCACTGTTGAATAGCTTTGAGTTTAAATTTTATTTCGTCTAACATTGACTCAATGTTTGGCCCACTTATAACCCAGTTAATATCATCAGCAAATAAAAACAAATTATTATCTAAATTAAGTCGTTGATTGCTAGTAGAAAGATAAATGGTCCTAATATCGATCCTAAAAAATCGACGCACCAAGAAGTTTTCCGATTGCGATAAAAATTGGTGGATGTGAAGAACATACATAGAAAAAGAAACGATTAAAATTTCAGAACAATTGAATGATTTATTGCAGAGTTTGACCGTTACAAAGGGAGGAAGTCAATAAGGCGTTGGTCCACCTCTGGCCTGGATGCAAGCTGTCACCCGGCGTGGCATAGACTGATAAAGATCCCGGATGGTGTCCTGCGGAATTTCTTGCCAAATTGTCTCCAACTGTCGGGCTAAATCGTCAACATTCCGGGATGGTTGCAATCGCCTTCCCATAGCGTCCCAAATGTGCTCTATGGGAGAGAGATCAGGAGACCTAGCTTGCCAAGGAAGTGTTGGGCAAGCTTGAAGACAATTCATAGCAACACGTGCCGTGTGCGGCCGGGCATTGTCTTGTTGAAACGTAAGTCCAGGGTGTCGCAAAAGGAACGGTAACACAACCGGTCGTAGAATGTCGTCTACGTACCGCTGTGCTGTAAGTGTGCCAGAAATGACCACCAAAGGGGTCCGGCTATCAAAGGAGATGGCACCCCAGACCATAACGCCCTGTTGTGGGCATGTGTGGCGTGCGATAGTAAGGGCAGGATCCCCACGCTGCCCTGGACGTCTCCAGACACGTCTGCGGTTGTCGTCAGGACACAGTTGGAAACGGGACTCGTCACTAAAGACTATACGTCCCCAGTCAGCGCAGTTCCAAGTTGATCGAGCCCGGCACCACTGTAATCGGACTTGACGGTGTAAAGGCGTGAGAGGTAAGCGGCGTAACGGTCGGCGCGAGCGTAAATTCCGCTCTCTCAGTCGTCTGCAGAGGGTCATGTTGGACACATGTGTGCGGGCCACACGTTGGATAGTTGATAACGACGAATCCGGTGCTGTGACAGCTGCTCTGACAATCGCTCTGTCTTCCCGTTCTGTTGTGGCCCTAGGTCGACCGCTGCCGTCCCGACGCTGACATCTGCCGTTGTTGATC
>QLNU02014176.1:46727744-46739562 GCA_006491805.2 Dysdera silvatica | reverse complement strand
CAATGTTATATGACCTATATCTGAAACATTAAATATATCTTTTACATATATGGAGTACAACAGTGGTCCCAAATTGGACCCCTGCGGCACTCCACAGTTATTGCTACTCATCATTTTTGATGTTTTACCTCCAACACACACTATTTGTTTTCTATTATTTAAATAACTGCATAATAATTTATTAATTTTGCCTCTTAATCCATAATTATTTAATTTTGTTATTAATATTTTTCTATTTAATACATTGAACACCTTACTCAAATCACAGAATATCCCTATACTATATTCCCTATTTTCGATTGCTTAATGTATTTTATTAATTGTTCTAAGTAATGCTGCTTCTGTTGATTTTCCTTTTGCCATATTGATATATATTCATATATATACATATATTCATTGAATTATTTTTTTTAATAAATTTTATTATTCTATTGTAAAGTTGTTTTTCAAATAATTTTGCAAAACTGATGTCACTGTCTATAATTTTCTTTACAGTCTATTTTACCCTTTTTATAAATAGGTATAATTTTAGATATCTTCATTTCATCAGGAATTTCTTCCTTATCTATAATATTATTAAATACAATCAATAAGGGCACAACCAACAATTCCGCACTTTCCTTCACAATTTTTCGGTGAATCTCATCAACACATTCTCCTTTTTTTACTATTAAGTTTTCTTATTTCATTTAATAATTCAAAATACATTATTTGCTCAACATACATAGTTTTATCATGATTTTTGCTCATATATTCTTTAAAGACATTCTCAATATATCTTTCTCTATCTATTATTTTTTCAGATATTTCAATAAAAATTTTTTTGAAGCAATTTGCCATTTCCCCCTTTACCGTTATAATTCTATTATCATCTTTTTATTAATTTTATTTCTTTATTTTTATTATCTCTACACAATAATTTATTTATAAACTTTCAATTATTTTTATTATCTACATTAATCAAGTTTTCATCTAAATATCTTTTTTTGTGCCAAACAATTGATTTAGTTATACAGTTTCTTAATTTTTTGAATCTTTCTAAATAAATCAATTTTTTTGTTCTTATAAATCTCTTAAATAAATTATTCCTTTTCTTTATATTGTTTTTGATTCTTTTGTTTATCCAGCTTATTGTTTATTTTATCTTTAATATATTTTCAATTAATTTTTTTCATAGAATTCTTTAATTTTTCTTAAAAATATATCATATTTGTTATTATGATTTAATTCTATGTCCCAATCAATTGATTTTAAATCTTCCTTGCATTTATTAATATTTCTTTTACTCAGGTTTCTAATTCTCATTTTATTATCATTTTTTACAAATTTTTCATATATCCCTACTATAATAGCCCTATGATCGCTTATTTGATAATCTAAGACACAAGATTTATATTCCCTAATATTTGTAAAACACACATCAATTATTGTAGATGAATTTGTAGTTATTCACTCGTGGAATCTTTTATTACATTTTTTAGTCCCATTATTTTCATTGTATGTAGTAAATTGTTTTTTATACTTGATTCTTTGTCAATATATTTAAATCTCCAATTAATAAAATGTTTCCATTTTGCAATTTCTCCCATTTCTCGTATAACCAATTAGTTAAACTATTTACATTACTACCAGGTTTTCTGTATATGACTCTTGTTCTTAGTTTCCCTCTTTTTACTCTTATTATTTCCCAATCCTCAGTTAATTGACTAATTTCGTTCAAATTTTGAAAAATTGAAAAATTTTTCAAAATTTTCAGGTTTGTCATTAATGTAAATGGGTACTCCACCTCCTCTTTTTTTTTCGCATTACATGATACTCATACCAACCTGGAAACTCCATATGATCATGTTCTTTTGACCAAGTTTCTGTAATTGCTAATAAATCTATTTTGTAATATTTGTTATCCATTAGTAACTCTATTTCATCCACTTTGTTATTTATACTCCTGGCATTGATGTGTAATATTCTTAGTAAATCTTTATCATTTAGGCACTCAATATTCCCACTATTATAAATGTTATTTATATTATTTACTCCATCCTTATTAAAGCATTGTTTACATATATTACATATTTTATACATATTACATTTCTGACACTTATTGCATTTTTTACACTTATTAAATTTTTTATACATATTACATTTTTCCCACGTATTACATTTTTTAGATATAACACATTTTACATATATATTGCTTGCATTATTTGATTCATCATTATCATTATTACATTTATTACACTTTGTATTTTCTAACATCTGTATAATAGCATCATCAATATCATCACTCCAATTATCTATATCACTTATACTGTCTGCAGATTGACCATTTGTGTTCACATTATTGTATTCTGTACCTGTCTCATAATTTATCAAACTTTAGTTAAACCATCAATTCACCTTTCATTCCATGAATATCTATAATTTTGCAAGCAGTATCAAATCCAATATTTTCATCCACATTAAGTAAATTTTTCATTGTGCTCACATTATTTTGATTGCTATTAATTGAATTACACAAATTATTTACATAATTTTCCATACTTCTTTGTGTCTCGTTAATTTTATCTATTCTACGGTTAATGTCATTATCATGGGAATATTCATTAACAAAATTTAACATCAAATCGAAATTTTTAATGATGTTATTATCGAAATTACTAGCACGTTCATTATCAATATTATTAACATCATTTAACAACATTACATAATTGCTTTTATTATTTGACTCCAAATCGATACAATCAACAATGTTTTTATCACCGATATTTTTAAATCACAAATTAGTAATACCATCAGTATCAACCCCAAAACCACTCTCAATAATAGTCCCATTATTTCCAGTTATAAATTGTCATTGTAGTTTGTCGATGTCAGAGTAGTTATTAATTATGATAACATTACTGTTATCATTTTCTCTTATTTTTATTTTGCCATTTGTTGTCCAGGGATATTTCCAGTCGTATTCCTTTTTTTTTTCTCCATATCTCTGTAAATAACCTTCTCCTAAAGGGGCAAAGATGTTTATTAATATAAATAATGTTATTACCATTTTCATTAGTTTCATTTTCAATAATTTCATGTTCTCTTATTTTAATTCCTTGCTTTTTTTAACATCAATTCATTTTTTGTTTTTCTGTTTAAAAATCTCAAAGCTGTTTCCTTATGAACTTAAAACTTGTGAATGTTGCCAGTTCAACTTTTTTTTTCAAGCCAAATTTAGCCTTAGCCTATATCCAACCTTTATCGTCCGAAATTTTTTTTTAAATATGACTTTGACACACAGTCAAATCCACTTGTTGGAATAATTTCATGTGACAAATCGGCTTCTCCATTAAATTTGTTTGATTGTATATCAATGTTATTTATGAATAATTTTCATGACGTATATCACAGTATATACGCTGATATATATCAACAAACCCTGCTTTGTACATTTTGTAATAAAGTTGAAATTTACATGCATGGAAATCTTAAGTAGTTTTGAAAATAGCAACATAGTAATGATGAACACAGGACTCCATGGAGATCTTTATTTATGCCTGAAGTCTGCATTCTTTTTCATTCTGGCCACTTTTCTCCATTCAACAGATACTTGATCAGCAATTAATTAACAATATTAAAAATCAATACATTATAGAAAGTAAAACCAACAATCACACTTATGGTATTGTTTTTTAAATAGAAAGTTAAAATTGCCATTAAAAATGGCACCACAGGTCTTAATAGTTATTGTTTTATGTTGATTTTATCACTCTGTACATAGACATTTCATGAACACTTGCCATGGGCTGTCTGTCTATTTGGAATAATCGAAAAATTCTCTATTATGGGCAGGCTATCTTGTTTATATGCATTATTCGATTAATATTTTCTTTACAAAAGTTTCTCTGGATTAGAATGAAGGGTAATGAAGCATTTATTTATATAAATATATATATGTGTGTATGTGACATGGAAGCGAATTGCTCAGGATAGACTTGTGTGGAAAGCATTTGGAGAGACCTTCATCCAGCAGTGGATAGATAATGGTTGAATATGATGATATGTATACTAAAACGATATTAACAATGTATAAAAAAATACATTAAATTTAATGTACTTGAAAAATTTCCAATATAAATAATATGTGCATCAATTTTAAAAGTGGAAGGACTGACCTGTCAAATTTAAAAACTTCAGTGAGATATATTAAGCAGAAGTCATTTTTTTTTTTTTTAAATGGAATATACTTTAGTTAAGTTTAGTTTTTAAGTTACTTTACGTTGTTTTTGTATGAAGTTGACCCCTTTTCAAAATGACCGATTCAATTTATTTATTTATTTTTTCTGAATGCACATTACAGTGTAAATATTTTGTCTATTGGAGTGGGCAAGCAAATTTTATGCATATTTTATTTACATTATATTATTATATACATATTATGTACATATGTATTAATTTATTATATATTATTATTTTATATATTATAAACAGGGCCCCCTCTTTTGAAATAAATGTCTGGAAGCTTGTAATAATATGACTTTATCATGCTTAAACATGTTCTAAGTTTGCTTTGAATTAAGAATACTTAATAATATGTTGGTCTACTTACCTGCGAATAGCAAGCAGACACAAATAAAAATCAATTGTATGCTTAACTCTATGTTTGTTGCAGGTATTCCATCCGTTTACTCTCGTCCTGTAAAGATAGATTATCAGCTCTTAGGGGTGTGTATTTAGAAAAGTGTGGGTCCCTGTACAGGGTGCAATAAAGGGATATAATGTAAAGTTTCGGTGAACCGATTGATTAGTTTACTTGTGGTTTTACGGCTCAAAGACTACAGTGGTCATGCTGCGCCGGGACCTACTGTTTTCCGAGGAATCCGAACCTCTTAAGGCCTAGGGAACCAAACCCCGGACTACAGTGAGCAGTGCGATCTTTATGAGATCTCTGAGTAAGCGTTCTTTTTGCACTGCTGGGAGTCGAACCCGGATTAACGGCGCACTAGGCGAACGCGTTACCACACTGCGCCACCGCATAGCCACTGATTAATTTAAAGAAAACCGAGTGAAAAGGAATTATTGGGTTTGTTTTTGGTGGGGAGCTCTGATTACTTAGCGAAACTGAATCCACCAATGAGAAAAATCACCCCTTTCGTACGTAATCATTTTCATAAAACTTAGCGTTGTTTGGATTTTCTTTCTTTGGATTTTTTCTTTTATGGCCTTCCTCTCCCCTCTTTCGAAATAAATGTCTGGAAACGTATAATAATATGCTTTCATTGTGCCTAAACATATTCTTCTTTTTTTTTTTTTGATTAAGAATACTTAATAGCTCGTTGGTCTACTTACCTGCAAACAGAAACAAATAGAAATCAATTGCGTGCTCAACTCCGACTATGCTTGTTGCAACTATTCCATCCGTTTACTCTCATCCCGTTAAGATGGATCATCAGTTCTTAAAGGTGTGTATGTAGGGCACATGCGTACGCAGAAAGTTTGTAAGGAGGGGATTATAGGTTCAATTGGAGTTGGGGGGGTTACAGAGCTACAACTCATATATTCCTATGTTAAATATACAAAATTTCATTGCAATGGGGGTTGCATTAACACCACCCTGCGTACGCCAATGATTTAGGGAGTAAGGTTCCTGGCACAGGGGGCAATAAAGGGATATATAATGTAAAATTTCGGGAAACTATTGATTAATTTAAAGAAAACTCTGCATAAAAAGGAATTAGTGGGGAAATTATTTGTTTTTTAGGGGTTTTAATTATCTAGCGAAACTGAATCCGCCAATGAGGAAATTCACCCCTTTCGTAGGTAATCATCTGCATAAAACTCGGCGTTGTTTGGATTTTCTGCGGTTTTTCATTCATGGCCCCTCTCTCCTCTTTCGAAATAAATGTGTGGAAACGTTATTTGTCTATAATATAGAATGTCCACAATTTATCACCCTCTCTTTTTAATTAAATTTTAAAAATAAAAGTAATTCACGTCACATACAAACAGAAACAATGCATATATCAGAATATGCATATATCAGAAAAGGGGGCAGCAGCCGTTTTGTCGCATGACCTGCCCTTGATTTTCGTGATTAATCGCCAGATGCTTCGTAAAATAATAACCTATGACTTACTTATTTGGGATTAAAATGGCATAAAACGGTTAGATAATTTACTACATAATTTACAACATCAAAAAATAACCCAACAAGCCACCAAGGCCAAATTTAAAAAAGTAGTACAAAGGGTTACAAAAATCATCATCAACATCTTTATTAATGCTCTGACGTCACCGTCCGTTGGCGATTTTAAATTGGCACACTTGGCGACAACTTAATTAAGGTAACTCGAATTCTCGGTCTTTTCTTTTCGGAACTTTTCTGAGATATATTCGTCGCACCCCGGGGTAACAAGCTTCCAAACTAAAAATTGGAAGAATATCGATTAATAAACGTGACCACTATTGAAGTTGTCCGTTCTGGCAGTTTTACTGTAATACTACTACAACTATTATTACTACTACTACTACTAATAATAATAATAATGTGACCCTGAAATTTCCTAACTTTAACTGTATCCATGCAAAAAGTAAACAAATATCTGAATTTCATCCTAATGGTACAGTGTATCTTTTTCCTTGATTTTATCTGGTAGCAAGGAAAAATGAATGTCACATTAAAAGTGTTGTCCAAATCACCATGAATTGGCATAACTCAATGAGTTCTTGTACGACAGTGCTAGAATATATTTTAATTGTAAAAATGCAAATTATATCTTAATTTTCGCGTATTTTAAATTATTATAGATCTATCCTGTCGATTCCCAAAAGGAACGACAATTAACTTTTTTCTTTTTTAAAAGTACTGTAAGTTGAAACATTTTTTTTGTTGAAAAAGTTACGTACAAGCATTTAGAAACTACTTGTGTGAACTGATACCGTTTTTAAATGTATATTTTCTTGCCCGCGGATTTGGTGAAAAAAGGTGGGATAATTTTGAAGGCATATACTTGAGTTCGTATTTGCCTCGAATTAAAGCAAAGCATTTTATGGGTGCGCGTAGAGGGAGGATTGTTTGGGGGGGTCATAGCCCTATTAAGTTAGAATATGTTATAGATATGGTATCAATTTTATACATATATCAAGGGTTCCCATGTAATCTGGAAAATTTGGAGTGATCAGGGAATTTCAGATCGTCCTTAAAGGTAAGGGAAAAGCAAGATTTTTTAGGTAAAACCTGGAAATGTCAGCGAAAAATTTAAATTCTATTTTGAATAGTTAAATCTCCCACGGGCATGAAGTCATTTTTCACTGTATCCGAAATTTAGTTGAATGTTTTGTGATTGTTAAGGGAATTTTGCTGGAAAAGGCAAGGAAAAAAATAGAAAAGTCAAGGAATTTTTTCTGTAATGCGAGTGGAAACCCTGATATATGTATGGGTTCAACTTGAAAACTAATTAGCCTTTGGCGAATTTTTCTTTAACTTTATATGGCGACTAGCAATGAGCCTTGTGAATCTGCCATATTGCAAGGTCATTTTTTTGAAGTGTTTTGAACATTCTTAAGTTCAGTAGCTTCTGGCTAACAGGGTACCAGTCATAATTGGGCGTGGAATTTACCTTGAGCTGGGAGTGACAACGTTACTGATATATACAACTTCATGAAAATAATATTTATTTTATTAAAACCAAAATAAACACAAGCCGCCACTTTTAACTGAAGGTTGGTTAAGTTATGAATTAGCACGTAGCTTTTGTATATAATTACTCTAATCAATCGTTGTGCAATAATTCGTTTTTAGTTGCAGTTGACAGAATTCTATGATCCTTGGTTGCACCACCATTTTGGTGCTTCCATAGAAGCAAAATAGTTTCATTTTATGGTTTTCTGAACAAAATATTTCAGTATGGACGTTAGTTTTGCTTTGAAAGAATTTAATCGTGAACTGTTCATCATTTGAAGATTTCCAAATTATATAATTCATGTTGTTTCATCAAAATCCCATTCTTCTCGCTTATTTGTAATGATGTTATTGCATAGCTAATTGTGACGTGATAGAATCAAGGTACCATATTTGGCACGTAATTATGATGCTTCATCTCATCAACCAAAAATTTCCTAATGTTTTGATATTGATTGGTAAGAGGAATATTACTCCTTGACCTGCTCCCCTCAGACGCTTTTCTGTTTTTATTTTTTTGGCCAGTAGTCTACTAAATATAGAATCCTGAAATATTTGGCCCCCACACCTCCATGTATCAGTACTAAACCTGCAATACTACCATCCTTCCCTCTTTTTGCATTTGTTCTGCTACTAGGTATGGAATCTCAGAATGTTTAGCTCTGCAACCTTCCTAAATCAGTACTGAAACCAGAAAAATCAAGAGAATAATCATAATTCCCTTATTTTAATTGTCCAAGTCTGCGCTTAAGGTGGATATATCGCCTGTATAGATTTGAGGAAAGAGGGAGAACAATTTTGATAAACTTTCCTTCTTGTGCTTTTGGTCTCCATATGAATTCTGCGTATCATGATTTAAACAGGCTCTGATTATCAATATGGCGGTGGTGCTGTCTTCTGAACTTGTGCTTGATTGTACTTCATGAGCACCCGATGATATTCGGGTGCTGACCTCTCTTGAGGTCTTTGAATGCCAGACTGTGGTTAACTGTGTAATGTGCAAAACCCTTGGTTAAAAGGTCATCATATGCTTTCTAGTAGTTAGACATAATCGTCAACCCCAACATATCGTCCTTAAATATGTAAGATAATTTGACATAGCATTATGCAGATTAGATTTACAATGTTATAGAAGAAGTTGTGACAATGTTATAGAATGTTATATGAAGACAATGTTATAAGCGTAAGGAAGGTATTATTTAAATTACTTTACTTATGCTTATAATGTTGTCTTTACTTATAAATCCTTAAATATCTTATATAACAACACATCTGGACTTTCATTTTCCACCCAAAATAAAAAAAGTAACCCCTCCCAAACGCCCATTCTCCTTTTACCCATCTGGCTTTGTTATACTTCCACTTCCCAAATATGTTCTTATCTATTTCTAAAGTCATACTGATGTCCTAAATCATTCCCTTCACCAAAACACATATCCATACATACTTCGAGACAAAAATATCTTCAACCAACTAAAATCCAGTTACTCCCATCCAGCTCCATTCAAATCATATCTGTTCTAGCCTTCTATATCCACATGAACGTAAAACATATCAGTTATGGATAACTTGCTTTTTACAAAGCATGAAAACTTTTACAAAGATTTCATAATATAATATCATTCCTTACCTTTTTTTTACATTTCCAGAAAAGTTCATTTTCCAAATCTGTTCTTGTTGACAACTTTATTTTCAACTTATATGTAAGGCATTCACAAAGACTTTCACGGCGTCTATTAATATACATCATAGAGCTTTGCGGGTTATTCCGCAACGTCTGTTTATTAAAAACACTTAACGTTTCACTCCGTGCTATGCGGGGCATCCTCAGAAGAAACAGCCGACCAAGTTTCCCTCTGTAAAAATGCAAGACTTCGCTTGGTTGCTTGGCAGAACTACATCTGCCTACTATATATACTGTATGATATGTACTATGTGAACTACTTTTTAACATGAACACATTTTTTGCCATGGTTTTACTGTAATTATTTTGTTTTGAGGTTTACTTGCAGATGAGTTTGTCCTATAGCATTTTTTTGTGAAAAATAACTGTAAAACATCCACATGTGAATGAAATTTGCAATATCTGTTTATTTGAACTACAACAATCTCTCTCAATAATACCATTTTGATTAACAATCATTTTTATTTAACAATGGTGTTTACCATCCTGGCAAATGCATCATAGGATTACACATATTCCAATTAATGTTCTTTTTCTGTTAAATAATGTTTTTTCTCCATCCCTTGAAAGTTGTTAATTGGATAGATTACTGTAGTTCTGTCTTTGGTTCATGCTTATATCAGAATTAATAGTTGTGCAGAAAGTTATTCTTATTTTTTTTAAATTTAGGAAATGTGAATTTTTATTGTATATAAACGTGCATGGTTTGATGGAACGGGAAATAAATTCCAGAGGGTCGGTTCAGTCTAACAGCATTCGTGATAAGGTAGCCCAGGTGTATTATAGTCACGGACTTTTCTGTTCTAGTCATCCATATTCTGTTATATTCGTCACATTAGCAATTTTGATCGTCTGTTGGTAAGTTTTGCTCATAATTTGTTGAAATTTTTAGCATTATTAAATATTTTGTTAATTATTATTAAATCATTATTAAATGAATATTTTGTTTCAAAGTTTGAAAATAAATCTAAATAATTTTTAATGTAATAATTGTTTATTTTAGTTCTGGAATTTATTAACTTAATTTTTTTTTACACTTATGTATCTAATATAATAAGAAGTTAGCACATGTCTAACCATTTGAATCAAACTGAGAATTGTAGGTTTTATTTATGTTTGTTTTTATGCGTATACTCCTTTGTAGTAATTGTACGTGGTGAAATTTTTATCATTTTGAAAAATATTTTTTCTTTGTTTTTAGATATGTTCCATTTTTGGGACATTGAATCTTTGTGTGAAGTTTCTACACAAATTTGTCAGTATTAAAGATGTAGAACTTATTTCACTTAACTATTCTTTGAATACTTTTTATTGTTCAGTTTCGTTTGACTTTATAATTAAATGCCATACAGTAAAATTTGTCTGCATGACTACCTCCATTAAATGACCACCTCCCTTGGTGGCCACTTTTTGTTGAAATGCTTTTTCCTCCATGGACTTATTGGCCCTCCTTACGGACCTCCATTAAGAGATTACTTCTTTCTCTTTGAATGACCATTTTCTCAAAACTTTGAGTGGCAACCTTAGGGAGGTTGTACTATACCTGATTTTAAACATCCAAAAGATAATTTATACAAATATATTTCTATTTTTTATGGTATGACGGAGAACAATTTTTATAAGCATATTCTTTTTTTAATTTTTTTGCATACCGCACAACGTTCTTGTGTTGTATGTACAACGCATTGGTGATCGAATATTCTTGACACTCCTTGCACATGACTGCATGGTCCAGGCTGTATCGATAGATGCTCTTCTTTTGTAGAAAACATATTACCTGCTTCCAAAATTTGATTTCATGTAACTTCAAGTGCAAAATCCAACTTGTGACAAGTGCCATATTTAAAGCATTTATTGATATAACTTTTCATATCAGATACTAAATTGCTATAGATTCTTAAATAACTCCATTAATAGGTGCTATAAATGGAAGAATTCCATGATTTTTTTTAAAACAATTGCGAGGCAGAATAGTTGAAATAATGGGAATGATTGCATCTTTTTTGTACTCCAGTACATATCCTTGGTAGGAATGGCATGGTATCCACCTACGAGGAAGTCGACCAGAAAACTATAAAATATCTTCTCTTTTAACATCAAATGTTTCCGCTTTTTGTATAACTCTCGTAGCCTATTAAAAAATGCTTCAAATTGTTGTTGTTCCAAGTATTGTGAATTTACCGTGTATCGGGGAAAGAAAAAATAGCTTTCCTTGACAGCCTTTATACACTTCTTTTGTTCTATTTACTTAGCATAAAAATGGACAAATTCTTTTCACATGGCACTTTTGATAATTCCCCTGTGTATTAAAGGGTAAGCACAAAAGGAAAGGCGATTTACATGTGCCCGTGTAATAGAGATTTGTTTAGTTGAATTTAGTTTCCCTTTAGGTGCCGGTGTTCTAAAATCAGAACATGTGGTTTGAAATTTGTATATCATTTTGGGGGTGGGGGTCAGTATAGCCCAGATGC
>QLNU02014176.1:46686438-46727644 GCA_006491805.2 Dysdera silvatica | reverse complement strand
TACTTTAACAATGATGTCCTCTACTCTAGTTTGCTCTCTCACCCAAGTGTTTCTTTTTCGATCTCTCCTAGTTATTCCAAGCATGCACCTCTCCATGCTCCTTTGCGTTGTCTGTAACTTTCGTATTGCTCCAACTGTTAGACTCCATGTCTCTGATCCATAAGAGAGGACTGGCAATACACACTGGTTGAAGACCTTTCTTTTTAGACACAAAGGCAATTTCCCCTTCAGGATAAAACTGTTTCTTCCAAATGCACTCCAGCCAAGTTTAATACGTCTGTTGAGTTCTTTCATAATGTTGCCATCCATTGAAATCAGCTGGCCAAGGTAAATATATGAATCAGCAATTTCTAGCTCAATGTTGTCAACTTGTATTTTTGTTTCCTCTACGAAATTATTGAACATGATCTTAGTTTTTTGTAGGTTCATCTTGAGTCCAACTTCTTTACTTCTAGTTGAGAGCTCCTGTACCATGTCTTGGAGTTCTAATGGGTTCGTTGAAAAAATAACAATGTCATCAGCAAACCGCAAATGATTTAAATATTCACCATTTATTTTTATTCCCTTGTTATTCCAATTTATCTGCTGAAAAATCATCTGTAAAGCTGAAGTAAAAAGTTTTGGAGAAATGGTATCTCCCTGCCTCACACCTTTACCAATTTTGATAGTTTTGGTATCTTTATGTAACCGAAATTTTGCACTTGCATTTTTATACACACGTTTCACCATGTCAATGTACACATCCTCAATGTCTGTTGATCTTAAAGAGTTGATGACTGCTGATGTTTTAATAGAGTCAAAGGCCTTCTCATAGTCAATAAATGCCACACACAATGGAAGTTCATATTCATGTGTTCTTTCAATTAATTCTCTTAATACTTGAATATGGTCCACTGTACTGAATCCACTTCGAAATCCAGCTTGTTCTCTTGGTTGAGCTGCATCTAATTTTTTCTGCAGGCGATGTGTTAGCACTTTTGTGAAGATTTTATAAATAGCAGGTAACAAGCTAATTGGTCGGTAATTTTTCAAATCCTCTTTATCACCTTTTTTATGCAAAAGAATTACTGTTGCAGAATCCCATTGGTTTGGTATGTTACCGCTGTTAAGACATTTGGTAAAGAATTTTGCAAGTATGTCTTCTACATATTCTCCAGCTTCTTTTAGGATATCTAATGTAATACCATCATCACCAGGGGCTCTTCCTTTCTTCATACTTTTTATTGCAAATGAAACTTCTTCTTTTAAGATTTTAGGAGCTGTTCCTTCGACTATTTCAATGTCTTCGTTTAATCCACTGTTACTTTCGTATAGATTTTTGTAGAATTCTTCAACTCTTCTAAGTATTTCTTCCCTATTTCTTGTTACGGTGCCATCCTCTCCTTTTAATGCAATGATGTGTTTCTTCCCAACAGATAAACTTCCTTTAACAACCCTAAGGATGGTTCCATATATCATACTGCACATATCGTGATAGGGGAACTGGCTATTAAAAAGTTATCCTCTGCTCCAAGTGGTGTCGTAAGCCAAGGGCTGTATATATTTAAGTTTTGAACGTACCAAACTCTTACAAGCATGATATGCTGGCTAATTCTTCCACATGCTTTCTACATAAAATCATTTTAATCTAGGGGTGCTTAGAAGCAATGGTCAATGTGGCATGAAAGCAAGGAGTGCTAAGAATCGCTGAATTTCTCAATTAGATTCCTAAAGACCATTAAAGAGCTCAGAAATGTCCTTAGCTTAGGTGGGTGAATGAAATAAGAAAGCAGGTTGAGGTCATATGGAAACAAATTGCTCAGGATGGATTTGTGTGCAAAGCACCTGGAGTGACCTTCAGAAACACCTTTGACCTTTGTTCAGTATTAGATAGACAATGGTTGAATTTTATGATATAAAATACATATGCATGTTGTTGTTGTTTTTTCTGACAGATTTTTTTGTGTTCAAAAAAGTCTGTTTTATGTTGAAAGCTTGTTACCTTTTCTTGCTTAGTTATCCACTTCTGCGATTACCACTGCTTGGAAGTTCATCTCAACATTTTAAGACTTCTGTTTCTGATTTTACACCCCCAAGCAACCCTTCAAGTGACAGTGAGGAATATGCTTTTACAAGTCCTCGATGGGTATGTTGTTAATTTATTAAAATGCTTGTTTACACTTCTATCTTCGATGTTATAAAGCAGGGGTTCTCAATTAGTTTTCATCGCAGGCCACTTTGGATCTTTTTCAATATGAAAATGGAATTATATATATATCTTACATTCTATATAGACATTGATATAAAGCAGGTTTATTCCCCCCTAGAAATTTTCTGATTTAATGAAATAATATTAAGGTAAGAGTTTTAGCCCGTTATAGAATAAAATTAGCCCCTGTAGAAAAAATTTTCAGTTTCTTAACTTCTGTAGCTGGGCCTGTTTTAACCGTTCCTGGGTCTTACCCATGGGCCATCTATTGAGAATCACTGCCATAAAATCTAACTATGTTGGTTTGCAACTGTTTAACTTTTTGTATGTAAATTAGTCATTACTGAAAATAGTTATCAAATTTTAATGATATTTTAATCTTACCTGGTCATGCTTGTCACTACAGTGACAGAAAAGTCAAACCTATAGTTTATGCATCTGCAGTTCCTAGTTGGATCTCTGCGAGAATGAATTGGCATACTTCTTGTCATTATTCGAAACATAATGACCTCAGTCGTAGCTTTCGGATCTGGATTTGCATCTTGATCTGTAGTTCTTTGAAAGTCATACTAACTATTCTGTTATGTCTGTTAAATGATCTTGCACGTTTTCAGGCAAAACTAAAATAAGTTTTTGTGATACTGTATAAGTAATTATATTTTTTCTCCACTTTGTTAATAGTTTCAAGGTTATCCTGTTGGCTTTATTCAACAAATTGTTATTAAAAGTGTGGTGCTTCCGTGGAAGTCCAGTTTTGTGCTTACGGATGCATTTCGAGCCCCGTTAGCAGAGTCGTTTCATATTAGGGAGTTGATAGACAACCACCAGGTTGTATATGGGTATGTAATCATTTTTTATATTACTGTGGAATTTTGGTAAGTCAAAATAAAAGAGAGAGTAAAAAACCTTTGATTTATTGAAAATATGAGTATATATGAATATATTTTGTGTTACTTGGACCTATAGAAATTTTTGATGTATCAAAATCCCACGGTATTTTTAAAAAGTCAGTATAATAATGAAGAAATAAGTTGGGTTTTACCTGTATTTGAAATTTAGTTCAGCAGAAATAACGTGTAGGTTATGCTGTGTGCTACAAATAGTATACATAATTCAGAAAAGATGAAAAAAAACCAATCTGCCTAACATAGTGTTTCTCTTGTTATGCTGAAACTATATGATGCTGCAAAGGGTACGTTTGGAGATAAATGTTTTTCGTGAATGTTTATATATATATAAAATAAAAATATCAGTTATTACATATAAAATTACATAATGTATTATAATATGATATACAGCAAAACCTCTCTTAACAACCACCTCCCTTAATAACCACTTTCTCTGGGTATGGATTTCCTCATCCCCATAGACTCAATGCTAAATTTGCCTTCATTCAAAGACCACCTCCCTGAGCAACCTTTTTTTCACGGAATCGAAGGTGGTCACCTTAGGGAGGTTTTACTGCATCAAATATTGAAAAAAGCAAGTGTGCAAATGCAATTTAATGTTTTAAAACATATTTCATTAATTATTACATAATGCAGTGAGAATCTACCGTTATAAATTTGATGGAGAACTGGCTGTGATTGCTTTGGGAAATTGACGATTGTTGCTTGTTTGGAAAATAAAGCAGTCATTGTAAGTGACTCACAAACAGCCACCACTACCCTCACATCCCAACATTGCAATAACTCCAAGAATATGGTGCTGTCGAGAGTCCACAGTTGATAGGGGCAAATCAATTATACTCCAGCGGCTCCCAAATCATTGCAATGTGTTTGGTAATGAGAAGGCAGACCAAGTTGCAAAGCTGGAATCATTTCTGCAACAACCTAACCTCCCAGTTAAAAGAATTATCAAACCTAGTTTAGAATGACGAAGGCAACTGCAATACACTGATAAAATTATTGGGAAAAGTTGGGACTGTCTCATGAAATACACAGTATCAAAAGAGCTGAGGAGGTTCAGGATTGACTGGATAAGACTACCTACAGCAGCATCTTTATTGAATTAACTTGACTCATTCACACCTATCTGCCTCTTGTGTAAATTTGAGCTAATGGTAGGGAACCACCTTCTTTCATTCCCAAGTCCATAAAATATCACAAAATATAATTTTGTGGAAAATCTTTATTCTGTGTTTTTCAACTTGTCAAAGTGATAATGGGTTGCCAGAACATTAATGGCCAAAAGACTAGAAATTGACGTTGAATTAAAAAATATATATTTCATTCAAAATTATCATTGGCTTAATGAAATACAAAGGATGCCTGACATTGTTTAGTCTTACAGTGGTGTAGTGGCAATATATATGGCTGCCATACGAATAATCAGAGTTCAATTCTAACAGGTACAAGAACTTGCTGATTTTTTTTTTTCACAGATCCGTAATCCAGAATTTGTTACTTCAGTTAAAAGAGGTTCGAATTCCATGAAAAATTGTCGATTCTGATGTAGTGTGACCATAGTTGTTCTTATGCTCGAAAAGACAACTAATCTACAAAATTGTAATAAAACCAGTTTGCTTTTCAACTTTATCTCTTTCTTCTCTCGAAGGTCCAATCATACAGTTGGCTTAAGTGATATTTGCCTGCAAGTTTCCGAACCAATTGATCAATTGGCGACTAGCGTTCTTCCACATTTTGGATGTTTTTTACTCTCGCCGACCAATATCTGGAATCAGGACTTAACTTTGTAAGTATTTTTGAAGAATATTCAGAATGTTGGCTAATGTATGTATTTTCAATGTCACATAACCAGTTATATGACGTTTTTAATAAACATAATTCTATATAAAAAATTTTCCATTTTTCCCTCCCCTTAAAATTTTTAGTTGGACTGTTTTGTTTCGAAAAGCATGCTTCAGTGTCCCTACAGTGTAAGACACGACTTCACATTGTTGGATAAAAAAACAGGGGATGGGTCAATGATGTGATTATTATTATTTTTTTTTCTTTTCATGAAGTGAAAAAAAGGGGAATTGGGAATGGTAAGGTTTCACTTTGTTTAACATCACTGTGTATGTCCTAGTAGTAGGTGGTGCAGTTGTAATGCATTTGCGTAGTGTACCGTTATCCAGGGTTCGACTTCCAATGGTGGAGGGAAAAAAAAAGAACACTTACCAACTTGCTGCTTTCTGTAGTCCAGGGGTTGGTTCCTTTTTCCTTAAGAGACTCGAATTCCTTGGAAAACTGTAGTTTCCGGTGCAGTATGACCTTTGCATGTCCTTGCCCCATAAAACCCATAAACAAACATCCTAGTACCTCAATGATCATGTCCAAAATCTTCAGGTTTGTAGAACTTTTATACATGTATTATGATTCATGGTATTGGTCTAATGCTCTGATCTCACACACTGTGTTGGTTGGAACCTAAAGTGTATAAGCCAATTCAATAGAGTCCATTTCTCTGCAACATAATGGGGCAATTGACTGAGATTATAATGCTTATTTTAAAATTGCTTTTGTTAAAATAACTTTTTTGTCATGTAACTTAATCATACGTTTATGTGCATAGGTTCCAGCAAGATGACAATATCGTTAAATCCGTGTTTTCCTTAAAGGATTCTACATTGGATTCTTCAAGTTTAAGAGGCGAGTTGTAATTTTTTTTAGTATGAAGTAGAGCAGTGGTTCCCAACCATTTTCAAGCCGCAACCCAATTTTATAGTAGCTGATTAGTTGGCTACTATAAAAGTGGCTACCACTTTTACAGTAGCTAAGAAATCCGCGACACCCCCTTTTTATAGTAACTAAAAGATCCGCAACCCCCCCTTCTGTTTGCCGCCGCCACATTTGCATAATAAAAGCATTTTTAACGGAGTAAAGAAAACACATTAAATACAAAATTATATTATATTATATTAATATATTAATATATTATAGGTATAAAGTTAACAACTATTAGTATATTGCAATATGCAGCATATTGGTATGACATTCCTTACAAAAAATTATTGCAACTAAAGATAGTTACGGCGACTCCCCAGAAAACTGTTGGCGACCCCTAGGTTGGGAACCACTGATGTAGAGGACTTCTATATTCTTTTGAACTTATTTTACTTAACAATTTGTCTCCACTTAAAAGTTCTTTATTCAATTTTATTTGTACTTCTCTAGTTTTAAGTATTCTGAAGATTTTTGAACAGAGTTGAATATATTTTTTAATGGGATTACTGAATTTGTATCTGTGATATTAAATGCTAGGAAATAATTCTTCTAATTTTTTATTTATTTATCCATTTATCATATGAATGTAACATTCAGACATCAAATACATCATTTCTGCCATACATAACGTCATTCACGATGCAATTTCACCATAAATAGTTACATTAAAATATTGAATATGGTCTGATGTAATTATATGTATATCATCTAAGAGGTCTTGAGAAAATATAGTTCGTATAAGCCACTTGTCACCTTTCTTGTAAGCCACACACTTAACTGTCCATTACCTTTTCTATAAATCTTTTTTTTTTTAAATGTTTTACCGTAATAATTTTGATTTGATATGATTACCTTATGTACATTATGATAAGATTAAATAACGGTGTTTTTCCAAATTCACTTATTTTATTTGACAACAAAAATTTTATTTCCAGTTTTTTTTTGTGTGTGGAGGAGGGAGTGGAGGCCTTTTTCAAAATTTTCCATAATTTTAAGTTGAGACAAAAACGGGAGATACGCTTTTGAGAGGATGGCGGATCGACTGAATTCTGGAAACTTTACTACTGATTTCGTTTTGCATAGCCTACGTAATCGAGAGCAAACTTAAAAATCAGAAATGAGCGTGAAGCCAAAGAATATCGCTAAACGTAAACTATTCCTAAAAAACTTTCTTAGAGGTAGAAAAGGCTACGTTGAGATGCTAGGGGGAGGGAAGCAAGGTATCTTAGTTGGCCAAAGCCTACTAGATTGCAGGCCATGGGTTCCCCCTTAACAAAAGTAATAATGATCCTGATCGTGTGTTGTGTGTCTGTGAGATTGGCAAAAGGAAAAATAAAGGATTGAGCAATCGAAATTTGCATTATATAAACAATAAAAATAAAGTTAGGTGCCAAAAATAACGACAAGGTCTAAAATCTTGGTCGTCAAAACAAAATTTATAGGTGCAAAATGCGATTAACGACTGCTAATTTAGCTCCCTGGACACACGACCGCAGATCAGACGTGATTCCAATCCTCTCGAACGAAAAGGCACTGAGGAAGGTGATATGATATTAAAGCGGAAGGGAGGGCAGAATGAATGGAAGCTCGGAAAGCAGACAAAAAGCAAACAGCACAGTAGGGATGACAATTGATGGGAAGGAATTTAATACCGAAATTTCAATGTTTGCATTATAAAATAATTTTTTTTTGTTATTTTAAAAAATGTTTGGACTTAATTTTTTGCATCGCAAAATTTTCGACGCAATTAATGAAAATGTATTGTCTTGCATACGTTTTGAACCGCAAACTGCGATGCGATACCGCTTCTTTCCAATGCTGGGTACGGGATGATGTCTCATTTTTTCCTATACCAAAATAAGCTCTAGTTGAGCACAAACGTAAGTATCAAAATTATTGAGTATACTTTCATGTTTCTTTCAATTCAGTCATTATATCTTCAGCTAAAAGTTGTCTACCTCGAGTATATTCATACTGCTTTCAGTTTGTTATCTCTTATTACTATCATCCATCCTACATTGTCTTGTTGAGTGTTCTAGTAAGTTCATAGCTCCTTTCTACTCCACCCTTTCTGTTTTGTCTTTTGACCATTTTGATGATTAGCAAAAATTAATTACAAAAAATCTGCACAAATTTTGATCACACATGCAAGATCATGGTTACATGATATTTAAAGCCAATAATTTACAGTTGCTTAACACAATTCACAAATCCTTAAAGAAATCCACAATTTCCTAAAGAGTTTATTATTTTAGTACAAAAACCACTCATACTACATTTATTACACCAGAATATTTTCATTGAAAATTGTTGTTGGCGATGCTGTTTTTACTACACAATATTTGTAGATAAACTAAAGCGTCCTTAAAAATGCTTCAGTATTTACAATTCTGGTATCGCCATAAAGCCTGCAGGCTCTCCTTCTTCATTATCCACAAATTTCACAAGCATCAGCACTATATTACTTATATTTTATCATTAAAAACTGAGCTATTTTTGCATGTTGATGCTACTAGTTACTGTTTTAGGTGTAATTCTTCACTTGGGAGGTGAAATCATTGTTTTTGTGCTCCAATGGTTAAAATTATTGTCTGTGAACTGAATAGATTGGCTTAGATTTGTTCATTTAGTTGGTTAGATGGCCATGAAGTCTGATTATGTTAAACTGTCATTATTTAAACTAATGTCGCATCAATCAGTCAGTCCGTCTGTTTCTTATGGCCTATATTGTTATCTTGCAAAAGGTGCAGACTATTAACTAATTGATTTATTATAACTTAAATCATATTGTATGAAAGCTGTTGAGGTATGTCCATCCGTGTTGAGTTTTAAGTATTCTCCAGAGACATAAAGTGGTTTTTTACAGGGTGTCTACTCACCTGGAAAAGTCAGGGAAATTTGAAATTCATTGTTATAATAAATAACTTATTAAAATAATTTTCCTGAACTGTGCTTTTCATACCACATTACCTACTGAAAATTTTGAAAAACTTGTACTTTTGACTAAACTTCTTCCAAAAGTTACCATTTTTCACCAAAACTAATATAATTTATATAAAATTATTAAGCCTATATATTTTTCAGAAGAAAATGTTTGCCAAATATATAACTAAAACTTGAAAAACAAAAAGTGTTTTTAGCTAAACTATTTAATCTGTAAGGGGTTTTGATCATACCAATCTCCTTTGCCTTATATACAGTCATACACATTTTAAATGGAATGGAAGATGAAGCATCAGCTTTGCAATTATATAGTTAAACTCTTTTATAATGAACTCAAAAAGGGCCGAATAGAAATGTTGCTGTAAATATTTAATTAGTGCAAGTTTTTAGTGTAAAGAAATACACTTTTTAATACAGCTTTTGAATTTGTAAATTCACTATAATTGAGTTATAAATGGCTTTGGGGTTTGCGTTAATGGATTTTATGGCCTTGAAACTTATTTTGATTGCGCAAATTTTAGTGCATTGTGTGTTGTTTACTGTAATTAGTAACTGGTAATCGATTAAGATTTGGTCTGGAAACCTGGAAAAGTCAGGGAAGTTTGAAATAGAATTTGGGTAGACACCCTGTTTTTATTTAACGTATAAGCTATGTAGGCAATTTTAAACATTAAATTTTGTATGTTTACACCAGGTACTGTGTAAGGATTTACATCTGATGAATGTGCTACGTAGTTGTGCCATAATTTTGAGACCATGCGATTTTCTTGTGTCTCGTTATAGAAATTGTATTCGGTGTGCCGTGGAAAGAATCTGGAATCAAACAGTTGAACATTAGAAGTCGCCCACGAGTTTTAACTTATTCATTTACCATAATTTTTCAGACTCTGGATTTGCAGTAAGTTCTTTCTTGTTTTTAAATTGAGTAACGATTCTATAGCATACATGCTAATTGTATTAAACAAGTGTGTTTCTTTGTGGGATAAGTAAATAAAAGTTCATTATATTTTGCAAATTAGATTCTGTGGGGATTTTTTCCCTTAGTCAGAAATTGATATTATTTATTAATTATTGCTGTGCTTTTTGCATAATAATATAGATTTAGTAATTTTTTTATTTTTTATGATAACTTATTTATTTGTGTTTAATTTTAAACTTCAATATATTTAATGATATTTTAGACTTTTGTGAAAATAAGTTTCTTCGAGTGGCTGTTAAAATTTTAAAGTTGGTGGAGAGGTCTTCTCACACATCTTTATGCTTTCACCTACTGATACAGAGGCAGCTTGCTTTGTATTATGAATGTTGATTGCACGCATTTGTTTTCTGTTTGTGAATTAAGCAATAATGAACAATAGTAATAACGATATACTAATATTATTATTAAAATTTCTTGTTATTTTTACTGCGCCCATTACAGGTTTCTTCATAGCGTTTTTGAGCAACTGCGATCAAAGTATCCATCCAATCCCTATGCTGAAAATACAACATATTTCCCCGAAGATAGTTTCATTACTCACCTATATTTTCAAGACCTGCACGCCCTCTCTGAATTTGTACCATTAGGAGTTGCTTACATCATCCTTTTTCTTTATATCTACTTTTCTGTGCGTAAGTAGTATTGAATACATAAAATACCACAATCCTTGTTCGCCTTATACCATAAAACAAACAAAACATACTTTTGACAGTAACATTTTTTTTAATTATTTTTGTGTTCTGTTTATTATTTTACTCATAATTGCTTTAAATTGGCATTTTTTTTTTTTTGTGTAGAAACTATTTATTAAGCAAGCACATTTGATTATTTGCAAGAAACTTCTTTTTTTTCCTGTGTACGTATAATGTATAAAAAAATACGATTTTTTCACTTTTGGCAGGCAAAATTGAACTAGTAAAATCAAAATGGGCCTTGGCAATTAGCGCAGTCATGACTGTCGTTATGTCGCTTCTTATGTCTGTTGGATTATGTCTTTGGTTTGGACTCAATCCTACTTTAAACGGAAGGTAATATATTTTAACCTCATATAGTAAATGCAATGTGTTACTTGTATTTAATTAAAAATTATATATACACTCATGGAAAAAAACTTTTATTTAGACTCAGCACATTTTTGTTTGACTCTTGTGTCAATAAGACGTTGGTGTTGTTTGCAACCAAGGTGTTGGTGCTTGTTGTTTGTTTATACTGATTCATAGTTTGGCGTTTAATTAATTCCGTAGACCAGGAGTCTGCAACATACTACACACAGACCAGCTTATAATTGCTAAAATTCAAAACAAACATTTTGTTTATTATTAAATCAACACTTTTTCATATTGCCAATGATGTGGCAATAATAAATGTTAAATTTCTCATAACCATTACTCGCCTGTAGCTCAGTTGGTAGATTGGCAATCAAGAGGTTGTGGGTTCGAGTTCCACCAGGCACTGGAAAATCGGTTTTTTTTCTTTATGGGTAATTTAACAAACATTTTTTTTGTTTAAAAAAAATAAATAAATAAATTCATTTCTGTTTTTACACTTTTCACAAAACCTAGTAACCCCATCAGATTGCTAGATTTTATCTGGGGGGGAGGGGGGTACAAAACAGTAAATTTGCAGTCAGAGTGACTGACCTTTAGGGCAACCTTTAATTTCTAAAGCTGCATTTCTAAAGTTGCATTTTTTCCTGTCTTAACTGCTTCACTATTACGTTTATTCATTACAAGGTTAGTGTTGTAAATAATCAATAATACCAAAATGTGTGCTATAAAAAAAAAAATATATATTTAGTCTTCTCAAAACTGTTGGATTAAGAGATATTGATTCATACAGAAAAAGGCTCATCCTGTTTGCATTCTGTATTGTTAAACTGTTGCAAACTGCATTTCAAGTGGATGAAGACATTTTTAATAAAAAGAATTTTTTTAACTTATTAGGAATATACTAAAGGATGTACTTTGTGTACTAATTTGTGTTAACAAGTGGTTAGTAACATAAACATTTACGATTTGATGAGTCAGAGTGTAAACAGAACCATAAAATCAGGGAATTTTTCAATTCTGGAAATGTCAGGGAATTTTTCAATTCTGGAAATGTCAGGGAATTCTAAGGGTATTTTTTAAAATCTCACGAAAATCAGGAAAAACGAAAATTTTTGATCACTAAAACAGCAGCAAATGTTAGAGATGGGCAAACTGACTCATCAACATGATCAGCTGAAAACCAATATGCCCATTAATGTGAACTGCTCTTTTGAACGGTTCATCTGTTCTTGGATAATTCTTCAACAAATCAGGCCCCTGTAAAATAATCTAGGCTTCATTTTCGTCATTAAAAGGAAGCAGGGTGCCGCCATTCAGCAGAAAGAACTCTCATCTAAAAGGGCAAAAATCTTGAAGGAAATAGAAAAGGAAAGTTCCTTAATTAAAAAAGAAATGACTGTTCTTCAAGCTCTCCAGAAGAAATATTTTTTGGCACTTTTCATCTAAATTATAGTAGACATAATGATTTACAGTTACATTTATTCTAAGACTTCACCATTGCAGAGTAAAAGTAATTTGTTTTCGGAACTGTTTGTGAAGACGTGCAGTTTTCAGAAACTGCAAAAATGGCATTTAAGCAACCTCTTTGTACTAGTTTTTTGAAAGTTAATACTATGAAAGAATCGTAAAATGTATTTTAGATATTTCATAGATGTTGCAAAATCATTATACCTTGTATTTTAGATATTTTATAGATGTTGCAAAATCATTATACATATCTATAAAAAAATAGTTGACTTACTATGTAAAACGTTATATCTATCTGTAAAAAAATTGACTTGCTATATAAATCATTATACCTATCTATAAAAAAATTGAACAGCTGCCCAAGTTCTGTTTTTTTTGTTTATATTTTTGATGTTTCTTTTATAATTGTATAGGTTTTTTCATATATTATAGCATATGTACATTTATATTTTTCATCTTCTTGCTAACAACACAGATGTAAAAATAACAGGGAAATTTTTTCCCTTGCATTTTGTTGCCACCCTGTGAGTGGCATGCAACACAATTTGATGAGTAGTTCCGCTCACATGAGGAAATGGCTCTGCAGTATTACTTTGGCGTAATACCCCAAAAAGGTTGCTGATCCCTGCCTTATCTATCAGTGATTTGAATATGTCCGAAAACGATAGATCTTCATGTAGCATGCTATGGGCTGTCTTTTCGCGATAAAACGAAACCACATCATTGAACACAACCAAACTTTTACAACATAAAACACAACCGAACGTTTACATCATTTATTGCATGCATCAGTTGTGTATCTCTCTTTTTAAAGGCTGATGAGATTCTTCTCTTTTTTTCCATTAGTGAAATACTTCCATATTTAATTGTGGTGATTGGCCTAGAAAACATGCTTATTTTAACCAAGTCTATTGTTTCCACACCGGACCACTTGGATGTAAAACTAAGAGTAGCCCAAGGTAAGTAATTAATCCATTTGAACAGAAAATAATTCTAATGCAGTATATATGATCTAGCGTTTTGTTGGAGTGTCATCTCATAAAAAGCAAAGTTCTAGTACAGTGAAATTTGTCTGTAATACTGTCAACAATGCTTTCTTTGGTCCCGACCGGTAGTGGCAAGATTTTAGGGTGTGTGCATGAAGGCTAATTCACCAAAACACATCAATTTATGGCCTATATTCGTCAAGAAACTGGTTTTTACCTCATTCAGTAAATAAGAAAGAAATTTATGGTAACTTTGGGTTTTGGTGAATTGGCTTCATGCACATACCCTAAAATCTCGCCATGAGCTGCCACTGGTCCCAATAGATATATTGTATCAGGTTCAACAGTGTCTATAATGAAAAATTGCCTAGAGCAGTGGTTATTAATAGGCGGCTCATGGGCCAAATCTGGTCTGCGAACAATATAAAACTGGTCTGTCTGTAAAAGATAAGCTGAATTTTTTTTTTCTAGAGTGGGCTAAAGCTCTTGCCCCAATGCTATTTCATTGACTCAGAAAATTTCTAGTAGGTGGGATAAGCTCTCTAGTTACGGCAATGACGATAAACATCATTGCTGAAATGGCTCCATATACAACACACGTAGCAGCCGTTTCCATGTTTGTGAACTCAGTCATCCTACTACCCCTGTAGATGATTTACAAATTACGATATCCTGGAAGAATTTATGAGAAGTCTCGCAGCTGAACACCATCGACAGCATGAAGATTGTGTTTCTGACCTTGTATTCCTGTGTGATTCTGATTTCTCTCTCTTTACAACCTATCCCTCTTAGAAGTTTGTACACACTTAGCTGAATCACCCTGTGTGTATATACACACACAGCGATAGAAAGGAAGTCAATTAGACCCACTTTTTTAATGCTGATTTCCAGTAATTACAAATATGCATAAATTTTTGATGTATCACTACTCAGTATGTTCAAGTAGTAAAAAGCAATCACCTTGAGAGTATGCTTTTGTGTTTATCAACAAAATTTGACATATTTCAAACAGACCAGCTGTTGTTTGTCAGGTATCCATATTTGTCTGTTTTTTTTTTGGTCGAAACAAAAACAGGGTTTGTTCATTTGAAACAGATCGAGTTTCACTGGTAACTCCAAAGAAATAACTTTTTGCTATTTGAATTACGCATGTTACGTCTTTCAGATTTATTTGATGTTTAAATCAAGTTAATGTAACAGCTTTAATTGCCCCTTAATTTTGTTAATATTGATTACATTTCTTGGTGCAACGTGTATTATGCTTTATGGCATAACATGAGTTATATCTTCATATAACCTCAATTGTATCTTTTTCAGGTCTCAGTAAAGAAGGCTGGTCTATAACCAAGAACCTACTCACTGAACTGGCAGTACTAACTGTTGCATTTCTTACTTTTGTACCAAAAATACAGGTAAGGATTTTTATCTTACAAATATAGACCACCTCTCCGTTTTGAAAGATATATTTTGTTCTTTCTTCTTAACGAATTTCTTTAATTTTTGTTTATCTAGGAATTTTGTTTGTTTGCTGTTGTTGGCCTCTTCACAGATTTTTTTCTTCAACTTGTGTTCTTCGCTACGTTTCTGTCTATCGACATCAGGAGAATTGAGGTGAGAACAACTCTACTGAATTAAATTTTATTAAATTCAGTTACTTAATTGAATACACTTATAAAATTTCATCCTGAAGTTTTGTAGTTAACTGTAAATATTTCTTTGATCTATCAATTATTAAATGAGCAATCGAAAAAAAAAAAAAAAGTAATACAGCCTCACTGTTACCCCTTTTACGCCTTTATATTTAAAATTTCATTTCAGATTTCGGATTTACATAAGAATCGTTTATTGAGAAATATCAATGAACAAAATAAACATGATCTCTCACTTGGGACTGACTCGATAAGTAAAACTCCACTGACCCATACAAGGTTTGTATATTTTATATAAAGATAAGTACGAAATGATACACAAGAATATGTATGCCTTAACAATTTATGCAAATTTCAAGCATCTGAAAGCTTCACACAAAGTTAAATGCTTAGTTTTAGGAAAGGAAAGGAAACTTATTAAACATAATTCCAAGTGAAAAAATCTCATTCAAATTTACAAATTTGATTCAGTGACTTTCAAGTTGCTATCACGACATTCTGCTCACTGAAGCACAGCTGAAGTGCCTTGAGCTTTGTACTTACACTGTTACTTTTAACTTCGTCATCAAAGCAGAGGTTTGCATAAGAATTTGTGTAATGAAGTTTGTGTAACCATTTTTGGTTCAGCCCAGCATTTGTTCGATTCCCGTGAGCTAGGGGAAAAAAAAAAGGAAAAATGCCATATGTACAAATTGTCTCAATCTAACAATCTTCAGGTTCCCCCCTTTCCAACTCAATAAATGATTAAATATCCTATGGTGATGTAGGTAATACATTCATTTATTATACCATTAACCTAGGTTCAATTCCAATTGTACCTTTAAATGTATGCCATTTTTTCTGCCCACCATAGTCTGGAGTTTGGTTCCTTGGGTGATAGAGGTTCACATTTTCGCGGAAAGCTGTGGGTCCTAGTGAAGCTTATTCCTTAGTTACCCTTGCATTGTGAAACATAAGCAAATGCTTATGGGTCAAAGAGTTGTAAGTTTGGATTTCTTAGCAGATTGTAGATTCTGGCTTAGCATTGCCGTAACTGTTTTTAATGGTATAAAACACAAATAAAGAAAAGCCTTTATTGTCTAATTTTATTCTGATATGTATAGATACTTATTAAATATGTTGCGTTTTTGATATAATAATTGGTATAAATTTTTCAGGGACAGTTCTTCTAACATGCGGCGGAAAGTCTCTAAAAGCATAGGTGATTCTTCTGCAAAGGTTTTTGCTCCAACGTCCAATCCTATGTTAGGAAAACTTCCCAAACGAATGAAGTTTATATATTTTTGGGCACAAACTCGAATTGTACAAAGGGGACTAATGGTACAGTTAGCATCCTTATTAATATTACCACTTACAAACTGTTCATTTTTATTTCATTTCTGTACATAATTTAGTGTTTCGAGTTATTGAAAACTAATATATTAATAATAATAACATAAATTCCTTTATTTTGGGCAAAATTGTACATGAAACATATATAGCCAATTAGTGATATGTAACAATTTTGCCTGGGCAACAATGAGTTCAGAATTTTACATCTGACGAAGACCACGCTGCCCAGAAAATTTTATAATAATATTATTTATATATCCATTTGGATAACTTTTTTTTTTTTTTGGATAGATATCTTTAGGCATTTGGATCATCTTTTGGGCATACTCTTCTGGTGTTATTGAAAGGTTATCAGAAAATACAGCTGCCTTTGTTCCAATTGCAGGAGGAGGTTTGTTTTCTTTTGTTTGTTCTATCATTTCAGTTATTTTCAACAGGGTGACAGAACCGGGAAATCAGAGAATTTTCCCATTCTGGAAAAATCAGGAAAACTTCAGCTCTTGCATTTATTGTAGTGACATATCACCGTCATGTTTCTTATGACTAATATGCATGATGATGCAGAGCTACCATAAAAAATTCTCAATCTCATTGCATGCATTATAGGCATTATTATTCTTATTGTTGTTATAGTTTTTTAAACAACAGAATATATTTTAAAACGAAGTTGCTTAATATTTCTAAATTCAAATCGGTCCGAAAACGATGACTTCCAATTTTGTCTTGTTGCCAAAATGAGAATTTTTTCCAAAGTTTAGAATTTTTAAATTTTGTTTAATCATTGTCCAGTCTATTAAAACAGAAGAGGAAACTGAAAAAATTGCTAAATCGTCAGCATTAACGTTACGTTCTTTTATACATTCAACTTCTTTTATATAACGATATTTTTTTTTATGAATGATGTTCTTCCATTTGTAAACTGTAAGTCAAAATCAAAGCAAGGTTGTAATGTCATATTTAATCTGTCTGTATCCTTTGGGTAAATAACTATATTTTCATTAGCTGTATTTCAATAAAATTGGCAGAATACAAATATATAAACAAAATTTCATGCTTATTTTTAATTGGTGAACTGTTGTCCAGAGGTAGTTACGATTTATTTGCATTTAATAATTAAGGCATGTGAGTATCAAAATTTTACTATTATTATTATTTTTTTTAATAAGAAAATTTATATGTGTGTTTCCCACATCATGGAAATTGCTAGAACTGTATTTTGAATGGCCAAGTTTCTAGTCTGTTAGGTTGTGCAAATATTGTATTTCCTTTCAGAGTATGATAGTTTTTTAAGATTTTTTCAAATGAATGAATATATATATATAGTAAGTCTTCTCTGAACAAGCCCTCCTTCATTAATGACCATTTTACTTGAAACGAACTTTCCCCATATTGAGTTTGTTTTTACCGAATTTAAATGTATGCTGTTTACAAATATAATAAAGGTCTTAATGTCTTCATAGTGAATGTACAATCTATAATAAAAAAGTTGTTGCACCAAAAAGTAGTTATCCGATTGCGATAAAAATTGGTGGATATGAAGAACATACATAGAAAAAGAAATGATTAAAATTTCAGAACAATTGAATGATTTATTGCAGAGTTTGACCGTTACAAAGGGAGGAAGTCAATAAGGCGTTGGTCCACCTCTGGCCTGGATGCAAGCTGTCACCCGGCGTGGCATAGACTGATAAAGATCCCGGATGGTGTCCTGCGGAATTTCTTGCCAAATTGTCTCCAACTGTCGGGCTAAATCGTCAACATTCCGGGATGGTTGCAATCGCCTTCCCATAGCGTCCCAAATGTGTTTTTGTTAGCACCACTGTAATCGGACTTGACGGTGTAATGGCGTGAGAGGTAAGCGGCGTAACGGTCGGCGCGAGCGTAAATTCCGCTCTCTCAGTCGTCTACAGAGGGTCATGTTGGACACATGTGTGCGGGCCACACGTTAGATAGTTGATAACGACGAATCCGGTGCTGTGACAGCTGCTCTGACAATCGCTCTGTCTTCCCGTTCTGTTGTGGCCCTAGGTCGACCGCTGCCGTCCCGACGCTGACATCTGCCGTTGTTGACCCACTCTTGCCAGCACCGTCCAATCGCCGCATCGCTTCGACCCACATGTCCAGCGATTCTTCGATTCGTCCAACCAGCCTCTTTCAATCCGATAGCACGACCTCTTTCAAACTCTGACATATGCTCGTAATGAGCGCGAATCTTTCTGCGAGGCATTGTTACAGTCGACGTAAGATATCCGCAGTCAAAATGCAACAGAAATTTTGACCACATATTAAGAATCGCTCCTTATATACACCTTCTGAAATCATGGTTCCGGTGCATTGGAGTTCCCTCCATTCATTCATTGGGCACCAAATTTTAATCAATGGCATGTTCGGTCAAAATATCTGCCCTGCGGTGGCGCAGTGTGGTAACGCGTTCTCCTATTGCGCGGCTAATCCGGGTTCGACTCCCAGCAGTGCAAAAAGAACGCTTACTCAGAGATCTCATAAAAGATCGCACTGCTCACTGTAGTCCGGGGTTTGGTTCCCCAGGCCTTAAGAGGTTCGGATTCCTCGGAAAACAGTAGGTCCCGGCGCAGCATGACCACTGTAGTCTTTGAGCCGTAAAACAAACATCAAAATGTCTTTGCATACGAAATTTCATTACAATCGGACAACTCCTTCTTGGTGCGTCGATTTTTTTTGTTATAGAGTGTATATTATTTTAGTCAAAATGCCACTTTTAAATCTGTGCTACGGATTATTTTTGAAATAATGAAAAATTAAGGATAATATAAATATGCTATTTACTTTTCATTTAAGCTACAACAAGGTATGACTTTTGCAGCTTTAAAGGTGATCACTGTAAATGTAGTTCATATATTTTGCAAAAAATAAAATCACGCGTACTTTATATAATTATTCTAATTGGTCAAAGAAACTTGTATTTAATTTTTTTATAAAAGTTTAACGTTCATTTTCTTGTTTCACAAGTACAGTTCATCAAGCCCAGTATACATATGCATTCGTATTTAAAATGCTACAGATACTTTTATGTGTTTTTATCTAGTGGTGCGGCCAATATTTCAAAAGTTCACAGGGGAACCTAATTCTTCCGAAGAAAATAAGTCGGAAACCATAATTCCCAATGTGGATCAAAGTAATATGGAATATTCGCCGAAGAATGTTGGCTTCAGGCTAAAACACCATAACCTGCATTTGTGGCAAACTTTGCCTACTCAGCACTGGACAACACTTTTTGGATATTATAATATTTCATTAACTGGTCGGTATGTGAATTTTACTATTTTCATTTAAACTTCTTTTGATGAAACGTTCATCTGTTCTCGTAGCACAAAGAACTTCATTAAAAATTTGCATGTATACCTTTCTTATCATACTATTATTTGTTTAATTGGACTTTAGTCGATTAATTTACACCATAAATTATGGTTTTTATCTTCATTGGGGAATTTCTTTTGATAAAAGACCGTGTGGGGATGTAGTGGCAACATATTTGGCTGCCATATGAATAATCTGGGTTAGATTTCTGTGGATATCAAGTCCTTGCGGTTTCTCCCCACCCCCAACCTCCCGCAGATCTCGAATCTAGGGTTTTATTCTAGACCAGTGATGACCAGTTGCTTGTACAGTGGTCATTACATGATTTGTCTCTATGTCTTGTCATCACTAGATGCACAATAGTTATCGTTTAGGTAATAGTTAAGATTAAGGATATTCCCTATGGTAATAAAGATGGTGTATTTCGGGATAGTAGTTACATTTATTTTACATGGTTTTTGCAAACCATTTTACAAATAAAATATGGGCCAAATTCAAGATTTCTAGGAAGCCCTGCGGTAGTGCAATGGTGCCATGTTTGCCAAGAGTATGGTTGTCATGGGTTCGACTTCCAACTGTGTAGAAAAAAATGCTGGCCGTTGAACCACTCTCCGAGTCCTGGGTTAGTTTTCTGGGCCTTTAAAGGTTTGGATGTCTCAGAAAACTATAGCTTCCGGTGCAGTATGACCTTTGCTGCCCATGTGCCAAATCCAAACAAACAAGGTTTCCATGGCCTGACAAATCCAATCGTCATTGACAAGATTTTTCCAGTTGGCAAGGGGAAAATCTTCTTGTTCTACTGTGCTCCTAAGTTTTCTTATTGAGGCGGATGGGTACCGTTCTTGTTTGCTGAGTACCGAATGCCATGATTTGTTAAGCTGTGAAGATTATACACATATAAGCAATTTAAAATAGTATTTTGTATAATTTTTAGTAAAATGTGTTGATTGTATCAAAATGCAGTGTAAGTTAAGGGGAACAATGTGGGTGCTTGTGGGTGGCAACAAATTCCTGAAAGTCAATTTTCAATGGTGTTGGTATTTTTAACATGCACACACAGAGATTCTGAAGGTCATCTGTTGGTTTCTTTATTACGATTTCACTGTCTTTGTAATAATGAAAAGTGTGCATTGACATATGTGCATGCTTCCAAACATGGGTGCAATTAATTCTCTTGCTAAATTCCCCCCCCATCTAAGGTATTCAGTGTCTGGTTAAATCATGTTTAAGATGTGCTATGCCTGATCATAAAAATAAAGCACGAAAATTTACTCACATCAGAAAGTTTGTTGCCAACAAACACCAATAGTGGAAGTATTTTAATTCTGATAACCTTGCCTCAAGTTGCACGAAACAACCTTACAGGCTGTCATTTGATCACAAGTGCCCTAGATACACAGGTTCAGATTTCCGTGGGAAAGTTAAGTCCTAGGTATACATGGTTTTAACTATTCTTGAGCTATAGAATATAAACAAATAAAATTTTATGTCCTTAATTTTATTTTTCATCTACAGTGAACTGGTAATTAAGAATTTTTTCTTTAAGTATTTCAGTATATATATTTTTGAGTATTTAAATATATTAAAAATATTTCAGTATTTTTTAACTATTTCTGTATATATATTTTTAAGTATTTCACAAATAGCATTAAAAGTATAAAAAGTATTGGAATAAATATATAAAATGTTATGCCATATCTACATGAAATGAATACGAAGGTTGAGGGTAATTGAAAAATTACTCATATAACATTCAATTTTTTTATATGGACTTTTTTTTATATATAATTTCAGTTTGGTAACTATTAGGTTGTGTACTGTGTTATTTAGTAAAAATTTAATTTTTGTGGCATTTATTTTATTGTGCAAAAATTACAACATTTGAATTGTTTGTTAATGAATCTGGTTTATTTCTGTTAGTTATATTAGTATTTTACCACCACTCCATCTGTCAATAACTCTTGATCCAAGCACTGTAACAGAATTGCGTACTCCAGCAGATGTTGAAACATCCAAGAGATTCTATTGGCAGTTCTTATCTTCTGTTGACCAAGGAGATAAAGGTGGGTTTCTTATCTACAAAACTAGTTATATTATTATTATTATAACAGTTATTATGATACAATTCTTGAAGGGAAACATTGATTTTCTCACTGCTTCTAATTTGATCTGTGTGAGTCATCAGAAACTGTTTATTGCATGAACTGAATTTTTCTGTCTTTCATAATTAGCTAATGAGGACTTAAATAGGATGAAACCAAAATGTCAAGAGATCCAAAGCTATTTGTTAAGCTATTATCACCCAAAGCTTTTGGCTTATAATTTTTTGTGACAGTTTTTATAGAATGGAAGAAAATCTATTTTCAAATAAAGCACGATTTTTGATGAAGCATTGGCACAAGTATATTATACTAAAGCTAAGCTTTTGCATTCACCGTTACAGAAAGTGCAAACGGCAGCTCTATTGCACATAACCATGGTACTCAATTTGCATTATAATTCTCAAGTCTGTTATATGTATATATGTGTGTGTGTTCTACGCATTGACTAAATATTACATGAATAGTAATTGAGACTTCTCGTTACCATCAGTGGGCTTACTTCATTGGCTCTGCCGTGGCACTGTAACAATGTGTTCAATTAATGTGCCACTAATCTGAATTCCATTTCCAATGGTGGGGGCGAGACTTACTAACTTCTCCCTGTAGTCTGCGGGTTGGTTCCCTAGGCCTTAAGGGGTTCAGATTCCTGATAAAAAAGTAGGTCTACTGCCCTACTATGGCATAATGGTAACATATTTTCTGTTTTCTTCGAAAATTGTTGGTCCCGATACAACATTATGCGTATTGTCCTCGTTGTGTAAACATGTGAACGAGCTCTTCAGCCACTTTTTACATGCTTACACTAAAGATCTCTAATCTTACTTTGAAACTTAAAACTCTAGTTGAGAGAGAATAAAATGATTCTCAATGTCACTGTTATTTTCAATGTTATTAAAATTTTATCTAAACAATTTAAAATAATTTTTTTTTGGTACATCTTTTGCACTGCACAAAGCGTAAATTTTTTGTTCTTTGTGTTGTTGTGCAGTTGATCCTAATTTGCTTTTCATCCTACCTTTCAGACGTTGACGACTTACTTCCAACCGAATTAACTTATCACCCATCATCTCCTGCCGAAGTTGGACTAGCCATTGCCCTCACAACCACCACTTTATGCTTTTTCGTTTATCTCATGGTTGTTCTGTATCGCTGTATGTGTACAAAGCACTATGCTGAGTGGCGTACTTCCTGGAACACTTCCAGTCTCTCAATCACAGATTCACGGAGGAACAGTAGCACATGTCAAGAGACTTCTGATTCATGCCTCATCACTGAGACGTTACCCATTGCCCTTCATGCACATCATCAGGTGAACATATTAATTTCTCGTTCATATTGTGTCCCATCAGTCCAATTGCAATGGCCACTAAATTGGTAACAACGATTTGAAGGTTACGGCAAGCCTCTGTACCTGTCCCAGATCTGTAATGTAGTCCAGAGGTGTAAAACATACAATGGCCATTGTAATGGCTAAAAATTGCCTTCCGCTCTATTGCCACACTGGCAGTGAGACCACACAGCCTTCATACTCATTAAGTTGAATTCGGTTCTTAATGAAATTGGTTGTATGTTAGCGCATCTTGTCTCAAAGGTAACATTAAGCTGTTTGTCTCTTCCACCCAGGAGACTCATTATACGGTTTTGAAGTACGAAACGACTAACTCTTAGAAAAATAACAAAAACTTCTTGAACAGAATAAAGAACTATTTTCTATTGAAAGTAAAAGCTAGATTCCTCAATTCTTCATAAAATTGGATGTTACAGTATATGTACAGATATACTGACATACCTTGTTTTATTGTGGTTTGTAGTTGCTTTGCTGTTTATAAATCAAAGATTTGTGGTAACCCTGGGTGTTGAGCAAGTCTGTAGGCACAGGGTTGCCACAAACTGAGGTTGCACCAAGGCCGTGCGATGGTGCAGTTGTAACATGTTCATCCAGTGCACTGCTATCCCAATCTCAACTCTCAATGGTGTCGAAAGAGGGTTGTTTATCGACTAGCTGCTCACTATAGTCCGGGGGTTGAACCAACCCCCGGACTTAGCCCTTAGGCGATAAAAGGTTTGAATTCTTCAGAGAATTGTGGATTTCGGCTCATTGTGACTCTTGCTGTCCCTGCACCGTGAAAAACAAATATAAAATTGTATGACTGCAGCTTAGTTCGTAGAGCACTTGACCAGCAATCAAGAGGTTGTGGATTCATTCGGGTTCCACCAGGTGTCAGAAAATAATTTTTTCTTTACGAGTAAACGTCTGTTGTTGCCATATCATCGGCTAACGTGAAAAATTATTGATTTAATAAAATTGCCTGTTGTATTTTTATGTTTACTATTTCTTACTGTATCATTTGTTGTATTTCGTTTATAGGAAATCGAAAATATTGTCGCTGACAGTAATCTCATTGTCAGTTCTTCCCTCAGTGGTGATATTTGTGTTTGGGACTCCATATCTGGTGAATGCGTGACATCGATAAAACGTTCCAGGTGAAAATGTGATCAAAAATATAAGAATATTAAATTGGTTTTCATGTGTTGCAAAATCTATATGTATGATACATGTTATTATCATCAATAACAATTATTTTCAATCGACTGCATAATGGAGGCCTCTCTCTCTGTTAGCACATACACATATAGTATAATGAAAGAAATATAGAGGAATCAGCTCCATGCTGTCCAGATGCATTGGCCAGCTGGACCTACAGTTTAACGAGGGTTCTGAACCTCGGTTACTACAGCCAAAGGCCTGCTTTTACTACGGAACTTGTGTCACCCTCCCAGGGAGTGACTACTGTCCAGACTGCTTCAAATTTGGCACTCTGTTAGAACCAGTAGTCTTGGTCGATGCCGATTATGGGGCGATGATATATATATATAAATTTGTGTTTAATAACTTCATTAAAAAATAAAAAATTTAGGTAGATAACATTAAGGTAGAAATTGCTGATTTTTACATTCACTGTGGCGAACTGATATCAACAGGTGACGATATTATGAAAGAACTCCATAGATATATCAAACTCAGCTGGAGTGCACTTGGAAGAGAGAGTTTTATCTTGAAGGTGGAAATTGCCCTTGTCTTGAAAGGGGAAGAGTTTCAACTAATGTGTATTACCAACCTTCTCTTACCAATTTGTGAAATGGAGTTTAATGAAAAGAACAATACAGAAATTGCGAACAACCCTTAGGTGATTGTATACGTAGATACTTGGAATAGCTGGAAAAAAATGTTTTTTCTTTTTTGAGTTTGATATCGAACAAGTGGAGAGGATGCCACACTGTTAAAAAAAACAAAAAAACAACAACAACAACAATATATATATATATCATGTGAACGGACTGATCATAGTGCAAAAAGAACTGATCGAAAAGGGAAAACTGAAATTCTCAACTGGATTCCAAAAGATTATGAAAAACATGGGAAATGTCTTCAGACTAGATGGCTGAACGAAATGAAAACAGGTTGAGGTAATAACGGAAACAAATTTTTCAAAATACATGTGTGTGGAGAGCACTCCGAGAGAGACCATCATCCATTGGTAGACACATAATAGTTAAATGTAATGTGATACATATAAAATATATGCTTTTATATTGATAATCATTGTTGTTTGGACTACTGGAGACCATTTTAAAATTGCATCTATAATTTTATGTTTACCATTATGAATTATATATTTTATTTAAATGCTGGATGAGAATTTGGGCAGTAATTATTATTTTTGGAAATTTATCTTAAGCCTTAATATTTTCATCAGCATTATCATGTAAGCTTTAGATTTCTAGCTGAGTTTTTTGGGTAAAAAGAAAATTCAAAACCTACCCACGGTATTGAAACTTCCGAGTAGTTTTTTAAAACTTTTTTTTTCCAGTGCTTTTGTCAGAACTGGATACTGTGCTGTCGAAAAAGAAAATATAGCTCCATTGAGTAGCTCAGATTGTGAAATTACTGAGGTAAAAACGGAACATCCACCAAAGAACTATATGAATCAGAATTATCTCCAGAAAGATTCTACACAATGGAGCCATCTTCCTTTCCAGCCAATGTGGTGCATGGATTTTTGTGATATGTGTATAGCTGTAGGTTGTAAAAATGGACGATTAGAGGTAATTGCTTTGGGTTTCATTTTTATTGTTATTGTTGATGATCGACTAATATGGCCATTGATTTGTAGCTAGTAATATTTCAGCCATACGATGGCACAGAGAAAATGCTGCTCTCTGAATTGTAGATTTGACATTTATTTGATAGTGATGTAGAAGGCTTCTTGCCTATTACTGCCCTATATTTCCGAGTTCAATTTTCTAGGTATCACAGCCATATAGTAGAGTTGAGAAAATATATTTGTCATAAGAAAAATTCGCATTTGAATCATCTTACAACAGAGCAAATGCCATTTTTTATACTAATCCATATTTCGGGGTATAATTCCCTAGACAAGTGGTTTTCAACGTCTGTAAGTCTGCAGTCTGGTATTTTTTATTTTTTTTTACACAATACAAAGACGTGGCACCAACAAATTTACTCGTAAATTACTTTTCCATTTCTCTTTGAAAAGTTTATACATTAAACTAACATAAGTATTAATAATTGATTATGGTATAATCATAACAAGTATTAACATGCTTATGTACAGGTTGTGGTATGTTGACCAATATATAATTATATTTAAATTAAATCATCAATCACAGGATGAAAGAAATCTTGTAGCATATTGTAGTTTCCTCAGATCAACATCACATTCATTAATTTGTGCTGGTTTTCATTGACATATTGAAAAATTTCGATATCTGAAAATTCCTAATCATTCATAAGTACGTCTATGTTTAAAAATACGTGTCCCGGTCACTTACGTTTGATATATAGATGTTACTTTAGATGTTCTAGGTCTGAGATTTTTCACACATTCATGAATGTTATTCTTCTCGGAACATTTTCCCTATTAACTATTTATTTATGAAAACTGCTTGATGCAGAAAACTGAGATGATAAATTCTATGAGAACCTTTCATGGCTGGTATAATTGATGTCAGGGCCCTACAGTTCAGGAACATTGCCCTAGACAAGAGTTCTTTGAAAAACTGTAGGTCCCTGGCGTAACGTCTTCTCAATCGTGTTTTGGCTATAAAAAACAAACAAACCAAAGATGGAATTATGTCTAGGGCAGTAATTTTTTCGGGATGTGAATTTCCACAAATTTTAGTTTTTTTTTGACGATTTCGCCAATTTTAGGATTTTTTCTCAGTTCGCGAATTTTAAGATTTTTTTTCAATAATTTCACTGATTTTAGATTTCTTCCCTGCTATTGCCTAATTTCTGTTAACACTTTTAAATTGTATCGTGATTGATATCCTGTTACTGTCGAATGATCATGACAACTTATTAGACTTATACCCTATGTCTCCAGTTCTGGGGCTGTAATATAAACAGTTCATATAAACTGGACTACTCCAGTTTTGTAAACGCTTAGTGTAAAAAATTTCTGTCTGTAATTTCTTGTGAGTATTCAGTTTATAAAATTTCTAGATATTGTTTTCTAATTTTGAGAAAGAGCCACATCAGTAAAATCAGTGCATCTGAAGTTTTTCAGCAAGGGGACCTTTCATGTAAACAAAAATTTATTACTCTGTTCTACATGTAACATATCAGTAGAATAATCTGATGACATACGCACATCTACGCAGTACTATGCAGAATAAATAACAAACAGAAAAAAAGTTTAAAAGCGTAGTTGAAATTTTATTTGATAAATTTCTGTTTTCTTTAAATTTAAATCGAATAAAATATCAACTACGCTTTTAAACGTTCTTTTTACTATTCATTGTATACCAGTAGATTTTTCAAGAAAGGACAGATGTGTGAAAAAGATTAAATTTTGCCTTCTCCCCCTCACCGAACCCCCTCTGAAAAAGTTGTTGCTCTACTTATTTGGTAACGTGGTAGTTATTTGCACTACTGTCTCGAAACTAGGTGGTTTTTTTAGTTTTTTTAGTGTTACACTTTTTCCACAATTTTTTTTTTAGTTCCCATGAAATTGAAGGTTTTTCCCACAAACGCTCTGCGAATTTTGCATTTTTTTTTCGCGAAAAAATTACTGCCCTAATTATGGGCAATAGTCAGTGCTTTATTGTGTATTTATACATATACTATATGTATTTATATAACTGTAATATATGTAATTATACTTATATAATATATTAAAAGTGTGGTATTGATGATTTTGGTATTTCTCCTTTTCGTTATTCCAGGTTTGGAATGCTTTTACTGGCAATTTAGATTATGTATATATGGAATGTAAGTCAGGAATTACTGCAATAAGTCTGTCGGAGAATAGGTGCATATTCTTTATTTTTATTCTATGTTTTCAAGTGAATTCAGTTCACACTAAGTTTTTAAGTTGTTACGAAGCAATTTCACACTCATAAACTTATTTGATTTAAAGCTATTTAGCAAACAATTTGTACACTGTTTGTGTAAATGTTTATTCGAATTCTAAATTACACATCACTGTTTTCTAAATGGTCCGTTGGTGGAGTAGTGGTATTATGGTTTTTTTACCTTGCCTTAATTTTGGGTTTAAGTCCCAAATGGTGCCATAGAAAGTTCTTGTCATTTTTCTACTGCCCCATAGTTTTAGGTTTTATTCTCTAGATGACTCTAATTCAGATTCCACGGGGGAAACTGCAGGCCCCAGATCAGCATGACTGTAGCTGTCCTTGGAATAAAAATAATTTTTTCTCGATAATCATCTGTATAAGCATAGCACTAAATTGTCTTTTATTCAATCTTTTTAAAGTGGCAGTTTCACGTAATTGTACAAAGCACATACACACAGCACCCCCTCCCCCATGTTGACTCTGTTATTTCATTTGTGTAATTGAACAATGTGTATTGTATATATTTTATATAAAACATTTTTGTTTTGTGTCAGGTTGGTTGCTGCACAACTCAATGGCACTGTGGATTTTTTCACTGTGCAAGTATTGAGAAAGGGAACCCACTTTAAAGATAACACTGAATCTGAAGGTTCGTTGTTTTCTAATTGCTTATTTTAAAACGATATCCTATATGTTCATGAAACATAACTCTTATAAGAATTGCACTTTTATGCACCTTACATTGCACATTTATTGGGTAAAATGTTGTTAATCAAATCGCTGAAATGATGGTAAGGCTGAGTAAATGAGAAGTTTTTAGCTGCCCAAAACATGCACTGTTAAATTGACATTTTGATGAGAGTGTCAACTCGACAATGTCAGTTACAAAGTTTGTTACATCAGTATAGGGTTAAATAAAAATGTACTTAATCTTAAAATTAGAATCCAAATCATTATGATTTTAATTTTAAAATATCCTTGTAGTTCATTTGCACACACAACTATATTATTGCTGAAAAATATCAAGTCTTAAGATTTTGGGAAGTTTTTTCTAGTAAAGAGTACTACTTATATGTATCATATTTTTAATAAAATATATTCTTAAGACAACAATAAGAAAATTAGAAAAATCGCGCAAATTCTTCCTATTTCATTTTTTTTTGTTTAAAATTATGCATAAAACTAAGGCCGAATTATTCACAGGGCGCATAGGGCTGTGGGTCCTTTGGGGCCCATCACGGTAATGAGTATGTTAAAAATAATATTTGTGCCAGAACATTTCTATTTCCTAAATTAGATTTTTATTTTGAAGTTCGAAAGCATTGGAAAGCAATCATAGGCTACTGTATTATAAAATGTATACAAAGAGAGAGAAAATTGAGTTCGGTCTCAGCTCTGGTGGTGTGCGGATGTCTGTTCTCTGCTGTCCGGGCTGGCGGGTGTTGGTTCCAGCTCGCTTAAGACGGAGTGCTTGGGATATTCACTTTGGCCGCCGGGTGGCGGTGGATGGATGCCTGCTTCTGCTATTCTGGGACCGGACTCCGCCCTCCCTCGTAATTCGGACTTCGTCGCTGGGGTCGTGCTTGGCCTTCTGTCCATGACGGGCGTTCGCCATTGTCTTCGTCCGCTGCGATCGCTTGGGGGCCAGCTTTCGCAAACAGTGGATGATAAATTGGTATGTAATGCCTGTCCGGACTATGCTGATCTCACGCGCCCTGGTTGCGGGGAATGTTTTACGCCTGTTCGCTGCCGCTCGCTGGATCACAACTCATGGGGTATTTATGAAATCCCATGCTCGTGCTCAAAATCGTGCATCGGCCAAACTCGTCGTGCACTCCGTTTCAGGATTAAAGAACACCGGGCATACGTACAAAAACAAGAATTGACTAAATCACCCATAGCCGTTCATTGCTGGTCTTTGGACCACAAATTTAACTTCGATGAAGCGAAGTTAATCTACAAACCTCCATCTCCAGCTGATCTTAATTTTTTTTTTAAACTTTTTTAATCCATCAAAACATCGAGCACCTGGTGAACGATTTATCTATTACGGCCAATATCCATCCGGCGTGGTCACGTTTTCTCCTCTTAAAATTTCACCAATAATTTTTTGTCATATACTTTAATTAAAAAAAAAAATTTAACACAATCCAACTTTCCCCTTATAGTCCACATTCATCTGGCTCGACCGATAGAAGGCGCCAATCCACCAACATCACCCACAACCTTACCCTTTATACAATAAACAATCGTACACTCGCCCTTACGAGCGATGTACGCTTAGATTTTTTACTTCTTTGATGAAAGCTCAAGGCTTTCGAAAAACGTTTAAAGCCGAATAAATTTTCGTTCCAAAAACTGTGCCTATTGTGTAATATATTAATCATCGAGTGTTTAGCACAGTGAGTCGATCTACTATTACAGACAAAAATTTATCTGCAAGTGTATCATGATATGTAGTAAGGAATGGCTGTTTTACAAAGCATCGAAAGTTTTTAAATTTTTACATGAACCGGCAGTTTTATTACTTTTGAATAATTTTACTCGCAGCATTATGTTAAAAGTTTAGAAAAATGTCCTCACGGTACTTTTAAAAAATAGCGCACAATTTGTGTTGAGATTTTGCAACATGTTTTGGATAATTTTCCCCATGGCTTTCGTTATCTACACATTCAGAGGCTCGCCGATTAATCCAATAGTAAATTTAACAAATCAATATGTTTAATTAATTTACGCACTTATAATTCTATTCATGAAAAGCGCCACCTGGTGCCTGTTTCTAGAACCAAAAAAAGACTTAAAAGCGATTTAACGTTAGTTAATGAGAAATGGTTTTTAATGCGCGATTTCGTCCTTGATGTGCCACCTATCAAAAATTGTGAACTTTTTAAATATGCTTAATTAATGACTGTTGGTCATTTTTTAGTATTTTTCCATCAAAATAGAGGAATTTTGCCCTGATACACCACCTACTGGTGGGGTACAAAATTGGTGGTAATTAGCCATATTTTACACCTATAAATTTCCATCTACAGAAATAATACGCCTGCAGTGGAAAGTGGGCAGGTTTCTTTTTGACTGAAGTTAATTTGCGTATTTCAACACTTTTAGCTTCTCAAGAATAGGGAAGAGGTTTCAAAATTACAGAATAAGAAACAAAGAACTTAACATTTATGAAGTTTTACTTTTTCAATGAAATATTTGCCTTTTTATTTGTATTGTGCTCATTAACATTTGATTAAACTAATTTTTTATGTACTGCAAAACTCACATAAAAAACAAATTTTCTGTGCAAACTAGAATTGTGGTGTTTATCTTTACAAAATTGGGGTAAAAGCTTTTTCTCTTCTACAAAACGTATGCAAAAGTTTTTTTTCTACAAAATCGATACCGAAAGCCATTTTTCCTGCTACGAAACTGATACAAAAGGTCATTTCTCCTGCTACGAAGTTGATACGAATGGTATTGGTGAGAGTGTGATCACTGTATACGTACATAAACATACGCAGTTGAGTCACATTATCAAGAAGACTTGCATATTGTTTCAGGGGGTGGGCCGTGTAGGTATACATAAATCCTCTATAACAATGTAGGTGCTTTACTTATAAAACATCTTTTTGCAGGAAATAAAAGAATGTGGGTTTACTGAAAACTACTGAAAATTCTTTGTTTTTTTACTGAAAACTACTGAAAATTCTTGACTTTTTTACTGATGACTACTTTCTCAGGTTGGCATCTCTGCACGTGACCACACACTTCGGATTCGCATGTGCGGTGTAGTAATTGCCTGATATTTTTCTAACCCTGAGTTAAGGAGATAACTGAAACGTTTAGAATCTGATGTTTTAGAACTCAAAAAATCTGCAGATAGTTTTGCAGTTAAATCAGAAACTAACTATGACTTCACATCACTTTCAAAATCAAATAGTTTGTATAGAATTGTATCCAAAAAGAAGGTGCAAATTTTGAATGTACAAATGCAAATCGATGGATGAAAACTTGCAAAACTAAAAGATGCCTAGGGCAAACATTAGTGTGTGAATAATTTTTTAAAGCAATGTGTGCATACATTACAAGGTGTAAGCAATAATCTTCAATCTAACTTCATTGTTTATTCTAATATAGGATAATGGATAATAATTTGATTTTGGTCATTATTTTATATATTTTGCAGTGGAATACGTTTCAAAATTAATATTTCATTTTTATTTGTGAATTTAATTTAATACTGGGAGTCAAAATTATATTTCAAGTGAACATGAATTGTTTCTACGGCCCCGAAATGTTTTTAGTTTATAGTCATGGAACTTTTTTTACCCAAAGAGTATGAACCCTGGGTCCCTCAACACTGTCTTTGTATCCTAGTTTTAATTTCAGAGTTAGTTGATCTTTGCTATATTTGGGTTTAAAAAAAAAAAAAAAATCCATGATGTACCAATGATTTCTGAAGAAGAAAAACTAATCAGTTTTTCTTTTTCAGAGCTTTATTAGGTAATTGGTTCTCATCTGGAATGGTGCAGGCCGTCTTTGAACATAGAATTGTAAAAATTAAACACAGAAATTTTATCTAACGTGTGATTTTTTCCTAAGAAAAAATAGTTTTTTTGTGCAATTTTTAGATTGTAATTTTCATTCTAGGTTCCAATTCTGAAAGCGGTTTGGAATATATTCAGTGCTCATGGTTCCACAGTGTGAAAGCGCACAGCCTATCTGTTTCCATTCTGGTAATCGATAACGGTTTTGCCATGACTGGGGGTTTTGATCGCTTAGTTAAGGTAAAGTTGTAGCCTGACGCGTATTTATACTCCTATAATTACACTTCATTTCTCTGTCTCTGACAAAGGACACTTGGTATTGAATCTGAAAGACTTGAAAGGGAAAAGGGTAATGTCAAGACCAATGTTAAGAATTTTCCACCATTATCGTGTGTATATATATATATTAGGTGCCTCAAATATGCTGATAGCGGGCCTCCAACGTGCCTAAGGGGGATAGTTTTTTCTTCTTCTTTGATCGGTGACTAAAATCATTTACATGGAGCAATTTTTATGGAGAAATTATTTACATATACAATGTAAGAACAATTAGGCTACTAAGAAGGCCCTGCAATGCTGTGCATAGTGGTAAAATGTTCGTTTACCATGCTCTTCATCCTTGTTCAACTTCAAATGGTACCTAAAAAAAAAACCCAAACAAATACTAACTGTTTACTGTATGTTGTATAGGGGTTCGTTCTTTAGGAATGAAGAGGTTTGGATTTCTAAGAAAAATGCAAGTCAACTACCTTGCAGTGACCATGCATTCATCAATAATATCAGTAATTTGATTTTAACTGCCATTGCAGAATGCATGTCGTTTTCCTAGCCACTGATCTTGCGGTGATGCAGTGGTCGCATGTTTGTCCTGTGTGCCATACAGGAATGCTTATACTGACTAACTGTTCACTGTAGTTTGTGGGGATTGGTTACCTAAGCCATAAAAGGTTCGGATTCCTCGGGAAGCTTCCGATTCTGGAATAGTACAACCTTTGCTGTCCTTCTGGCATAAAATACAACCGTATTTTCTGTCCACCATAATCCAAGAGTTGATTCCCTAGCTAGCAAAGGTCCACATTCCTTAGAAAACTATTTCTGCTGTGGCATGACCTTTGTTTCTCTTGTGCCATAAAAACACAAGGATTTTTGCCACTATTTGCATCTCCGCTATATAAACACAAGTATATTATTAATCAATCAGTATTTATTTCACCAAGATGATATCGAATACAGTGGATTACACCATTATAGTGGCTTGGCTGGAGACCGAGAAAAAATCTGATATAAAAATTTGACGTATCTCAGTGGGGGTACTTTCTGTCTTCCTTCGTGGGTCTCAGAGCCCCTATACTTTCCTCATGTAACTATTTTCGCCAAGCAGTGATATTTTCATTCAGAAATTGAAGTCAAATCCAGATATTTAGCTGTTCTGAGCACATTTAATGATGCAAGGTTCTTCGTTGGAGATCTTCGAATAAATCTGAATTCAAAAAGTATTTTTGAAAAGCACGGGGAATAAGCTTCTTTCAATAAAATATAGAAATGGAACTGTAAAATAGAGTTAAGCCAAAGGGATAAATGTAAAAATATCGTATACTATTGGCACTGCTATGATTGATAATACCATGATGGGTGTTTGAATAAAAAATTAAAAGCACAATTTAAAGACTTGCCAGTGTCAGAATACCGCAAATTTGGAATCAGAGAAATCCTCTGGTGAAGAGGCATTGAACTATTACGATTTTGAGAAGGAATGACTGAAAGTGAAGCAGTTGAATATAAATTTTCAGAAGCTATATAAAAAGCCGGCATTAATATAAAAGTGATTAAAACTAATTGCAGACATTTTGTCCTAGACGAAAAATGCTTTGTTTTGTGTTTTAGTAATTAGTATTGACCATTTCCGCAATATTATTTCATTGTAAAAAGCGCAGAATGTGTAGGTATAGATACCAACCATATGGTTCTGTGTGTAACAATCAACGGACAGTCAGATAAAACAACTCTATGCCATGGTAAACCACTCCATGTCATGGTAAAACCACTCTATACCATGGTAAAACCACTGTCATGCTTGACAGTTGGGACAACTGTCAAGTATAAACGACACATATTCATAAACCACTTTTAGAATGTCTTTGCACTCAAAATAATAATATTACACCCAATGTAAATGATTATCCAATGTCAATGGGCTTTACATTCAAAATAATAATTATACTGCCTTTACGCCCTGCGGTTGTGCAGTGGTAATGCATTCACTTGGCATGCACTTAACTCGGGTTTTACTCCCAATGGTACTAAAATAAAAAAAGAACACTTACTGACTGAATGCTCATGCTAATCTGGTAGTTAGTTCCCTAGGCCTTGAGAGGTTTGAATTCTTTTTCAAACTGTATGTCTCAGCGCAGCAGGAGCTTTGCTGTCATTATGTCATGAAAGCAGAAACAAACAATTTGTCAATTCATTTCCATGTCACATACTGAGTATGAAGTGCAGTTCTACTGCTAATAAGGATCCAGGCTTTTCATTCCGAACTTCCGAAGTCCCATCCCAAGTTTACATGCATCCATGAATTGCAGTCCTGCAAATTTAGCGTAGTTTCAGAATACTTTTGATGAATATAGTGTGTATGTTATTATTTATCCACTGTGGAGTGGACAACTTTCTAAGCACCCTCCACACATGTCATTTCAAAGCATCGGGAAGGAGTTCACTTCAAATTCACCATGCAATCCTGGCAGGTTGGTGATGAGTAGTGTATGTTCATATAGGCATATACAGACACAAGGATAGAATTATGTCGATTTAAGTAAATATATGTGTTATCAGTCTTTTATGGATGGGGGACATGGAGTTGTAACAAAAACTATAATTAAAAAAAAAAGGAGTATAGAGAGGCCTAAGTTTAAAGTGACTAGGAGAGAGAAAAAAAATGTAAAATCTAAAAAATAAAGGAACATATGAAGTAGAAAAACACTGTCCAAGGACTTCATTGCTAAAATGAAATGACCAGTTACGTTGTAAAAATTTGTGATAACAAACAATGATTGTCAAACTAGATAGATAAATAAAAAAAAAAATTTAAACAATATATCATGAATAATATATCAAGAGCAAAATTCATAAACAATATATCAGGAGCAAAGTCATAAACAGTATATATAAATAACTTTATTTTTCCATGTCACATATTCTCAAAATATATACAATCGTATAGACAATGTTTATCTTTTATAAACAACATTTGTCTTTTGTAATTCATGTGATATGGAAGGGGAAGATGTAAGACTAACAGTTAAGTCATATATAAGTAATAATATAAGAAGCAAAATCATAAACATTATATCAGAATAGGGATAACATTTAAATAGCATGCCCCTAATAAACATGTATGGAAAAAACTTTGGGTTGTTAATGATTGAATATGATGGTAACGATATGTTTATTTTTCTGGATACTACATACATAATTCACATTGCTAATTTTTTTTCACATTTGTTTTTCATCCTCGTACAAACATTAATAAGTTTATTTTCAGTGCTTACATAAATTCACTCAGAATTATTTTCGATACTTGATATGAATTGGGTAGTATATAAATGTTGTTTTTAGAAAAAAAATTATTATTTTTTTAGGTTTTCAAAAGTGATACTGCCGCTTGTATATATACATTACATGGTCATTCTGCCCCAATTTCAGCATTGCATATTGACCAGGTGAGTGACATAGCATTGGACATTATGATGCTTTATAAGTGCAAACAATCTCAGTAAATTAGTATATGAGATATTGATTACTTGATGATATATCTTGCTCAGAGGATTTATTTTAAAAATAAACTCATGTATTAACAATTAACAAAAATAAAATTGCACCTGAAATTAATAATGATTAATTAAACAAAAATAACTAATATTAGTAGTGCTTTTTAACCTGTATGGTATGCTTGCCCCGAACTGGAGGGGTATGTATTGATGAGTTTGGAAAATGTTTAATACATATTTTAAAACGTATGTCAGTGAACCATGACCTTTGCCATCCTTGTGCATTAATGAATGTAGGTATACATATGCAAACATTACCTTTTGGTGCTAGAGCCCTCTGTTATGTGACAAGACAAGTCACTTTTTTTCACCATCGTCATATACACTATATGCCCAAAAGTATCCGGACACTTTGGATTTTTTGTTTTTTTTTTCGAATTTCTAAAAAACCACTCGGCCAATTGTTCTCTAACTTTGGAGATATATAGAACATACTTGAACGCCCACTTTTCAAGGAAATTTCGGTGACTTGTGCATTTAGGGGACCACCCACATATTGACAAAGTGAAAAAATATATTTGATCACCCTGTATCATAAAAAGCTGGAAATTATTTGTAACTTTCAGAAAATATTTAACCAGCTATGCTTAATGTCTGTGTGCATTTTCGTAAACAAATGTATGGAGTGGGTTCATTCTTGTTTCAACAAGATCGTGCTCCTATCCACACAGAAAGGGCTGTATAGAGCTGGTTTGCTGACATGGATGTTGAGGAATTGGACTGGCCTGCTCAGAGCCCAGACCTAAATCCCATAGAACACCTATGGGATGAATTAGAACGTCGACTACGAGCTAGGCCAAAATGGCCCACATTGGCGCAAGAGCTGATTAATATTCTTTTGCAAGAATGGCATGCAATTCCCACTGAAAAATTCCAGAAACTAGTAGATAGCCTCCCAGATAGAGTGGCAGTCATCACTGCAACAAAAGGTGGTCCCACTTCATACTAATTTTTGACTTCTTGTTGGTTTGTTGTATTTTTATGGCGCAAGGACAACAATGGTCATTCTGCACCAAGCAAGGTTTTTGACTTCTGTAAAGGAGAAGCAAAACATGCAGGTGTCCAGATACTTTTGATCCTTATTTGCATAAATCTGGAATATTTCATTTTCAGAACAGGGGTGTTTGGTAATTTGGAATATGACAATTTGTGGAAAAAACCCTTATCATCTAGCTACTTTCAGAGAATTAGAGAAATACGGCTCACTATATCATCGATAACTTTCTGAATTTTCAAGATATCCCACTGGTATTTTTTTGAAGTTGCCCTATACTATTGACTACAAAATTATGAAAGAAAGTTATTCATATCTTTCGCGCATGCGCAGTAAAAAATTATTTTCTTCAAATGCTCATATCTCATCGTGTATTCAATATATTAATTTCTAATTTAAGTATAATATTTTTCTTGTACGTTGACAAATGTTCTGTAAGTTTCGTGAAATTTGACTGAAAATTGTGGATATTATAAGCAAAAAATATGTGACAAAATTTGGGTTTTCTTAAAGAAACGTTTCTATCTTCATGAATATACATGTTTATTTTACAAAAATGCACACAGGCATTAAGCATAGCTGGTTAAATATTTTCTGAAAGTTACAAATAATTTTCAGCTTTTTATGATACAGGGTGATCAAATATATTTTTTCATTTTGTCAATATGTGGATGGTTTCCTAAATACACAAGCCACCGAACCTTTATTGTAAAGTATGTAATCGAGCATGTTCTATATATCTTCAAAGTCAAAGAATAATTGGCAGAGTAGTTTTTAGAAATTCGAAAAAAATTAAATTCAAAGTGTCCGGATACATTCGGGCATATAGTGCATTATGTGGACTTTAAATGTGTAACATTGCACACTTTACGAATGTTGAGAAAACTGGCATGCATCTTGTGCAGTGGTTACCAGCCTGGAGGTTGTGACCCTCAAGAAGGTCGCACACTGGTTTCTGTGAGGTAACTGTGACTATTTTTAGTTGCAATTATTTTTATAAGGAATGTCATACCAAATGTTTCCAACGCTTTTATATTTCAACATGGCTACACACATTGCAATATTCTACTAACGGTTGTTAACTTTATATCTATAATATACATTAATATATATATAATTTACATAATATAATTTTATATTTTATGTGTTTTCCTTACTCTGTTAAAAATGCTTTTATTATGCAAATGTGGCAACGACAGACAGAGGGGAGTTGCAGATTCTTCGGTTACTATAAAAGGGGTTGCGGATTGCTTGGCTACTGTAAAAGTGGGTCATGGCTTGAAAAAGGTTGGGAACCACTGATCTAGTGCATGGGATTAGCAGTGAAAATAGAGGAGTTGCTTTATGATTGTACTGTGAATGGTACAATTGGTTGTTTCAGCATTCATTTATTTCCCATTAAAGTTTGTGTGGAGTTTTGAATTATCTTGTATACGAAAATTGTACAGTAGGACGTTGATTAATGAAATAAAGGATGCTGACCTCATTTTGGATAATTCGTAAATTTAATTCACAGTGTAAAAGTGGAAAGTAACCGCATTTAATTATATGTTACTTATTTTCGTTTTTGGTAGCAGTTATATTTTTTTACTTTTATATAACTTTTTGTCAAGCTCAGAGGTTCTCAAACTGTGGGATGCAAGACATTTTTTGTATGTGAAATTATTGTTTATAACTCAAGCTAAATGATATCTGATAGGTTTACGAGCTAAAATATTATTTCATGTTGGATTAGACATCGAATTTATTTAAGTAAGCCTGTTCTAATTTGTGTGAATGATATATTTTACATTTTTCTCTTGTTAAACTATGCGCATATATATATATATATATATATGCACTGCATAAAGAAATTTTTATTCATATAATTATACTAAGCATGATGGAGGTGGGGAGGGGGCAGCAACATCTGCATGTAGGTGTAATGGGGCATGGAGTAAGAAGTTTGAGAATAACTAATCTAGGTTGTTCAAGCCTGAAGGGGTGGTGGGGGTGTAATGTTATGTGATGCTTGTAGGGTTGCTATGTTATTCAAAAGAGGAAAAGACATGAGCTGAAAGAATCAGAATCAATTTTATTTATGACAGAATAAAAAAAGAATACTACATTTCATAAAATATGAAAGTCATTGAAAAGATATTCAGGGCAACTGATTATGGATGGATTGCTCATTATATTGCAACTAAATTTGTCATTTTTTCCCCCAAATATTTCAATAAATATATTTCTACAGAATTATTCTATAGAATTATTTCTACTATAGATATTTCTACTATAGAATTATTCTGTTTACCATGCGATTCCAAATTATGCCGCTGTAGTGAAAAAAACGTCTAATCAACCATATTTAACATAGACTAGCTATTTTATTGGAAGTTATTCTAAGCTTTTAAATGCTAAAGTTGCTTTAATATTCTCTGAATCAATTCCATCGTACTGAAATGATAAATTAATGTTATATTATAAAAAAATTATTCTCTTTACTAAACATTTGTTTCCTTAGTTCTGTCAAATTTCGATTATAACAATTTTCTAATTTGTCACTTTAAAAGTGAAATAAAAAACTAAACGAGAAAGATACCAGAAATTTACAGCGGATCATGTTGTGTTTTGATTTCTTTCTAGTCTTCGCCACTGTCTGCTTTAAGTGCTTGCCAGGATGGTGTCATTTGCTTGTGGGACCTGACAACGGGAACTTGCATGTATAGCCTAAATGGACACCATGGGGCAGTCATGGCCCTCAACTCAACATTCATTTACATGATTAGTCAAGGAACCGATAACCGCATTTGCATTTGGGAAAAGTGCCAAGGTCATCTATTGCATAGCATTAACCAAGTAAGTTCCATTTGCCAGTAATAAACGCAGTGCCAGATTAAGACTTGTAGTAGGCTCTCAATTTTATGAATTCATGTGGATCTCCCATAAAAAGTTTTAAAAAAATCATAAAATCGAAAACTTCTGAATGAGAATTAGCATTTCTTTTATAGAATCCTTTTGTTTTAACTAATGCAGTAGTTTGTAAATTACAGGTAAAAATAAAAATTCATTGTATCAGTGATTCGGGGCACTAGTAGCTGGAAAAAATGTTTTAATACAAATGTATGAAACCTAAACCCAGGATATGCAATGAACGTTAAAATGGCCTTCATGTTCAGGGCATCAAAATAACCTGTCCGTTCAGAGTATCGAAATAACTTGTTTGTTCAGAGTATTGAACTAACCTGTCTGTTTAGGTACCTACATATAAATAGTAGTGTTCATTCTAGGAGCAGAAAAGGGCAACGTGCTCTGGATCGAAAAGAGGGCACTTTATCAAAAAACCTTCACATGCTGTAAATAATGCAAATTAACGCTAACTGACTAGATTATGAATTAAAGCCTTTTTTTATCAAACCGTTTTATTTTTTCTTGACGAAAAACGAGACTTGACAAACCACTGCATTTATTACAGTTAAACCCCATTATAGCGAACCTCAAAGGATCGAACTTTTTGTTGACTATATCTGGGAATAGGTGGGGGGGGTTTGTTATCTCCAATGACATTATAAGTATAGGAAATTGGACGGGGCCAAAAAAATCGTTCGTTATATACGAGGGTTCGTTATAAGCAGGCTAGACATATAGGACCATAGATATATTTTTGGTGGTTTTTTCTTTTTTTTTTTTTGGGGAAAAGGGCAGATTTCTAGTAGGGTGCAAACATTAATTACGGGGCATGTGTCAGTGTGTACATTTTTTTATGGGAAGAGGCAGGGCTCCGCATAATTCCA
>QLNU02014176.1:46675650-46686338 GCA_006491805.2 Dysdera silvatica | reverse complement strand
GCTATTTTCATTTCTTCAGGAATTACTTCTGTATCAATTATTTCATTAAATATCACCAACAGTGGTTTAACCAATACATTAGCACATTCCTTGATTATCCTAGGGTGTATGTCATCATATCCTGCACCTTTTTTATTATTAATCTTGCTTAATTCATTTAATAACTCTGAGTGACTTATTTGACTTACATAAATTGATTTACCAATATTATGACACATATATTCATTATACTCATTGTTCATATTGACCTTTCTATCTACTGTATTCTCTTCAATTTCCACAAAAAATTGTTAAAACAATTTGCAATTTCATTATTGGAAGTTACTTTCATGTTATTGTTGATTATCAACTTATCATTTGTTTTAATTACCCTTCCCAGCAATTTATTAATAAAATTTCATTTGTTTTTATTGTCAGTTGACAATTTTTTATATGTAGATTAATTTTCCTCACTATATATAAATAAAAGGGGTAAATAACAAAAATAAATAAATAAACAATAGGGGTAACTATTGCCTGCAAATTATTTTTATGCCACCTTGTAAAAAGTTGATTAAAACAGCATTTTTAAATTTTGCTATTATTTCAATGCATATTTGGCTCTGAAATATGTGGAATGTATCAAGACCAATGAGTTGTGATAAATATGTGAAAGTGTTGAAGTCGTGATCACGCTTATTTTCTGACTAAATCACATTGTTTATATTGTAATATAATGAAAATATAAATATTATTGTTGTAATCAATTCATTATAAATGTATTTATTTTAAGGAATTTAGTCTGCACAGCACAGCAGTTCTCCTCACAAGCAATGTCATTGTTACTACAAAAGAGGTAAATTTTACTTCCAAATTCTTGGATTGAGTATAGATATGATGAGTTCATTTCAAAGAAGTTTACATACCTTTGTTTCGGCATATGAGTTCTTTGGAGAGTGTGATTAAAAAAAAAAAAAAGTTGCAAGGAACCGATCAAAATTGTATTATCAAAACAAAATTTTGATTCAGCAAGTTGGAATTGGTTTTGATATTAACACAGGGTTATGACTTTAGCCGAAAATGTGGATAAATGAAAATTATCCAAGTTTAGCAGTTTTTAAAAAACTCGCAAAATAATGTAAAATGCTTTCTCAAATATAGACTAGCTTTCTAGTACTTACGTTAAAAAGATCAAAGGCTATCCCATACATCAATTGCAAGTAAGGGCAAATGAGAGTGAGATACCTGGAATCGTTTTTTCTGATGTATATATGAATAAAGGAATAATTAATCACACACCCATGCTTGTATTTTTGCCTATTCATGAGTTGCTAGTATCGTATGTGAGTACATTAATTTTTTTGTATGTATGTAAGTAATTTTAACACATGGCATACATTTACATAGATGACTACATAAGCACTCTTGCTCTGCAGAATGTAAGTTTGCGATATAACAAAAATAAGTGTACTATTTTTTAATGTGGTCAGTCATTCATATTAGGTTCTCGAGTGAGTTATGCTACAGCATTTACTTGGGACTCGCATATATATGATGAAAAATTATAATTTGTAAATCCACTTGTGTACGTTTTGGATGTATCTCACATCTTGCCTGGCGCCGAATGATCATAGTTGTCCTTGCACCATAAAAGTATAACCAACCAACCAATCGGATGTATCTCATTCATTCATATATGTAAATAAACTTCTGATTGATTAATTGATTATCCAGACTAAACGTATCTTTTAATTGACACAATAACTATTTCATATCATTAACGTTTAGAATTCAATGCTGAACTAAGGTTATGGATAGCTTATAAAAGTCATTAGAAAAACATTGTTGAATAACTCATTATTATAATAACTACTACTTGTAGTAAAGTTTTTCCAGACCCTGCAGTGATGCAGTGGTAATGCATTTGTTTAGCATGATGTTATCCCAGGTTTGACACCGGGGTTTAAAAAAACAAAAAAATCAAACCCACTGACCGACTAACTGCCTACTGTAGTTAGTAAATGTGGGGGTCGATTTCGTATGCTGCATAGGAGGTTCAGAATTGAATATGTTCCATGGGAGGTTCCTCTTGGAATATGACATATACAAATATAATCTTCAGCCATCAATCGTTGAATGTTTATGATGTCCCGTTTGTCAATTCTGCAAGGATTTTGTGATCAACCAGATTGCTCAAAAATATCTTCAGAATCTTGATTAGGATACTTTTTGACCTCAACAGAAGGTGAGGTAAGTTTTGCAAAGCAAACTGGCATCTCTGGATTTTTTTTCTCTTTGTGTGGGAAAAGCACCGTAAATAGTTTCAACACTGTTTATTTTCAAATAGGTGGTTTTTGCAAGTACAGTCGAACCGCCACAGGAGCAGGCAAAACTTCAAGTTAACGAAAATTCGAGTTGTAGAATAGTTAATTTATACACATATTATTACACATAAATTTAATAGTATGTTTGAAAAATCATACAAAATACTTTAATTGCTATGAACTGTGATTACAAAAAGTTTAACATGTATATACCTTAAAATTATATTTTATTAAAAAATTAATATTTTTTCCTTGTTTCGATGCAAAATTTTCATTTAGAACAGGTCTAAATTAGCAAGTCTTAAAAAATGTTTTAAGTTCTTGATTCGCGGGATTCAGCAAAGGATCTTAATGTTTCTATCGCAGAAAAAGTGTCCTTAAAAATAGGAACAGAACGTGAACTCTGTACATCATCATCAACAGGTGTCTCCTGAGCTGAATAATATCATCATCCGTAGGATGCATTAAAATTGTCAAATTGGCATCGATATCAGCGTAGTTTTTTAAGTTATCTCATCTGGCATTTTCAATTCAGGTGCCAAAAATTCCACTCATGTGGAGTTGAAATAGCACTATCAGTGTTTGGAGAAATTTTGTGCTTTTTGAAAATTTTCCTGTGGTTGAAACCAGCTTTTCTGAAGTTATGCATAATATCAAACAACAATATCAATCAACGTTTATTGATCGGCTTCGTTATAACCAGCATCAGTAAATAGTCTTTATATACGTTCGTAAAGAGATTATATATTGTCCTTCGTAGCTCAGTGGGTAGAGCCTCCGCCCGGCAAGTGGAAGGTCGTGGGTTCAGGTCCCACCGAAGGCAGAAATATTTCTTTCGAACGTTTCACCATCTAATCACGCCATAACATCGGCGTTGGTATCACTACGCCAATAAACGTTGATTGATATTGTTGTTTGATTTAATCTGCGTAGTGTTCGATTTATATAAATAAATTATGCATAATACATAGTTGATAGTTTTTCACTTTCCCATGCATAATGAATATTTCACACACAGTCCAAAATTATTACCTTAGGTTACTTCATTCATCATCTTGAGAAGAGATAAGTTTTAAAATGATGCGTTTCCTGTAGAAGTGTTTCAATTTTTTTTTTTTGATAGCTTGATCCATGAGCTGAAGATTTGATGTTGCATTTGGAGGACATCACTGTAATGGTCTTTAATTCTTTACTAAAACCTTTGAGTGAGCGGGATAATTGTCAACAACCATTGCAAATTTTCTTCCTTCCTTTTTAAAATTTTTGTCCAATTTCATAATCCAAAATTCATAAAACTCATATGTCTTTTAAGCCTTTTCATTATTCTCGTACTTTATAAATAAACACTTTATATTTGCAAAACGCCCTGGCTTTTTAATTGTGCCTATCATTAACAGGGGCAATTTTTCAGTTCCTGATATGTTTGCACATATCATGATGGTAACTCGTGTTGACAAAGCTCCAGGAAGGTGACAAACTTGCACAATGTTTTAGAAATCTATTCGACCAATTGGATTACTATAAGCGCTATCCCTGACCAGTCATATGCATTTGCCGATGAAAGGAGCTACAATTTAGGGATTTTTATTAGGGACATATTAGGGATTTTTCCAATGTCAATGAAGTTTTATATTTTGCATGATATTCCGCAGTAACCGACAGTAAGCATTTTGAAAGAAACAACTTTCCTCACAAGACTTGGAGTAACAGAACATAAATCTGCGCTTCAACAACACAAACTAGAGATAGAGAAAACTTCCAGTTATAGAAATTCGACTTACAGAATAAAAAATATATTTAAACTTTTACATTTTTACAGAAATCGTAACATTTATTTGAGTTAAGGAAAATTTCGACTTATAGAAATTTGACTGTATATATATATATATTTAATGGAGGCACTACTAATTTGTTTAACTGTTATGAGCAAACTGCAGTAGTACAATAATTTATTTATTTATGAAGTAAATTTTGATTTGTATTTATCACAATCATAATCTTGTTTTCTATGTTCGTTGGCCATTTAGCTATGTTAAATTCATGAATTGTACTTGTATTTGAAATTTATGTAGACATTTTTTAAATTTTTTTTAAAGGATAATTTGGTTTTATGGGACGTGAATCATGGAGAAGCTTTACGCATGATCATGGTTGGAAATGGGAGCCATTCGTGTCATATCAAAATTCTTCGTCTGTGCGGACAATCCATCGTATGCGATTATGGACCCCAAATGTTTATCATCACTTTTCCGGCTATTAAATTGGACTGAAGTACATTTTATCATCGCAGAATATGATATTTTTTATCTATGCAATTTCAATATTATTTATTTCATATATATAAGCTTACGAATATCATACACATGACATGGATCAGACATGTGGTGACAAATCTCATTCATTTTGATCTCAACACCTTAGCACTTGATGTTTTGTAAAAAAAAAAAAATGTATAGAAATTTTGTATAATATTAAAAAACGTTTTGCCTAAAAAATTTTGGAGTTCTCCTTTTTGTTTACTTCGATGAGTAACATAGTATACGTATCCCAATCACTGCAACTAAGGCCTTCGATATCAATTCAATTTATTTTTTCAGCATAGTCATTCGTCTTAAGCCCATTCATTTTAACAAGGTTCAACTGTATACACAATTAATGTAACATATAATTAATATAATTCTATATCTAATGTGTTTTCTTTACTCTGTTAAAAATGCTTTTATTATACAAATGTGTCGGCGGCGGACAGAGGGGTCGCAGATCTTTTGGTTACTATAAAGGGGGTCGCGAATTACTTGGTTACTATAAAAGTGGGTTATGGTTTGAAAAAGATTGAAAACCACTGCCTTAGATATCTTGCCGTAGCATGCACACAATCCACGACTGACAACATTTTGTGAAGAAAAAGAACGATGACACTTTCAGGATCGAATTGAAGACCAAACCCATACACAGTTTTTTCCCAAAAAAGGCGGACTCCTGCCTCTTAATAACTCGGCTTGTATCTCGGGAATATGAGACTTTTGTCTCAGTCAAAGTCTTTTTGGAGGCATTATCTGTCGATATCGCAAACATTCAGATTCAGCATTAGAAAGAGCGTAAAAAATTTAATTTTCAATTTTTTCTATTTCAAATAGTGCTTTTATAATTTTTACACAGGTTAAAAACTTATTTACCTTTCTGATGGTATGAAAAGTATATTTTTTATGTTAAGTAGAACGTAAACTTCTATCACATCTCGTTAAGAGCTCTGATCCCCAAATGGAGATTCTACCTCTTCTTTCTTTCCTGATCTCTTGGACTCTATGTGCCTGTCTCTCCTGTAAACACAGGAGATTAAATAATAGATAACACAGGAGATTAAATAAATAATTAAAATTTGCTTGCTCGGCCAATATTTCCAGATTATTTATTATTGCTTGCATACAAAACACAAACAACAGAATGCAGGGTATCACATGTTAAATTGTTTAGCTGATGATATCACATCTTGGGATGAACTTTCATAAATTGCTGCTGCTTAAATAACCAGATCAGTACACAATTTTTATAATTAACGTATATCTTAATGTTTTAATCATTTTATTATTTTATTGTTATACACTCTATAACAAAACAAAATCCACTCACCAAGAAGTTGTCCGACTGTAATGAAATTTCGTATGCAAAGACATTTTGACCGAACATGCAAATGATTAAAATTTGGTGTCCACTGAATGAATAGCGGGAACTCCAGCGCATCGGAACTGCGCATTCATCAAGTGTATATAAAGAGCGATTTTCAATGTGTGGTCAAAATTTGTGTTACATTTTGACTGAAAGCATCTTACGTCGACTATAACAATACCTCGCCGAAAGATTCGTGGTCATTATGAGCATACGTCAGAGTTTTTCTTCATCTGGACAGTTGGCAGAACGTTGGTGCACTGCTACAGGTGTATCATTGTGTGCTTCATCAATTCGTCGGCGTCTACTGCACCGTGGACTGCGTGCAAGAGTTCCTTTATACAGGATCCTCCTGACGCAAAACCATCGGCGCCTGCGGCTACAATGGGCTCATGGACATAGAGACTGGCGTGCTGATTGGCAACAAGTGGTGTTTTCTGATGAATCCCGCTTTAATTTGGGGTACAGTGATGGCCGCATCCGTGTTAGACGCTATACCGGTGAACGCCACCTTCCGGAGTGCGTTATCCAACGTCATAGTGGACGAAACCCTAGCGTTATGGTCTGGGGTGCGATTGCGTATCATGGACGATCTCAGCTGCTACGAATTGTGGGTAATCTTAACAGCAACCGGTACATCAATGAAGTTCTGGAGCCCGAAGTTGTTCCCTTCCTTCAAGGCATTCCCGGAGCTGTATTTCAACAGGACAATGCCCGCCCACATATTGCCAGGAATGTTCAAGACTTCTTTTCATCACAACAGATACAGCTTCTTCCTTGGCCTGCCTATTCGCCGGATATGTCGCCGATTGAACATGTGTGGGATTTCGTTGGTCGGCGTCTCGCTCGTGATCCTCGTCCCATAGCTACTACAGATGAACTTTGGGGTTGCATACAAGCAATCTGGAATGCTCTTCCTCAGGCACACATTCAACATCTGATTCCATGCCACGTCGTATAGCATCATTTATTGCAGCGTGTGATGGCTTCACCAAATACTGATTTTCGACATGTAATATTGTTTTTTGTTTTGTAATTTTAATCGTTTATTTGTATCAACACAGGTCGTTTGTACATTAAATTTCACTCAATTCGGACGAGTCCTTCATGGTGTTGCAATTTTTACAAACATGAGTATATTTCGCTTTCTTTGTTTTCAACTTGTTTAGTGATTGCAATGTTTTCATAAAAGGCAGACAGATTCTTCGCCTATTTTCATTTAAATAGGTTGTCCGATGGACGAAGAAATCCATCCCAATTTCGGTAGGTAAAGGAGATTTCTGAGAACTTAATAATTCAATTGGCAAAACAATTCAGCTGCGCGTTCGTGAACCTTTCGTTATTGAAAATTTGCCGCCGTAAGCTTCAGCCTATTTAGTTTATTAGTAAATTCGCCACTGTTGATGAGAAAGTATATTGCTGTGGTGTGGAATTTTCTATTTTCTAAAATATGGTATTTAGACTCCAAGTATGAATTTGAGATGTAATTGAGAAAATGAGAAAAGTGCATGGGACGATCTTCGGTGGAGAAGGTTGCGTGGCAATGACGTACGAAGACCGCTCGCGGCCTATTGTTGGACTCCAACTGTCGGAAGGTTAATTTTTGATTGCTTTTTGGTGGTGATGGCTGATGAGCTAGAGATGAAGCCAGCAGTTGATAAACATAGCAGATATTTATTGGGTTATAAGTATCATTATAGGTATTGACGTCGTTGATGCATTAACGTTAAGCAGACATTAAGTGTAGGCCGCGGCATGAGAGTCGGGCGAAGAAGCGTTGCGTTTGAGCTACGTTATGAAGATGTCATGGCTACGACCTATTCGATTGAGAGATAAAGCTAGAATCTTATGGTCTCCGTTTTACTTGTTATTTTGTATGCAGAGATGATTTGAAAAGGTTGTCCGATTGAGCGGAACTATATTTCCAGAACAGGGGTATGGCGAAGCCATAGCGATGTAGCACCCATCCTATCCTCCATACGATGAAGTATTAGAGGTGAAATGATAAATGGCGGAGTTCCATAAATCGAGAAAAGGCGGGGCGAAACCTTATGAAGTTTGATGAAGAGGTGCAGGAACCGGTGAACCATGAGGATACAAATAAACGGCAAAGGCGATGAACCATCAGGCCGAATGCGTAAGACCGCAAGGCACACAGCGCCAAGAACAAGCGTACGCGGAGAGGGCGGCCAGCATAGGCGTACGCAGTAAGTTCGTTAGGGGGGGTTATAGGCTCAATGGGGGGGGTACAGAGCTACAACTCACATATTCCTATGTTAAATATACAAAATTTTATTGTAATACGGCGGAGGTTACAACTCCTATCAGCAATCCCCCTGAGTTCGCCAATGGCGGCGAGGGGAAAGAAAGGCACCACAAGACAGGTGAAGAACATCAGAGTCAAAACAGCAGAGGAACCATAGACGGCAAGAACGAACACGAGACTGAAGAGATGAGTAGAAGCAGCCACGGATCCCGAAGAGAAAACACTGCCGAGTATTCTGATGCATTCTTTGGAAGCAGGCACACGGGCATTGCAAGAGAAAGTGGTGGAGAGAGGGGTTTCTGCGTTTGAGAAATGATTTTCTAACTGTTGTAATGAGTTAGTTTTTTGATGACGAGACTAGTTCGAGACCTTTTCATTGTCCAGTAGTCCGAGAGCGGGGCTAGATATCAGACTTTCACAAGTGTTTGTAAATACGTTTGTTCTAGCCGCCGGTATTTTTATTTCACAATGCAATGGGATTTTTCGTTTGTGTATGAGAAAATAGTTCCCCATACGAAGTCGGCGGTATCGCCTTTCATCTGCTAGAAGAGCGGTGCAGCTGTATTTTCTGTCCGTGAGAGGTTTTTGCTTTTAAGATACGCTATGATAGCACGGGAAGTGCGACCGCTGCAAAAGTATTAGTATTTGTGTGGGCGGTTTCAGTAATGAATCTCATTAGACGACAATGATTAAGCAAAACCATGGAAATTTATAACCATTGAAAAAGAAAACAGTTATAAATCTGCTAAACCGGAGTTATTTGTTTTTGAATGATGGTTTGGGACGATTTAGAAACCTTTTGTTGTTATTGTTCGTTTGGGTTTTGCGACGCAAGGACAGAACGGGTTATGGTGTGCCAAAACTTACAGTTTTCTGAGGAATCCGAATCTTTTAAAACCTTGGAAACCAACCTCAGACTACGGTGAGCAGTTAGTAAGGGTTTTGTTTCTGACACGATTAAGAGTCGAACCCGGGGTAACTGCACAATGGGCGAACGCGTTATTATTGCTCCATCGCAGGGCTCACCTTTTCTTTTTACATCAAAAGAATTCAAGCAGGGTTCCCACGCAACCTGGAATCGTCAGGGAATTTGGAATCTTCTTTAAAGTTCGGGGAAAAGTCATGGAAAAACGATTTTTTTTCCGTCAAACCTGGAAAAGTTGGGGGAAAACGAGATTTTTCTCGTCAAACCTTGAAAAGTCAGGGAAAATGAGATTTTTTCGTCAAACGTGGAAAAGTCAGGGGGAAAACGAAATTTTTTTTCGTTAAACCTGGAAAAATCAGGGAAAAACGAGATTTTTTCGTCAAGCCTGGAAAAGTCAGGGGGGAAAACGAGATTTTTTCGTCAAACCTGGAGAAGTCAGGAAGAACCTTCTCAATTTTTGTTTGGAATAACTAAACCTTTCACGAATGTGAAGCCATTTACTCTGCAAGCAAAGTTCGGTTGAAAATTACTTGTGATTGGTCAGACAATCTTGCTGTCAAGATCAGGGTAAAATTTGGAAAATTCAGGGAATTTTGTTCTCCAATGTGAGTGGCAACACTATTCAAGGAAAAAGGATATCTCCTGAGAAAGTGTCAAGATTATTATCGTACGCTAAATGTTCATGGGGAAGTGATTACTGGCTTATAATGGTGCTGCAGAGCTACAGCTCCATATATTTATATGCATATATATAAAATTGCTTTGCAGTGGAGAGGTTGACTCCTAACACCGTCTCCGACTGCGTACGCCGTCAAAATGTATCCAGAAAAATTATTGAAGGTCACGAGCGTGAGGTAAAATGCCAATAAACGTCTATTTATTTAAAAATAAATAGTTTTATATTTTATGACGCAAGAACAACTAACGTCATGTTGCATCAGGACTTTCAAATTTCCGTCTAATTCGAGCCTGTATTGTCTACGAAATCAAACCTGGGACTACGTATCAGCATACAAAAGCAAGCACTTTGTACAATCACTCCGTATCTATGTTTTCCTTACGGCAGTCAAACACACTATCTCTGTTCCACCGTGGAGTTTTAAATAGAAAACTACGCTAGGCTTTTTGAGTCATGAAGATAGTGCAACGCTACTTATATACAGTAGCGTACTAGAGCATTTTTGTGGTAAACTACGTTAGTTTATGACGCCTGTAATTGTCGTGCGTTGAAAGTGTAAATTATTTATTATTATATATTACTACTCAATGCAAATGAAAGCGTGTTAACAGCATACTGGAAAGAAAACGGAAAAAAATTGAATAACTATTATTTATTTATTTATTTAAAATGGAGTTTAAAAATTCCTTTATGGCAGTCATGAGAAATTATTTAAATCGCGAAAATTTGTACTGAAAAATTTCCCGTCAATTTCGGTAACTTAGCCGTTAGATAAAGACGCTATATATTTTTTTTTATATAAAACTCGCCTCATCAAAAAGTTATTACAAAGGATTATTTTAAAAAATT
>QLNU02014176.1:46647133-46669949 GCA_006491805.2 Dysdera silvatica | reverse complement strand
TGCCAAATTAATCTTTAACTAAAATCACATTTCATGATGGTGAGAAATGTTTTACATGTTATATTTACGTAGAAATTTTATGCAATATTAAGAAATAAATAATAATTTAGTTATAATGAAAATCTCTTTACAAAAAAATATTTTAGCGGCCCGTATAGTTGGTTCGTTGTAATGAGAATCTACTGTACGACATAATGAATTATAATAAACAAACTTTATGTGTAAGGATAATTAGAAAATTTTTAGTATTAGAAAATGTAATTATTACGAATTTTTTGATTAGAAAACGTAACAATCTAACTCCATATATAAGAAATATGGCTGCTTCATTAAGTTAGTTAAATAAGAGGAAAATAGTTATAAATTAAAATTATTAATTATTTAACATATAATGTTATGGAAATCATCAAAATTAAAGCAATGAAGTACGCTTATTGTTTATTACTGGGACAGCTGCACACTTGGGTAATATTAGATTGGCTTGGTCGGAGTTTATTGAAGTTTAATTAAATATTTCTCTATAAATACACATTTAGGAATTCACAAACTTTATAATATTCATACTTTATAAATTTTTTATACGCACTAAATAAATTAAATGAATTATCCATAAAGGAAATGCTTGTAGCTAAAACAAAATTAATAATGGGTTTAAAAAATCGAATTTTACTCGCTGCAATAAGATCCGTGATTCCACTGCAAACTATTTAAATGAACGAAGTTCTGTGAACAACTGAAGGATTTTTCTAAAAGCGGTATATATATATATATATCCCACACGGTACACATTTTGAGATTTTTTATATTCATTTTTAGCTTGTCTTTCTATCTGTAGAAATACTGGCAGGGTGAAAAATGATCCACTCAAGTACTATTGTTGATCTTGAGTTATAATAGCTTGCCCTCAGGCCCTTCCTTTATAGGGAACCTATACAGATACGCCGTATTTCGGTGTAGTTTCAAAAGAAATATTTAGAGGTGGCGGCTTAACAGGCAACTGCAGAAAGACGTGCCCCCAGGCGCTCCAACAAGACAAAGATAAGAGCTGGACAACGGACAAGAGTTTCAAACTGATCCATAACCACATCCTCTCGAGCAAAAAGTCATTCTGTGACAGGAGTACTATCTCCGATCTTTAGTAAAAGAGAAATCAATAACATGCCTTAAAATATTCGTGAAATCTAATAAAAGTTACTCGGGGGGGGTCTCTACGTTTTTTCATTTACTCGTACATTAAAGTTTCCTCCACGGAAAAAAAACTCACAAAAATCTCGCCCAGGAGGCTTTTCTGTGTTGACCATTATTTGGCAATTGTGTTATCCCTGTGAAGGGTAATAATATCTTACAACTTAATATACGGAGAAAAATGCGTTTGTTCTTGTTCTCATTCGTCTAGTAGGTCAAGACACCGCGGGCTGGGGACCCTGGTTCGAATCTGGGATGAGGACGGCGTCTCTTTTTCTCCTAAACAAAAATAGCTCTAGTTTGAGCTACTAATACGTGGGTGTCAAATTTATTAATAATAAGAATTAAAGTTTCAGAAAAATATTAGTTCCAACTACAAAGAAATTTTTTAAATACTACTTGCAAATACGTTTTTTTCCCTTAAACAAAACTGTGATAATCGCAGTACAAAGCCTCCACACCTTCCAGTGTTTTTTTTTATTATTTTTTTTAATTCGCATTTAGTAATAATAATAACAGAAAATGTGTCTGAATTGGGGTCATTCAAGTATTACGTAAGCATTTTTGGGCGAGGCGGGGTTGAGATACTCTGATTTTTTTTTGACAACGAGGAGAGGGGGGGGGGTCTGAATTATGCTTACGTAAGGCACAAAAAATAATAAAAATTAACACAAAGTGACAATTGCACTGACTGAACTGCAATTCCTAGATGTACAACACACTGCGAGTGAAAGATATAAAATATAAAATACACGTAATCACATATAAATATTTAATTATTTAAACCAGTGTCTTTCAACATTTTTTCGCTTGGGGGCCCTTTCTAGGCTCCCCCTGGCCCCACTGACATTTTTAAATTATGATAAATATATTAATTTTAATGAACGTATTTTATCAAATTCACTTATTTATTATACACCATTTGCTTACAACATAGGAAATATTAATAATAAAAATATAACAAAATACTTTATAATACCACAGAAATAGCTATATTAACAGTTTATTAAAACTTTTTTAAATGCGATATTGTTTGCTGTGATTACTCTGTATTTATGAAAAAGCATTTCATATTATAACAAACTTATAAATAAGTACTTAATACGTATTACAGTAAAAATGTAAATACGTATTATAATTTTTATCACACATTGCATTCTTATTTCAAAAACATATACCAAAAAATTAGATAACCGAAATCATACCTAAGCATGAAGGAAGGATGGGGTATAAAATGGCAGAAATATGTACGTTACTTAGTTGACCCCATAGTAAATAACAACTAATTGAACATGCCAATTATCACAATTTTCAATTTTCAATCAAAAAACACGTAGTACCCAAACTTACTTATCCACTTAACTAAATTACATATCAACTCAAGCTTCATTCTGCCCAATATCACAATTTCATCAATTGAGGCAATAACACAAAAAAGTTTTTTATTAACTAAAAAAGTCATAATTCTATTCATCAGTAATTCTTAAAAATACTAAATCAAAGAAACCGAATTGTAAAATATGATTTATGTAGGTATGTTTATTGCCCCATTTCCCCATTTCACAATTGGCTGCAATTTTACCCCAACTGAAAAATCCCTGGCACAACTGGCAGAAATTCATAAAACTTTTTCCATATTTCCTACCATCTACGTATTTTCGAAATTGTACCACATCTCTGCACCCGCCGCAATTAGACATCCTCATTTGCTTACCCCCTTTTTTCTAGTCAAAAACCTATTCCTTTGTGAGTGAGGAGCTCAGGATATACAACAGCAACAAACACCCCCATATGGTGCTTTATCGGTTAAATGGTCAAAGTTTGTCTTCTTTGTCAGTAACCCCCTCGGGCGTGTATTGGGAGGGGAGAGTGCCATAAAAATTCACTTAAACCCTCAAAAGATCTAATAGCTTCCCTAGCTGGTGGTCAACAAGGAAAGGTCGTAAAATTTGGAAGGAAAACCGGATAGATGTTTAAGTAACAAGAACATAAAAATTTCTAAAATAATTCTTGAATGAAAATGCACCAAAACAGTTCTCGCAAACTAAAATTCATTTTTTTTAAAAATATTGGTATTATAATATTTTGGGGTTCTCAAACCCTTATCAAAATATATTGGGGGGCGGGGGGCGGGGGGGCTCTGGCCCTACGGGCCCATAGAACTCTACGCCTATGTATGTTACTTTAAACTGTAGGTCCAACTTGCCAAGGTGGTGAGCTTAATGTCGCTCCCTCTGTATTTCTTTCACCGTACTACGTATATGTGTGATAACATCCTGCAATGGATTGAAAATGGTTGTTGTTGATGATGACCATACATATATATATATATATACATATACTTTCGTTACCCAAGAGGGGATGGGGATGATTATATATACACATATATATAACGCGTCCATGTAAAACTATCAAGGCCTATTTGATTACGAATACCTGTGAGATAAGTAAGTCAGCAACTGTAGACATATTCGTTTATTAGTGTTGTAAGCGGCCCTAGATAATATTAGTGGTACTTCTAGTTATTATTATTGACTAGATACAACTATTATTATTATTGACTAGTTATTATAGTATTGCTATAGACTAGTTGTCATTTATATTGTTGTTAACTCATTGTTATTGAATAATTATTGTTTATATTATTATTAACTCATTATTATCATTTATATCATTATTGGTTAATTATTATTTTCATTGACTAGTTAGCATTATTAGCGAAAAATATTTATCATATCAAAATACACACAGTTTACATGTTATTGCAATTGATCGATGTCCGTTACCAGATCTAAATTCATTATTTATACGTATTTTAATAAACATGCTGAAGGAGAAACCGTTTCTACACTTATTCACATGACGCACGTAATCGTAACTGCACACGAAGCCTTTGACAAATTACTCAAAATGGGAAAATAATATATATATCTTTTTCAAATATCTATATCTTTTTCAAATATCTATGCTAACTTTAGTTTTTATGTGAATGGAATTTATCGCTATGGCTTGCAGCTTCTTTTGTAGAATATGACTACCAGCCATTTTTTATATATGTGTTCGTAGGAAGGTGGGGGTCAACATTCTGGGACAGGATTAATTGCTTTGCTCGACCCGCTGGGAAACTTTGAATTTTTCTTCGCTTAGCGTCGGTCTTTCTTCAACGAATCGCCCAAATCTCAGTTCATCTATCAATCAAAGAGCGTTCGGGTCGTGTGTAAAATGGTGACGGATGCGATAGGTCAAGAGCAGTGGACCAAAGAAAGGATGACAGTCACAGGGGGGTGGAGGGCCCTTAAAAAGGCGTGTTATAGTAGCCGGGCGAAGGGCCATCTTCGGTATAAAGAGGAGACAGAGAGTCGAGTCCTTTTGGATATGGATAAATTGGTACGCTGGAGTCGGGACGACGAAACCTCGGGGAGGCCAAAAGTGGCCGCACGCTCGGCTCCCTTTCGTCCAGACTCGCGGGCTCTAGACCGGACTAGGGGACGCCCGCGCCTACGTCGCCAGTCTTTCCCAAGCGAGTCTTGTCGCCGCGTATTCCGGCGGCTTTAGAGTTGGCGCAACCCCATAATAACAACTAACAACACCAGAAGAGAGGGGAGAGAGGGAGAAAAAACTTTCAATGAGTTAAAATTTAAAAACTCTTTGAAATAACGAAATCCATGAATCTTTGCTGAGTGTGTGGAAGAAAGAAAAAACGTTCTGCTTCACAGAGCCCCTTGTAATGATGTAGAAAAATAATAACTTTTGAAATGGCCCTGTCATCTCGAACCATCTATAAACTAAAAGTTTCATTTTTTAAGATCAGACCTTTTTTTTTTTATTTAAAACTAAGTTTAATTTTTGCAAGAATAAAATACATGTTTCACCTTTGAAGAATTTGACATTTGTAATAAAATTTCGTAGCGACATATAAAAGCATTTCACATAGTTCGTATCGCATGCAGAGTGAATTTAAATTCCAGATGTTTCGCCTTAAGTTTTAACTTGACATCACAATGGCTTAACTAATCTCGAAGTGTGGGTGGGGAGGCTAAATTTTTTTAGTAAGATTTAAGGCCTCCCCCACCACGTTACTGTAATGCGTCTTCATCATATTCAATCATTATCTGTCCGCTGATGGATGAAGGTATATGCCTGTGCTTTCCTCATGAGTTTATCCTGAGTAATTCATTTTCATATTACTCCAACCTAGAGCTATAACCAGGCTGGCTGGGGCTATAGGAAGCACTTGGGAAATATTTTTTCTCAAAAATTAAATATTGTAGAATCTTATTTTAAATTTTTTGTTTTGTACGAAATTGTACGGGACAATAGAAATTATTCTTTAACGTTAAAAATGTTACTCAAAATAAATTTCTGTGGTAGTTTTTGTGTAGATAATTTTTTTACAGAGGTTGGAGTCTTTACTTATTTTATAATAAAGATAATGGAAATTAGAGAGGTATACTATAATTTATAAGTTTTAATGCAAAATTTACGTTAAGAAATTTATTTATTATATAAATAAATTAAAATATATCTAGATATATTAGTTTTAGTTTTCCGAGCCTCTCCTGTAACAAGCGTCTTGCTACGGGCCTGTTCCAACCTGTTTTTATTTCTTCCATCCCCGGGCCCTGCGGTGGCGCAGTGTGGTAACGCGTTCGCCTAGTACGCCGTTAATCCGGGTTCGACTCCCAACAGTGTACAAAGAACGCTTACTCAGAGATCTCATAAAAAGATCGCACTGCTCACTGTAGTCCGGGGTTTGGTTCCCTAGGCCATAAGAGGTTCGGATTCCTCGGAAAACAGTAGGTCCCGGCGCAGCATGACCATTGTAGTCTTTGAGCCGTAAAACCACAAACAAACCAACCAAGCTTCTATCCCCTTAGTCGGTGACGACGTTTCCCGTCTTTTGGATTTCAGCTGAGAAGCTTTAAATATGAACACGTTTAACGTCCTCAGTTTTTTTCAGGCAATATTTTTAACCTATAAAATATTCTATTGCATTAAATTTATCTATTTTCTTATACTGAATAAATATATGAACAACTCAACATACATGAACTCAATAAATACGATCGCCCCACCCCATCCAAAAATACTTTATATAAATAAATGTAAGAAATAAACTACATACACACATTCTATATAATCGGAACTTTTTGTAGCAGAGTTTTAAAAATTATTGTTGGGAGGCAAGCACACGTTATATACATTTATATACTACAATAAATGGATGTAAAATTGCAATTTATTTTAAATTATTGGAGAAGGGGAGCCTGTGGGGCTCCCCTTCTCCAATAATTTAATCATGTTATATAGCACAGCTATATCCGAAAAGATACAGGCGTGTTATACGGCACAGCCATATAACACGCCTATATCTTTACGGGTGCATTTGTTGTGTCCATATTTATTTTTCCTAACATTTTTCAGTTATAGATTTAAGATTCAGTTATATATATATCATCATCATCATCATATTCAACCATTATCTATCCACTGCTGGATGAAGGTCTCTCCAAATGCTTTCCACACAAGTCTATCCTGAGCAATTCGCTTCCACGTCACCCCAACCTGTTTTCTTATTTCATCCACCCATCTAGTTTGAGGACGTTTTCTAGGTCTTCGGTGGTCTCTTGGAATCCAGTTCAGAATTTCTGTTGTCCATCGTTGATCAGTTCTTCTTGCAATATGCCCAGCCCATCGCCATTTCAGCCCTTTTACTTTAACAATGATGTCCTCTACTCTAGTTTGCTCTCTCACCCAAGTGTTTCTTTTTCGATCTCTCCTAGTTATTCCAAGCATGCACCTCTCCATGCTCCTTTGCGTTGTCTGTAACTTTCGTATTGCTCCAACTGTTAGACTCCATGTCTCTGATCCATAAGAGAGGACTGGCAATACACACTGGTTGAAGACCTTTCTTTTTAGACACAAAGGCAATTTCCCCTTCAGGATAAAACTGTTTCTTCCAAATGCACTCCAGCCAAGTTTAATACGTCTGTTGAGTTCTTTCATAATGTTGCCATCCATTGAAATCAGCTGGCCAAGGTAAATATATGAATCAGCAATTTCTAGCTCAATGTTGTCAACTTGTATAATTCAATAAATGCCACACACAATTGAAGTTCATAGTCATGTGTTCTTTCAATTAATTCTCTTAATACATGGATATGGTCTACTGTACTGAATCCACTTCGAAATCCAGCTTGTTCTCTTGGTTGAGCTGCATCTAATTTTTTCTGCAGGCGATGTGTTAGTACTTTTGTGAAGATTTTATATATAGCAGGTAATAAGCTAATTGGTCGGTAATTTTTCAAATCCTCTTTATCACCTTTTTTATGCAAAAGAATTACTGTTGCAGAATCCCATTGGTTTGGTATGTTACCACTGTTAAGACATTTGGTAAAGAATTTTGCAAGTATGTCTTCTACATGTTCTCCAGCTTCTTTTAAGATATCTAATGTAATGCCATCATCGCCAGGGGCTCTTCCTTTCTTCATACTTTTTATTGCAAATGCTACTTCTTCTTTTAAGATTTTAGGAGCTGTTCCTTCGACTATCTCAGAGTCTTCGTTTAATCCACTGTTTCCCTCATACAGCTTTCTGTAGAATTCTTCAACTCTTCTAAGTATTTCTTCCCTATTTCTTGTTACGGTGCCATCCTCTCCTTTTAATGCAATGATGTGTTTCTTCCCAACAGATAAACTTCCTTTAACAACCCTAAGGCTCTTGTTATTTTCAATGGCTTTCCTTACTAGCTCACAGTTGAATTTTCTTATGTCTTCTTTCATGCTTTTGCGCAGAGTTTTACAAAGTTCTATGTACTCAATCCTGGAACTGGTATTTCGATTGTCCACCTTCATATCTCTTCGCCTTTTCATGAGCTGTTTCGTCTTCTCAGATAATTTGCTATTGTGCTTTTTACAGGTTACACCACCAATTTCCCCAGCAGTTTCAACTATTGTCTTAACAATGTTTTCATTTGCTTCTGAGATATCACTTTCTTCAATAAGTCCTTCCAGTGCAGAAAAGCGATTTTTTAATTCCAACTTGAATGCCTCAGTATTTTCTTTTAATTTCTTTAAATCCACCCTCTTACATACTTGTTTCCTAATGAGCTTCTGCCTTTCTAGTTTAGTATTTAAGTGCATTTTACATCTCACCATTCGATGATCACTTCCAGTATTAAATCTGTTCAGTACACTGCAATCTTCAATAATTGATTTCTTGTTTGCCAGGATATAGTCAATTTCACTAGTTCCCCCATTTGGGTGTTTCCATGTCCATTTTCTTTGCGGTTTCTTCTTAAAAAATGAATTCATGATGCTAAGGTTTTCAGCTTCTGCAAATTCGATGAGTTGATCGCCACGTTCATTCCTTTCCCCATATCCGTATTTACCAACCGATGTCTCTCCTTGTTCCTGTTGTCCAATTCTTGCATTGAAATCCCCCATGATGAGCTTGATATGTTGTTTCCCTTTGGTGTGTAACTCTTTGATTTCTTCATAAAATTCTTCAACCTCTTCGTCGGTATGGCTTGATGTTGGTGCATATACCTGTACTATTTGAAGTTGGTATCGCTGGGTTAGTTGAACAACAAGCCTCGCTGCTCGATCTGATGTACTTTCAACTTCCAGAAGACAGTCTTTAATTCTTTTGTTGATTAAGAAGCCAACACCACTTGTTCTTCCAGTTTCCGTTCCTCTATAATAAAACAAATGTCCACTTTTAAGTTCCACCAACTCTTCACCTTTTCTTCTAACTTCACTGAGTCCTACAATGTCCCATTTGATCTTGTCAAGTTCTTCTTCCAATTCCTGAAGTTTTGCTTCAGAAGCAAGGGATCGTCCATTATACGTTGCCAAGGTCAATAACAAACGGCAGCCTGGGCCATTCCAGTGATTCTTAGCACCCCCTGCTTTCATGCCACACTGACCGCTGCCTTGATCAGGAGCACTCCAGCACCTGGAGACTAGGGGCCATGGTTTCTGGTGTGTCAACATAATGGAGGAATTAGCCATAATTTCACCACGCTGGCTAGACGGGTTGGTGAATTAGCCCTCCCCTTCCGCCTTTCTATCCGTGTAGCAAATATTAATTTGCCACATAAATAGAAAGCTCAGCCTGCACCACTTGAAGGCGGGGTAGGACACTAGGTTACTGGCCTGGCCGGTTCCACACATCGTCACATACGTTCAGCGTGTGGGTCTCCTTCCAGTTAGATACCAGCAACCCTTTTGCAGGCCATATATATATATATATATGAGCTTTGCCTCGAAAACAACATGAAAACGTTTGGCAGGCTTTGTGTACAAACCCACGGAATTCCCACAGGAGCCAGTTACTCCAGTATTCTGGCAAACTTATACTTTCATTTTTACGAAAAAGCTTACCTTCAACAGCGAGTCACATTCGAATACATTATTAATGACCTCATAACACTCAATGGCACTAAGAATCTTGACAGCTACCCGCCAAACCTAAAACTAATTAAAACCAATACTGACAACAAGAGTGGTGTTTTCCTAGATTTAAATATCAGCATCAACGACAACTCTCTTACTGAAATTGACTTGTATGATAAAAGGCAAGACTTCAGATTTAAAGTGAATTTCCTCACAAACTGGGACTCCCAACATATCCAGAAAAGTCCACAGAAATATCATTTGTTCGAAATGTTCTCGAAATGTTCTCGAGTAACAATAACCTCAAATTAAAAAACTTTCAGACACTAATGTCGAATGCATTTACAATGATGTTCCACATTACTTCACCAAGAATCTGGTATATAATTTTGTTAAAAAACTTTCTTGATCCTAAACCCTCCACTTCATTTCATTTTCCACATACCTTTAACTTTCTCAGTCCCTATTTCCACTATTATCATCTATTATAATCTATCCTTCGCTTGTTTTTTCACCACAAAAGCACCATTTAAAGTTTAAGTCCTAGTGGACAAAAGGCAACTTTTCTAGCAAAAAGAACCCCAGTGCTTTGGTGTTTTCTCCTACACCCAAGACATGGCAAATCTTATTTCTTTTATCAACTTTCTTACTTCTAATCCTTCAGTACTTTTTCTTAAATACTTCTTGTCACCTCTGGATTGTTTTTCTTACATTTTTATTTATTATACTAACAAGTTTATCTCTGTAATGTAGGTAAGTGTTTTGATATCAGGTTTGAGAATTATAGTAAGCTTTTTCTAGCTGTTGTTTGCACACTTATTGAGTTCTCTATGTTCAACAACGTTTTTTTATTTAATATTGTTCAAATTATATTTGTGTGTATATATATATTTATGGTGCATATCTGGTTTATATGTGTATATATACTGTGTATATTCTGAGTGTGTATATATATACGTGTGTGTGTGTATTTGTGTGTATATATATGTGTGTGTGTGTATATATATATATGTGTGTATACGTATATGTGTGTATACGTATATGTGTGTATATATATATATGGGTATGTATATGTATGTATATATGTAAGGGTGTGCATGTTTATGCATATGCGCATATATATGTCTTTATTTTGATTGCACACTTCTGGGTCTATTATGAGTGCAAAGAAACAATTTGTTTATTTTGAATATATAAGTTTATTTAAACTTAAACTTATATATTTTTACTAGTTAATAATTAAGTGTTTATCTTGAGTGTGACATATTCATGTAAAACTTTTTACAATTTTTGGTATAAGTAATGAGTTTTCTCACTTCATCATCTTCTCTATTCATGTTAATTGAACCTTTACACTTTAATCACTTTCAATACCTCTATCTACTTGTTGTAAGTTTGCTTTTGGGCCACTTACAACAATTGAGATTGTTCTCAGTATTAATAAAGAGACCCTTCTAAATTACTAAAATATTGTTAAACTAATTATATTCTGGGTTTATACTGTTTTTAGCTAAGTTTTGGTCAATGCTGGTTTATTCAGTATTGATCACAAATCTCAATTATTGTAGTCAGAAAAAGCAAACCAATAACAGGGATTTTGTGCGGTCCCTGATGAAGAACAAAATTCTTGGTATTGTTTAATCTTTTACTCCTCTTCACCTTTTACTACTACATGTCAATTTTTATTCTGAGATGTTTCTACTACTTAAATTTACTTGGGTTTACTACCTTGTGTGATATTACTTTACAACTTTAACTTTGTCCAAGTTAATATACATTTAGATATGTGTATTCATGTATATTGTATTAGAAGGTACCACATGTCCTGAGAGAAATCATACTACAATTTTCTATATATATATATATATATATATATATATATATATATATATGGCCTGCAAAAGGGTTGCTGGTATCTAACTGGAAGGAGACCCACACGCTGAACGTATGTGACGATGTGTGGAACCGGCCGGGCCAGTAACCTAGTGTCCTACCCCGCCTTCAAGTGGTGCAGGCTGGGCTTTCTATCCAAGAGGCAAATTAATATTTGCTGCACGGATGGAAAGGCGGAAGGGGAGGGCTAATTCACCAACCCGTCTAGCCAGCGTGGTGAAATGATGGCTAATTCCTCCAATATGCTAATACACCAAAAACCATGGCCCCTAGTCTCCAGGTGCTGGAGTGCTCCTGATCAAGGCAGCGGTCAGCGTGGCATGAAAGCAGGGGGTGCTAAGAATCACTGGAATGGCCCAGGCTGCCGTTTGTTATTGACCTTGGCTACGTTTAATGGACGATCCCTTGCTTCTGAAGCAAAACTTCAGGAATTGGAAGAGGAACTAGACAAGATCAAATGGGACATTGTAGGACTCAGTGAAATTAGAAGAAAAGGTGAAGAGTTGGTGGAACTGAAAAGCGGACATTTGTTTTACTATAGAGGAACGGAAACTGGAAGAACAAGTGGTGTTGGCTTCTTAATCAACAAAAGAATTAAAGACTACCTTCTTGAAGTCGAAAGCACGTCAGATCGAGCAGCGAGGCTCGTTGTTCAACTAACCCAGCGATACCAACTTCAGATAGTACAGGCATATGCACCAACATCAAGCCATACCGACGAGGAGGTTGAGGAATTCTATGAAGAAATCAAACAGCTACATACCAAGGGGAAACAACACATCAAGCTCATCATGGGAGATTTTAATGCAAGAATTGGACAACAGGAACAAGGAGAGACATCGGTTGGTAAATACGGATACGGGGAAAGGAATGAACGTGGCGATCAACTCATAGAATTTGCCGAAGCTGAAAATCTTAGCATCATGAATTCATTTTTTAAGAAGAAACTACAAAGAAAATGGACATGGAAACACCCCAATGGAGGAACCAGCGAAATTGACTATATACTGGCAAACAAGAAATCAATTATTGAAGATTGCAGCGTACTGAACAGATTTAATACTGGAAGTGATCATCGAATGGTGAGATGTAAAGTGCACTTAAATACTAAATTAGAACGACAGAAGCTCATTAGGAAACAAGTAAGTAAGAGGGTGGATCTAATGAAACTGAAAGTAAATACCGAGGCATTCAAGTTGGAATTAAAAAATCGCTTTTCTGCACTGGAAGGACTTATTGAAGAAGTTGACATCTCAGAAGCAAATGAAAACATTGTTAAGACAATAATTGAAACTGCTGGGGAAATTGGTGGTGTAATATGTAAAAAGCAGAATAGCAAATTATCTGAGAAGACGAAACAACTCATGAAAAGGCGAAGACTTATGAAGGTGGACAATCAAAATACCAGTCGCAAGATCGAGTATGTAGAACTTTGCAAAACTTTGCGCAAAAACATGAAAGAAGATATAAGAAAATTCAATTGTGAGTTAGTAAGGAAGGCCATTGAAAGCAACAAGAGCCTTAGGGTTGTTAAAGGGAGTTTGTCTATTGGGAAGAAACACATCATTGCATTAAAAGGAGAGGATGGCACCGTAACAAGAAATAGGGAAGAAATACTTAGAAGAGTTGAAGAATTCTACAAAAAACTATATGAAAGTAACAGTGAATTAAACGAAGACATTGAAATAGTCGAAGGAACAGCTCCTAAAATCTTAAAAGAAGAAGTTTCATTTGCAATAAAAAATATGAAGAAAGGAAGAGCCCCTGGTGATGATGGTATTACATTAGATATCCTAAAAGAAGCTGGAGAATATGTAGAAGACATACTTGCAAAATTCTTTACCAAATGTCTTAACAGCGGTAACATACCAAACCAATGGGATTCTGCAACAGTAATTCTTTTGCATAAAAAAGGTGATAAAGAGGATTTGAAAAATTACCGACCAATTAGCTTGTTACCTGCTATTTATAAAATCTTCACAAAAGTGCTAACACATCGCCTGCAGAAAAAATTAGATGCAGCTCAACCAAGAGAACAAGCTGGATTTCGAAGTGGATTCAGTACAGTGGACCATATTCAAGTATTAAGAGAATTAATTGAAAGAACACATGAATATGAACTTCCATTGTGTGTTGCATTTATTGACTATGAGAAGGCCTTTGACTCTATTAAAACATCAGCAGTCATCAACTCTTTAAGATCAACAGACATTGAGGATGTGTACATTGACATGGTGAAACGTGTGTATAAAAATGCAAGTGCAAAATTTCGGTTACATAAAGATACCAAAACTATCAAACTTGGCAAAGGGGTGAGGCAGGGAGATACCATTTCTCCAAAACTTTTTACTTCAGCTTTACAGATGATTTTTCAGCTGATAAATTGGAATAACAAGGGAATAAAAATAAATGGTGAATATTTAAATCATTTGCGGTTTGCTGATGACATTGTTATTTTTTCAACGAACCCATCAGAACTCCAAGACATGGTACAGGAGCTCTCAACTAGAAGTAAAGAAGTTGGACTCAAGATGAACCTACAAAAAACTAAGATCATGTTCAATAATTTTGTAGAGGAAACAAAAATACAAGTTGACAACATTGAGCTAGAAATTGCTGATTCATATATTTACCTTGGCCAGCTGATTTCAATGGATGGCAACATTATGAAAGAACTCAACAGACGTATTAAACTTGGCTGGAGTGCATTTGGAAGAAACAGTTTTATCCTGAAGGGGAAATTGCCTTTGTGTCTAAAAAGAAAGGTCTTCAACCAGTGTGTATTGCCAGTCCTCTCTTATGGATCAGAGACATGGAGTCTAACAGTTGGAGCAATACGAAAGTTACAGACAACGCAAAGGAGCATGGAGAGGTGCATGCTTGGAATAACTAGGAGAGATCGAAAAAGAAACACTTGGGTGAGAGAGCAAACTAGAGTAGAGGACATCATTGTTAAAGTAAAAAGGCTGAAATGGCGATGGGCTGGGCATATTGCAAGAAGAACTGATCAACGATGGACAACAGAAATTCTGAACTGGATTCCAAGAGACCACCGAAGACCTAGAAAACGTCCTCAAACTAGATGGGTGGATGAAATAAGAAAAGAGGTTGGGGTGACGTGGAAACGAATGGCCCAGGATAGACTTGTGTGGAAAGCATTTGGAGAGACCTTCATCCAGCAGTGGATAGATAATGGTTGAATATGATGATGATGATGATATATATATATATATATTCAGTTACAGATAGAAGTCAAACAACAGAACAATCAAATCGCTAACACGAAAAATGTAACTTAAAACTTTTGTTATATCAACTTTTCTTGTGAAAACATTGGTAAAATCAGTTTCATTTTCGTTTGCTTTAAAAATGAATGTGTGTTTTCTTATGATTTTCTTACGATTATTTTTTAACGTTATTTTTTATATCATGTTATTACAATAATAAATTTTATGCCGATGGAACAGTACTACATTGCCCCTGGGCATATCTAAATAATTTGCTTAAAAGAAATCTGCCAACTCCAACTTAGAAGCAGGTTGTATGTACATTCATATATACATGTGACTGAGGGAACAAATTACTGGGAACCTTGCTAAAAAAAAGCAATATCTCGCCAAATAATGTAGCAAGACCAAATGGATCTAAGGATATAGATAGATGTTTTTCCAGATTATGTTATTGCCGCGTTAATATGAGCACAGTATATGAGTACGGATGATATTCAATAAAAATATAAATTGAATTGATTCTTGTAAATAATTCCTATATAAACTACAGTATATTCTCGTTGTAATCAACCCTATGGGACCGCTAAATTATTTCGTTATAAAAAGAATTTCGTTATAGCGGAATTCATATTAATTTATTAATATTGCATAATATATCCACGTAAATATAACACTCAAAGCATTTTTTTTTATCACGCTAACCATATATGATTTTGATGGAAAAATAATTTAATTAACGTGGAATAATTTGGTGAGATAAAATTCGAAAATTAAAGATTAACCTTTAATTTACACTTCTGTAGAAAATCCGTGATTTTTGTTTGTACATGCGGATTCGTATTTGAAGATAATAGAAATGCTTGCAATTGGAAAGCAAATATCTCGACTAACACCGGACACAGACGACAGAAGAATGGACGCTGAACATACCTTTTAGTGTCACGTGATATCATTCTCTATGCTAATTGTTTGTCACGTGCTTAACCTGGAGAAGGGATGGGAAGAGAATTCGAAAGCGGAAACAAATTGGACAGAACAAAAAAAATGTCGAGGAAGAAAAAAGTCGGTTTAAATGCCATTTGTTCCTTTGTTGTTATTAAATTATATATATTTTAATATATATATATATATATGTAACGCCTTATATTTTTCATTTTGAATTCTCTTCACTTGAAATGCTTTTTCTATAAAATTATTTTTTGTCTTGGATCTCGAATACATTTTTTGTTATGAGGGAATTTTCAAAAATTTATTTCGTTGTATCGGAAATTTTGATAAATTGCTTTAATGGTATTTGAAACAGTGCTTGCATTTTCGTAATAAAGAATTTTTCGTTGTACCGCTATTCGTTATAACGGAAATCTACTGTATATAACAGTGGTGGATCTTAATTCGTTTTCATCATGAGACATTTGGATATTTTTTTATCGGCCGGGCCATAAAAGATGCAAAATGAGAGATTTTCTTACATGCTATATAGACTTTGGCATAACTACGGGGTTAGGTTTATCTTTCCTAAATGTTCTGATTAAATGCATCATTGAGGGAAATAGCTTGCCCCACCCAGAAAAATTAGCCACCCTGAAAATTATCCTCTAGAAAAATTATTCCTCTGGAAAGAAATTGGCGCTCCTAAACTGCGAGGCTGGTGCGCTGTACATATAGACGAGTACTGGAAAATTACGCTAAAAGAGGTGAGAGAAATATGTAACATATTGGTGATGTTACATTTAATTACTTCTCTTGTGCCAAATATCCATAAAATCGACAGTGTACTATTTTTCTTATCCTTTGCAGTCGGGCCAGTTTTTTATTGTTTGTGGGCTGCCTGTCGAGGAATCGCACTGGTATATACAGGTGATCCAAAAGTAACAGAAAAAGTAAAAATTAATAATTCGAGAAGTATAGACAGTAGCACGATGCGGTTTTCACAGAAATGCACATAAAGATACTTTATTTATTTTTTTTATAAAGAAAAATTTTATTGGCAGAATAATTATATTTTTTCCGCCAGATGGCGCTGTATCAGTCCCGGAGTTACAGTACGTCGCTATTTAAACAGATCTGCCGACCATTACACCTCATGCTACACCACTGAACAAACTACTGACACAAATGAAGCGCCACCTGGTGGTGTAAAATGCAATTATTCTGCCAATAATTTTTTCTTTATTAAAAAAAAAAAAATCTTTCTGTGCATTTCTGTAAAAACCACATAGTGCTACTGTCTATACTTCTCGAATTATTAATTTTTTACTTGTTCTATTACTTTTGGATCACACGGTACATTGTTGATGAAACAGCATGCTGAAGTTAGAAGAAAGCCGAATTCTTATTGCCATTTTCAAACGTACAAAAAGGAAAATGCACAGGAAGTTTGGGTTTTTACGGCGCAAGGTCAGCAAAGGTCATGATGCCTCTGGACCTATGGTTTTCCGATGAATTCGAGCCTCTGTTGCTCAGGAAACTAAACCCCGTATTACGGTGGGAGGAAAAACGGCACGTGATCCGCGATACCGTTGAGGGTTGAAACTGTGTTAATGGCACTGTAAATGAATGCGTTACTATCGTGCCACGGTTGGGCGATGAAGCTTTTAAGGTCTAGGGAACCAACCTCCAGGGCTGCCATGAGCAGTTAGTTGGCGCAGTAACGTAGCAATTAAAATTTCTGTGGGGCTTGTGGGGTTCTCAAGTGGTTTCAAAGAAGAAGATCACGTGTTTTGATATGCAAGGGGGGGGAGGGCTTGAGCCCCTTAGAAAACTAATGAAGTGCTTTCTTAGAGTGCGCGATAAGTTCTGTGTCAGCGCAATACGTAATAATACGATGCGCGTTCATAGAAAGTATCAGCGTAATGCGTGATAATATAATTAGAATTTTACAAAACGTGATGCACAATTAGTATTCAGCTAGAAAACTGTCTTAATGTTTTTTGTGTTTTTTTGCGCATTAATGTGTAATGCTGCAGATTACTGCCTAACGTCGTGCATTATTGTCTAAAGGTGTAACATTATTGCGGATGTCATGAAATGGGCCATGATTTTTATTCCCTTCTTCTCGGAAATGTGTGCTGAAATAACAATAATTAACTAAAATAAGCACACTAAAATAAAAACTCTATGCAAGAAATCTTTCCAACAGATGGGCTCTGTTTTTAGAGCAGCGTGTTAAAGAAAAGCTTTGGGAAAGGTGGCTGCTATGTTGTTTAGAGCTAGGAGAATGTTGTTTTAGAGCAAGAGTAGGATGAATTTAGAGATCTGTTAGTATAAGTAGTTAGTACTAATATAAGACAATTGCTCCATGTTTACGTTTAGAGGTTTCTTATTCACTTCGACCAATAATATAATAAATATGGGTGTCAGAATTGTTATCCATCCATCCCATTCCCTACGAAAGAATTAACAATATATGCCCCTTTGACTTTATATGTTGATTAATTGCTAATTGTGTTAAACCTGAGAAAGGTCATAATATCGTACAAATTTTATAGAGGAAGACAAAGCAGAGGGTCCTAGCATTCCGGTGAGCGAGCAGGTTAGGGAACTCGGGTTCATAAGGAGGGTTTCTGGTTCGACTCCGAGCTGGGACGATATCTATATTTCTTCTTTACAAAGAAGATCAGATTTAAGCCTTAAATTGGGTGTTAAAATTTTCATCCAATAATGTTAATCCACGTCTTGGAATTTTTCTGCCAAACTTCAATAAAGTATAAACTTCAATATTTTAACTATATTTCGATTTTAAAAATTGATAATTTGAAATTCATTTGATGTTAAATTATGTGCGCATAAATTTAATTTTTTCACATCTTGTGTGATTTACGATTTTTTAAAATTTAAATTGAAGGTTATCGTTTTTCTTAATACTCATAGCTTTGTTATGACAGAGAGAGAGAGAGAGAGAGAGAGAGAGGGAGAGAGAGAGAGGGCGGGAGGTTCTAATTATTAATGGAATTTAACTTGCGAATTCAAATTTTAAACTCGCACCCTTTTTAAAGCACAGGTTTGTGGGAGAATTACTTAAGGAGATTAACTAACAAGTCGCTCAGATATCCATATGCGTGTAAAGCTGTAACTGAAGCTGTGAATACGATATATTATCGCAAGACTTTGTGAGCTGTAGAGAATGAAAAAGAAGATCGTTCTGGACCGGAGTTGAGTCAGCGGCAATTCTCCATGGACAAGAGCGTTATACCAACTTGACCACCTGGACATGACAAACATCTATAAGTTCGTCGTTATTGCATTTCATGAGCTGCGAAGAAGAAAAAAATGTTCTTTTTTCCTTAAAAAAAACGAAAAAAATGAGAGAACGAGAGAAGGAGAAAGCAAGAAAGAGAGAAAGAAGGAAGGAAAAGAAAGAGAGAGAGAGAACGAGAACGTTTACAAAGCTGATGAATTTGAAATAGATTCTTCGTTAATTATCTTCAAGTAAACCCGCCTATTTCAAAGTTTTTTTGGAAGTTCATTAACCAAGAAAGTATTTTCTTGGGGAAAAGGAAATAAGGAAGTTGGCAAATAAGAATTCGTTACTTGCATTCAATAATTGTTAAATATATTTTGTTAGTTTGTTCTTTTATTATAAAAGTATTATTTTTTATGCTCTTTTATTATAAATCTCTGAAGTTCGTAAACAAAATAGGGACTTGTTCTTTATTTCAATTGTAATTTGACTGAATTTCAAGATATTGAAGAAAAAAGGTAATGTGTTTTTGCGTACTCTTACGAATAAACTTGCTTTTATTTCTTTGTCAATTACTACGAAATAAAAATTGTTTCTTAAAATAAGTTTTATTTTCTGTAATTGAATTTACGTAAACGGGGCATCTCAGTTTGTTTAAAACCCTTTTAAGAGCTAAATACACAATTTAAAGTTAAATAATAATAAAAAATCTATTCAAAGATATTTTAAATAAATAACGTTGCCAGATAATCCTTGTACTTAGAGAATTTGATCATGTATATTTTCTATTTGACATCATTTTACTGCTTTTAAGTTTCCTTGATTACAGATATCTGTCTTATCTTATCATCTTATGGTCTGTCTTATCATCTTATGGAAACTAAAATATTGAGATTAAAGAGAATCACGCACTGACTCTTTGCGTAGGTAGTTACCTATATACATTCATACAGGCAGGCAGACAGACGGACAGACAAATAGACAAATAGACAGAAAATTCTTTTAAAAAGCATTAATTTTTTTCAAGCTTTTAATCATAAAGATACAAAATTGATTTTATATACATAGAGAGTAACCGTCGCTTATTTGCATTATAAACGAAATCAAATTGAAACTAATTTTTAACCCTTTAAAATCACCACAAGCCCCCGATGAATTAATTATTGCGAGAAGAATCTTTCAATATTTCTCACAGTTTGTACCATTCAAGAAATAGGGCAGAGAAAACGGCCTTTGTTTGCGAGAATGAAATTCTTCTTACTCTCAGCGCACTGAACACAATAATGATTGGAAATGCACATGTCATCATTTTCATCAATTTTCTTGCCGCTTATCTCAGCAGTACAAATCCTAAAAATCATTTTTTTTCGCTCTCCCTCTCTCTTTCTTCTTCTGATTGGATTGCCTGTAAATGATGAAACCTTCTGTGAAGTGAGAAGAAAGTTTGAGCTCATACGCAGAAAAGTTGTAAACAAGCTGCAATGATCATATTCGCAAGAAAGTTGCCAAATAGGAAATGCACGCAGCTGTTTAAATTTTCTAAAGAACGTATGTTTGCAAATATTTGTATTCATTGATGAATACAAATTGAACGAAAAAAAAAAAAAGAATCCATTGATGAATATATATATCATCATCATCACCATCACCATATACGACCATTATCTATCCGTTGCTGGATGACGGCCTGTCCAAATGCTTTCCACACAAGTCTATCCTGAGCAATTCGCTTCCACCCCACTCCAACCGGTTTTCTTATCTCATCCACCCATCTAGTTTAAGTTCATTTCCTTGGTCTCCGGTGGTCTCTTGGAATCCAGTTGAGAATTTTTGTTGTCCATCGTTGATAAGTTCTTCTTGCAATATGCCCCACCCACTGCCATTGTATATATATATATATATATATATATATATATAATTGCAACACCATGAAGGAGTCACGTGACTGAGCTGAAACTTCCAGGAAATGCAAATTAGGGTATGCTATTCAAATGATTAGAATTTCAGAGTCATCGCGCATGCGTGGGCTGAGCAGCGCCCTCTGAACTGCTGATGGATCCGTATAAATAGAGGGCTGTAGCGGGGCGTGTATGGCTATCTGCTAGTGGTAAACGTTACATGAAACGTCACTATGCCTCTACGACGAAGGAGGGCGACATTTCAGCAAGTTACGTTTTCAAGTTTCTACATGTGGTGTTTTCTGATGAATCCCGCTTTAATTTGGGGTACAGTGATGGCCGCATCCGTGTTAGACGCTATACCGATGAACGCCACCTTCCGGAGTGCGTTATCCAACGTCATAGTGGACGAATCCCCAGCGTTATGGTCTGGGGTGCAATTGCGTATCATGGACGATGTCAGCCTCTACGAATTGTTAGTAATCTTAACAGCAACCGGTACATCAATGAAGTTTTGAAGCCCAAAGTTTTTCCCTTCCTTCAAGGCATTCCCGGAGCTGTATTTCAACAAGACAACGCCCGCCCACATATTGCCAGGAATGTTCAGGACTTATCTTCATCACAATAGATACAGCTTATTCCTTTGCCGGATATGTCGCCGATTGAACATGTGTGGGATTTCGTTGGTCGGAGTCTCGCTCGTGATCCTCGTCATATAGCTACTACAGATGAACTTTGGGGTCGCATACAAGCAATCTGGAATGCTCTTCCTCAGGCACACATTCAACATCTGTTTGATTCCATGCCACGTCGTATAGCATCACTTATTGCAGCGCGTGGTGGCTTCACCAAATACTGATTTTCGACATGTAATATTGTATTTTTGCTTTGTAATTTTAATCGTTTATTTGTATCAACACAGGTCGTTTGTACATTAAATTTCATTCAATTCGGACGAATCCTTCATGGTGTTGCAATTTTTACAAACATGAGTATATATTTGTCTATCATTATTAATACATATAAAATATTGTGCTGTTATGGATCTGTTTTAACTACTGGAAGTCGGTCCCCTCCTAACTCCCCAAGTATAAAGATATGACGGAGGAGAAGACATGGAAGCAGTGATGTCAGTGCCGGGTTCCCCAATGGTCTGGGCAGAAACCTTGGGTTCCGAAACCTAAAGGGCTTCCAGCCACGGTATATATTTTTAACACTACTGTAGGCCTTTTTTATACACTCTGTTACAACACACTATAGTCTTTAAACAACCGTTCAATAATGTTTTTGAATTTCATTTTAGAAAATGCTGCTTTAAGCCAATAACGTAGTAGTTCCATTGATTTAGATAAGACTATGCCAAGAAATTTGCGTATGTGAGACAAATATGTCGAAAGCTACCCCCATAAAAATAACTGTTTATGACATTAGCTATTACACATTATTAACACTATTTGTTGTCAAACCTAGACACCTAGAACAATGGTTCCCAACCTTTTTTCAAGCCACGACCCACATTTAGAGTAGCCAAGTAACCCGCGACCCTCTTTTATAGTAACCAAGAGGTTCACGACCCCTTCTGTCTGTTGCCGCAACGTCTGCATAATAAAAGCACTTTTAACGAAGCAAATAAAACACATTGGATATGTAATTTCATTATATTAATTATATATATTACATTAATTATGCATATTATATTAATTATATATATTATAGATATAAAGTTAATAACAATTAGTAGAATATTGCAATATGTGTAGCCATTTAAATAAATCGAACACTACGCAGATTAAATTAAACAACAATATAAATCAACGTTTATTGGCGTAGTGATACCAGCGCCGGCGCTGGTATCACTACGCCAATAAACGTTGATTTATATTGTTGTTTAATGTGTAGCCATGTTGAAATATAAAAGCATTGGAAACATTTGGTATGAAATTCTTTATAAAAATAATTGCAACAAAAAATAGCTGTGGCGACCCCCCGGAAATCAGTTTGCGACCCCCTTTGTGGGTCACGACCCCCAGGTTG
>QLNU02014176.1:46633389-46647033 GCA_006491805.2 Dysdera silvatica | reverse complement strand
AAAACAGGGGGCACCAAAAATACATTAGCTTGTCCAAAAGAACTGTCTTGCAAAATTGAGGAGAAACATTATCTATGGGAATATAAATTTCATTTTTTTCATTGTTTTTTTTCGGAAATTTGATGCTACGTCCTTGCCCGAAGGGCCTTATTAACTCTTGGCCTTGACTTAGAAATTCCCGCTGAGCCCATTAAAGGGAGAAAATTCACCATTCTTATGCCAAGCCATGTGGCGACTTACTTTGTTACTATTACAAGTTGTTTGACCCATAACTTACGAAAGCAAAAGTCACTTTTTGTTGCATTCTCGACTGCAATGCGCATGAATAACAACGAGACTAAAGGCGATTATAAAAGATTTACACAATTAGCCTTTACATTTTACATTTGAATGAGCGTCAGAAGTAGCATACCCGATAGAAAAAGCACATTTTAAAGATATTGTTTACATATTCTCAGAGAAAAAGTAATTGTGGGCAGTGACGCCGACTTCGTGGGTCCGAGACACTTTTTGAATCCTCAATAATTTTGTTGTGGGTTTCTCGAACCCATCAGCATGGAGTTTTCAAAATTATTGGGGGGGGCTTTGGCCCCATGGGCCCATATAACTTTGCGCCTGTGCTCGAACCCCTAATATTTTTGTTGGTGGGGAAAATACGCGTACGGAAATGTATGCACAAAGTTTTTCGTCATCAATTCTTCAATATTTTCATTATTTATACCCTGTTCCCTGGATATTTTTTATAAGAAATTTCTTCGTTTTGTCTGGATTCACAGAAAATACAAAAGTCTAGTCTCTATCTCTACCTACAGAGACAAGAACCTTTAGCTTTTATTTTTGGAACCCACAATAATTTTTCAAGTCGGCACCTATGATTGTGGGTGGGATTGGGGCAGATTCTTTCCAAGTGTAAGAACGGATAATGCGCCCCAACTCTTTTGGGCTACGTCCCTTCGCCCCCTCACCAATTTCTGGACAATAAATAAAGAAATGCAGAACAGAGTTGAGGGTTAAAGACAATGTATGAAATACAGTGGTACCATGGTTAACGACGGTAAATCGTTAACAGAATTACTGTCGTTAACCAAAACCGTCGTTATTCAAGGCGCGATTCTCATAAAATTTAATTGAAAATTGATTAATTTGTTCCCGCTCTTCCTCACAACCATCCTACATATTAAAAAGGCGCATATAACTCATTTAAAATGTTCTGATATACGGTACATATTATTTATTTATCATATTTGCTATATCAAAATCATCATTAATAAAATGAATTGCTCATGAAAACAGTTTTTAATGATTAATCTTCACCAGAAGGACAATTAGGCTCACTTCGGGGTTCTTACAAATGGACCTGTAAAAAATATGTTTAGGGTTGTTTATTTCTTCTACCTCTTTTTTGAAATGTGTCTGAAAACCTCGTGAACTTTTCATTAAACAGATCTGCAGTTTTGATAACTTCAGATTTGTCTGGATTTCATTTCGTAGCAACATTTTGAACTCTCCCTTTTTACATTGTCAAAATATTTTTGATTTCAGCAGTCGCACTTCGTTCTTTTTCTCCATCCTAATTTTTAAATTAAATTTCCACTTCCTTTTATTCACATTGCTGCTCGAAAAGATCTTTTAGCTCGTCAGTAGTTAGTTCTCAGTCATGCATTCTCAATGATTTTTCAACATCATCTTCTTCTACATCCAAGTTAAGATCATGAGCATTCGCCAAAATATCCCTTACCAATTTGTGTCCTTTATCTGAAGTTCCTTCATTATCGATGGAGGGACATAGTTTCCTTCATACTGCTTTCAGACATCTCATTGTTAAACGAATTGAAGAAGAAGAACGTTTTAGGCGTAGTAAACAATTTAAATTACATTAATCGACGTACTTTTCAGATGGGCTTTGGCAGTCCCTCGTCAGGAATGCAAGTGATCGAAAACTAAATAGGACAAAACTAAAACAGACTAGGCCGGATTTAGGGTACGAGGCGCTCTGGGCATAACGAATTTTGGTACCCTCTCCATTGGCGTAACTAGGAGGGCTAACTCTCTGTAAAATTTTGTCTAAGTATTGGGGGTATACAGTTCAGCTCTCCTAAAAAATGGATCAGCTCCCTAGAAAAAACTAATCCCTGGATTTCAAAACTAGTTACGCCCAAATCTCCTCCTGCCGTACTAGCAGAAGCAAAATTTTGTCGTTCCGCCCCCTCAAATGCGACGAAAAATCGCGGAGGATAGGGAAGGGGCGACATTTATGATTACCATATGTGCATTATTGTAAGATATAATACCGATATGTTTATAAATAAATTTACTTTGAAGACGACCTTTTGGATATTGGGGGAGGCGGGTATAGGCGGATGTAAAACAAAATTTAAGGGAGGGCGCAAAGCTTGAAAATTTCACTTGTAAGTTTAGTTTTATTTTTTACTTGAAAATAATCATTTTTAATGTAAACTTATTATTCTCAGTGAGGTGCACGCCTTTTGCCTGCTTTCATCCTTGTGGGGGGGCAGGGTTTTTTTCACGCAAGATTTCAGAATTTCAGATTTAGAAAATAATGGTGGAGGGCGCCTTCTCGGGGAGAGCTGATTGACAGAATTCTATAGTAAACAAATGGAAAAAAAAACTCTGCTGCCTCTTGTGCCCATAGAAATTTTGCGCACTGGACAACTGCCCAACATGTCCATTTATAAATACGGCATTGATCACTGAGGTACTGCCGTGTTTACACGAATATTTGCGCTATGCTAGCCCCATTTATTGATAACGAAAGGAAACTAGAAGAATTGTGGAGAAATTTGATATTTGGAGGAGAGAATTAAGTTTTTTCATTTCTGGCTGAAACTCGGAGTCGTCTTGTGATCATCAACGATATTTTTAGAATGAAGATTTATGAAAAAGGCTTTCGAAAAATTCAATTCGGCTGGCGATCTCCATTGACGGATAATCGAAACGTATTGGAAGTTGAATTTGTGTTTCACCCACAAATTGTGCTTCGACCACAATTTGTGGGATTAGAATTTGTGGTATCAGAAGTATACGGATAATACTAGGAAGAAAAAGAGAGAGAGAGAGAGAGAGAGAGAGAGAGAGAGCGAGAAATTCCTTAATGTGTATGCGAATTATGAAAAGAATTCTTATTCTTATTTCTATTTAGTGAAGGAGTGAATTTGAATGATAATTCTCTCATTCTCATTCCGTGAATGGATCCAAATAACGTGAAAGGGTCTTATGAATATATTCATCAAAGGGAATGATTTTTCCGAACTCTATTTTATGGTGGAATAGACTTCAGGGGAGTAGCGATTCAAAAATTATGAGATATGAAGTAGTTTTAAATAATGCGATTAGGCGCTAAGGTGGAAAATGTGCCTTGATATTTGTGTTGTTTTAGCCCCACCCTAGGGCCGTAGCTTGAAGCTCTTTACAGGGGAGGGGCTCTGAATATTACGGGGGGTTGGTACTTAAGTTAGAATTCGTTAACATTTTGATATACTTTATTAGTATTTAAAAAATGTGATACAAAATATCTGCAATGTAGACATAAAATATTTTACAGAAGTTTATCAATAACACTGTACGCTTCGACGAAATTGAACGTACATATAACGTTACACATGGAATATATAATTAATGTCCGAGATGGTTTAGGTGAGTAAGTCAATTTTAATAATGGTATTAAACATAAATCGATTTAATATTAAGGAATAAAATTCTGAACATAAATATTTTATTGAAAGCTTGTGCGTGTGTGTAAAGTAGTGGTGTAGGCAAGAAGTTCATGAGAGTGGGGTGGTTATAGGCTTAATGGGAGGGGTTACAGAGCTACAACTCATATATTCCTATGTTAAATATACAAAATTTCATTGCGATGGGGGGTTACAACCCCCAAAACCACCCCCTAGCTACGCTTATGGTTTAGAGGTATACTAAAATTTTTAGAATTTCCTTTCTCCTTACTGCAGATTATACGGAGACTTAAATCTTCGTTAAAAATATGGCACACACAAGATCTGCCTTGAAAATCTGTTTGGATATATTTTTAACGTCAAAGAACAATTTTTATCGTCGCTTTCAAAAAACTTCAAACTTACAAATAAAATACTTAAAGCAAAACCCAACAATATTTATTCTGAGAAAAAATAGAGCCAAAAGTATTTTCGAGGGGGTCGGCCTTCCGCCTCCAGTCTGGCTACGGCCCTGTCCATACCCTTTTTCTATACAATTGTTATGTCTATTTAGTTAGTTTATTTATTGTATCTTAGGTAAATATCACTTCCGCTTTTTTTCTGAACTTTACAGAAAATAGTCAAAACTTCAAAGTGAAAAAAAAAGAAACTTTAGAATCGTAGAAACTTCAAAATTTTAAAAATTGCAGAAACTTCAGAATTCTAAAAATTGTAGAAACCTCAGAATTTAAGAAATCTTAGAAATATTGCAAACCCGGAGAAAAAAATTGAAATATAGGTTGAAGGTATAGTAATTAAATAGTGAGATTAGAGAAGACGTGCTCGATATTAGTGAAAAGACTATGTTTATTACAATTTAAATTGTAAAGTATTGAAGATGTTACGAGACTGTATACATCTAGTGCATGTGGTAGGTTACATTGTTATATCAGGTTTTTGTAGGGTTTTTCTGGGAAATGTTAAATATTTTCGTAGGAAAAAACCATTCCTTCATCTGGAGTAAATGAAATAAGAAAAAATTACCAATAAATAATAACAAAAAAGTAGATTATAGCACTGTTGATGTTTTCCAAGAACATTGTTTGTAGAATTCTCAAATAATGTCAGTGTATTTGTAATATCTATGAAAACCAAATACATCGATAATTTATAATCATGATAAATATGGTTATTAACCTAAATTTTCCTAAAGAAAATCTAGTTAGCCAATTTTCTCCGCTTTTGAACGAAGTAGTTCAATTTATTTAACGGAAATTTTCTATTTAAAAGCCATTTCTTTCTTTGAATGATTAACTTTTAACAAAAACATGAAATGCAATCACAATTCAATGAGATAAAATAGAAATCAAATTATAAACTTAAAGAACCCATGAAAACATTTAAAAACATTTTATAATACAGAAACCGCTATTTTCCCAAATAACATTTTAAGCCTGAAGTTTAGCAATTTAAACTAAATCGCAGAAATTCGAAAATTAAGGCACTGGACTTAATGATGGAAATAGAAGCAAGCCCCACACTTTTCTCTAATAACTATATAGAAAGAGCTGTTTATTTTTAAGAATTGCGGTTTTAGTTATAATCGCACAGATGTAAGATAAGCGTAATATTTTGTAAAAACAAATGAAACATAAGGGTTTAAAATACTCGAGTAATATATTAGGAGAGGGAGAGAGAGAGAGAGAAATCGATATTATGAAGTAAAAAGGAGGCTTTAAAACCAAATATGACATTTTACTCCCTTTTTAACAGCCGACAAAGAAGTGTGTCTAGCATTTTTTTGAAGGTGGTTAACATTTTTACTTTAAATTATGTTCTCACGTTTCATTTAATTTAATTGGCTTGTTCATTTAGAATAATTTTTTTAGTCACTAATGAGTAGAAAAAAAAAATTTAAAAGGAACAGGAAGAAATAGTGAATAAAAAAATGAAGTCAAGCACAAAATCCATTTATTTACAAGGATGTCGTATTTAGTCGGCTGCTAAGGATTTATATTTTTTAAAAGATCATGATTGAACTGTGATACATTTAAACTGAAATCAACGCAAACGCTGTTATGTGAGCGACGTGCCAGTTTACATAACTGCATTTGCATTAATTTAGATTTTAACAAGCATATCGTTGAGTAGCACATCGCTCATTCATTTATTTATATTGAACAGTAATGTTCTCGATTACCCTGCGGCCATCACAGTTTTTTAAACGAGGCCAAGAAATTGTATAAATTTCATAGTCTAAAGAAATCAAATTCAAAGCGAATATCTTATTTACTTGGTCAAAGTGAATATGTTATTACCACTTCCAACATGATCTCCAGTCATCATTCTTTTAATATCAAAACTATACATGTAACAACAGAAATATTGCATAACAGATGTTTTATTACAAACTATAGTGTATTTGGGTTTAATAAAATTATTATAATATGAAATTATCCGATGCGCGAAGAGCACTTTTCAGGCTTATTTTATACCGTTATTTTGTATATTACTGTTTAGTATCATAAATATTTTATATTAAAAAAAAAAAGGAATTATATGTATGTTCACTATTCATTGGTTTTGTATACTTCGACGTTTTTGTTCAATTAAAAAATAATATATGTACAATATCTTTCAACTCATTTACTTATTTTATTTTAGCGATATTTTAAATCATTGTTTTGAAGAGGAGGCCCCAAAAACTCAGGCTATATTATTAACCGTTATTAAGTTACTAAATTACCAGATGTGTACATCATTATTATTGGAAAATAAATGTACATACGATCTTTATATAATGCTGGTAAAATTATAAAATTCTGTAAAAAGAGCTTCTGAAAAAAATGAAAAAAGGAAAATGGGAGCCCCCTTACGCGCGGTGGCAGATTTAAATTTTTCAAAATTCGGAGAAAACTTTCCAAAATGGCTTATAAAAGTAAGCTTTTACCTAAAAATTTTCTAGATACTGATCAAAAGTGAATAACCAAAAGTCAACTTCTGAACAAAGCCCAGAACAAAACAAAATCGTAATTTGAGGGACCTAGACTCGGGCATTACGGTCCTAGTCAGTAATCGGGCCCCTGTGGGAAAATGAATGAAAAAATTTGAATTGCTGAATGCTAGTAGTAGTTGGACTTTCCCCATATAAGTTCCTTTCTTGCATGTGCTGATTAGTAAATATCATCCATCCATCGGTTTGGTACAATTATTATTATGTAATTTCAACGTCAGAATAAATTAACTCTTGATATCCGTGCGATTAAAATTACACTTACACGACAAAGATATACGATATATCGTATATACGACGTATCGATTAGGTATCTGCTTGCTTGTAATGTTTTAGCATTTGTCGATTCAACATATCGTTTTAACATCGCGATTCTTGTCCATATGCTTGCAAATGAAAATATCATGTTACCTTGATTATATGTGCGTGCTATAGAAAGTGTTCAAAAATCACAAAGAAAAGAATCGAATGGATCCTCAAAGCCACTCATTGTTTCATGGAATATATTAAGCAGACGTGACAGAGTAATAACTATGGATAGTTGAAGACGCAATACACACGGAATCGAAACGTGACGGTATTCACCCACTGCTGCAAATACTAGAAATAGTGTTTGTGTCTGGATGTCAGCAGGTCATCTTTCGTTATAGGCCAAGGCAACGCGATGCTGGATCAAAATGCTGTTTTCTTTTCTTATCTTAGATACTTCGGTCAAGGATGATTTCCAGCAATGGCTAACAACAAGTTGACCAACATACCACACTTGAATCCTCTTCATCTCCTCCTCCTCGGACATGGTATTTACTAGCACAGAGGAAAGTACTTTTATTTAACCATGGCCCTTTGGCCTGACAAAGCCCACATCGAGCAAGAAGATTTGGAAGATTAACACGACTTTTTATTTTATGAGCTCACGTTTGATACAAGGGAAAGTTTAAATCAGAAAACTAAAAAGGAAAATTAAAGTTTAGAAATGGTTATGTGACCCAAAATTCATGGTATCTGTTTTTTATGACTTGTGGTTTCCTAAAAGACAGTGCAGTTCAGGTCATGTTCGCGAAATAACAAAATGGCAGCGTAGAAATAAACTGTAACTAAAAGATCCTAAAACTACGGCGTCATGAATTTAAATCAGTGTTAAGCTGTGGTATTCCAACATGCTGGGCAACAGGGCTGAATTAACTCAACATTAAGCAAAATATGAACATGGTTAAGGAATCGAGGAATGCCAGCATCACAGACATTTTTCATTGTAGGATTTACCATGGAGCATATGGTACAAATCTGCAGCTGAACCAAGCATCCGTGCAACAATCAGGCTGGATGGCTTATTTATAGTAAGTCTAGAAGAGCAGAGAGATGTGTGTTACGCAAAGCCGTTTCTAGGTGTTTTGCCGCCCTAGGCAAGAATTGAAAAATGCCGCCCCCGCCGCCCTTTCACTACCATTACTCTTTCGACTAGATCTCCCTCTCTACCACCACCAACATCCAGCGGTACAACAATGTAAATTTTCTGTTATACTTTTAATCATTAAACCCGTTAATTATATTTATATTTTAAACTTATATTAGTTATTTTGTAATATTAGAATATTGTGAATAGTAAAACAATTGCTACATGTTATAATTGTTTAATTTCAACATTTTATATTTTTGAAAACTGAAATATTAAAGGAGTAATATTTCAAAACACAACGTTGTATTATCAGAGCTAGAAGGCTTAAATGTATTAGATATAAAAGAACTTGTGTGTAAAATTAAACAATGAAACACATCAAACATTTTCACATTCGTCAAAGTAAAGACTTACTAAGTAATTGTTCCGTATGCTTTTTAAAACAATTCGATGCTTTCATTTTATCTCTTTTTCGTTTTTTCTCCTTATTTACTCATTTTTTACCTTGTTTGATTTAAAATTAATTTTTTACTCCATTTTGACGTACTGGGCGGTCGCATACTCTGACCTAACAGTAGAAACGGTGTTACGTAAGATTGGCTTTAGGATAAGACCAAAGGTTTTGCAATTAGGAAAAGTTTGAGAAAACTTTTCAAATATAAATGAAGTAAAAGCATGCAAAAATAAACACCACTTTCCATTTTATATTAAGTTTTGTTTCATTTTGAAAAATGAATTAATTTTGCAGAAGAGATCGTCCCCCCCTCCTCTCCCTTCTGTTTCTGGCATATCGAAAAGTTGTTCAATTGAGCACAACTGAATCCGGAACTGATAAATAAATAAAAAATATAAATAATAAATAAAAAGATAAATAATAAATAAATAATAATTGCGAGTACAAAACGTGCGAATCAGAACGGATACTCGCATTTCTGTGCAGTTAAATTAACTTGATTTATTTCGATATAGCCAAGGAATTGCAGATATAGATGTGTATAAAACAACATTATGTTTATATGCAGCAGAACACCTCTACCATACGAATCAATTGGTACCGCAAATCAAAATTACCTGATTATCGAAAACGCGCCAACTTAAAGGTCTGGTACCAGTTATAGCAATTAAGAACACATATCTTTTGAAGGAATATGCAATTAACAGGAAAGGTGTGTTTTTATTTTAAAAATAAATAGAACTTCCTGATTTATACCTTGAAGTTATTTATTTAAAATAGCACAGGAAGGTTTTAAATGAAGTTTTCTTTGACGCCATTTGGATTTTCTCTACTTTGCAACTCAACAATGATTCTTAGCTGCTTTAACAGTATCAGTTTTCTTGAATCACTGAATCACATTGTTTGTTTGCTGCTCCAATCATTTTAAGCGACAAGAAAAAAAAAAAAATAGCTACGGCAACGGAAGTCGATTAATAGAGGTTTCCGGGTAACAGAGAGTAGGTTAATAAGGTTTTTGGGGTAAAGAAGTGATGGATAATAATAAATGTATACAATAATTTTTGCCACCCACATATTAATTAGCTCAAACTAGAGCTTATTTGTTTTTGGAGAAAAAGAGACGCTTTCCCCATCCTGCTAGTAATACGTGGTGGCAAAAATTGTCTTCTCTCCCCGAAAACTCAAAATCTCGCTTGGGAGCTCCTCTTGTGTTGAACGGAGGGACCCTGGTTCGAATCCAGGATGGGGAAAGCGTCTCTTTTTCTCCAAAATTACATAAGCTCTAGTTTGAGCTGTAATTAATACGTGGGTGGCAAAAATTATAGTATGTCGAATTCCCAGAAACTCTAAAAATCTTGGGCTCATACATGTTGACCATATTTGGCAATTGTGTTATCCCTGCGGAGGGTAATAATACCTTAACAATAATAAATGTAATTAATGTAATAAAAGAAAATGAAAATAAATGTAATTTCTTCTCTGCTTTTCGGGATGTAAATATTCGCGCGCACATATATATGCATATACGAAATATGTTAAATTTCTCTTACTTTCAATCTGGGCGAAGTTTAAAAATTTGGGAAAAATGAGGATTGAGCAAATAGTAAAATAATATCAAGATATATTCATAACTAAGGCCATTTTTTACAAATGTAAAAACGCTTTTTTGTGACATTTCCAATGTTTTTTCTTTTCCTCCGTTTGCTCATTTGCTTACTGTTATGGATTGCAAAATCAGTAATTTACTATTGTTTGTTTTTATTAATAAATACAATTTTGCATAGAAGAGAGTAATAGACTCTTTAAGGTTTCATAAAATGAATAATAATTATTGTATAAGACAAAAGTGCTTCTTAATCATACGACAGTTACGCTTCAAACGACGTCATATAGTGGACATCATTGTCGTATGGTGAGACGTTACTTTTTTCCCTAGTAGATGCATATAATAGTTTAATTGAATCCTTGAATATTCACACGTATATGTAACCAGGGCAGTATTAAGAAATTTTACCAATTTACCATTAAAATATAAATACCGTTGTATACCATATTTTATATATACTCATATTCATTCCATTTTATATATGTATAGTGTTACCTCCCGTTAGGGACGCCTCTATTTAAAGGACGATTTCTCTGGTCCCCCAGTTCTTTTGAATAGGGGAATTTGTACCTCCGAAGAAGGGACACCTCTATCCAAGGGACAAATTTTCCGGTTTATTTACACAGTCGTTTATAATGTAATCATCTCCATATAATTGCCAATAAATTATACCTACCTACCTACCTACCTACCTACCTACCTACCTACCTACCTACCTACATGCCAACGAATTATTTATCTTGTGGTGCGAGAGAGGTGTCTCTGACCAAACCACAGAAATGGGGGTTTGCTTTATTACGTATGTCGCTTATTTAAGGACCATCGATAACGCATCAACTAAATCCTAGGAGAAGAGTTTTTTGTCTTCTGTTTAAATATAAATTCATTTTTATTGATGTGGAAAATCGTTAAATATTTCCACATAGACTAGCAAAACACGATTTGCCTTTTTTATTTGTATACCCTTGAAGAAACATCTATTCCATTAAAGCAGCTGAAACATTTATATTCTATTTAACAATATGTGAGCAATTACTTGTGCGTGTCTCGCAAAATCCCACCGCTTACGTAACCACTGCACCCATTTCATCAGTGAAGACTTTCACGAGATAAAAACTTCAACAGCAGCAGTTCCAGAAAAATTTTTTTTATGTGTTTTCCCTTTCATTAACATGTAAGGTAACATCTCGTAACAGTTAAGAGATTCGACGCTGTTTATATTTTGGGCGCTTTTTGGGAATTGTGTCTAAATATCAGGTCAAGGCATTCAAATCAGGTCCCGAGAGTTCACAGGCGAATTAAAAGAAGTTTTCGTTATCGAGTGACAGCATTGTAACATTGTTAACTTACATCATTCGAAAATGTAATTTGTTATCCGGAGTCTGTTGCAATCGGGCATTTTTCATTCCGTTCTCAGAATAATTAGAGAAATGCGCACTTTCTTTTCGTATTCAAAATAAATGCGTTTCCTTGATAAGATATTAGTTAATTTTTTCTAATTTTTGTTCCCCGAAAGCTAATAGAAGTATCGTTTGCGAACTGGGAGTTTGTTAATCACCAAATTGGATCACACGGTTTTCTAAATGAAGGGTATTAGGCGTAAAATTATTATTGATGTTTTTTTTTTGTGTAAAACCGAGTATTTCCGAACTTACGAAATTGTTAATCACTTTTTCCAAAATGAGTTACAAGCATTGACCTTCACTTTTCCATCTTAGATTCAGGTTGCTTGTATGTAGAGGCAACGAGTTTCTATAACATCAGGATAACCCTGATATGATTCTCTAATATCCGATTTGAGTATTCCGGTTTTCCATTATTCCTTAGTTTTGATTTTAATTCCCTAGGAGCAGGGCATTTTCTATCACTAGGCCAGAGTAGGAGACCGCCTAGGGCGGCAAAATGGCGTAAAAATTTTAATTTTAAATCAAACAAAGAAAAAATTGAGCAAATGAGGAGAAAAAATGAAAAAGAGGAAAAATTAAAACATATAATTGTTTTCAAAAGCATACGGAACAATTACTTAATAAGTCTTTACTTTGACAAATGTAAAAATGTTTGATATGTCTCATTGTTTAATTTAGCACGTAAGTTCTTTATATCTGATATATTTAAGCCTTCTAGTTCTGATAATACAACGTTGTGTTTTGAAATATTACTCCCTCAATATCTCAGTTTTCAATTGATTGATTGATTGTTTGGCTTTTTTATGGCGCAAGAGCATCTGGGCTATACTGCGCCAAACACGGTAAAATCAAAGACTGTAGTAAAAGCCAGTACTTTTTAAAAATTTAAAAACGTGCGTATGGTCAGCATGGTCATTTAAAATGTCAGACAGTGATGAAGAGTCCTCAGTTTTCAAAGATATAAAATATTGAAATTAAAAAATTATAATATGCAACATTTTTTTTTATTCACAATACTCTAATGTCACAAAATAACTAATATAAGTTTAAAATATAAATATAATTAACGGGTTTAATGATTCAAAGTATAGAGAAAAGATTTACGTTGGTGGTGGTAGAGAGGGAGATATAGACGAAAGAGTAATGGTAGTAAAATGGTGGGGTGGCATTTTTCAATTCTCGCCTAGGGCGGCGAAGCAGCTAGAAACCGCTCTGCTCACGAGAGAGTGGTTTAAATTCTTAGAAATTTGTAAGTCCCTTTCCCCAATGGGTTCATGATTGGGTTCATAAGGTTTGGGAATGAAATTTGGTGCAAACAACGAATAAGAGCTTGGTTTTTAGACTATAAATCTTCTGCTATTCCACTTTCTGAAACATATTTGTTGAATGGGGATCTACTGTCGGGTTTAAAAGGTTTCAGTAGCTTTTACAATATCCGTATTAGAAAAAGTCGGTGTAGCAATAAGTAAAGTACATTAAATAAGAGCTTCCAAATTTTTACCAATTTTCTGCCGTTTGGAGGCGCTGTCGTCGACAACCAATGAAATAACAACAATCTGTGTTTATTGGAGGTTCGCTGTAGTCGATTTGTGACGAGAGATAGCGGCGTTTGCCTGAAACGCGTTCAAATGTTCGAGCAAACACAAAAAATTACGCTGTTACCAATACACTTTATAACAAAAAAATCGATGCACTAAGAAGGAATTATCCAATTGTAATGAAATTTTGTATGAAAAGGTATTTTGACCGAACATGCAAATGATTAAAATTTGGTGTCCAATGAATGAATAGCGGGAACTCCAGCGCATCGGAACTGCGCATTCAGCAGGTGTATATAAGGAGCGATTCTCAATATGTGGTCAAAATTTCTGTTGCATTTTGACTGCGGATATCTTACATCGACTGTAACAATGCCTCGCCGAAAGATTCGTGCTCATTACGAGCATATGTCAGAGTTTGAAAGAGTCCAACATGACCCTCTGCAGATGACTGAGAGAGCGGAATTTATACTCGCGCCGACCTTTACTCCGCTTACTTCTCACGCCTTTACACCGTCAAGTCCGATTACAGTGGTGCCGGGCTCGATCAACTTGGAACT
>QLNU02014176.1:46598745-46633289 GCA_006491805.2 Dysdera silvatica | reverse complement strand
GGCTCTATGCCTAAGACTTTTGAGAGTAGGGCACTGAAGTTGGTTGGCCCTATGACAAAGAATTTTCAGTAATGTTCAGAAGATTAAGCAAAAGTTGGAAGATTATAAGTAATTAAAAAATATTTGACTAAGAACTTCGTGAAAGATCTACGAGTAAAAGATCTTCAAGGGAATAAGACAAGTCAAAGTTTTTTAAAAATGTTCAGAAATGAGGGACTTGTGAGACGAATGAAAATAAATTTGTCAACATAAAAACGACATTACATTTATTAAAAATTTAATCCTAATTGTGATTTCAGAATAATAAAATTATTCTTGTTCTTAATTAATTTGGAAAAAAACAAATTAAAAGAAATAAATGCACTGGGTAGTTGGATTTCTGTTGTGGGTAGTGAAATGAAGTTAATTTTGTTCGACATAGTTTACTAGTTGCAGACATCGCACGTTGCCATTTAGGTTGCATAAAAATAATAATAATAATAATATCGTTTGGCGCGGTCAGTTTTGAACCCATAACCTCAAAATTTGAATGGGAGAGCCTGCTGCAATTTTCGGACGCAATCGTTTGCATCTTGACCCAATGGTAAAGAACGAATATAGGCCAAAATCTAATTTAATAATTTTTTCTCTCCCTAAAACGGATGAGTTCACTAGTTATGAAATCACGCTAGCTTCACCCATCTTAAATTTGACAGACGAGAAAATAACATCAGAGGCGTGATTACGACTTTTTGACCTGGCCAGCGCATGGGGTCGATCACGTGACCCAATGTTTCTATTGAGGGAATTTTTTCCTCGTTTACTTTTTCTCGGTGATGCTTCGAGATGACCTCTTGCATCCTTGACCTGCTATTGGTCAGCCTTGGACCTTTTCTTGAGCAGAACAATACCAGGCTCACTTTCTAATGGTAGTCTCCTCCTTCCGTGGCACCCTAATCTCTGGCCGACATCATGAACATTTGGTCAGATCAAGGCTAACCAATTTCTTTCCTTCCTTTGTCTTTTTTTTTATTAGTATCCATTGTTAGGTAGCCAATGTAAAGAAAGCGGGTAAATGGCTATTATTAGGTTTGTTGAGTAGCTACAGATGAGTGGTTTGGTGAAAGTGAGACGTTAAACATCGAATTATATAACTATTCTTCAGGTGATTAGTGAAACACTAATTACATCCGAAGAATGACCATTGGAAAAGTCAACACGACATTCATACGTACAAATTCGGGATCTTTTTTTAATCGATTGCTTTTACAGTTTGTATTATCTAAGTTTATTACGGGACATATGTTGCCATTTGTTTCCATCATCATCATCATCATCATCTTCTTCTTCTTTCATTACTGCTGCCACTAATGGGCGCCGTTAGCGGGGGGACAGGGGAACCCGTCCTCCCAATGTTGATATTGGGGTTCCATGTCCCCCTCCAATTTCAAACAAAATGCCTTCTACTGGTATATTGTCCCCCCGCCCCCAATATTTTTATGTCGTCGGCGCCCATGCTGCCACTACTTTTTTTTTTAAAAGAGCGAAATCTTTGATTAATTGAAGGGAAGATTTTTTGTTCCTCTCCGACAAAACAGCATTTCTACCATTAACGTATAATTGGGCATTGATTTATTATTAGGATGTAGTTTCATTGTTGCCAAGGATACGTAAATCTATGGTTGTATTAATTATTGCTATGGCGAAACGTTGGAAGCTATAGGAATAATGGATTTCAAAAAATAAAACACTGAACAGAAATTAAAAAATTTAAAATGCCGCACGTTTCTGCATATGACAACTTTAAAAAACTAGGACCACAAACAGAACATATTCACCTGTTTTGGAAGAAGTGTGGACTGTATAGTTAATGTGTCGGGCGGATAGGGCCGTGCACAAGGAAGGCCTGTAGTCAAGCCGGGGTTAGTAGGGTGCGATTCCAGTTGCCCCACCGAGCTATTTATGTACATATATAGAATAATTCCCGGATACCTTGTGCCACAAATCCCTTTGCCTTGCCCCAGTTGCCCCCTCGTCTTGGCTACAGGCCGTGGATAAGGATTTTATTTTTTCCAAAAAAGAGAGTTTAACCATTCAACATGATTCCGTTCTAAAGATAACTAGGTGCTAAATAATATGATGCCGAAGTACTACTTTTTTGGGGGGGTTCGAGGGCTAAAATTCCCGAGAAAGGAGTGGTAAAAGCTTGGAGGTCACCATAACAGCGATCTGTACTGTCCCAGCCCAAAGTATAAAGCTTTCGCTCTCTTAATGCACTCTATTGTGTAGTAAGAAAAAAGACGACCCTCAAAAGTATTATTTTATCGCAAAATATCCATAAAATTTAATGGGTAGTTTCACAATTTACAATTTGTGAAAAAGAACCGTCCACCCTTGCTTCTGAAACTGGCCAAACTCTTTCCTGTTGCCTTCAAAGTCATAATCTTTTGGGGTAGGGTGACAAAGAGAAAATTCCACTTATTGTTCCCTGTAAAATTGGACGTTTTTAATGAAATAATGCTATATAATCAGATGGGGTGCAAATCACCCCGCGCGCGTTCTCGCGTTCCTTTAATCGGCGTACTTACTCGCGGATCAATTCAATACTTTAAACTAAAACTTTGCTTGCTTGCTTTTCTTTTTGGTTTTACGGCTCAAAGACTACAGTGGTCATGCTGCGCCGGGACCTACAGTTTTCCGAGGAATCCGAACCTCTTAAGGCCTGGGGAACCAAACCCCGGACTACAGTGAGCAGTGCGATCTTTATGAGATCTCTGAGTAAGCGTTCTTTGCACTGCTGGGATTAAACTAAAACGATGTATAATTTTAATTTGTAATTGATTTTCCTGAAAGAAGGTTCTATCGTATTATAAACCTAATTATAGTACTTAAGATTATAAATTAGCTGTTAAATTACTTTACAGAAAACTAAGAAATATCAAGACGATTTAATCCTATAGGCAGGATATTCCCCCTGGCCAACAAATTTGTGCCTTCACGGCAAATGGAGAGCAAAGATCGTGCTGCACCGGGATTTACAGTTTTCCAATGGATAATTGTACACCACCGTTGGACGTCGAACAAGGATTAACGGCACGCTATGTGCACCCGTTACTATTGAGTCTTTGTTTGTTTGTGGTTTTACTGCTCAAGGACTACAATGCTCATGATGCGCCGGGAGTGTGTTTCCATTTCCGGACACTTGGCGACGGAAAGGCTTGGCGGCAAAAAAGCGTTTCGGCGCTAAACGGTCGATTCTGGCTACTTATAGCAGGAAAGTTCACTAGACCGTAACGGGCGAGCCCATGTGCCGCATTTGATTTTGATTATAAATTAGTACTTTTATAAATAAATTAGTGCTTACCTGAATAACAGAGACCGAACTGGGGGGAGACCCCCAGACCCCCCACTCGTCTCTTCGCGACTCGTGCCGTTTCGATCACATTCGATGTGCGCTGTCTGAATCAGTACAAGCGTAGGCGGGAGGCAAGCGGAAACCGTGGTCCCGTTAAACACGTTGGCGTCATTGCCAGTTTTCGCCGCTCGACACCAAATGTCTGAATCGATCCGGGAATGGAACTCTCTGCTCGGGACCTACTGTTTTCCGAGGAATCTGAACCTCTTAAGGCCTAGGGAACCAAACCCAGGTTTACAGTGAGCAGCGCGATCTTTAGGAGATCTCTGAGTAAACGTTCTTTGCACCGTTGGGAGTCGAACCCGAGTTAAGTTTCTATTGTGTTACTGCAAGGTTTTCCACTTTTGTACCGAGGTAATGGTTTGAAGTAAATGTTGAATCTTTAGGACATCCTAATCTATTTCTAATGGGATTACATTTTTACATGTACAAGAACTCTATATTTCTGCCTCACAAAGGTGATTCCGGTTGATTTCCCTCACTTAGAAATCTCCATCCAGGTAATTACTGCAATTAGAGTTTCGTTTTATATTTGGTTGTCAAAAAGTTGATTGTTTGCCTTCACACAAGCTTCCAATTGCGTTGTTTAAATGACAATGCTCTAGATATCAGTAAATAATCTTAAGTAAAACGTGTAATGTCGTATTTCGTAAGCGTTTTGTAACAAATCTCCTGTTGATTTTTGAAGGTTGCGGATACACTATAAGATTATTACACTGCACAGAAAGCGACCAACCGGTTTTTCTTGGGTAAGCAATCGATATTTAGTACAGTTCACTGATTTAAATCGATTGAGAGACAACATCGATTAACGAGTCTTTCATTTTCTTCTCTTACCCTTTTTCTGGCTCTATCTTACGCAAAATTTAGCTATGACCAATCGCCGATTGTCAATCAAAGATTTGCAATTGACCTCAATTTTATCACCGAAATCAACAAACGAGAAGTGTTTGGATGCTAAGAAATATTAAAAAGTATTTTTAATCATTAGTGCATAATGAAAAAATAAAGCTACAATGAAACTGTTGAGATAGAAATTTAGATCAAGCTCAATATAGGCAGTGGCGGATTCATAGGCCTACGCAGAAAGTCCCTCCCCAACTTATGAACTTTTCTTTTTAACTGCTCAATGGGGGGGGGGGGGGGGTTACAGAACTAAAACTGATAGCTTCCTATGTTAAATATGTAAAATTTTATTGAAATGGGGATTAAAACCCCCATAAACCCCACACTGTGTAGGCAAGGGGGTGGAATCATTAATCGGCTAAGTATACCGATGCCTAAAGTGGCAAATTTTCGATGAAAAGTTTGCAAAAGGGGGAGTTTTTGGCGCCCAATTGAATTGCTAATTTTTATTTGTTATATTCAGAGGTACAACTGGACAATGACAAAGGAAGAACTGCTATGGGCGCCGCCCTGAGAGAGGTTCAAAAGGCGCTAAATTTGAGAATATTTGCGAAAAGATGAATTTGAAATAACTGCCAGGAGCGCCAAATTAATATTTGACAAAAGCGCCAAAATTTCTGTCATGCCTCTAGCTACGTTTAGCAAAATTAGGCATAAAGGTCAACCTAGAGGCGTCAAAATATGTCAGAGTCTATAGGCGGCAAAATCGTAAATCCGACTTTGCTTTTTTAAGTTCCTTTTCCCATTTCTTCCCTAAAAATAAAGATACGATATATGAAATTAAATTTTGAAATTATCTTTGAACCCTTTATCATTTACGTCGCCAGAACTGAGCAATATCTGATTATTTTTTTAGATTAAATAATTTTTAAAATCTTGAAATCAGTTTTTTTTTATGTTTGTTTGAGTTATACGGCGCAAGGAAAGAAAGAGCCATGCTGCTCCGGGACTTATAGTTTTCCGAGGAATGCGACCTTTTTAAAGCCCAAGGAATCAATCCTCGGACTAGAATTTTGACCTTTATTTTTCGGAATTAATATGATTGGGTCTTAGTTGAATTATCCTTCTGATTTTTTTCCATCTTTTTGGGAGTGGTGGCAAACATAGAGGGAACACTTGTTATTAAATATAATAATGATACTATAATGACTTTCCGAAGCACAGGTTTCTGAGGTTTCGATTGCAGGACGTTTTACAACTTTGTTTCATTGTCTCCTTCCTGCCTTTTTTCTTCGTTATATAGATTATTTGGTTTTATTTTACTATTTTTTTTGCTTACATTATGGGACGGATAATTTAGGCAATATTATGAGGAGCATCGCGTTTTTTTTAGTATCTATTTCCTAAAACCAAAGAGGAGACTCTCTAAAAATTAGGGAGGGCACGGAGGGCTTATTTAATAAGATTAATTTTGATATTTCATATTTTGTGCTGGAACCTGCAACGCACTCAGCCTAGAGTTAAACCAGCGAGCTTTGGGCTATCGTATCATTTCCCAGCGATCAAGGCAACGGGATAGTAATAATAGTTCAGTTTAACATCGTTTTATTTAAATATTTAACTGGAAATAGATCAGATCATTCACGAAATTTAATCATATATACCAACAGTTTAAAATTATTTATCGGTTATCCTATAACCGTTATAGTGACACTTGGTTACAGGATCGATATTTCAGCGGTCTTTGAATAACGCTATAGCCATTTTTTTTTCACGGAAACCTTCGTTGTAAATATGCTGTTTGCAATGATGAATCATTACACAGAAGCAAAGAGTTTGCGTTTGGGGTTTTAGCACTCCAAGAGTTTCAATAAATACGTAAATTATGTAGGGGGTGTGGTAACTAAAAAGGATACGGGTGTGGGGAGAGAAGTAGTAGTAGTTTTTTTGTTTTTTTTTTGTCACGTGCTACGGCGTTATAATGAAAGACATGTATGGCATAGCAATCCAGCAGGAGAGGTTTGAGCTCTCTGAGCCCACCTTGCATCCGCCAGTGTTTGCTACACATTTATTTAAATGTTTAAACATTATTTTAAATGTTTAGAGAGGTTTAAAACCCAGGTTGAGCTTAGAATGTCCAAATCCAAAGGTTTAATCCAGGGACGTTTCTAATGAGGGTGTGGAAAGTACCCTGCACTCGGGTAGCCAAACCCATGGGCGGTTGCAGGCTGTTTATTATATTGTAATTGACTCTTTACTAAAAAGACAATAACAAGAATTTTTGTTTTATTTTATGAAAACAAAAGTTACAAAATATTTCTTCCTTGCATAACTGTTTAAAACCATGCATGTACAGTATATAGATTTAAAATTCTCAATTATATAATATTCAATTAATAAAGGTGGCGATACGCCTTTTACCCCTGGGTAGCCAAAAGCACAGCACCGGCCCTGGTTTAATCCACACTTACTTCTGTTCTGTCGATGTTATACAGGGCCGGATTACAATGTGGACAAACAAGAAAAATCTCTAGGGGTGTGTGTGTGTGTGTGTTTTGAGGGGGGCTGCTTTTTTTGAGGGACCCGGCACGGTGAAGACTCGACTCTACTTCAAAATCGTTACCAATCAGACTTTATCATCAGGGCAGTAATTTTATAGAGGCGCGAATTTCCGCGACGTTTTCCTAGAATTTTAGAGCTTTTCTATGTACGGTCCATCATGGCGTCCACATGCGGGGGCAGAGGGGGTTCGAACCCCCGCCCCCCTAGCCGTTTAAAAATTTTATTTGCCCTAACCTGCTATGCATTTACTTTCAAAAGTTTTACAGTCACATTTTAAAATAAGGTACTTTTTAGCTCATTACTAATTGTCAAGCAGTATCAATTATTTTTGTAGCATTTTAGTATCTTGTACATTCACTAAAATTCTCGACAGCTTTGAGAAGGAGGTAATAATTTTTCTCAGCCTGCTCTAGAAGTACTCGTTAATTTTTCTCAGCCCCCCCCCACACCCCTAGAAGTTCTCGTAAGGGCGTCCATGCGCTGCATGCAAATATGTTACTTGTATCGACTATATTTTAAAAAGTTTAGAATTGAAATACAGAACGGATTTAGTGAGCATTTTCATTGGTCTTAAGGCTTTTGTTATGTACGGGTCCTACTGTAATTACATAGGCTTAATTTATACAGAAAGGGGTCCTGAAAAAATTGTCTAGGGTCCCACGAAACATGTCGTATATGGATGAAGGGAATTGATTGAAAGATATGATTATTTTAAGCGCCACCAGATGGCGACAGTAGAAAATTATCGTAATAATGAGAGAGTAAGCGCGGGCCCCTCGTTCACTTTGACTGACGCCCCTGTGGCGGCCCCTCGTCGGTTCTGTATTTATACTGATAACATTCGATATGTGGCCAAAAGACATATGCAATATCTATATATAGTGAGTAAAACTGGCTTCTAAGGCCATCAGCCGGAGAGTAAAATTTTAAAGAATGACAGTTTCTGATAGTTTAATAATTCCGTGTGGGGAAGTGGGTGGGGAGACGTGGGGCGTGCATGCGCATGTATTTATGTTCAATATCTTATTTTTATTATTTTTTGTTTCAAGAAGGAGGAATATGTTGTGTCAAGTTCGTAGGCGTAACTGGGGACTAGGAGCTTAACCCATTCCCTGCCCTAGAAAATTTACAAATTAAATGCTATGTTTGGAACATTGAGAGGGGGGGGCTCTAAACTTCAGAGCTAGATAGGTCAATGATTAAGTTTTTTTTAGTTCAAAGAGTGTTTGAATGGCCTTTATTCTGTGACAATTATTGATATGATATAATTACGAATATCGAGCATTTATTTTTGATTAAGCATTATGTTTAATAGAGAAGAAATGGACGAGCAAACGATCGCAATAATCATGATTATTTGTTGACAGTATGTTTCATATATCGCCAAAGGTAATTACCAAACAATAATTTGTGGGATGTTTTGATCATCAGACTCAATTTTTAAAACATGATAATGTCGTATGAAACAATTCGTACAACGCATCTTTTTAAGTAAACAGTCAAAATAATTATAAAAAAAAACAGTCAAAGGCAAAAGGCGTAGTGAAAAACAAAATACTGTTTTTCATAAACAGCGGATCATTAACGTAGAGTTTTCAAGATGATTGGGAGGACCCAAGCACATATTCCATTTATACATTACAATACATATATAATTGCAATTTATTTTAAATTATTGAGGGGCGGGGCCTCAGATTCCACAAGCCCATGTAACTTTATGTCCATGCAGCTGAGTAATAATTATAATTGCAAATATTGATTGCGAGGTTGCGGATATATGTACGGAAGAAATGTAGTAAATTCATCAAGTTAAATAATATTTATTAAAATTTTAAATGTTTAGGTTAATTCATTAATAGACGTCAATAAATAAATTAATTCACTGCAACGTTAACGAAATTTAGTACGCCGTTTTGGCGGAGCCTCCGAGAATGACGTGTGCACACTTCGATGGTAAACGGAAGACTGATTTGATTTTAGAATTGGGAGTGGCTCCGTAGCCGGCAAATGGCTGACTGAATTGTAACCGGCGGTTGATAACTGCGCATGCTCATGGACTTCGTGATTTTTCGATTTCAGAACATGGTGCTAAGGGTGTGTGTGTGTGTGTTTGCCGCCACATTCAATTTTTGCATTTCTGTGGTACAGTGGCCGCCTCTTATAAGAATCACGTTTGTTTCACTCCTTTTGACTCCTATATGCAATTGATTCCTAAATTCATAATTAAATAAATAAAATAATTAATTTTAAATATTGTTCTATAGTAAACAATTGTGTTTGTTCTGGTCGTTTTGATTTTTAAAACCGGCGGTCACTGCACCATTAGTGGGATTATTGCATGGAGTCGATGACTGCTGATCTGATGTTTTGATAGAGTCAAAGGCCTTCTCTTATGTTAGTTGATAAATGTCGCACCTAATGGGAGCTCATATTTATTTGCTCTTTTAATAAAATAATTTATATATAAATAATTTACACATAAATAATATAATTAACTTACATGTAAAATATTTCAGTTCATATTTATTTATTCTTTCAATAAACTAATTTAATATAAATAATGTATATATAAAATAATTTAATAATATAGTCGAACTCGGTTAATACGAGAAGGTAAGAATACGTAAAATTCCTCATATTAGCCGTTACTCATAAAACCTGTGAAAGGAATAAAAATTTTAAAATACGCAAAACTTTTAAACCAGCACAACAAAGCTTTGGCAATGTTTTCTTTTTCGCACTTTTTTAATGCTCACAAGATTTTTTGCGAAAGCAGATAGAATGACTTCTCTATTTTCCCAAAGTGTCGACACTGTGGATGAAGACAGCCAATATTTTTTTCATACCGCACAATTTCTCTTTCCACGCTGCAACTCATTAACGATGCCTACTTTTTCACTAACTGTTAATGCCTTTCTTTTAATAACTGTCATTATAAATTTGAAAAAAAAAAATTAATTCATAAATTTTCGGACAGATTTTCTTCTTCTTTTGTACTCTGGTACTAAAGAACTGGAGCCAAAGCGCATTGCCAAAACTAAAGTTTCTAAAGAATTGATTCAACTGATTCTGGCTTGGCTCGTCGACGGCTGCACGCACGAGTTGTACCCCTGCAATGGGTTTGTTTCGTGAGGTGAAAGGATTTTATGGTTCTGTCTGAGGGTGGATATTATTGTCGGGCAATGTGGCGGCAAAAATTGCTAGTTTGACATTTTTTTTTCCTGCTACTTCATTTTCGTTGGAAAAGAGGAAAAAATAGTATGGAAAAAGGAAAAATCGCATTAAAGTTGGACAGATATTTTTCTCGTATTTGTCGAGATTCTGCTTTTGTGTTCGTAAAAAGCGTGAAATTCTTAATATAGTTAAATAGTGAACTAAACTTAACGTGCAGATTGCTCGTTTTAGCCGTGCTCGTATTGAGTTCGACTGTATTTCAATAAAATAATTTAACACAAGAAAAAATTCATTCTGTTATTGCTCAAAAAGCGGAGGTGAAAACATCGCCAACAAAATATCTCGTAACCTTGTAATGTCGAAATAAATTCTCTAAGAAAGGTCCATTAAATCCGTTCATTAAAAAGTCCATGAGTAAGCCCAGTTATCGACTGCCGGTTAAAATTCAGTTAGCCGTTTCCGGCTACGGAGTCACTCTCTTTAGAATTCAGAAAACAATTACACACACTGTTGCCAAATATAAGAAGTAAATTTATAATTATAAAGAATGTTTTGCCAGATACGGAAGGTGAAATTATTTACATTTGGAAAACATGTAATAAAAGGAAACAATTTGGCATTTTGCCAATTTTAGAAATTGAACTTATTAAGTTTGTTTTCTTGCGTTTCTAAGTGGCAACAGTTAAGCAAGCTTACAAAGCTACCATTTATGCTCTGGGGACCAAGATATACTCCCCTTTTAGAATTTTTTTTTTAAATACGTAATAAACACAAAATGTGAAGTGAATGAACAAGTTAAATTAATAGAATGTCTTTTCCAATCTGAACTCTGAGTGTATACGTATTTGTTTTAATTACACGGCTTTGTATTGCTTGAATTTTGCTCTTTTGCAATTATGTTTTTCCTAAGCTGTTCTTGTTCGATAAGATATATTCAAACATAATTTTGCCCCTGCGATGTTATCGTTAAGAACTGCACATTTTAGGGGCATAAGACTATTTTGAGAGTGATTGAATTTTAAAAAATTCAATTTATTGATTTCTGTCCTAGATCAATAGTTTCTTTTTATGTAAAATTGACGTAGTCATGTGGTTTTAAAAAGCACGTTTTATAGCATTGAACTGGTTTATATGCAGCGACATAATGCATGTTAAAGTTACGGAGATGTCTTTACAGACTCGGCGGAAAAGGGTGCAGAGGTCAATCGTTTCAGATGTTCCTAAAGTGATGCGCCCATACCATTTTTGTAGTATGCAGGAATCTTCGGCTTTTTCTTGTAAAGAAACTGTTTTCTGTGGTGCAAATTGCGTGTTTTGGTGGAAACTGTGGAACATGTCATATAACGCTGTTCAACTTCAACCTGCAAGAACTGGCATTTAATGAAATGGTGTTAGAAAGGTAATCGGAGGATTTTTGGTTTTCGCCAATTAATTGCAATTTTTGAAAAAAAAAGCAAAAACTTGTTATTTCTTTTGTTTTATATATATATATGATGCATATCTATCAATGATTATATAACACATGTTGTAAGCAGGGAATCTTAAAACATCTAACATTTAACCATGCACGTTAAATATTTATTTTTTCTGAAACAAACAAACACACATACAGATATACATCAATTTTTATTTTTGAATTCTGAATTTTGCATTGATATAATTATTATGATAGTTTAAAAAGTGGAATTTCGAATTGTATAGTCAAAAATTAAGATTTCGTTAAAAAAATAAAAACAAAACAGATGGATAAGCAGGATTTTTCCATTTTAATAGTAACTAAACTTCAAAGAATTACGATTCAGAATTACCTAAAACCTTAGAAAAAAAAGGATTAGAACATGGATTTTGTGATGACATTGATAATGGGGATAATGACAATAACGAGGGGAAGGTCACGGTTTTATTCCAGTATCTGCGACTTCATTTATGCAAAGTTTACGTGGCAAAAGAAATTATATTTGTGAGCTGCTTAAGAACTTAATGACACGAGATTATACATAATCGGAACGACTTCTAAGAGGTGCGGTCGCGTGTGAAAGCAGTCAAGCAGGACAGAAACTGATGATCGGTCATTTTCTTGTGTTTGGAGAAAACCGCAAGATAGTTGAGAGCTTGTTTCCGATGGGAAAACTTGGTTTCACGACTTGTTTTGTCATTTTTCTTCTGTCTTTAATTTTAAACGGTGTTTTCTTTATTATTGCTAAAAATAGAGTGGGTTTCGGTTGAAAAGTAAAATTACTTTCCAATTTTCTTCTTTTATTTTTAACGAATTTACATTCACATGCTCTCGTTTATATGATGAACGACATTTATTTACCTTTTGCTTTTAGTTTTGTACTTATATATTATATATATATATATATATATATAACAAAAATTAAAATAATAATTAATAATAATTATATATAATAATTATATTATATATATATATAAGTACAAAATTAAAATAATTAATAATAATTATATATATTAATAATTATATTATATTTAATAAAAAATTATAAATATATATAAATTATATATTTATATATATTATATTTTAATTGGATAAATTATATAGTAGAACCCTGATTATTCGGAAATAAAGGGTCCGGGCCTCATTTTGGATAATCCAGAAATTAAAAATTCAGCTCAAAAGCGAAGAAAAAACTGCAACAATTAGCCAAAAACAAAATTAATCACATATTGATAACCACTTAATTAATTACATATAAATAACAACTCATTGCTGGTGAAAAACTTTTAAAACTATACATATGTGTTAATTTATTAACTGCCTTTGAAATACACAGTCCTATATCTTTGTATATATCCGACATATTTAGTACATACACACACACCTCTGCATAGGTCTGATATCTATCATTTATATTGGTTTCTCTTTTCGTAGGAGTATATAGCAAAATATATATGGGCATTTTTGTCGGAAGCATTGAGCTTGGATGAAAACCCACCACTACCATCACCACCACCGTGTAGCAGGCTGTTTAGGTTTTAGGACGAAAGTCGGAAAATCGGGATTCTAATATATTCAGTATAATGTGCTTTTTACAATATTCCCAAATAAAATTATTTTTCTCCTACCAAAAAAGTACGTTTATTTTTTTTTATATATTTGAGTTGCTATGTGTTTCATGCCATTTTCTCTCTCTTGTTTTCTTTGTTTCCTTATTTTAGTTTGAGGTTAATTTGATGATTTTCTGCTTGGTTGCTAGCAGCCACTGATCAGTTTCTCGATTCATATTCGATGAAATTAATTAAATGAAGAATGCCCTGCATAAATAGGCACGAAATTTAAACTTTCGCAGAAATTTCATTTAAGTTGCCATGGATTTACTCAATCCCTTTGTCGTCCATCTTTCGTTTGTAGAATTTTTAGAATTATATATAGATTTAAAGGTGTTATTATAATAGTGGTACAATTCTATGTTCTATGTAAAAATGGAGTTAACGGAAAGTATGAATCACACAGGAGTATTATTTTGTTGTTGAAATTAATACACATCCAAATTCCTTTCACGTCTAGCAGAGAGCACTAAAACATACATGTATGCACATATGTTACCCTTATGATTAGACGTCGCTTCGTTTTCTTTAACTTTAATGCTTTTTTATTTTTGAATTTGGAATTCATTGGAGCATTAATATCAGATTAGTTCACTCCTTGCATTCGGATGTAAAAAAATGAATAAAAAATAAAGAATAAACAAGTACCAACCAAAAATTTTATACAATACATAGTACTTGACATAGAATCCCACAATATGAAAATTTTGTCACAATAATACGTAAGTTTTAACGTGCATGTTGCTAGATGAGTCATGCAAAATACCGCAGTTGTGAACCAATCACATGATATGATCATTCACCCACTCTAAATTTTGCTTCTCAATTTAAGACCCGATATCTCTAAATGAATGAAAATGGAGTTGGTTCCACTATTAAGATGATGTCATAGTATAACAGTGAACATCATGGCAACCACGAGTTGACGTCAGACGTGGAGGAGGGTTTTTTGAAAAGGAATTTGAATTCTAAGCCAGGAAAAACGCTTATGAAATGTAGGAAGAAACCATAAAGAAAGGAGGTCGTATTTGGCGCATTAATATAAAAATTAAAATAATGCATGTAATTAAGGACTTCCCATGCTTCCTATTGCCAGTTTTCTCTAAAAATTTTTTTCCCAGACGAGACATTTTCCCTCGAATAAATTTGAGGCTGGCAGTGCCTACACGCCAGTTTTGGCAAGCGTTTGATTGGTTAATAAAACAAAATGGCGTTATTACTCATAAGCCTATAGGAAACAGGTATTATAGTCTTTTATGAAACCAAACTCTGTCATCAGCGTAAAAACTCAAATTTTTGAAGGTCACAAGGCGAGTCTAGGGGCTTTTTGTGTCGCATTTGACGCTGTAATTGATATTGCATGGTACCAAGGGTTTCTGTTAAATGTTCCTTATCGACCTTCACAATAAATGTGACTGTTTCAGTTATTATGAAATTGATTTAAACCAAAGAAAGATACGATCTGTATATGATTTGTTGGCAAAGCAACAGTTCTTACATAAGAAGGCTATATTTAAAGTAGAACAAATCTTATCAATTCACTATTAAAAATATGTAATGTTATCAAAAATATATTAAATTTATTTTTAAAACAATCATATATAACAATTTAATAGAACATTTAGCTACACTTACATGAGGTTTTATATGTGAAATCTGTTTAGGATTACACATATTATTTATAGATATTATTTAATTATATGTACAGATAACCTATGGTTTTTAGTACATCAATAAAATATTTCAAAATTTAATATAATTTTTATTTTTAAAGAAATGTAAAATGTTTTTTATATAGCTTATATTACAAATAATAATATATTTTCTCATGGTTTTTAATTTCTTTTCAAGTGCATAGCCACAACATCAGAAGTTCTCAAACTGTTTTATGACTCACACCACGCCAGTATCAAGAGGGGGACCTTAGGGAACGGTCCCCCCATCCCGAAACTAAATTTTTAATGGGACTTGGCTACGGCATTTGCATGCTGTGATTGTATCAACACATGCTGTAAAAATTTTTGAACCCCCTCCCCCCACCGAAATTGAATCTTGGCTACGGTTTTGACTCACACCTCTAGGGAATATTTTGTTAGTGTTCGCGCCCCTACAAAAGAAATACCATATATTTGAATACGAAGTGCTTTTAATAATTTTCGGACAACATACAATACTACGGTTGAATAAATTGAACTTGGAAATAAGCTTTTAACTCTGTGCATAAAATTCGAATGCAAATTGAGCAATTAAATTCAAATCGTTCCATTATTATTTTATAAGTGTTTAATAACAGGAAGTTTCTTTGTCCCAAACAATGAAAATATCTTTTGTGGATCGTCGGAAATTAAATACTAGACCTGCGAGCAATGTCAGTTTTTCTTAAAAAAATATTTTTCCGTTGCCAATGATGCCATTTACCATAAAAGTAAAGAAAAAAGCGCATCAGCTGAGAAATAGTAAGATAAGAGAATATGACGCTAAGGGCAGTCAGTTTAATAAACACTTATAATGAAAGCGGCCTTCCATCTCTGTAAATGGCTTCGAGTTCGATACTGGGCATGCGAGCACCCTTTTTTAAAAACTAGTTTAGCCTTGACAAATGGAATCATTCGGAAAAAAAAAGAGTTTAATTAACTGAGAAAGAATAGAATAAACGAACAAGACGATTCATAGATGGCGGTTCGATAGTCATAAATGTTGAAAGTGGTTTTTCATCACTCTATATAATCTAGAGTTCGATTCTGGCATTGTAAACATTTCTTTTTTTTTTCCCCATAAAATAAATAGTTTGCCTAGCTACGCTGCTGGCCAATTGCGATTACGACCTTTCTTTGGAATGTGTTCCATGGCCTCACAAAATCTCCCCTGCCTTTCTCCAGCACTGTGATTGCCGAAGGAGTAATTAGCATTTTTAACTATTTACTTATTCTTTAATATTTCCAGTCCTTATTTACTGCGGGGACTTTATTAAAGGCGTATGTTCCTGGCCTTTATGGACAGGGTTTGCTCATGGCCATAGGTGGCGCTGCAGAAAAATGCACCTTGGAACAACTATTTTAAACCTATTAACAGAGGCTTTGTTATACACATATATTACTCTTAAGGCATCACTGTAATCATACTTGTTATGCTGAATTCATTAACTCAGAGGCGTATGAAGTCCTTACTGGGCATTTTGTTAAACAATTGGTATTAAAGAGCCACGGCCGATGCTGCGAGCTGCATTGTGGTTAGCAACAAGAGCAAGAGACTCTGATTACGTACCAGTCAGGTTTTCAGTTTTTCTTTAATTAACTATAAACAGTTTTTATTTAATTAACTATTCTAATAACTTCCCGCGATTTTGATTCCGATATGGTGTGAAATAAATCCTTCCGCAATAAAGGTTCTTAGCAGCAATAAGAGAAGCTGGAAATAAAATGAAAGCTTATTCTTAGTTTTGGGGTACTTAGCCAGCATCTGCACTACTAATAAAACATATTTCTAATAAGAAATTTGGCAATGGGCTTTGCATCCCGCCAATCAGCCACTCATCAAGTCTTAAGGAGACCTACCATTATTAAAGTTGCAGAAATAATTTTACTTATAATATTTGTTTACTTCCGTTTTTGCCGAATTAAGTTAGTTTTCGGTTTCTTCAATGTGGCTTTTTTCTTTCCAGTTTTTCCAGTTCAGTTTCTTTCATTTTTTTTTAAATTGAGTAAATCCATGTAAATTTAAGAATTCGGGATACATAAGCAATACATATTTCTTTTATACAGTCAGCTGTTGCTGTCAATTGTTCAAATTTGCTATTAGCATGGAAAGGTTGGCCGCACTAGCGGCATCGTGTTTCCAGTCTTAGAGTCAGTGGCATAGGAAAAGTTTAAAGCTTTCTACCATTGGATATCAAGGTATATTCTTTTCTTTACTTTTTCGATTCACGTGATCTTTTTTGAAAGCTAGCTGAGACCCTCGATGGTTTTTGAATCTCTACGTCCTATGTGGAGTATCAGGACGATAATATGAAAACCAGTGCCAGATTTACGATTAGGCCAAATAGGTCTAGGTCTTGGACCCCGCGATTTTAAGGGCCCACTTCAGCGACATCGATATTATTTAAGTTAAAAAGAGTTATTTTAATCTTGTTTATTTGAAAAGGCCCGAGTTTCATTGTTGCCAAATCTGAATATTATAGATACCGAACTTCAAAATAAATTCATTTATTGACTGAATATTGTAGAGGATATATTCTTCAGGAGCCCATTCTCTCCCTTTAACCTAGAGGTCCTTAATATCATTAATCCAGCACTGCTGAAAACCGTGAGTCTAAATTCAGGCTAAAATGGTGCGTCATTGGTTTTCAAATTCTCTTGAGCCAAAAGAGCTCGAGTCTAAGTTAGAGTCGTAGCCAGGATGGGCTAAAGTGGGACCCACTGGAAAATATTTTTTCTCAAAATCAAATATTGTAGAATTTTATTTTAAATTTTTGTTTTGTACGAAATTGTACATGACAATGGAAAACCCTCAGAAGATTCCTGGATCCGCCCTTGCGTCGGATTAACAACTGTCTCGGTAATTACGCGACCGCTGCAGGGTCTGGGAGCGAAAGAGTGCATATTAAACTGCAAAAAATAAATCCTATCAATAGATTTTCAGTTTCGATTTTAGCTTGCAAAGATCGTTTATTATGCTTCATTAAACCTGAGCTTGAAGACAAAGACGCCATCTTAATTTCAATGAGCCCCCGATGTTTTTGATTGGCTCTTTGCCCACGCTCAAAGCATTGCCATTTAACCAAAGATAAAAGAATAAGGAAAAAAAAGTGGGGATTTCCCTACCCACAACTATTAGATGCTAAGATGGGAAATTGAAGCTCCGAAGCGAACATGGACGTGACATTTAGAATTTCTCAAGTATCCGGCTAACTGCGTAGGAATCTAAAAGTGAATGAAAGCAAAAAAAATAACCATTTAGGGAGAATCCCCCCTACTCGGAAGGCCAAGGCAGACGATTTTCAAAATCCAATGTGGAGGACCTTGTATTGTTTTTCCTTTTAAGGTGATACCAAAAGAACTAAAAGGCAGCATTTTGAAGTTAGGATCATTATTTATGGCGGGAAAATTCTGGCATATTAAAAAGATGGAAAAAATTATGAGATTGTTATGATAAAAATTCTACTTTTGAAAACTGGCCACGCCTTCTTATCCTCTGGCAATTATCGGAGAAACAAGCACATCCATGATAAATTAGGAATAATTATGCATAATGGTTTACAATATAGTAATTTATAACTTTTATGATTATTCGAAGGAAATGAAATATATTTCTTTCTTCCTAATTTCGCAAGAAGCTATTAAATTAAATGCATTTGGAGGCCAAATTAAAAAATATTGTAGGGAGCTCTATCTTGTTTATTTATTAACCGCGACTTTATGTTAAGACCCTACAATGGCGGCGTGGTAACGATGCTTACTACTTTTGTGCCTGTTGATCTGGGTTTGACTAACGGTACAATAAAAAAAGAAAAAAAGGTTAACCACTAACAACAGCAGACGGATTACGGGCAGTGCCGCTACTCACGCACTGGGTTCCAAGCCAAGGGGATCTGGCAAAATGGCTAACGTTCCCGAAGTGAAAAACATTTTATAAAAATTTATCATATTTAAATTTTCTAAAAGTTTAAAGTGTTTTTAAACCTTATTTAATTTTTAATAAATTAATTATCCTTTTATTATTATCCCTTATTTAATGCTTGTATAAATTATTCTTTGACCATATATGTTTAACCAAGTTAATTTGCATTTTAAAAAGTGAAAAGTTTTTCCAACAAAACCACAATGACACTCCAAGTAAAGAAATTAGTAAAGTAAAGTACATTAAAATGGATGAACATTTGAGTGTATAGAGGACATTCAGATTATTGAGGAAACCCATGTAAGACTTTGAACGAAACAATACAATAATCTAATTTTCATATTAAAACTCTGAATTTAATTTTTGGCTCATTAGGAAAAGTGTTTGTTTAATAACATGTTATTTGTTGTGAAGATTTTATTTGCCATCCAGGCGTTTTGCCTTGTGAAAAAACACCACAAAACAATTATTTTGAAAACAATTAATATTGCTTGAGGGGTGGGGGTTTGCACCAAATTTCCGGGTTCGCACCGGGCACCTGAGCTAGATCCGTCTCTGCCACGAACTGCTCATTTGGCGCAGTGTAGCCCAGATGCTCTTGCGCCATAAAAAGCAAACAAACAAATAAACAAACAATCATTTTAATCATGGGGCTCGTTTTCTGGGAGGCTTAAAATGAACTCCCGGTTCTGGTTTTCCGGAGGGACTACTGAAGCGTTTGCTCGTCTGATGGCAAGGCATTGGGACGGCCACCCAAAGGTCGCTGGTTCTAATTTAGCCTAAGTGTGGACTGTTTTTTCTCTTTACCTAAAATATGGGTCCTATTGAGCCATATAAAGTGGAGTATATAAGTAATTGTATTTGAATTATATTTCACCTTGTTCTCTTTGTTTCTCAGGAATTTCCCTTTGTCAGCGAAATTTTGTTCAGAACATTCTTGAGTATCTTCCTCTAGTTTTAAGGGGAGCTCACAAGTGGAGTGGCCAAAGGCTTCTTTTTATCTAAATCTGGCTGGAAGGGCATGCTACGCACAAACGATGGCAAGTTTACATAACCATCTACTTTGAAAACTTACATTGAAAGTAGATATTAAAATACCAGGAAACGATGATTTTTAATGCTCGCCATATTTTGAGTAAAACTACCTTTAACCTATGAACTTTCATTTTGAATTATTTTCGTTTGGTAGCTGATTGGTAGCTGGTATTTTTTTTTCGTCTTAGTATCTGGCGTTTCTGTGTTGGGCGGAATTTAGTACCCCGATCTGGCAACTCACGCCCATGACATCATCGGCATCGCCTTTAGTAATGAGAAAGAAATCCTGACGTCGTAGCGCCGTCTTCTGGAATGTAAAAGGTATATGACGTCATCAGCAACGTCTGCTGACATGTAAAGGAGGAGTGCCACAGGTATCTGGCGCAGTGGCATTAAGCGTGCCATTAGAAGCCTTATGGCGTGATTGACGCGTTTTCGAGCCAATGAGGATACAGATCACTATTAGCGTAGGCGGAAGTTCGATCTTAATATGATGCTTGTTTGTAATGTATGTCAGGATCTCCCTCGTGTGCTTCGTGCGTTTCAACATAGCGACAAAGAACGACGATATAAAGGATTTTTGCATTGTCGACACGGCTGAACTGTTTCATTGATTTTCCTGCGCGTACTTTGGGAGGATTGAATGTAGTGGTGGCCTCAATTTGTCGCCAACGCAAGGAGATGGATTGTTTGTTCAGCAGTTTCACCCGTAAGATCTAGAGTGACAGTTCGGCGACTGCTTACCGCTTCTGATGTAATTTGATAAAGAATACACAAACATGTAAACAAAATGTAACTTCACCTACTTTAAGTTTGCTTGGTACTTCACGCAAGAGCACAATCCCAAACCTCAAAATTAAAATTAGACTTATTTAAGTATATAACTTTACCAAATTTAATCTTTCAACAGCAAGTATCTCAACCTTGGGAGGATGGATAGAATTGTGAAGAAAGTTACAGGGTAATGAAAGGAAATTTTATAATTGCCTAATTGTCGAAGAAATTGCAAATTGTGAAAAGAAATTTTTATAATTTACTATTGTCGAAGAATTATAAAATTATATAAATAAATTAATATAAAATATATTAAATGAGTCTAAATTGTGAAAAAACTCTATAAGAATTATATAAGAAATTACAATACATTGTGGGCCGTAAAAAACGGTATAAGAAATTACAATACATTGTAGGCCGTAAAAGAAACAGTATAAGAAATTACAGGAATCGTGGAAGGAAAGGTATAAGAAATTACAGAATCGTAGAAGGAAAATTATAGAAATTACAGAATCGTAGAAGGAAAATTATAGAAATTACAGAATCGTAGAGTATAACAAATTGCAAGAGAAACTGTACACACCAAATTGTAAAACTATAAACCAGTTGTAGGAGATTGTATAGAAATTGTGAAATTGTATAGAATTGTGAAATTGGCAATTGTGAAATTGTGTAAAGAAGTTGTAAAATTAATTGTAGAATTTTGCCCTAAAGAACCCTGCGCAGTTAGTATTTGAAAACAAGGCATTGTCATCATCTTTTGAAAATATAGGTAGCTTCGAAACTTCTGGGTCATAATTAGTAGCTTATATTTTGAATTTTAGCATTTGGAGACTGAACAAAATTTTCCGTTAAATAAAATGCAAGCTATTCTTTAAGAATGAACACAAAAACAACGTTTTAGAAGCGTATTTATGTCAAGATTGAGTTCAAGCTACGCGTTTCGGGCGATAAAAGTTCGCCCTTCTTCGGGAGTGAACGTGGAGTGAACACACATTCCACGTGTTCTCCCAAACGAGCTTCTATCGCCAATCAAACTGTTTATGCATCACTGTGTCTTATTATATTGCGTATTGTTCGCCGAATATTTCACGTATTCTTTGGGGTAAATTGGTTTAGCGCATGGTTTATGCTCATAAATGTGTTTTTTAATCAGCATATCTCTTCTTCGTTACTTAAGGGCTTATGATACTTGTATTTTTTATTACGTTTTTATGATCTGATAGCTCTGGATAACAGATTTCCATGTATTGTAGCATCTTTGTACAGTTTTTTTTCCATTTTCAGTTCATGGAAAACGTTATTTGATTGTGACCTTGCCTTTACGAATAAGTCGATAGTGCCGGCTTAAAGAATTTATGGGGCCCCAGGTTGGAAAGATAAAATGGGCCTCAAATGAAGAATTTGGACTTGGCAATATCGAGTAATATACCTCGATATTCATATTTATCAATAATGTAAACTTTTCGAATATTAAAAAAAAAAAAGAAAAGAAAAGAGATTAAAATACAGGAAACTCCCCAATAAGCCATTCTCAAGTAATGGAAAAAAGTTGTGAAACAGAAAACGACGTTAATCCGAATGTGAATATTTCCATAAAGAAATTGCAGGAACCGTAAAATACCGTCGTTAAATATACTTTCTTTCTTTTTGGTTTTACGGCTCAAAGACTACAGTGGTCATGCTGCGCCGGGACCTACTGTTTTCCGAGGAATCCGAACCTCTTAAGGCCTAGGGAACCAAACCCCGGACTACAGTGAGCAGTGCGATCTTTATGAGATCTCTGAGTAAGCGTTCTTTGCACTGCTGGGAGTCGAACCCGGATTAGCGGCGCACTAGGAGAACGCGTTACCACACTGCGCCACCGCAGGGCGTCGTTAAATATAAACAGCCATTAATCAGAATGGCGTTACCGAGAGTAGAGGGGAGTACTGTAGCGGTTAATTTCAAATGGCATTATAAGACCTTCAAGGCTACTATGAAGCCACGGAATCGCGGAGTCCTAGGCCTAGACATACTTAGCTTATACGTAAACACGGCACTGCCTGAGTTTGATACCGAATATGAGAATCCCTGTAATTTTTCCCTTTACGAAAAAACTTTTTTTTCGTGGAAAAGGAAACCATTCGCTATAAAATAAAAGGCTTATTAACTAAAGAATACTAAAAAAAAAGGGGAAAAAGAGCACTTAATTGGTAACAGCTTGATGACCACTAAGGTGGCAAATGGCTTTTCGCCATTGCGTACGGTCGAAAGTTCGATATCGGGCATGAATACGTGTGTGTGGGAATGTTTTCTCTTTTCCCTTTTAAAAATATGGTTTGGCCCACCGAAATCAGTGGCGGATTAAAGTTTTTGAGGCCCCTGGGCTACTTGTATTGTGAGGCCCCCAGTGAAATTCTTCAAAAGGAGTGGGAAAAGCTGCAGGGGGTTGGCTTCTGAGTGTGACAATAAGCAACCCAGTTGTAACAGCGTTAAAATAAAATTATATTTATTTTTAGAAAGTTGAAAATAAAATTCAAATATTTACTACTAATAATTATTAATTGGGTAACAATAATGGTGTGCGGAAGATCGCTAAAGGAGAACACGTAGCATTCATTAAAGAAAAATTCACATTAATCTCTGGAGGCTCTCTAGCTGGTTGAAGTCCCTGGGCTGCAGCCCCTGAAGCCCATGCGTTAATCCGGCACTGACCGAAATGAAGCGACAGGCTGGACGAAAGGAAAAAAATTGTTTAATGGTGGACAGTTTCGAATTATTATCGTATAATTATACGTCGATAAATTATAGTTTGCAGCATATTCATCACCGGATGGGCCATTAACGATGAAAATATTATATGGATGGGCGGCGGGGATGCTAAATGGAGGAACACGCATGCGCAGTGAAGAGAGTCTACCAGAGACAGTGAAAACATGAACTTTTAGTAATTAATATATTTTATATATGTTAAGTCTTTGACCACCAAATAACTTTACAGTCCTTTGTTTTTTGTCCATCAATTTTGGGAGAGTCTGGCCCTCAAATAAATTTTGGGGGTAGAAGTGGCTTGGGTCTCTTAGAGTTGGTGTCCCTGATCATCTGTGGTTAGAAATACTTTAAAATTTCAAAGAGACCTTTTCTCATTACGAGATTAGGCACCGCAGTTAGTTATTTTTTTTTTTTTATACTTCTGGTACTGGATGACATGATGTACTATTACGACCGTTGCATAATAGACAACGTTTCCAAATACTTTTGTTTGCAGTTTAATACAATGCAATACTTTATATAGTTTCTGGAAGGTTTTAAGAAGATTACCACGAGTGTATTCATCCATAACGCACTAAATTTTTTTAATACGTGAATGATCAGATTAGGACTGCCAGACCCAGTTTAAATGAGAGCATTCGTATACCTATTTCGAGTATAACTGCCGCCCAGATAAAGGAAATATTTCAGGATACATGGTAAAGTTTTGCTCAAGAGGTTGAGCAAACACTTAAATATCAAACTTGAAATAAGTTGAATACACGGATATGAACACGTTGAAACTTTATGAAATATGAAGATGAATGTCAGTTAAATTTCGTGTAGTTAATAAATCAGATATGAACGGTTCTTGTTGCACGTATATTTGTATTTTTACGGCGCAAGAGTTACAAAAGTCACGCTGTGACGGAACTTATTCCAACCTTTCTTTCGGAAATATTTCGAAAGTATTCCAATGGAATCGTAATATTCTAACGGAAACTTAGCACTCCAATAAAATCTTTCGGAAGTATTCCAACGGAATCTTAGTATTCCAATGGAATCTTTCGGAAGTATTCCAATGGAATCTTAATATTCTAACGGAAACTTAGCACTCCAATAAAATCTTTCGGAAGTATTCCAACGGAATCTTAGTATTCCAATGGAATCTTTCGGAAGTATTCCGACATAATCTTAGTGTTTCAATGGAATCTTTCGGAAGTATTCCGACATAATCTTAGTGTTTCAATGGAATCTTTCGGAAGTATGTGCAAAACAGGTGTTCCAATGGAACACCTGTTTTGGAACGGGAACCAAACCTCGTGAGTAGAAAGACGGCACGTGCTCTGTGAGAGAAATGGGTCGAATCAAGGTTCATGGCATGATAAACGAGTGCGTTACCACTATGATAACGTAGAGCAGTAGACGCGTTTTCCATAGAAATCTGAACTTCTTACGGCCCAGGAAATCAACCCTTGGTCTACAGGGAGCAGTTGGTTGTACCTTGATAGACTTTTTTTTTGGGGTGGGGGTGGGGGTGGGGACTGGAGACTACGGGAATTGAACTTGGATTTATAGCACGGTAGGTGAACACGTCAATATTGCGCTCAAGGCACACGTCAACATTGCGCTGATCATACCTCAAGGTCTATGAAAATGTAAGCAAATTTGTCTGAAAAGTAGAAATATTTACTTGTTATTATATCGTACATACGTGTTCTAAAAAAAACGCCGTATCTAGAATATGCGTTCATCGTAGATATAAAAATTTTTTAACACAAAAAGTATATCTCTCTTATATATACTATATTTTATATTGGTATGAATTGTATATTATACTGGTATGTATTGCATACTATACTAGTATGTATTGCACACTATACTGATAGTTAATGAATTGTATTAGTTTATACCGGGGGTGGGAACCTTTCATGTTGGAAGGCCGCATTAAATTAGTTATAATCGAAGACGGCCGCGTTAAAGAAATTTCAATTGAAATAAAATTGTGTCGAAATTTAAAAATTTAGGTGGAGGGGCTCAAGTAATTTTCAACAGATCACGTGATTTTATTTTACTACCTAATAGAAGGTTTGAGCCCCTTTCCTACGAGACTGAATAGATAGATAGCGGAACCCAAAAGTCAATTTGGGATTATCATTTCGTTTATACTTCCTTTACCTTTTGTAGTTTACATAGGTCAGTTTAAGGTAATGATAAAAACAATACAAATAAGGGGAATAAATAAAAAATAAGACGAACAAAATCATATCAATAAAAATAAAAGGATTCGATTTGCAAAATTTGGATTCATCCATGCGGCCTTAAGACCGCAGGTTCTTGCCACTGATTTATAGCATGCCAGACAGGTTCAATTTCGATCATTTCGGACCAGGCTCTGTTCATGTACATTATATGCAAGTGCATTATTATCTATTTATAAAAGATTCTGCAATATATTTAACGTATTTTAATCTGTGCAATTTGAGCAGCATACCGTATGATTAGTCAAGGTCGCTCCACGAATTGCGAACTTAAGTCTAATTCGAAGAAGTTTTTAAATTAAAAAGAGAAAGTTGCTGCAAATAGTGTATTTCTCATGGACCGTGTCCGCCACGAATGGAAGCATGTAAAATGGAAAGTGTGTAGGATGGAATATATATCCCGCGATTACCTTGGCCTAGTTGAGCACTGTGCTGTACACTTTTTCGGAGGCTGGTTTCGTCCAAAGTAGCGATAATTTCAAACAAAACGTTGCATTGTACTGACTGGAAAAATCAAGGCTACCGGAAGGTTAAATTTGTACCAATGGTTCTTTTGTAAATCACATATCCTTGTTCGTATGGGCATAAAAACTACAAGACAATAAGATCTCGCATAAATTGTTTTTAGTGAAAAATAGGCGTTGTTCAATGACTTTTATTCATTTATCGCTGTATGGGTAATGGGATTCCATGGTACTCATTTTCAATGAGCTTATTTTCTTTTCACTTTCCAATTTTAATCTTGACATTTTCTTTCACTTTGGGTTTTCTTAACGGATTTTCTGTGTATGTCGTGCTTTCCTTGACATTGGCCTTTTTATTTTGTGTGAAGATTGACAAACTATGGCCTTCGTTGTTATTATGCGATAATACACATAAAGCCATGTAGCTAAACATGTAGTATTCTGAAAGAGCAACATTTTAATTTATAAATGAATAGTTTAGGATTCAATTACCTTGAGAGAAATGTGTGAAAATGCATTTTATCTCGACCTCGTGGACTCGGGCTCGATACGTAAGGGAAAATACTTCTCACAGATAGAAGGCCAGGTTAAACAATTGTTTCATGTGAACCATGGATTACCCATTGGTAAACAAAACGCGAACACATCAACTTTTAAATATCTTGCAGAACAAAAGTCCGTATAAAGTAATAAAGGCTTTGTGGATGGTGTACATACGGTTTGTCGATCTTTTTAAGTTTTCACCACTCGCGCTGTAAGAGTAAAAAATAGCCTAAATCTGAGGTCAAAACTGCAAGTTTCATGAGTCAAAAATATCTAATAGGCTATTATTACAATGATTCGATACTCCAGTGATGTCTATTCGACCCTTTAACAGCGTGGTTAGCAACGCACTTGGTTAATGTGGGTATGAAACTTGGGTTTGATTTCAGCAGTAAATTGATTCGTATAAATCGTTCCAATATTTTTCTATTCTTTCGAGCTTCAAATGATGAATTTTCAACGTCGCCAGTAAAAAAGACTCCAACAAATGCAGCTTATCAGTGAATATGGCGCAGTATAGCCCAGATGCTCTTGCGCCATAAAACATCCAAACAAACAAATCAGTGAATATGGCTGTCTAGTTTTTTCAATATATCTTGAAATTTTAGATGCACAGCTATATCCAATTAAAAAATTGTTTTTAACTGTCTGCAAATGTGTTTTTTTTCTAAACAAAAGCAATGCACTTGCAAAAAAAAGTGCAATGTACTTGCAGAATGTGGCAATTCCCCTTCATCCTCTAGATATTTAGTTATTTTTTTTTTCTATTCACAAGGTTAAATGACATGGTCTGAATCTAAAAGGTACTATCATACTAAAGAAGCACGTCAATATTGTTTCATAAAAGAATTAAACTAAAAAGTTTCTGACCATGCTCCAGCGGACCTCTCTGTCTAAGTGGAAATGCATACGTCAACTGAATGCTTCATCCTACTCTACATAAATCTACACAAAACAATGTTTTTTTACAGTACATTTAGATATATAAGCTGGTAATAAAAATTTGCTTTTTCTTAGTCTTTAATACTAGGAAAATAATTGTGTATCGTTGTAATCTAAAACAAAGAATTTATTGGTTTATATAATATGTATCTAACTAGTGGAGAGCCTCGAAACAAGCTTTTGCTTTCTGCTCTTCTCCATTTCAAGCCTGATCATATCAATAATATCTGAATCCCTAGAATTTATATTAAAACGTTAGAATAATTTATTTTTGAAAAAGATGTATCAACAATAACTGCATACGTGTTGAATAAATTTATTTCTTATTCTATAGATATTCAGCGTTTCCTCGGCTTTTGTTAAAAGTCCACAGTCGGGGTGAGATTCGCCAGGGAAGGCTGAATTAGTTGGGAAGCTGTAAGTCTCGGCGCATCATAATCTTAGTGAGCACACTCTATATGTGTCGTATTTAAAAGATACATGTATATAATTGTCAAATTTATAGAAAGAGCCCCTCTAATTTAAACAATTATTATGAAATATTTACGTTAAATTAACGCCAAATTAATATCTACGTTACACTCTCATATGGGTTACCTTGTTGATACTAAATATAGATATAAACAGATACAAATATAGATATAAAATAGATATAAAATAGATATTAAATATAGATATAAAATGGATATTAAATATAACATAAAATAGATATTAACATATATAAAACAGATATTCAATATAGATATAAAATAGATATTAAATATAGAGATATTTAAATAATACGTTAATTAATAATACGTTATAATTTAAATTATTATAAGGAAAATTAAATAACGCAGCACAGGGTACAAAGTTCGCGATCTAGCGAATATCATTTATTAAACATTAAGTGGCCCTGCTGTAGCGAAGTGGTAACGCTTTCACCTAGCGTATTATCCCCGGTTCGACTCCCAACTATTATCCCTCACAAAAACCAAATAAAACGCTTATTGACCAACTGCTCACTGTAGTCGGGAGGTTGGTTTCCTAGGCCTGAAGGGGTTCGGATTCCTCGGAAAAATGTAGTTCCAAGCGGTGCTGTATTTCCCAATAGGTTATACTAGGCTATAGACTAGGGCGGCAAAATTTTGTGTATTGAGTCTGATATAACAAAATTAATACCATATGATATAATCAGATGTTTTGCCGAGAAGAAAGCTAGACGTCATGCTTTCCATTTAAATACCAGTGTTCGATAGGCTTTTATTTTTTGCTAAAATTAAAATTTATTTCAATAAAATTGAATTTGATTTATTATATACCAAGAAGAGATAATACTTCAATATAAGTTAATATTGTTTAATGTTTATGTTTCAATTTATGAGTTTGCTTTTCAATATTTTTATTGTCAATACAAAATTTTTTGGCGTATATTGAATATAATACTTATTGTAAAAGAATATCGGTAAATAGTTTTAGGTAAGATCATCAAGCTGGACTGCTGCTGATGCGTCCGAAAGCTTGAGTGATCTTTTTCATTGCTATTTTACCAGTGTTTAACCTTTTTATGTAATTTCCTCCCTGGTACCCTGTATTTTATTTCTATTAACAATTTTTATGTTCCTACTACTGATTGGAGGGAGGTGGACAGGTAGGAAGGGGCGGCAAAATGGTAAATCCGCCCATGGGCCCCGGTGTACATGACCCTTGCTGCTGTTTCGCCCTAAAACTCACATAAGATAAGCATAATCCTTGAGTAAAAACGAGTCCAATATTGAAAACTGCATGCAAACGTTTCTAATAACATATTTAGGACGTGTAAGTCTGCTTAAGAATGACGAAAGGCATGCCTTTCTAATAATAGTTTCCGTTGACGTAATCATCAGGTATTTTTCTTGCAGTTGAAGACAATGATGGCATTCCCTGTTTAATGAACCAACACGCATTTAATGATGCCCTTTTATGTCAATCACCAAAAATACTCGTTCCGGTCTGATTTTGGTTTTTAATTATGTTCAGAGTAAAAGTTTTGCATCACTCGCAGACGGTAAAACGTCTGCGGAAGATAAACGGAAAATCAAATTACTGTTGGGAAACGTTTCGAAACCGTGCTAAGGACTTGTCGCAATACCATTTCACCCAGTTTTTCAAAAACCAACGACCTATGAACGAAGCGTTGCAGCCAGTTCCATGCGATCATATATCGTGGTAATAGAACAAGCACCTGTAGAAATCCATATTTGCAAGTTAACGCTTCATGTATGTTAGAGAACGAATATCATTCGGGGTATTGCTATTTCAACATGGTCCTGAAGCAAAGATCACTGCTTCATGGTCAGCACTCTTCAATGACACCTGGTAATTGGTTCTGAGTAGAGTCTATTGTTCCTCAGTAGCTCCAGCGTCTTTAGCTATCCGTACTGACTGCATTGAGGTCTTAGTAATCCATATTTAATTAAACAACCATTGTACTAATAGAAATTAGTAGTATGCAATTGCACATGTTTTCCTTAAGATTAGTACACATTTTTGTATGTATTAAGAAAGATGAGTACGCAGCTGTATATGGGCTATTCGTATTGTGACTAAACAGAGTTGGTAATTGCATACTTTCTTTTACAATGAAAACAGAGATTAAACGCAACTATGGCTTTGCCAACGACCATACTATGTTGAGAAGCACTGATTTCCGTCCAATCACAGAACTTGCAGAAGCATTAGGTGATCCTTGTCCGAGTATTGGACTTGCATCAGTATGGGGTGTTGTCAGGTCCAAGGTGGATGGCAACTTAAACAAGCAAGTGAAAGAAAATTGCCTAGGGCCGATATGTAAATTTAACGAGTTTCATAATTAATTTGCGGTTTTCTAATTTGCGACCTTCAAATTCGTGGCTCTCTAATTCGCGGACCTCCAATTCGTGGCCCTATAATTCGTGACCCACCACCCTCTAATTTATCACTTTCTGATTCTCAAGCAACTTGGTAGGTTCTCAACGTTAAAAATAGTCATCATTATTGTATTTACGAAAGACCTTTACCTCACACTTTTTATTGACTACAGACAGGCAGAAAAACCAAAAGCGGTTTCAACATCTATTGAAACTTGCTAAAAAGATGAGCTCTTTGCTTTAGGTTGGTATTAGTTGTTTACTCTGGCACCACCTACTATCGATGAACGTCTCTGTGTGTGTGTAACAACTTTTTATATTTATTTTTAGCAGCTCAACTACCAGTAAAAACATGGACGACAAATAAAGAAGAATGGAAGGCGTCGGGATAATGATAGTTGGTATTAGTTTGATATTAATCGCCGTAAGATTTTTCCTTAATATGCTTCCGCAATTACGAAATTCCATTAATCATACTTCATTCGTTTATGGTTCAGATGGATGAGATAGTATATATTTACATTACTACATTTCCATGTAAAACATTAATGTACAATTTTTAATTTGTATTAGAGGTATTTGTTGACAGAGTTACCAGGCTACTGAAGGCCATATTTGGTTTTCCCTGCTACTATGTCTTACGTAGAATTATTGTGTAGTCATAGGCTTATGTAGAAAGTTCATAAGAGGGGTTACAGGCGTACAATGGAGGTTGCAGAACTACAACTACACATATTAATATGTATATGCAGTCGAATCTCGGTAAGACGAATATGCTGAAGACGAATTATTTTCTGAAGTCCCGTCAGATTGTATAGCATACTATTCTTTCCGGATAAGACGAATTACTGTTAATAGGAACAGATTTTCTGTTCCCCTTGGTGTTCGTCTTAACGAGGTTCGACTGTATACAATATTTCATCGAAATGGGGGGGGGTTACAATTCCCATCAACCCCCCTGCGTACGCTAGTGTGCGGAGTATAATAGTGATTGTTTGGTAATGTATTCTTTCTTTGTCTTTGCATTCAAGTGCATTTTTTATATGAAAATATTATAAGCAATGGTTAGGATATCTGAAAATATTATAAGCAATGGTTAGGATATCTGAAAATATTATAAGCAATGATTAGGATATCTGAAAATATGACCCGCTCTTGAAATAGACGAGTGTTGCCAAAACTTGTTGCTTCTTCAATGTTCTGCAAGTTGTACCCAAACAGTTCAGTGGGTTTCTGATACTCTTTCCTCGAGAAAATTCTCGCAACTGGGACCACCACAATAACCATATATACAGGGTGCGCGAAAAGTTCGTAAAAACTTTAAAAAATCATTAAAAAGGAACAAATAATGATAAAGAAGTGCAGTTTGCACGGATTTTTTTTTAGAAAAAGCGGATTTTTTTAGTAGCAAAAAATGTTTAGTTCAAAAAATCACCTACAAATGGTGCTGAAAACTCCAAAAGACAATGGACAGGACAACTGTGCATTCCATCGATTTATTATTGCAACAGTTGTTCAATATGACCTCCAAAACTTTGTATAACAGAAATAAGGTGAACAACACACGATATGTGGCCATTTCTCGTCTTCAGTTGTTTCACTGTACGAAATTTTCGCAACGCAGTGGCTTCTAATTCAACATTCAGGTAGAAGAACTTCATAAGCAACGCTTGATCTGGCAACGATGACATTCGCAAATTATGCAGTACTGTTGGATTCGAATGAACAGTCCACGTTCATCCAGGTCTTTTAATTGCAAGCCTGCATTGCATGCTTCTGCTGAATACCTTGCACCATCTGCAGGTGACTTTTGACTAAAATTTTTTGCGACTAAAAGAAAACGACTAAAGATTTTTTTCTTTATTTAAAAAATATATAGATTTTCACCTTTCAAATTACATAAATTTTTGGCTCTAGGTTAATTATAACTATTTTTAAACAAATTTACTAATGAAACAAGTGAATTTAAACGCATTACAAACTTTATACAAAAATGTGGTTTTCTCAAAATTATATTTTCTGTCACAAAAGGAGCATTTTTTCAAAAACTTGGATTTCCATTGACTTATAGTTTTTTTTGCGTAGGTACATATAATTATTTTACATATGTTGTGTGTGGCTTTTTGTATTTTTTATTTGGTTTTTAATTACTGACCTGAGCGTAAAATAAAAATTGGGTTTTCTAGAAAAAATTTTCATTCGTTATAAATATTTTTAATTTAATAAATATTTTGTATATCGTAAAATGCCACACATGAAATGTGTAAATATGTGTGCTAACTATAAAAAAAAGTTTTGTGTGCATCAACTACATTGGCGGATCCAGGGAGGGGCGGAGGGGACGATCGATCCCCACCCTTTAGGGTTAACCAGGAAAAAAAATAAAGACGATGAAGAATATTTTATGTGTTGTTTGTTACTACCGTAATAAATAAAAGTCTTACACTAAAGTCTCCAAATCTTGGAGAAATGCGATCAAGACGTTTTTCCACGAATCTACAAGCTACTCGTCTTTCAAACTACGTTTTCAGTAAGGGTTACTTCAGCATAACGTAGTTTTTTATCCTTGAAGCGCCGTTAAACTTGGCTTCGAACGCGGATGACAGAAGAGACTTTTAATACACACCCACAGAGACATTCATATTGATGTAAATAAAGTGATTGACAAATTTTCAAAGAAACCAAGATGGCTCGACTTTGCACTATAAACTTCAAGTTTTTTAAAAAGTCGCTTATTATAAAAAAAGTAAAATAATTACGATGTTTTTGTAGTTTAAATTTAAACTTGTTCTATTAATTACATTGTAAATTATCGTTTTTGGTTATTGTATATGTCTCCTTTACTAGCTTATCCTTCTGTCATACTTGACTATAATCTACCCTAAACCATATAGTTTAATTAAAGAAAAGCCCATCTTTAATTCATGGTCGCAAATTAAATATTTTGGTGAACATAAAGCAGGGTTGTCCAACCTTTTTCGGTAGCGGGCCACTTAAAGAATTTTCACGGATCTTGCGAGCCAGCGGTTTCTTAAAAAAAAAAGGAAAAAACTATCACTTCACAGCCTCCCTTTAGAGTTTCTTCCAGTTATTTGTTTGTGCACTTGCGATATATAAAGGGGTCACACATGCTGTTCCCATGGTTTTTCCTTATTTCTGAAAAAAATCTAAAATTTTTGTTTGGGAAACTTTTTTTATTTCAAACAGTTGTAGGCGGGCCGGATTAACATTGTTTGCGGACCGGATTGTGACATGACATGTTGGAAAACCTTGGTATAAAGGAAGGCTAGTAATATAAAAACATTTACCTAAACTATTTAATAGTCCAAAACTAAAACTTTTCCCAGTGAGGGCTCCTGCAGCTGCACCCCCCTCCCAGTAATAACATCCTGGACCTGCCCTTGGTCGAATGAATATTTTCGGAGAAAACTTTCCTTATGTCTCTTATGGAAAACCCCATGCTGTCGGTTTCGTGGGTGCTCACAACATTGCTACTTAACAACATTACACCATACTTTTCTAAAATTTATTTTTTACACTGTAAGCGCTATTTGTGTTATTATGGAAATTCAAGTTCGCGATGGCCGTATGTATAAATTTTCATACTATAGTAGATTATCGTTAATTCGACAGTTTTTTGCTTTGAGAAGTGACGGATTATCGGGAGTATCGGAGTACTGAAAATGATTAAAAATTAGTCTAATTCTTCATCAAATATTTTGCTTGTGACGTCACATGAAAGCGTACCCCCGTTTTTTTACGCCAGAATTAGATTACTGAGAGGTCGGATTATGGAGGGTCGAATAAGCGGGAGTCTACTATAGACAATAGACATTAAATTGATAACCATTAATCTAATACCAACGCCGAATAATGTAATTCAGAAACTGGCTTCAGTATTACTTTTCGACTTCGTTTTTGATTATTGATTTTTAATTATTACTCCCTTCTGTAAACCGGTTCTTGATGTACTGCTAGTAAAAATTACCAGTTCATTTGTTTATTTCGGCCGCTAGAGGACACTTGTGTCTCAGCACTACAGTCATACTTCTTGTTATGATCGTTTTAGTATGGTTGCAAGCATCCAGTAAATTAATTGCAAATTAATTAAGTAGTGTTATACGAATTATGTATAAATAATTGTAATAAAATTTGTATTAATTGTAATAAAATTATGTTTTCTGTCGTTCAACATTGGTTCTACCTGTGATTACAGGCATATGCATGGATATTACAACTACAATAGAAATTCCATATAACGAAATGG